>JAEQBH010000298.1:2400000-3600000 GCA_016808115.1 Tetrastigma voinierianum
CTCGTTTTGTCTCGAATACGCACCCGACCTTCTCTAATTCGACAATCATCATGTCCCTAGATTCGAGACAAACTCAACGGTATGACCCGCGTTGTCATCCGACATCTAGAGAAATTCCCAGGTTTGCAACCGTTTCTATCATTTTACTTCATCTGGGGTCTCACATTCTTCCCCCCTTAAAATAATTTCATCCCGAAATTCACACACACATATACATACAATCACATACATATGTAACAGTCATTTAAATGCCAAATGACTAAACCATGTAATTGGGCCTCAAAAGGAAATGATATCCGGGTACGATCATGGTCCTCACGTCCCATGTCACTTCTTCCACTCCTCCTCCGTGTTGCCACAACACTTAATTAGCCTCATAGTCTTGTGTCGCAAACCCGCTCTCGCTATCCATAATACGCATTGCGTCCCTCCCTCGAAGGTCCCATCGCATCACAATAATCTCGCCCTAGTCCACTACATGAGCCGGATCCGAGGTACTTCGACATAGAGACATGGGAATACCCCATGGACACCGATAAACTCTGGCGGTAATGCTAATCGATATGCAATCGCTCCCACCCTCTCACCACTCGAAGGGCCCAATAAATCCCGCCGAGCAGTTTCCACTTGCCGACCGACCTACCCTCTCTTGGGCATCACCTTTAAGAAGACATGATCACCCACCTCACCAGAGGTCGCCGCTTATCGCGTGAATCCTTCCGTCGGCCTGAGCCGTGAGAAGGCGCTTCCGCATCATCCACTTTCCTGGTGTCTCGAATCAAGTCAGGACCCGTGGTGGAGATCTCTCCCACCTCCGTCCAACAAATCGAGATCGATTACGACCTCCCATAAGGCCTCATGTTAGCACCCAGCAGCTTACTTCGATAACCGCTTGTTGCAAGCACTTACCAAGGCAAATACGCTCTTCCCAACTACTCCTTGAATTGTGGACATGCTTGCAAAGATGTTCTAAAACCTCGTATAGTCCTCTCCGACCGACCATCCGGTCTGTACGAAAAGCGGTTTCATGATCAACGGCTCCTACGGCCTTCTCGAAACTCTTCTAAAGTGTGCCGTAACTTGATTCCATCCGATACAATGGATACTGGTACTCCATGTAACCTAACAATCTCTCATATATACAGCCTGCAAAATTCCTCCAGTGTAAAGGTCATCCAAACGGCTAGGAAATGTGCCGACTTAGTGAGCCGGTCCATTATGACCCACACCGCATCATGTCTACGCAATGTTCATGGTAAATGAGTCACAAAGTCCATCATGACATGCTCCCATTTCCACTCCGCTACCTCCAATGGCTGAGAGAGCCCAAGAGGCCCTCTCGGGTGCTCGGGCCTTTACTTGGCCGATTACGTGAGAAATCACGAACAAACCCCAACGTGTCTCTTCATCCCGCTCTAATAATACTAGCGACGAAGATCTCGATACATCTTTGTTCCACCTGGATGCATGACAAATCGAGAGCAGTGAAACTCCTTGAGAATCTCCTCTCTCAAATCGGTCAACTAGGGAACCACTACCCGTCCTCTATACCGAAGACTACCATCTACGTGGACGGTCCCTACTTTGTCATCAGACCGATTGAAGGCTCAAAAGTGCAATTTCAACCCTATATTAGATAGGTTTCGAAAGTGCTTGATCATTAATCATGTCATTTATCCCAATTGAAGTGTTCATGTCATCTTAGTAGCACTTATGCCAATTTGAGGGCGTTGGTTGTTTTGTAGACTTTTATACACACATTCAACTTCAAATCCTCAATGCAAAATGATCGATCATGAGGTCGAATTTAGTCTCACCATCAACAAGCCCAAAATCAATGGAAAAACAAAGGCAAAGCTAAGAAAATGAGATGCGCTTGAAGACATGACGAGAGGAATGCGCACAGCAAAACAGGAAATTTCGCAACCTGCTGGCGCAACCACCCGCAACCCTGCGAAATTCGCAACCGTTCGCAAACAATTCGCACCAAGACGATTATACCCGCTAGCCCACTGCGATCAGGTAATTGCAAATTCGCTTCATCAAAAATTTCGCTTGTTTAGCGAATTTCGCTATTAGCGAAATTCGCAACCTTGCCAAATTCGCAATCCCTTGCCACCTCGCTTAACCTCTGCCAAATCCGCTTAATTCAGGCCAAATTCCTCCCGAGCTTAAATTCAGCCTCACATGCTTTCAGAATTGTACTGCAACCGCCTTCAAACTTGGTGAATTACTCTCCTATCCTATAACTTAGCTTAGTTATTAGGCTTCTTGGTATTTTTATACCTTGAGAGTCCTAGCAAATACCCCTCATGTTTTGTAATAAGAGGGGAGGAGGAGAGGAAGAAAAAGACAAGTTTTTGGTGATTTGTAAGTTTTCATTTATCGTTTTGTAAATAAATTGTTTTATTTTTTAAGTTTCGTTTATTTTTTCTCTTCTCTTCTTCTCTCTTCTTTCTTTCATTCTTTCCTGCTGCTACACACCTCTTGAAGATGACAATTCAAGAGATGCTTATTGCCTCCTTCCTTTGAAGATAAGGAAGCTAGCTCGCAAGATAGGTTAAGCATACCGTCTCTCATGTACTAAAAGTTATGGGCAGTGTATTTATGGCCTTATCTTCAAAACTCAGTTGCATAACATAGATGTTATTTGTCTTGGCCAATACTTCCATGCTTGCATCCAGCCATTGAATGGATGTAAGAGATCATGCTCTTCTTAGATGGTCCTACTCGCCTATGAGGTAATATTCACATGTTGGGGTTCTTCAAATTAGGTTAAATAACATTTGCTTTTATTGTTTCGCCAATACTCCATGCTTTTAGGTTCAGTGCTCGGGCAGATGACTCGGCGGATTCTTAGGGATGGTCTCTTACTAGCCTAGGGTCAATACTTCCATGCTTTAGGGTCTCAAGTACGGTGAGAGATGCACCGTGATTCTTAGGATCTTTACAGCCTCAAAAAATGATAAAAGAATGTTAGGTTTTAAACAAAAGTGGGCCATAACTACATCCCGTGTTGACTCTCACATAGGAGGATACAAAACCGAGGACACAAAGGCTTGCCCTAGCTTGCCAGTTAGTGACCTAAATCTTCAAAGTAAATTTCTTCATTGTTAATTTCCGCTTTTAACTTTCGCCATAATTTCCTCGTTTTTCAAACCATTCCCCCCTGTTAATGAATTCCAAAGAGTCCAAATAGAAAGCCTTACCTTCATGCCCTAATGCAACCATTTTATGAAGCAAAAACCCATCCCCAGTGTTCGACTTAGGACCACTATACTCCGCAGCAGCTTGACTACGGCAAACAGGAGCTTAGGTATAAATATTGTTGATTTTAGTCACCATCGTGCACGGTAATCAAATGATACTGCGGATGGTGCCTCGACTACTAATGGTAGTGTTGAAGAGTACTTGTGATCCACATCACAAGTGAAGGTAACCTTTACCTCTTTGCATATCGTCTGGCAAAAGAATCGCGTTTCTAGCACTTGGATGCGAGGCCGCACCGATTCAAATTTTCCGCTTTTTTCATTCAGCCATTTTACTTCTTTGTTGGGATTAGTTTTAATTTTCTTTTAGCACTTTGTTGGTTCTAATTGTTGTCTCTATTAATTGTGTAACAACCGTGCATGCAACAAAGGGGATAGAGACACTCGTAATAATAGGATTAGCACAATGTCCCCACCTAGCTAGTGAGGTTAGGCGCACAACCGATACTCGATGGATCCTGTATACCCGAGGAACAACAGAGCCAACCAGAACCCCTATGAATCCAAATGCATATAGAACCATGAGGATCACATCCACCTCCTAGAGTTAGTGCCCCATCCTCAGACATTCCTCCTCACGATGATGTAAAGAAGAGGCCATATTTGGTACCCCTACTCTACATACCATGGTATGGAAAATGAAAATCCATACACTCATATATAAGGGATTTTGAGAGGTTTGCACTACCTTCACATGAAGGTATGATGGACATGGATTTGCTGAAGCTAAAGGCATTTCCATTGACTCTAAAGGACATACAAGATATGGCTCAACTCATTGAGGCTCTGAACCATAAGAACAATGAGTCGCAAAGGCAGTTCTCGAAGAAGTTTTTAGTGCCTATAAGACAAATAATTTTGAAAAGACAAATTTATACCTTGCAGCTCATGAAGGTGAGAAGTTTTACCAAAGTGTTGGGAGGTTTTTAGAGACCACTGCTGCATGTCCACACCATGGCTTTGACATGGATGTTAGTGAACCACTTCTATGGTGGTATGTCTCCGCCATGAGGCGCCTTAGAAACCATGTGTGGGGGAGACTTTTAAGCAAACATCCCGATGAAGCCATGGATTTTAAATTACATGGTTGAAACTTCTACATGGGCTGGGATGAGCTTAACCCAGAGAAACGATAGGATGAAACCACCAGTCAATCAAAGAGGTGGTATGTATGCACTGAATGATGAGATGGAAATGAGGGCTAGCATCAAATCACTAGAGTTGTATGAGCCTGAGGGAAACAGCTCATCGAAGTATATAAATGATCGACAACACTGCACAACCTAATCCCTGCACAAATTTCCAATCCCCAGCACAAGCAATAGAACACTGTTCCATGACCCCTGCAGTGAAGGATTTGATGTCAGAATGTGCACACACTGTAGGACAATTCAAGCCCCAACAACCAAATGCTCCATATGGGAATACTTACAATCCCAATTGGAGGAATCATCCTAACCTTGCATGGAGACCAAACCCCCCTGCTTATGTACCACCAGGAGCCAAGCCTCAGTTTGGTTCCTCCTCACAGTCACAACAACTGACATCCTCTTCAAAGAGGAATGTCGCACTCACTCGAGTATGCGGTGGCAATTTTAGAGCAATGACCAAAATGGAACCAATGTGCAATTGGCACAAAGGATTGATACTGTCGAGAAAACACTGAATAAAAAATTTGATGACCTACAGTATTCAATTACAAACATTAACAAGCTGCTAGAGGGACAAGAAAGAGGGAGGTTCCCATCCCAAACACTTCCAAATCCTAAGGGGATCCATGAGGTAGGGTCGGGAATGGATGAGGTTAAGTCCATAATCACCTTGAGAAGTGGAAAAGAGGTTGATCAACCTCTGCCAAAGCCTGTTGAAGAATCCATGCAGGAGAAAATGCACCCGAAGTATTGGCCTCCTAGAGGATGACACAATGAAATATCGTATAGCCACCTCCTTTCCACAAGCATCGAGAGGAAAGACAAAGGAGTTCAACAAGGTGCATGCTTCGCAGGTCTTAAGGCAAGTAAAGGTTAACATACCTTTGCTTGATCTAATCAACCAAGTACCTGCTTATGCAAAATTTTTAAAGGATCTATGCACCATAAAGAGAGGATTAGGCATTGAGAAGAAGGCCTTTCTCACTGAATATATCAGTGCCCTAATCCAAAGCAAGTACCCTGGGTATAAGGATCCCGGTTCCACAATACCGCCCATATTGGTGGGAATCGCGATGGAAAAGACATTGCTAGATTTAGGAGCCAAGTTGTGAATCTTATGCCATTTTCAAGTGATACAAAGGCTTAGGTTTAGGTGAGCTTAAACCTACCTCAATCACACTCCTCATCAATGAGATAGATTCTGCTGAAAATCCCTAAGGATAGTTGAGGATGTCCTTGTCAAATTCGACAATTTCTACTATCCAAAGAGGATTTTGTAGTCCTAGACACCGCACCCAAATTCCAATTTAGGAACCAAATCATGTGCCAATCATTTTAGGGAGACCATTTCTGCCACCGCACGTAATTATTAATTGCCTAATGGAAATCGCAAATTTCGACATTTGCGACATGATATCGAATTAGAGCCAATTTGAATGACAACTCCAAAATTAAGCTAGAACTGAAAATCCTATAATCGATGAGGTTGTTTCGGGCTTGATCACAGTGTGTATAACAGTGCCTTAAAATACAAAGAGGATCAACTCCTGTGATGAAGGAGAACTGTCTTGCCAACAAAATAATTCAATTGCAAGCCAATTGCTCAAATCCACAACCATTCCAAGAGGAACAAATTAACTTACGGCCAATTTCCAATACCATGAGCCAGGCTAAGCCACTCATGGGTTGAGGAGATCATCCTCCTTGACCCCCTTGAGTATTTCGAACTCGAACTGTTCGGTGTTTTCCAAAAACCGAATAATGCTTCATACTTTACTTTTGTCATATATTAGTCAATTTTGTCAGTTGTAGTTATTTTTTTTGAAATTTTTAACTTAGGATAATTTTTATATAGTTTTTATAGTATCGTATTGTGTATTAGATTTTAATATCAAGACTCATAAGTTAAAATTCATAATATATAAATTTTTAGTAATTACTAAAATTTTGATGACAGGTGGAGGCCAAATGGCCAAATTCGCCGGCTTAGCGAAAAATTGCGGGGAGAGACTCTTCGGCTACCATATCGGCGCTTATAAAACAGGGAGGGCTGGCCCCAAAACACATTTCATATTCTCCCCTCCCAAATAAGTGCCCCGAGTTCCCACTCCGCACGTGTCTCCCGAGCTCCCACCGCGCGTGCCCTCGTTCGTCGCAGCAGCCGTGGCTTCACTTCGACCGAGCCCTCCCAGCCTTCATCACCGCGCCGTGACTGCAGTCACTTTTCGCATCACCCGCAGCCTCGAGCAAGAGCCGAGCCTCCACGCCATCCCGCCCCGAAGCCGTGAGTGAGCCTCTCACCCACACGCGCACTAGGCCCGAGGTCGGCCCCGCAGCCCCGGGTTCACCCCTTCGGGTACCCCCGCCCCACCCTGGTATTCCATTGAGCCCCGATTTATCCGCTCAGTGGCCCATTTCGCTTCGTACACTGAGCCCCGGGTCGGTTGAGGGTATTCCAGAGAAGTCCAGCCAGCCTTCCGCAGATTCAGAGGTATTCGTGAGAGCTTCGCCTCGTAGGTACAGGCCCTACCATATTCAAGTGAGTCCACCCCCTTTTCAAAGATTTTACTTTAGATATCAGATATGGTCCGTACGAGGGGTGGGTCCCGTGTTCGCTCTCGGGTGAGGTTTAGCACACCCGAGCCGCAGGTCGCAAAGACCCGCGCACTCAAAGACTGCAGCCACACTGGTCCCCGAGGCCGCACTCGACGAAATTGATCTCGGGGACGTTACTCAGACGCGATGGGACTCCTGGCCCCATCCCCAAGACTGTGGAGAGCCCTGAGGGTCTCGGCCCAAGCGGCCCGCACTGGCCCAGCGAGTCATCATCTCTGTGATCGCCACTATCACCGGTCAGATCAAGAATGAGATCGACACCTTCAATCTTCACTGCCCACGCCCCGCTGATCGAGGCCCATGTTCGGTGGACACCCCATTCCGGGAATGCAGAGACACGTATCGACCATTTCAGCCAGGAGTCGGCCCCACTACTGCTCCCGGATCGACTGGTCACCCTGCATACCAGGAGCCGATGAGATTGATCGAGGTATTCATTCTCCCATTTATGACTCCGAGATGTTTCTACTACCCGAGAGCGGTCCGGCAAATTCTACCACTCCATGACATCTCTGATGCAGACGGTCCCCGAGATCCATTTCCTGTGATAGATGACCGCCGAGGTGTACTCTACCACCCATATTTCACTTTGATTGCGCCTACCACCGCGCACGCCGAGGGTTATAGAGATCGCCCACCTCCGCCTGCAGCGTATGAAAGAGCACTCGGCCGTGATGTTAAATTGGCCCAGCTTCTTTATCTGAGGCACTCCCGCCATATGTCGCTTCACGACCATCTGGTCAAGACTATGCTTATTCCCCGCAGCATTATGTGCAGAGGAGGGGGCCTATTCCTGAGGCATCAGACCGATCTCTGGGTACTTCGGGTTCACCATCCGAGCCAGGGATTACTTCGCTTCCACGTTTGAGGAGAAGGTCCACCGAGAGACTCCCATAATGAAATGAGAGCATACCACTGACTTTCATTCCGAGGCTCCTTCCTGGCAAAGTTCTTGAGCGCGTACGGGATTTCCGAGGAGCCCGGGATAGAGACGCGAGACAGCCGCCTACAGTAGCAAAGGACCTGGACATGACTCATACCCGGCCCATTCTATACTGGGCCAGACCAGGAGGAGGTACCGGGTGAGGAGGCTGAGGATGCACACAGAGACGATCCACCTGCTCCTGCACCAGAGGTACAGAGGAGTCCCACTCATATTTCAGATCGTTCACCACCGTCTCTCCACCTAATTACTTCACAGAGCCCCTACAGATACTCCTGCCCTCGCGATTCAAAGAGACACCGCCACCGGAGTATACACATGTCACCGAGGGAGATGGCCGGAGTGATGGATGCGACCGCACACTAGCAAATTCTCAGTGGTACCAAAGATGCAAAGACATGACCGTAGATCGCTCGAGCCGAGGCCACTCGGGACAAAGGCCATTCCATGCTTCATCGATCAGCGACCTATCCGGGGTCTTCCTCATGATCCCGCCCCAGAGAGAGGAGCTCCGCCACCGATGCGCACTCATTGATAGATCCCGGGCAAAGAGCCGCAGAGCTTACTCACCACCACCAGCAAAGATAAGGGTTAGGTTTCTTTTTGATTTATGTATAGTTTCAGCTTTATCAACTGCCTACTAATTTTGATTATGATTTTTTATATTAGCCATAGTAGGCAGTGATATGTTTGTGTGTAGCCTGTTCTGCATGTATTAAGCCATTTTGGCTATTTCAAAAGCTACTCAGATTATATATATATATTCAGCTTTTTGCATATTGTGTTTACTGTGTCCCCTATGTATAAGTATGCTTTCAACTACATAATTAAATCGTTTCAAATTGAACAATAAATTGCTTCAAATTGAACAATTGAATTGCTTTAAGTCGATGATTGAATCATCATTTTGTCACTATGTTAGAACAATGCCATGTTGAAACAATTTGTGTTCTACCACCGTCTGCAAGATGTTCAACTCGGGAAATTTCCCTTTATGCTATGTCACACACGCACTCTAGATTGCTTCAATAGGTTGTAAATTTGTATGCCTTCCTTCCACTTTGCAAAGCCTGCCTTAGGTAAGGATTACAACCTAGGATAGATTTGAGTTACCAACAATTGAAGACCAATGTTGTCTTCAAAAGGAAAAAGAAAGAAAAAGAAAAGTTAAGAAAAAGAAAAATAAAATCGTGGAGTTTTGTTTGAAACCTGAAAGCACGGTCCGCGTGGGTGTATGATAGTAAAGCCTTGAAACCCGATGCCCTAAGCCTTAATTGGTTGGGAGTCATCGATTTTAAAAGTTCGTTACATGGGTGGATAGGTGGTGAATTTAGCGAATCAGAGGTGCCACTTTTCAAGTCACTGTCCGGTAGTTTCTAGAGTTAGTGGTCTTTGATCCTTTGGCTTGATGCCCTAAACCTTAAGTGGTTGGGAGTCGCCGGTGGACCCCCGCTACATGGATCTGGTGAAGTCGGATTTTTAAGTACAAAATCCTACAATATAATTTGAGAAGCAAGAGAAGCGGTAATCCAGCCCTATCTAATTGTCACGCTTTAAGGCCATGTCACGCAGTCGGGGGAAACAAATTTTGCATTTGGCAGACTCAATCTAGATACAAATGAACCATTAGGACTTAGGTGGAAATCCAAGTTGAAAATTATGAAACAAAGGTTGTTCTAAAATTGTCCTTTATGGATTTTATTCTTATAGGTTTTCAAATGTTGATTTGCAATTGTTCAATTTAAAGTAATGTAGTTTGTATATAAGTACAATAACCTTTTGAAACATGCCTTTTTGAAAATCACCATCCATGCATCTCAATTTATTTTGCATTGCTAAGTGACTAGCAACGCTTCGTTGGGGGTGTGATTAGTGCTCAAAGTGCAATTTAACCCTATATTAGATAGGGTTTTGAGTGCTTGATCATTAATCATGTCATTTATCCCAATTGAAGTGTTCATGTCATCTTAGTAGCACTTATGCCAATTTGAGGGTGTTTTTGGTTGTTTTGTAGACTTTTATACACATTTGAACTTCAACCTCAATGCAAATGATCGATCATGAGGTTGGAATTTTAGTCTCAAATGCATCAATGTCTAAATCAATGGAAAAAACAAAGGCAAAGTGAAGAAAATGAGATGCGCTAAAGCACATGACGAGAGGAATGCATCAAGAAAATGTGAAATTTCGCAACCCTGCTATAACACTGCAACCCTTGCGAAATTCGTAAACTGTTTCATTGGCAGAACACCAGAATCTCAAGACGCATTGCGAAATTTGCCAGCCCACTGCATCAGGTAATTGCGGGAATTCGCTTCTCACCGAAAATTTTCACTAGCTTAGCTAATTTCATTAGCTATAAATTCGCAACCTTGCTAATTTGAACTTTATTAATTCACAATCTGCCAAATTTCACAATAATTAGCTTAAATTTCCAGACAAATTTGCAGCCCTCGCCGTTTGTAATTAATGCAACCGCCTTCAAACTTGGGTGAATGCCCTCCTATCCTATATAATTAGTTTAGTTATTAGGGTTTTTGTATTTTTATACCTGAGGAGTCCTATGAACATCATGTTTTGTAATAAAGAGGGGAGGAGGAGAGGAAGAAAGACAAGTTTTGGTGATTTGTAAGTTTTCATTTACTCGCTTGTAAATAAATTGTTTTATTTTTAAGTTTTGCTTTTATTTTTCTTCTTCTTTCTCTCTTCTTTCTTTCACTTTCCTCGGCCGCAAGCACACCTCTTGAAGATGACAATCTAAGAGATGTTGCTGCCTCCTTCCTTTGAAGAGGAAGGAAGAAGCCAAGGAAGTAGGGTTAAGCATGTTGCCCTCATGTACTAAAAGTTATGGGTAGTGTATTTATGGCCCTTATCTTCAAAACTCAAATGGTACAATATAGGATGCTATTGTCTTGGCCAATACTTCCATGCTTAGATCCAATGTTGTGCGACAGGTACTGGCTCTTTAGATGGTCCTTACTGCCAGTGAGGTAATATTCATGTTAGGGTTCTTCAAATTAGGTTAAATAACATTTGCTTTATTGTTTCGGGGCCAATACTCTCCATGCTTGTGGTTCAAAGGCTCGGTGAGAGATGCACTGATTCTTAGGATGGTCTTTACTTAGCTTCCAGTCAATACTTCCATTAGTTTCTTTAGTGTTCAGTTGTTCTGAGAGATGCAATCAAGATTCTTAGATCTTTACGAGTTTCAAAAATGATAAAAGAATGTTGTGGTTTTAAACAAAAAGGGCCATAACTACATCCTCGTGTTGACTCACATAAGAGGATAAAACCTCGAGGACATGTGTTTGCCCTAAATTTGCCAAGAAGACCTAAATCTTCAAAGTAAATTCTTCATTGTTAATTTCCGCTTTAACTTTCGCTTTTACAATTTCCCTCAAGCCAAACCATTCCCCTGCTTTTTGAATGTGAATCTGCAAGAGTCCAAATAGAAAGCCTTACCTTCACGCCCTAATGCAAACCCATTTTTATGAAGAAAACCCATCCGTGTTCGACCCTAGACCACTATAATCGCAAAGAGTTTGACTACGGCGCTGTAGGAGCTAGGTATATAAATATTGTTGATTTTAGCTCAGCCTAATCGTGGCACTAATCCCATGCACCCGATCGCACCCTATCCCGATGGACACTCATCTCTCGTGTCCCGCCCCTGGGGACTCGATCACCCCCGTCGCAGGGAAGGCCATGAGCTACCTAAACTTCCCATAACACCTCGAGCCTACTCAAGCAGGCCCAGAGCCCAAACTCGTCCCACGCTCAGCATCCGCCACTCCGGGAAACTATACTAGCCAATGCTCCTCGTGACTTCCGACCGAGTGTGCATCAGCTAATACATTTGCCTTACTGTGATGGTAATGCAAAGTGAAGTCATAACTTTCTAGGAACTCCCCTCCATATGTAAGCCAGCCTTCATTGAGGTCCCGCTGTGTGAAAATATACTTCAGACTTTTGTGGTCTGAGTACACCTTGAACTCCTCACCGTATAAGTAGTGGCGCCCAAATCTCAAGGCGGCATGATACGCTAACTCCATGTCATGCGGTAGGGTAATTTACTCGTGAATTTTTCAATCACGAGAACCATAAGCCACTACCTCCCGATCGCATCAAAACACATCCCAGCCGTCTCTTGAAGCATCACAAGACACGAGTACTCCCGTCCCTTTCCTCCGGACTACTTAGAATAGGAGTTGAAGTAAGCCTCCGATTCAATTCCTGGAATGCCCTCTCACACGAGTCATTCCAAACAACTTGACCTCCTTCCGGTCAACTTAGTCATAGGTGTTAAGAATGAGAAATCCCCTAAATGAACCTCCCGTAATATCCCGCCTAATCCCAAGAAACCCACAGATTCGAAGATCGACTTTGGCCTCCCAACTCATAACACCTCAACCTTCTCGTGGTCTAATCGACACACCTAAAGCCGACACGACGGTCCCGTAAATCCACCTCGCAGTTTTCAAAATTCACACTTCAAGGAATTTGGCATACAACCGATGGTTTCCTCGTGGTCCGGGAGAACGACCTCAAGTGATCCTCATGATCCTCCCTCTCGTCCCGCAGTAGATCAAGATATCGTCCCCTAAAACTGCCACGAACCGATCTTGGTAGGGGTGGAAGACCCTATGCATGAGATCCATGAATGCTGCTGGTGCATTCGTCAATCCGAAGGGCATCACTATGAACTCGAAATGCCCATACCGCGTTCTGAACGCTGTCTTAGGGATAGATGTCTCCCTAACTCTCAACTGATGGTACCCAGTGCGGAGATCTATCTTAGAGCACACCCGCGCCCCTCTCAACTGATCAAACAAATCATCAATCCTCGGTAAAGGATACCTATTCTTAATCGTCACCCCGTTCAACCGCTGCAGTCAATGCACAAATGGTTGGTCTTATCATTTTTCTTAGAAAACAGAACCTGAGCGCCCAAGATGAAGTGCTCGGTCTAATGAAACCCTTGTCCAATAATCCTTGTATCTGGACCTTGAGTTCCTGCAACTAAACAGGCGTCATCCTATGCGGAGTCATAGAAGTGGGCTATGTACCAGGGTGTAGCTCAATGACAAAGTCTACATCCCTCTAGGGTGGTAATCCCGGTAACTCGTCTGGAAAAACATCCTCAAACTCGCATACCACCCGAGGTAGACTCAAACCCTGTCCGTGCCACCTAGAGTCATACACGGTCCGAGGTAAAGCATCATGCTTATCCCCCTAAAAGGTAATACGAATACCATCCTGTGTGTAGGCAACAACCCTCCTACGATCACAATCAATGACGACCCGATGTGCCGTCAACCAATCCATGCCAAGAATGACATCAAAGTCCGATATGTCCATAACCCGAAGATCCACCGTGAGTAGAATCCCAGAGATCTCTAACTCACAATCCCGACATATCTGATCAATCCTCACCCTAATTCCTAGGGGAGAAATCACATGCAGCAGCTTTTCCAAGGATTCAACCTTTATGCCCATAACATTCACATAAGATACAACAATAAATGAATGAGATGCACCATAATCAAAAAATACCCTTGCCCATAGCGCCGAGAGGAAACATACCAGATAACCGACTGATTCGCGCCCGTCATGCAAGGTAATAAATAGAATACGCCCATGGGTCTCCTAAGTCCCGCCATACCCCCGCCCCTCGACCCGACCGGCCCGCCTCTCCGTCTATCAAAATTCAACCGTGGTCCCCGAAATCTTGTCACCTGGTATATCGAAATTCCGAATCGAAAAACAGACAGCAAAAATGGAACCAGGACGCAAAAATAAGTCATAATGCACCTAGTCAAATTTTCGATCAATGGTCAACGACTGACGTGGCAAAGTCAACGAGATGACATGGCAAATTCAATGACTGACATGGCGTAGTCAGCAGGCATGGGTCAGCGGGCAACGGGCACGAGCACTAGCAATGGGTACTGGTCAGCGGGTCGGATTGGGGGCTGACGTGGTGCTGACGTAAGCCCTAGGTGATGCAGGAGCATGAAGTGCATGCGCCGCTACAGGATTTGACGCGCTCCGTGCGTGCGGCGCCGTGGACAACACGCGAACTTGCCGGCGCTGCGGATCGACTTTTTCGGGCGACCACGCACACTGGTGTGATCGTCTCGACAAGTTCTACCTTCGAGTAGCATGTAACTTCAGTTTAGGCTTCAAATGGTGGAAACAAAGATCAACTATGGTTTTCACTAGAAAAAAAAAAAAAACAAGTTGTACTGTGGCAAACAGTGGTGTTTGCCAGAAAAAGAAGCTATACGGTGGTTGTAATGCCTAAACCATGAGAGCAGCAGAAAAAAAATTAGAGAACCTGCTCTTTTACCATGAAGAAAGACTCGAGTCTTTGTATATTATAAACTGTAAATTACAAGTACAAGAGGAGGCCTTATATAGGCTAGGCTATACAACCCTAGGAAAATACAAAATAAAACTAACAATATAATAATCTAACATAGCATAACAAGTAACAGCAACCAAGAAAAAAAAGGAGGAAAAATTATCAATAATTTTTTACAAACCCATTAGAGAATCACAAATAAATAAATCGGCTTGTTTAGCAATCAATAAATAAAGATCCATAGACATAATAAATGAAAGAAGATAAATGATGATTAAAAAATGAGCTACTACAATGTACCTAAATGAAGTTATGTGGGTCTCAATATCCGCAATCACCAAGCTCCTCTTCTTCAATGCAAATGCGGGTGAAAAAGCTCTCCGTCGTGACTTTCCTCCCCTTCCTTAATGTTCCTCTTTCCTCTCTCAAAGTTTTCCCCAAAGAGTCTCCCCCTCCACAATGAGTTCCTTCTTTCCTCTTTCCTTTGTTTTCTTTCTTTTTTTTTTCTCTTCTCTCCCCCCTCTTACTTTATTCGGTCCGCCTCCCCTCTGAAGACATTTTCCCTTTCCTTTTATATTTTGCTCTCACTCTTACCTTAGAAATCAAAATCATCTCATACTTTCACTTGTCTCTATTAGATGAGCCAAAGTTAAAATACTAAAAAATAATAAAAATAAAAAGACCTATTGAAAAGAGGTCTACAAATAAATAATAAATAATAATAATAATAATAATAATAATAATAATAATAATAATAGTAACAATAATAATAATAATAATAGTGACAATACTATACACATATTAATCAATATAAATGATGACTCATCAATCAGAAATCGGACTTATTAGGTTCCATTGTGAAATACACAATTTTTTTCAAAAGAATTCTATACTTATAATCCTTACATAATATTATAAACATTGGATGTGATTTTAGAATTGCTATTTAATATCATCAATAAGTTTAAAAAATATCCAAAGATATCAAATTTTGATATTTTTACTCATCAAACTATTATTTTTCTTTATATCAGCAATTATATATTAAATTCACTATATATAATTAATTTTTGCTCTTAAAACCAACAAATAGGTCTAAAAATATCAAATTTAGATATTTGTACACTATGAAAGTTGGTGTTAACAGTATACATTGGTTAAAGTCATTTATTTCAACGGTGTATATATTTGTTAACATCAACTAAGATTCTCTTAATTGATATTGTCTTACGTGCATTAGCACATGAAATATTGTATACTCTTATCAGATTCCATATTCAAACCTTCATTACAACTAATAACCAACAGATATATAATAATACCTTTTTCTCTTCCTAATATCTCTACCTATAGATGAAACTATATAGAAAGACGCATGCAGAGGATAATATTTATATATCTAGAAAGAGAGACAGAGAAGGGAAAAAAAACTTAAAAAAGAGTGCCTTTGAAATCAATTAATCTAGCACATAGGGATGGTGGGAGTCCCACAAGCGCTAGCAATTCCTTCCTGGCATTGGAAGAGTTGACAAACTTCCTTAGTTTGGGGGTTCTTGTGGTACTGGGAATGGCAAGGAATCTGTGAAGATTAAAAATAGAAAAAAAATTAGGTCTTTTAGGTAATTTAACAAGAGAAACATCACAGAGCATCCTATACTGCCAAATTTCTGTTACGCCTAATTTTTCCATTACCTTTTCTTCATCTCCTTCAGTTTCTATATATTCATTCAACAATTCTTTCTCACTGAAATAATTCATTACTCCTCCAATCCCTTCGACTGTCGTCGTCTCTGTATTAGGGTTGAAAATTTTTCCAACGACGTCGGTTTCTTCGATTTGTGGGAAAAAAATAGGGATTGGTGATGAGCGGGAGAAGGATGCTAGAGAGAAGGCCATTGACGATTGGCTTCCGATAACGTCATTGTTTGCCTTTTTCTATATAGACTAAAACCCCCTCAAATGTACATAGTTACAAGAACCTTACACTTCTCTTGCACCCATGTTACTTTGGATAAATTTGCTAATTAATAAATCACTGATGTTTAGGATTTTAAAATTAAGTCTAGTCTATGACACTGCAAGTGCATTGTGTCATACAAGTAGTAAAATCGAATGTAAGTCCACAGTATCATTCTACGTAGATTGACATGAATTAGAGATTAAGTACCCCAACTACTGAAGTTCTATGCTATTTGGACTAAAAACTCATAGTGAAAGTTTTATCCAGAAAAATAATATATCCTAGACTATTAACTAAAATAGAAATTGAAGTAACATGAAATAAACTAAAAAAAAAATTAAGAACTAAATACTGGATCTAATTTGTTCCCTGTTAGAAAAAAAATTATCAGTGAATTACAATGAAACAGTCAATTCATGCATGAAAGTACATTGCTCTATTGTATTGATGGATTTGGATTTGTCCAAGATTGCCTAAATATTGCAGTTGGATTTCTATTATATTCACCGGTTAGAAGCTCTTATTCTCTCTCGAAATCAGCGATCTAACCGCTACTTGTATTTCGCTTCCTGCAAGATCTCGGGTATTTTTCTTTCAATACTCACACCCATTTCTTGTTTACCGCAGATCTTTGCTTTCCTTCCTCGTGATTTGTTAAAAGTTCTACAACTTAACTGGTGGCTCATCCTTCGTATCCATTAATCCGTCCTTCTTCCTTTGATTAGATCTAAGCTAACACGGGGTTGGGAACTTCCCTTTACATTAAGGTGAACTCTCTGATTATTTATATTGTTAAATACTCCCCTCCAACTTCAATTATGAGCGAATGGGGGATTTATCAAAATGAACTTTCAGAGCTCAGCAATTCATCAATGGTAGTCTAACATACCCATAAGAGAATGCTCTCAGCTCTCAGGAATCTCCATCTCTGTGTCACGCAGAGGGCATTCTAGAAATCAGAGCAAGATACATTCCCTCAAAATGGTATTCGGTACTACCATTGGGAACTTATCGATTCAAAACCAACACCAAGCAAGTAAATCACTACCCAAATAACGTTCTCTAAATTTTTGCAAAAAAGACTGTAACTAACTATAATTCAAATTATCGTGATTATGATTAAAGAAATGGTAATCGATCACGCATAACCATGATAATCGAAATTAAATCGAGAAAAATGAATCTATAAATTTGTCTAGATTTATAAATTTTCTTCAGCAAGAATTTTAAGAAGAAAATTAACAGAAATAGTAACCAAAATTTCACTCGCTTTCTATGCGCCATAGATTCGCATCCGTAAAAGAATTAAAAAATAAAAAATAAAGAAAATTCTACTCTAAACTATACACTGAGTTCCTCTTCGTTCCCCTTTTTCTGGGTAGTGAAGACGAAAGCTACTTTACTATTCTAACACTGTCTATTTATACTGTCAAAAGAAATTGGGCCGAATCCCAAAAAAGCTCCAGGTGGAATTCCCAAAAGAAAGCCCAGTTTACTGTCCTAGGTCGCGACTTCGGGTTGATGTCACTACATGGATTTCCCTTGTTTGCTCTTGTCTCACCGTGACCTCGCTGCTCGCGACTAGATTCCTTGCACCGCTGGATTAATGGTCGCCACACGCTTGTGGTCGCGACCTTATTGGCTCGCGTTTCATTATTGATGTCGCCACCACTCCGCTTCAGCCGCGACATCGCTTGCCTTCCTCTTCCGGCTTCGAGTCATGACCCCGCCTCGAATCGACTTCTCTTCCTTGTTAGCCGCACGTCAGCGACCTCGCTTTAGGCTGCGACTACATTTCTATTTGTAGGTGTCGACTTCTCAGTCGTGACTTTCCTTCTAGTCAACTGTTGCGATCTTCTCCTCGTGTTTCAATTTAAGTCACGACCTCAAGGTGATGTCGCTAATCTCTTCGATGTTCATTTCTCTTCTTCCGGGTCGTGAATCCTCACCCTTGTTGAAACCAATTTCCTCCTTCCAACCTTCATTCCAAGTCGCCAACTCATGTTGCTCTTTTTTTCTCAAGCATGTAGTCCCACCGCTTCAAAAGTAGTCATGGACTCCTCGGATTTCTTCTCGGCTTCGCTTCTTAATTTGGTTGTAACTTCAATCTTTCCCGTTGGAGACTCCAGCCTCATTTTCATGTCACGACTCAACGCACGCCGTGACCTCAAATGGAGCCCTTCATTTAAAACTAGTTGCAACTTCATTTTCTTTGCGTAGACTTCGGGCCAAGGGCTTTATCGACGATCCACGCTTTCGGCGACTCCCGTGAGCTTCGGACATCGCGACCCCGCGCATATTCACTAGCGTCGACATCGTGTTTTGTCTAATCAAGATTCTACCTTGAATATTTCCTTTAGTCTCAACCACACTCGCTTGTCGCAACCTCTTCACTTGTTGCTTCGCAAGTCCGTCGCAGCCTAACTTCAAGTCACGACTCGTCAATGCCTTCTATTTCTTCCCTCAAGGGCCGGGTCCCGCCGATGTCAGAACTCTCTTGAATTAATCGAACAAACATCTTCTTGTTATGACCGAATTTCGCCATTTAATTTCATTTCGCATAGCCGACCTCTTCCCCGTTTTTATTGATTTTCGCTTGATCAGATTTTTCTCGCAAATTAAATTGAGTAAAATATCCATATTTCAAGATACGAATCAACATTTATCTTGTAATATGCTTTAAAAATGGATTAAAAATCAAATGAGTTTTTGGGACTCATAAATTTCCAAACTTTTAAAATTCCTTTGCTTTGGTCCCCTGCTAAAGAAAAAGAAAGAATTATTTTTCCTCAAACAATGTTTCTAAATTTTTATGACATTTTTCCGATTGACACTGTGGTCCTTCCTATTCCACCTTCTAACTTGAAATTGGAGATAGCAAAGATCATTTTAGATTTCCCGCTCGATTCCGTAAAAGGAATGGTCTCTACTTCTATCACAAATTTCGATGAAATAATGTATTTAAACAATATTCAATAAGTCTTGTTCTCTCGTGTGTGCAGGTCTTCAACTTTTCATCTTCATGTTGAAATTAGTTAATCTTCTCGAGTTTCCTTGGACTCGTTGGTCAAAGTCTCATAGGCTTGCTTTCATACGATCTCCACTACTGTGGTAAATTAAATCTTCAAGATCAATGAGGTCTTTCAGCTTGTAAGGCTGGCTTAGGTAATTGTGGATAATGGAAAATTTGCTGCAAATTACCCAGCTTTCCACCTTTTCTTCAGACCACTTATCGCTTCAAATTTTCACCCTTTTCTTCTTTGTACTTGCTGGATTCCGCCAATCTCGCCCGATTCATCTTTTGAATTCTTTTTATGGAATTTTGATTTCCAATTGCACTTTATTCAGGCCAATTCCCTTGTTCTAGAACTCTTTTGCTTCTGTTTTTCTAAGGTTAGGAATAGTGCAATGTTTTGTCTTCTTAGGCTTTCTATAACATTTAGAGAACTTTGGCTATAAACTCCCATACTACACTGTATTAGGCTAGGTGTTAAAACACCCCTACGAGCTTAATTGTTCAAAGGAAATAGCCCACAAGACAAAACTTATTCCCTTTTTCATTAATTTCTGCTTCTTTACTTCCTCTCCTCCTAACTTGTAATATATGGAAATATTTTCTCCCCGGACTTGTTTCTTCCTTTATAGTAGACTTTTCTGTACTGGAAACTAGATAATTTGGGCTCTTTGCTGCAGGATTATTGCAAGGAAGGGGATTCAGGTTTTCAGTTGTTGTTTATTGAAGAAATAAGGCTTGTTTGGCTCAAATCATGGAACTAAAGGGTATGCTTTAGCATATATTGAGGGTAGGCTTGGAAAAGCTCAAACTGCCAAGGATGGCCTCTATCACTTTGGCTGGGCCGTTTACCTAAGATTTCGCTCAATCAATAATCTCACAAGTTCTAGGACCATGGATCGTTAATCATGAATTTCCTGTAAGATGTTCCTAATTCCTTCCAAAGTTTCACGAAGTTTTATCGACTGAAGTGTATTATTTCTTCAAGACTTGTACTTATTCACTGCTTATTTACAATCTTTCAACTGCTATTCGCCTTCAAGAATATCCATTTTTTCAATTTCAATCTAAACTGATTTAAAACATTCAAACAGAACTCCTAATTCCAAATGATACCAGGTTTTATTTTTCCTCAGATTTTTGTTCTCGATAAGAATAGAACTGTCTATTTTTCAGCAGTGTTCTCATATTTGGCACATTAATAGTAAATGGCTCAAATACAAAATTCAGTATATCAATTTGTGAACTCAAAAACAATCAATTTGTTAATCAACAGGAATTTTATTCAAATATCAAAACATTTCGATATTGTACAATCTGATTTCTTTATCTAGCAAAATTACAAATAAGATCAGACTAATCCAGAGGAAAACTCTCTATTTCTTGATCTAAAACCCTATGACGTCCTCCTACAGGTTGTAGCTCCTCGCGATCGGGCTCCCTAAGTCTCGAACTTGCTACTCTAAGGAAGGGTCATACGCTGTCCAACAAATTGGGGCCCTTCCTTTAAACTCTGTTGAAGTTCCTCTGGATGATGGGTTCTAATTAACCCTTCTTCCAATTCCCTTCCCATCATCCATTCTCTTGATTACAGAGCGTTTTATGGAATTATGAATGGAATTGGTTTGTTTTCCGACTCCATTCATTCCATACGCTCTGCATTTGCAACCTTGGAACTCTTCCTTTCTCTCATCTTCCTTTTCCTTCATCTTCTTTGTTTACTCTTTCTTTGCCTTCCCATCCTTTTATAGTGATCTTGCTTCTCTTGGGAATGATAAAGCTCTTAATTCTCCTTTTCAATTTTCAAATCAATGAATTAAATGTAGTTTCTCGGATTTAAGCGTCCTGGCTATTTCCAACAGGAGGTTTGGAAATTTGGTGAGGAATTTTGATCGTTTCTAAGAGCACAATCTCTCGAATTATTCTCGTTGAAACCAAGCAAACTAAATTGACTTTAATTAAGGTATCTGGCTTCGGGTTCTCGTATTAATAACAATTTATTTCAAGGGTTCTAAATGATGGATGCAGAATTGGAAAGGTTGGGATGAATTGAAGATGACTTAAAATTGGAATGGACGTCACTCAATGTCACGACAGGATATGGGAAGTCGCGACATTAAATTTTGAGCCTCTTAATTAATGATTTTCAATGAATCCTATTTTTAATGCTGGAACGCCCAAAATGAAAGGTTTTAAACCTAATTTTATTCAAGTTTAGACAATTCTGGTCGCAACCTAAAGATTTTTGTTACGACCAAATGGTCACGACAGAACTTGGATGTCGACTTGCTCTTTTCTTTCCTTAGTTATTTTAGTCGTGACTTCAGTTTCACTGTTTCGACTTTCTTTTCTACTTTATTGTTTCCACATCCAACATTCTTGGTTGCAACTTATGGATTGTTGTTGCGATCAGAAAAATTTTCAGGTCTCCCTGAACAATCAAATTCATAGAAATTTCAGTTTATTCAAATCCAATCAAAACAAATACAATTCAATTCATCTTCATCATTCAATTACTCAACAAATTCATTCACTATGCATCAAATTCAAAATTTAAGCACAAAAATAAACTAAAATTCCCCTAAACTTTCAATCATGCCATATCAGAGACCAAATTTGAATGAGTTCAAGAAAAGAATACTGCCCCTTTTTGTCTCTTTTGCAGATTGGAAGTTTGATTGTAGATGCTCCCCCTTTTGCACATTTTTATTGTCCTGCAAAACTAAAAAAAATATTTACCTACTCTTCAATCAATGATGAATAAAATTACACAAAGCTATTAGAAATTTAAACACAAAATATAACAAAGAAAAACTTAAACAAACTCGATGTGGATTGCCTTCCACAAAGTCGCTTCAATTTTTTGTCTTTACCGACTTGCCGCTACAATATTTCGCTTTCACATTTTCTCATTCGTAACTAAGAGTCTTTCCACTTGCATTCTCCCAAGGTAGTACTTTAATCTTTGACCATTAACTTTGAATTTCTCATGATTGCTGGTTCTAAGTGTCACTGCCCCAAAATTTGTACTTGAGATCATCAGATATGGTCCACTCCATTCGATTTAAGCTTCCTCGAAAGAGTTTTAGCTGGGAATCAAACAACAGGACTCGATCTCTCGTCTTGAATTCTCCTCAAAATTCTTTGATCATGCCATTTTTTTGTTTTATCTTTGTAGATTTTGGCGCTATCATAGGCTTCATTCCTCAACTCTTCCAATTCATTTATGTGAAACCCCGAGAAAATCTAATTTTCTGAAAAATGGCAAAATGGTAATTTCGGTCAAAATCCGGATTTTTTCTAGATCTCGGATGACGAAACGGACTTCACCGTTGGAATCGTCTTACGAAATCTAGTTACCACGTCGAATTTCATCAAATTTCGAGATACCGGAATTTCACGCCTCTTCTCGAGCAAACGAGTGACGCGTGACATGTGGTAGGTGTTGAGTGGCTCACATTGAGGCACATGTCAAGTTGTGAGCAAGTCAAACAATGAGCTCAAGTATGGGCTATAGGTGACATGTGGCATCATGTCATTGGAAGGAAATCCATGGTAGAGGGATGAGAGGATAAGGGGAAATCTTAAGAGCCAATAAATAAATGACAAGTGGCATGAAGTCCCACACCACATGGATACATGCAGGTAGGCTACGTGTCTAAAGAAAGTAGTCTTGCATGAAGGTAAATGTTAGTGGATGCGAGGTGTCTTGGATAGGCTTTGCATGAGGAATTTAGTGGGAAGAAAAGTGGGTTAGGAGACAAGTGGAAAGTGAGGTGTCAAGAGACTTAGGATAAACATGCTCTCTAACTAGACCAAAAAGGGGAGCTGGGAAGGAAAAGAGGGAGGAAGAAAAAGAGAAATTTTTAGAGAGAGAGACTCCACCTTCTCTCTAAATTTCCCGAAAATCAGACCGGCGGTTTCAAGCGGAGCAAGAGGAAGAGTGCAACCTCACGGCAAGAGCTTCGCATAGAGACCGGAGTTGGTTAGTTTTGAAAAAAAGTCCAAGAGGTAGTTCTTCTCCTACTTTGGTTACCTTCTACCCTAAGGGTTGTGTGGTGGTTGTATTGTCCTAAGGGAAATGTTTGGTTGCGTTTTGAACCATAGGAAGCTGCCATAGTGTGATAGTACGCATTAACCGAACCTTAGAACTGGTTTTTGGGTGGGAAGGAAAGGAAATTTGGTAGTGTACCCTTCTAGTAAATTGTAGCCACATCAATGAACTTGATGTTAGGCTTTTGAATTTCTCTATTTGGACCTCTTTAGACCAAGTTATGGTCCTTTTATCGAAGTCAGTTCAGTTAGATCTGGTCGGGTCAATTCAGCCAGTTTGGGTCAACTAGCCGGACCTTAGAGTTGATTTTTGGGTAAGAAATAAAGGGAATTTGGAAGTGAGTCCCTCTAGTAAATTGTAGCCACATCAATGAACTTGATGTTAGGCTTTTTAATTTCTCAATTCGAACCCCTATAGACTAAGTTATGGTCATTTTACTCTGAACAGTCAAATGAGCGGGAGGTCCATAGAGGTCATGCAAAGAGAGGTCACAGACTCATGCAAACAGAGGTCGCCAGACCTCATGCGTAAGAGCTCATCTCAGTTAGCTTGCTCGGGCCTCAGGTCAGCCCGTCTGGGTTGACTACGCCCAACCCAACTCGGAAGGTCGCATCTCCTCTGCTCCCGAACTCCGACTAGTGTTCTCGACTCTATGGAAATCCCATTGAGTCAAAAAAATACATTCATATGCTCGAGGATATTAGATGTCAGACCGAGGTGTTAGATCGAGCCTGGCCCAGTCAGGGTCAGCTCATCTCGGTTGATCACGCTGTCCCTCCAACTTCGAAAGGTCATATCTCCTTCGTTCGAACTCTGATTTGGGTGTTCTTGGACTCTATGGAAAGCCCATTGAGTCAAGAATACATTCATATGCCTGAGGGGGATATTAGATGTCAGACCAAGCTGTTATATCGAGCTCGTCCAGGTCAGGTCAACTCGTCTGGGTTGACTACGCACGACCTCCAACTTCGGAAGGTCATATCTCCTTCGTTCGAACTCTGATTTGGGTGTTCTTGGACTCTATGGAAAGCCCATTGAGTCAAGAATACATTCATATGCCTGAGGGGGATGGCTATGTCAGGACTGAGCTGTTATATTGAGCTCTTCCAGGTCAGGTCAGCTTCGTCGCCAGTCACCGGGTCCGAGTTGACTGACGACGTACCTCCAACTTCGGAAGGTCATATCTCCTTCGTTCGAACTCCGATTTGGGTTTTCTTAGACTCTATGGAAAGCCCATTGAGTCAAGAACACATTAATATTCCTGAGGGGAATATTAGATGTCAGAACGAGGTGTTATATCGAGCTCATCTAGGTCAGGTCAGCTCATCAGTTCAGGTCAGCTCGTCTGGGTTGACTACGCGCGACCTCCAACTTCGGAAGGTCATATCTCCTTAGTTCGAACTCCGATTTTGGTGTTCTTGGACTCTATGGAAAGACCATTGAGTCAAGAATACATTCATATTCCTTAGGAGGATAGTAGAGGTCAGACCAAGGTGTTAGACCGAGCTCGTCCAGGTCAGGCCAGCTCGTCCAGTTCAGGGTTTGACTACGTATGACCTCCAACTTCGGAAGGTCATAACTCCTTCGTCCGAACTCCGTTTCCTGGGGCAAGTTTTCCGGACTTGAAAATCCATTCAGTCAGGATTTTGATCTATGATCCCGTGGGGAACATTGGGTGATCACAACATTCTGAATTTTCGCGGGTTTTGAAATACCTGCCATCTCGCTGCTTAGTTGTGTCGATGTGTATAGCCGAGATATAACACGACCATTGCATGACATGTTGTAGGATACTGTATTTGGTATGGTAGGGGTTCTCTCCTACTCTGGTTAATCTTCATTTCAGAGCCGTGATATGGCTGTGAGGTGTAGCCCTGGTGATGGGCTGGTTCAAAGAACAGTTTGACATAAACTGTTGTTAGTGGGGACCGGTTTCTGGGTCTGTGTTTGTGTATTTTCCAGAACTACAGTTCTGGAACTAATTTTGTTGTTGATACGTGAATATGATATTGATGACCTTGTTGTGTGTTATCGCTTGTTTGAATAACATGCGACAGATTTATTGATGTCGAGTATACTCATGCTTGAGGCATTAACATGATGCTTGAGATGAAGCATGAATATGAATTGGCTGATGTAGTTTTCAATATGTATAATACGATATTATGCAGTTGACATTAATATCGTACGTGCACTGGTACATCACGTAAATTTGGTGTGAGTGCATGAATAAATTATATCTGAGGTCATTCCAATAAATTATATCAAGGTTTCAGTTCCATTAAATATATCTGACTGGTTCATTCCAATGAACTCTCGCTTGAGGGGTTGTCCAATAAGTGGGTTCTGAGACGGTCCAAAGGTTCGACATTCTGGGAGGGTCATTCAATAAATTATATCGAAGTTTTGTCTAATGAACCCTACTTCCGAGGGTCTCCAATGCGGGTTCTCTGAGATGGTCCAAAGGGTTCGAGCATCAAGGGTCATTCAAAAATTATATCTGAGGTTTGTCCAATGAACCCCGCTTGAGGGTCAGCCCAACAAGGGGTTCTCAAAGATGGTCCAATGGTCTGATATCTCTAGAGAATGCCTAAAAAAATTATATCGAGGCTCATTCTAAATGAGCCCTATCGAGGGTTGTCCAATAATGGGTCTTAGAGATGGTCCAATATGTTAGATACTCTGAGGTGGTCCAAAGGGTTTGATACTTGATAAGGGTCCAAAGGGATTAAAAAAAAAAAAGCTTTGCTTTGAAACAATTTTCTTACATGATGATTGCATGTGCGAGGGAGCTCTGGAGTGGCCCTTGGATATGGGCACTGAGACATCTGCGCACTGACATTCATGCAGTATCTCACTGAATGTGTTTTTTGCAATCATTGCATGTGCACTAGGTGGGGAGCAAACCGAGGAGAGATTATTACTAATGAGCTTTGCCTGACCCTGGTCGTGGGACCCCCTCTCGTGCAATAAGAAGACTGCACTCCCCAGGTCGTGAGTACAGCCAGCGCTCTGGTCATGGGCCTCGAAATGTACTTTGTAAAATATATTAGAACAATATAGTTTCATATATTTTGTATATGTAAAAGAGTTGCATTAAACTCTTGTATGAAAAAAAAAAAAAACACCCCTGTAAATTTAATTTACAATTCTAGCCGGAGTAATCTCTTAAAGAGCCTTAAAATCAAAATTTAGCTTCTTATGGCCCACATAGCTTTATATTCAAAAAGTAGCTCAAGAGGTAGGTGGCAAGGTTTTCAAAATACAAGTCCGTATGGGGACATTCCAACGGAGTTTTAAAAGGAATTCCGTATGCCCGTGAGTGCATCATCGTTTCAGACCAATCTCTTTCTCAAGCAGAGCTTATACTTTTCAAGAATTTTCTTTATCTCCCGTTGAAATTTCAAATTTTGCCCATTTGTTTGAGGATGATAAGCCAAGCTCATAATGTGTTTGATACCATATCTCGCCATGAGTTTTTCAACACCTATTTTCAGCATTTCTCCATCACGATTATAGTTCCGGTGTCCTAAATCAATGAGAAGATTTCCTCAGAAAATCCCACAACTCCAAAGCAGTACTATTTTGATGTTTCATTTCAACCCATTTTGATGGTATAACTGAAGTAGCTAAGAGTATGTATATATTTCCAAATGAAGAAGCTGAAAAGGCCCCACAAAATTCATCCCCATACATCAAATAATCAGACCACTGTGGATACCTCAGGCATTTCATGCCTTGCTGATATTTCCTATTCTTTTCGCATCGATCACATAGTTTCACCCATTCAAAACAAATTCTTAAAAAATAGTAGGCCACAAAACTCGATCAAGAATTTTGTGGGTTGTTTTGTTCTCCTACAAAATGTCCTCCATATAAGGATGCGCACATTCTTGTAAAATCTCGCTGGCCACCTTCCGTACACATCTTCTTATGATCGATCGCAAATTCCTTTAAATAGTAGACCATTCCTGATGTATACCACACACCCTAGCTTTTTCTCTCTAGCCGACCTCGTGTGGCAGAAGCACCAACGCTAAGGTATTCATAATGTCAGCATACGCGCAGATCGGAGTGACAACTGAATAATCAAGCCATTGATTCGTACACGGTAGGTGATCCGAATCAACAAAATTTGTTCTGTTCTCCCACCGCCGTATCATTACCGCAAAGATAGCCATCAGGGATGGGTTTTCATTACAAATGATTTGTATCATGATTGAAATGGAGACTTTTATTTGGACTTTTGGATTTGGGTAAAAACGAGGGGAGATTGATTGTTCTTCCGGAGTAAGCTGAAATAGCTTAAAATGAAGTGAAATGGTGACCTTGAAGGCTTAGGTCACTAGCTTGGTAAAATGGGGGTTATAAAGGTGTCCTCGGGTTATTTCCTGCATTAGGGCCAAATGACATATAGTCATAGCCTATTGGATCTTTGTTTAGCTTTAAAAACTATAGCACTTAAAACACTCCTATTTGAGTCAAAACATGTACTGAGCAATTAATTTTCAATCAGTTTGAAAACATAGCATTTAACCTCATTTCAATGGCTCGTAAGTGACATCTAAAGAATGTCGGTGCATACACCAGTAAGTCTGGCTGAACCACAAAAGCAATAGTATTAGCGAGGAAAGACATTAAATAGCATTAAACCCAGAAGTTTGGAAAGTTTGGAACCATAAATGCGTTACCTATTTCTTTTAAAACATGAGGACAACGCAAACCACCAATAGCAAGCTAGCAACCCTCCTCTTCAAGGCTTTGAGGCTTAGCGAAGCATCCCTTGAGTTGTCATCCCTCGGGAGTGTGTTTGGAAGCGAAAATGAGAGAAAGAAAGGAAGAAAGAGAAAAGCGTGACCTAAACAAAGTTCACTTGAAATTTGAAAACTTCAATATTAAGACCAAGAAGTTAGGGTTACAAAAGAAAGCTATAAGGTGGCTTATATAGCCATCAAAATGTGTGAAATACCAAAAAAACACCTAAAATACATGATTACAATAGGGACAAAATGGGATTATACAAAAGCCAGAGTGTTTGGGAACCAGAAACACGGGGGAGGATTTTCTCTGTACGGTGAATTTCGCTATCATAGAAAATACAAGAACATATGAAATTCAAATTTCGCTATGCGCAAATAACTTTGCTATGATAGCGAATTTCGCTATGATAGCGAGAATTTAACTAACCCAGCGAAAAAATTGTGCATAGCGAAATTTTCGCAATCATTGCGAAATTTTATGATGCATAGCGAAAATCCTGCAACCCTGCCTTGCCTTCTACATTGCCTCCTGCATCTACGCCCGACCTCCATTTCATCCGTCCACTTGACATTTCTTGTTCGTCTTAGTGAAATCCAGAAATTCCATGACAGTGACACGATACGAAGCCATGATTGGAATGATGGGTGGGGTTCTAACTGCAGAACTATAAAAAACAGCCTTAAGAAACGAAATCGGTAGTACTAAATGGACTGTACATGTCAATTGACTCAATTCATATGATTAGTGCGTAGCCTCGAAACCTATCTTAAATAGGACTCGAAAATGGCGCTTTTTGAGTCACCCAATCACCCTCCCGACCGACACGTTGCTAGTCCATGTGATGCACAAAAAATAATCAAGGTATGCATCTTTGTGCTTTTCTGAAAAGTGTATATTTGTCCAAAAGTGTGTAGCCACAAGTAGGGGCTTACCTTGAGTGAATGATTTAGACCTGGCCACAAATACCATCATGAAACAAGGAATTCCATATAAGAATAAGTTTTAGGGCAACATGTTTTCAAAGAGTTAACTTTGAGGCTTCCACTTTGAAATCTAATTGTTCTTAAGGTAATCAGTTTGCTCCAATAAGTTGCAAAGCTATTCCCTCCCCCCAACCAAGCTACTGCCAGGGCCTTAAACTGTTGACCAACCTAAATAGAACCAGCTACACTCTTATTTCTTTCTTTGATTGTATTGTAAGTGCAATACTAAACTGACTTCACAAAGTGTTCAGGTATAGGTCCACCGATGACTCCCAACCAATTAAGGTTTGAGGCATCAAGCCAAAGGATCGTGGCAAAACTCTGACGGACTTGAATGACTTGAAATTCAGCACACCGCTCGCTGGCTCACCAATCCACCGAATGCTGTGAACACTAAGTCGATGACTTGACGGTGGTTTGGACATGGGGCTTTTAAGGCTTTACCATATACCTGGTAGGTAATTCGGGTTTCAAAGCCAGTGTTCACGACATTCATTTTCTTTCTTCTTTACTTTCTTTCTCTCTCTTTTCCTTTCTTTTCTTTTCCATTCAGAACCCATTGGTCTTCTTTATGGTCTTTATAAACCTATTATGGGTTGTCCGCTGGATCTAAGCGGGTTTGCAAAGTGAAAAGTGGTATATAGCTTCTCAACCTATTGATGACCCGAGTAAATTAATATTGATTAACTAAAGTGGATCATATCACAGAGTTGAGTATCTTTTGTTTTATTAAACCAAAAATTAAAATGCATATGAATTGCTCTATAAGTATGGGGCTTCAGGAAATTTTCCAGCTAAAATAAAGTAGAAACACCAAAAATACAAGCACAAAATCAACTTCTCAGGTAAGAAAAGCAATTTGGAGCACTTTGCGGGCATGTCAGCTAGGTAAAACTAAATTCCTGAATATGAAAATTACCTCTGTGACCTAGGCATGGGGATGAAAAAGCTAGTGGATGGAGCAGTACCTCCTCAAACATGGTGGAGGAAGATTATCCCGAGTGGATTCTGATGTTACTACGATTTATTAGCACAAAAGCAAAATCAAATGCAAAATACGATTGCTCACGAAAAATTTTAAGCGAAACTTAATAGTAAAACTAGTAATTAAATTTGTAACCACGAGACAACGCGCGGGGAGCCACCCTTAAAATGTGGCTTTAATAGGATTCGGAGGTCCGAAGAATTTCTCTGACTGATTGTTTGCACAGCGTAGAGCACCACCCTCTGTCCATTAACTTTGATCACTCTATTATCATTTTGAGTTAGTAAATTCTGAACCATTAGGTGTCTTTTTCTTTGAACTATAAAATGGACACGATCCATCGCGATTTGAAACTTGCCGGAAATAGATGGGTTGGAGATCATATAAGGAGGACTTGAATCCCCCTTGTTAAATTCTGCAAGTTATCATTTAATCATGCCATTTTATCTTTCCTTTGATCTTCAGATTCAAGTAGGCGTCATTTTGCCATTTCTTCTGACTCATTGAGATCGAGGAATCTTTTGACTCATTTATTTAGATTCATGTTCGACTTCATGATTTACACCTGTATTTATATTCGATCTCAGGTGTATACCATAGACCAGCAGGTAAAGAGGGGACATTCCAGAATTGTTTTTTGAAAGGTATTACGTGACGCGATGAATCAGGGTTGCTGATGGACCCGTCTTTTAAACAGCTATTCACCACCTTCATTGGAATGGTGCTTAATTTCCTGACAGCAAGTTCTACTTGACCACTTGTTTAGAGGATGATGAGGGTGGCTACTCTATGTTTCACACCATGTTATCTAAGGTTTTCAAGGTTTTATTCTGAAATGTGAACCTCATCACTAATAGGGCTTTGGTGCTCAGACTGAAAATATGTTTGCTCAGAATTTAAGCACCACCATGTGGTCATTGGTTTTTACGGGGGATTGCCCAGCCACTTGGACACATAGTCTACTCCCACCAATATATGTATGACCTGAGATCTTGGGAAAGGTCAGTAAGGAAATCGATACTTTGTTGTATTAGAATATTTCGAATCACTAAAATTGGGTTAAAGTGTTATGTGGCGAGACAATTTCAGTCTTTAGCATCTATCCTCCACGACACATTTAGTGTGCTTCTTTAAACAAGGAAGGCCAAGCGAAGCGGCTAAGGCACCTTCATTCTTTTATCTTCTGGAAAGAAAGTGACCGCACGGGCACTCTCTGGGTAAGCGATGTTTCAAGTTATACATTGTTCACTTCTGAACACACTTTACGATTCTCGATCACTTGCAGTATTTAAACAAGAAGGGTTCTTCAATAATAGGAATGGATCTTCACAAGAAATGCCTATCTGTTCTTTCCCGATCGGATGGGATCTCTTGTTGCGAGAAATTGGCAATGTAGGCATACGGAGCTTTTCTTGCATTCTAGAGATTCTTGAAATTCTCATCTGTTGATGGGTGGGCTATGGAGTGTCATGATACTGGTGCGTTAACCTTGAAAGATGATGCCACCACATTTCTACCCTGCATATCTTTAATTTGCAAGTTAAATTCTTGAAAGGAGAAGAATCATCGGATAAGTGTCACTTGCTTTGGCATTTGCTTAGTCGGGAGATATTTCAACGAGAATGATGCCTTAAAAGGCGACCTCTCATTACTAACCGATATGCTCAAAATTTGTCTAGGTGTGAATACATGACTAGTTGTACTTCTGTAATGGATATGATTCTTTGTGCCTTATTCGAGGTTTGCTTGCATAATAGACTACATGAGTTTTCTATCTTCAGCTGACCAATCTTGCTCAAGCCTTGAATCCGCCATCACATACTCAAAGGTAGCGCAATTGGAGTTTTCCAGCACTATTGAGTGCATTTGATAAATAGGACTTGGGATTCTCAAAGCTCTCTGGCATTCATTTTTTCCAGATTTAGCATCTTTCTGCAGGAGCTTATAAGGGGTTTAGCAATCTTGAGAAGTCCTTGATGAATCTTGCAGAAACTGCATGACCAAATTTGCTAAGCTGTTTTTTACATTTGTTGGGGAATGGCGGTTTAAGAAATAAGTTCAATTTTGCTTTGTCGACTTCATTCCTAGCTGGAAATAATGTGTCCCAGTACGATTCCTTGGTTAACCATAAAATGGCACTTCTCCCAGTTGAGCACCAAGTTCTTTTCTATGCACCTCTGCAGGATAGCCTCAAGATTAGTCAGACATTCTTCAAAATCGCCTCCATATACAATGATATCATCCATGTATACTTCCATTATGCACTCCACCATATCGCTAAACATACTAAGCATACATCTCTGAAAAGTGGTCGGGGCATTTACACCAGGGCAAGGCATCCTCTGTAAACATAGGTGCCAAATGGACAAGTAAGGTGGTCTTTTCTTGAGTCCTGCAGGTACAAATCTCTATCACGAAAGTACCACTGAATGCCCATCCAAAAAGCAATAGAATGGGTGTCAAACTCTCTCAGTGATCCAATGAATGACGGCGGGAAGTGATCTTTTCTTGTTACTTCATTGAGCCTCCTATAATCTATACACACCCTCCAACCGGTAGTAAGTCGGGTAGATAATTCCTCACCCTTTTCATTTTTCATAGTTGTCACTCCTGACTTCTTGGGTACCACCTGGGTTGGGCTTACCCAAATGCTATCGGATAGTAAATTAAATGATCACAGGCACAGGCTTGATTTGGGACTTAATCCAGACTATTTCACGCAAATGAGGATTCAACCTCCGCTGTGGCTGCCTAACAGCCTTAGATTCTTCTTCTAAATAAAATGTGATGGGTGCAGTTATTTGGGTTTTATGCCTTTCGTCGAAATTTTCCACCCCAGCTTGCTTGTTCCTTTTGAGGAGGTCACGGGTTATGCTCCGTGAAGTGGTCGGCGATGATGATATCTGGCTATTTGGACATTGCCTATTTTCTTCTAGGAATACATATTTTAACTCAACTGGTAGGGGTTTGAGCTATAACTGTTGAGGTTCCATAAGTTAAATCTGATCAACGAGAGGTAGAATTTCTATTTTTCATGCTCCGAGTACCCACCTTGCTTCATTAGTGAGGTTCTTATTGCTCTCAAGATTGGATAACTGCAGGGTTAACAAATCTTGCACTTCTTTGCTCATTAGCACATTCTTCAAAAATTGTATCTATTATGTAGACTTCTTCAAAGAATTGTCCTCCTGCAGTGCATATTACTTTTTACTTTCGAATGGAAGATATTGGGTTCAAAAGTCATATTCCCAAATGTGAGTTGCATAACCCCATTACGGCAGTTTATTATGGCATTCAAAGTAGCCAAGAATGGCCTTCCCAATATGATGGGCACATGATTGGCTCCCACGCAGCCCAGGCTGCGTATCGAATGCAATGAAATCCTTTGGATAGTAAAATCGTCACTTGTATTAAAACATCCTCGATGGTCCCCTTCGGGTATTTTAATAGACCCTGTCGGCTAGTGACGAGTGTGATGGAAGTGGGTTTCGAGTTCTCCCCAAACAAAATTTGCTTGTACATGGAATATGGCAAGGGTTCACACTAGTTCCCAAGTCCCAATAGTGCTTTTCTCTGGCTAATGCCTCGATATTAAGCGAGATTGTGGGACATCAGTTATATTCACTTAGTCTTGCACTCAATGATAGCACTCACTTGCTCAGTTAAAAAGGCCTTTTTGTTTACATTGAGGCCTCTTTTTATCATACATAAGTCCTTCAGGAATTTTGCATAGGTGGGGACTTGTTTGATCATGTCAAGGAGAGGAATGTTAACTTTCACTTCTTAGTAAAACCTCACAACATTTAGGTTTAGTTAGCAATTTTTTTCTTTTTCGAGCTGTGGGAATGGGAGGGGGGTACCTTTGGTCAGCCACCTCTTCCTTTTCTTGTTGCTCTTCCTCACGGCGGATCGACTCTTTGTGGAAGCTGTCTTGGCTCGGCGGGATTTCTTGGTCTCAGTTCTTTACTACTTCTCAGAAGTCTGCGCCTTGACTTCATCGATTCTTACATTTGGGTCATTAGTTGAGCTATTTCATGCCTCCCTTACGATGTTGCAATATGCAGGAAGGAAATTTCCCTTTTGAAACCACACGGTTGCTGGTTGGACCTCCGAATCTCGAGTGCATCGCATCCAGTTTCTGTTGAGTGAGCTCATTGCCTCCATCTTCGATTATTACGAGACATTCAACACCTTACATTTCTTCCACAAACGTCTCCACCACTTTGCTTTCGAATTTAGGATTACTTTGCTCAACGGGAGAAGAAGGTGAAAGGCGGCTCTTTGTTTGTGTTGAAATTAGACCAAGCTGCTTCTTTGTGCTCTGAGGATATATGCGGGGGTTTGGCTTCCATGATAGGTTTGGATGATTTCTCAATTGGGGTTATAGGTGTTTCCGCTATGGAGCATTATGGGTGGCTTATTTTGACCCAAGACATGGGCCTCTTGACGGTGCTCCCGGGATGACTATTGTGACAATTAAAACAAGATGGTTGAGATCACGAAGCGGCTCATTTCACCTTGCATTCGTCGCGACTTCTCATTTCAGCTCCTCGACCTTAGGTCAAAGTGATCAATTTGCTTTCATCCTCAGTGTCTTCGGAGAGTGCATAAATGCCCCATACGGTGGGTCGAAGGCCTCTCCTTTATTCGGAGCACCCTTGGATTGGTTCATCCATTACCTTAGGGTTTTTCGGCCACATGATTCGAAGTCCATGGCCTCATCTGGGTGCTTGCTCAGGAAGTCCCCTCCACACATTGTTTCCAAAATTTGCTTCATGGGTGGGGACATACCATCATAAAAATGATTCACTAGCATCCATGTATAAAAACCATGGTGTGGGCATGCATTGATGGTCTCCATGAATCTCTCCCAACACTGTTAAAACTTCTCATTGTCATAAGCCGAGTAGGTGTAGATCTGTCTCTTCAAACTGTTGGTCTTAGTTGTGCTGAAGAATTTCTTCAAAAACTCAGCTTGAAGTTCGGCCCAATTTCTAATTGTTCTTGGCCTCAATGAATTGAGCCAAATTTTGGCCTTATCTTTCAGTGTCAATGGGAATGCTTTCAGCTTGAGCAAATCCATGTCGGGCACTCCTTCCTTAAAAGTTGTGCATACCTCCTCGAATTCCCGGATATGAGTATAAGGATTCTCATTCTCCATTCCATGGGGAAAATGCTTGACGGGGGCGCAGATAAGGTCTTACCACCCACATCATTAGCGGGTGGTATGATGCGAGGAAAATTGCCTCACTAAGAGAGTATATAATTCCCTACATTCAGCCTGTATCTTTGGCCCAGATTCATAGGGACCTTGTTGACTCTCTTTGTTCTTGAGTAGAGATCCATATTTTCATTATGCACCACTAACTTCACAACTTTGATCGGTTAATTGTCTGAGACTCTTTGTAGTCTCTACCTAAACATCTCCCTATCCCGATGTGCATAAACACCTATTACACAAAATGAGACAAAGAAAAGAACACAAACAAAGCTTGCCAAAAAGGGTCAGTGTTTGCTAAATAAAGACTGAATGTAAAAATAAAAACAGTGCAATAACTACTAAGTAAAGAAAACTTGCAATTCCTACAAACGAAATTCAAAAAGTTAAGGTCGCAACACTTGTAATGTAGTTACAAGTTCCACATCAACTCATCTATTAAGTAGTTGGCACCATCGGCAACGGCACCATTTGGTCGTGCCACGGTAGGGTGATCTGGAATCAACAAAATTTGTTTCCTAAGTTCCTTCTACTGTCGTAATCAAGCTACTGCAGTATAGTGGTCTAGGGTCGAACACGGGGATGGGTTTTCATTCCACAAATGATTTGTATCATGATTCAAAATGGAGAGACTTTTATTTGGACTTTTGGATTTGGGTAAAAACAGGGGAGATTGATTGTTCAATGGGTAACTGAAATAGCTTAAAATGAAGTGTGAAATGGTGACCTTGAAGGCTTGGGTCACTAGCTTGGTAAAATGGGGTTATAAAGGTGTCCTCGGGTTATTTCCTCGCATTAGGGCAAATGACATATAGTCATAGCCAAAACCAGATCTTTGTTTAGCTTTAAAAACTAACCCTTAAAACACTCCTATTTGAGTCAAAACATGTACTGAGCATTTAATATTCCAATCAGTTTGAAAACATAGCATTTAACCTCATTTCAATGGCTCGTAAATGACATCTAAAGAATGTCGGTGCATCTACCATTAGAATGCCTTTGAACCACCCAAGCATGACAAGTATTGGTTGAGGAAAGACATTAGATAGCATTAAACCCAAGTTTGGAAAGTTTGGAACCATAAATGTAGTACCTATTTCATTTAAAACATGAGGACACTGCCAAACCAACAATAACCAAGCTAGCAACCCTCCTCTTCAAGGCTTTGAGGCTTAGCCAAGCATCCCTTGAGTTGTCATCTCAAGGGGTGTGTTTTGCAATGAAAAATGAGAAAAGAAAAGAGAGAGAAAAGCGTGAGCCTAAAACAAAGGCTATAGTGAAAACTTCCAATGAATAAAGTTAGGGTTACAAAGCTATAAGGTGGCTTATATAGCCATCGAATTTGTAAATACCAAAATACCTAAAATACGCAGTGCAATAGGGACAAATGAGATTATACAAAACGAGGTCATTTGGAACAAAAACACAGGGGGAGGATTTTCTCTATGCAGTGAATTTCGCTATCATAGCGAAAATTTCGCTATGATAGCGAAATGTCGCTATCATAGCGAAAATACAAGGCATAGCGAAAATTCAAATTTCGTATGCAAAATAACTTACAGCTATGATAAGCCAATTTTTCGCTATGATAAGCGAAATTTAACAACAGCGAAAAAGCGTATAAGCGAAATTTTTCGCGAGAGTTGCGAGAATTTTCGCTAGTTTCTTTTGATGCAATCTTGCGAAATTTCGCAATGCATAGCGAAAATCCTGCAACCCTGCCTTGCCTTCTACATTGCCTCCTGTATCCACTTCAACCTCCATTTCATCAATTCCACTTGACATTTCTTTAATTCTGGCTTGATGGAAATCTTGAAATTCTGCTTGTCTGCTGTCACGAAGCCATGATTGGAATGATGGGTAGAGTTGAATCTGCAAAACTATCAAAAAAAACGACCTTGAAACGAAATCGGTAAAATTACTGATGGACTGTGTGTCAATTGGCTCAATTCCATATCAGTTAGTGCGCAAAAATCCTCAAACCTATCTTAAATGGGACTCAAATAGCGCTTTTGGGTACTAATCACTCATCTGAAGGATTTTACGCTATTTCTCTTGCTCTTCTTCTTGTATAAATTTGGTTTCTCCACTCTTGACAAATGATCGGCTATCCCCATTATCTAACCATTTTGTCTTTTATTTCTAAATCAAATTCTGTAATAACAATACCCTGATAATCTTGGCTTTGCTTCACTTTCTTTGCCATTAGATATATAATTCTTGCATGATATGTGTGTAAAATAACATGGGACCTCAAAATGTGCTTTAAAATTTTCACATGCAAATACTGTTGACATCTCCTTTTTCGGTAGTAGAGTAATTTTCAGGCTTCATTGAAGGTTTTGTTGGCATAGTATGGTCTTGAGATACTTTCGACTACATCCCAATACGACTCCATTGCAAAATCGCAGCATCACATGATTTCAAATTATATTAATCTGGTTTTGCCATGATGGGAATGACTAACTCTAGTTTGATTTCTTCAAAAGAGTGTGGATTCATCAAAATTGAACTTAGTATCTTTTTTCGGTAATATACTTGCTAGTGGTCTAGCAATTTTGAGAAATCTCTATCAAATCTTCTATAAAAATCAGTATATCACAAACTTCTAATTCCCTTATTGTAATGGGTGTGATTTCTTATAATTGAAACTTTGTGATCTACTTCTTACATTGCCAAATCATGTCTTACTAGGACAATTCATACCTTAACCATAAAATGAGTTACCATTCAGGCAGATTCATATACTTGCACCTTTGAAATCTTGTCCCCGAGTTATGTAGGCCTTTGTTCAAAAGCTGGATCCATACAGCATGAAATCATCCATGAAGATCTCCATAACTTCTTACCTTTCATCCGGAAAATCAGACATCGTACATCTTTAGGCTGGGAGCATTACACAAACCAGGTGGCATTCTTCTAAAAGCAAAGTACGAATGGACATGTAAAAGTGGTTTTCTTTGATCCTCGGTGCGATAGTAATTGGTTATATCCGAGTATCCATGAGAAAACAAAATGAGGTGTCTGCCAACCTATCCGACTTAGTCAATGAAGGCGAGGGGAAAATGATCATTTCTTGTTGTAGTGTTTAGTTTTCTATAGTCAATACACACCCTCCATCACATCCACGAGTTCTTGTAGGAATCGGTTCATTCTTTTCATCTCCCAGTCATAGTGAATCCACCTTTCTTAGGAACCACATGTCTGGGCTCACCCAAGAACTATCTGATATAGCATATATAAAACCTACGTTCAACCATTTCAGAACTTCTTTTCTGACAACTTCCTTCATCACAGGGTTCAGCCTACTTTGATGCTCAATATAAGTTTTTGCATTATCGTTCAGCAATATTTTGTGCATGCAAATGGAGGGACTGATACCTTTCAGATCCTCAATTGACCAGGCAATAGCTTCCTTGTACTTCATCAAAATTTCCAACAACACATTCTTGATTCGGTCATGTGATATGATAAGCTGGTTTTTCTTTTATGGTTCTAGGAAAGCATATTTCAAATGGCTAGGCAATTCTTTCCAATATGAACCCATACGCACTAGTTTCTGCTCGGTAGTTTTACGTCCTGGATGCTTTTTATCATCTTGACGGTTTTTCATTTATGCTTGAGACTGTTTCTTTGTTATCTGAAGTTTGAAGGCAACATTTACCGATGTCAGCTCGAGATACTAAAAATTCATCTCAGTTTCAATGATAGAATGTTGAAAGTCTTTAGTGAATTCAACTCAACTTGAGAGAGAGACTATTGTTTTCTACAACCATACAACTTTTTACGCATCTATCAGGATGTTCCAAACTCCTAATAGATTAAAGTGCCTTTGCTTCATTTCCGCGCCCCTTAGTGTCAGTTCACCTTTACATATCAGTGCTCCGATTCTTTAAGAAGGTCTTCCTAGCAGCAAAGGAACTTAGGTGTCTTCCTCCATCTTCATAATGGTAAAATCCACAGGGAAGATGAATTTTCCCACCTTGACAAACACATCTTCAAGAACACCTTCTGGTTGTGCCATTGATCTGTCATCCATTTGCAATGTAATTATTGTTGGAATAAGTTCCCCCAAACTCAGTCTTTGCACCACTGATAGAGGCATCAAATCTATACTAGCACCAGAATCACATAAGGCCTTCTTGAATTCATATTGCCCTATGGAGCAAGGGATGGTGTGGCCCCGCCTGGAGTCCTTCATTTTTAAGCTAGGAGCTTTTTCTTTGGATAAACTGTATTTGTAGGTATGATCCAAGTTCACTATTCCTTCCTAAATCTATTTTCCTTTTCTTGCTCATTATCTCCTTGAAATTTTTGCATAGTTAGGCATTTGGTTGATTACCTGCGCAAATGGGATATTGATTTATATTTTTTTCTTTTAGATATCGAATCTAGAAAATTCTCTTCCCCATTTTGTACGAAGCCTTTGTGGAGAGAAGCCGCGCTGTGGAGTGTATAAAGTGTTTGATACTCTCTCCCGACACGTTTCACCCTACTTTCTTGAGGTTTGTTCGATATGTACTCTTCTCTCCTTCCTTTCCATTTTCTTCTTGTTCTGCCTCAGTCTCTTCTTTCCTTTCTTTCTTGTTGTTGCCCGAGTTCTTTCCCTTCTTCGCGTATACGATCCTTTGAACTCTTTGAGTGTCACTAGGGTGTGCCCTTATACGATTTGGCATGGCCAGGGTCAAGTTGCCCTGTGTCTCAAATTTTCAATGAGGCCTTGTATTCTTGACATCGCTAGTGTCGGACTTAGCTGATCAGACAGTTTCTACTCATGGGAGTAGCATAAGCCCTCTTGTTGTCCCCAGGCGCAACATTTGTTCTTCAGTGGTTGATCACTCTATGACCACTGATAGTCATTCTGCCTTCACCCCCTTGATCTTTAACATTTGGAACCTTAGTGAGCTGTGATATCCTTTGATGAGGATTCATCCATGCCTTGGGCCTTATGTACCCCCTCAGCAGTATAGAAATTCTCATGGTTCCTCAATGTTGGACTGTAATGTGTGGGCAGGTTAGGATTTGGTTTGAAATGGTAATTTATGGGTTCATTCACGTAATTAGCCTCCTCAACCTCATAAGCGTCCTCTTCTTTTGGTATTTCAGCGCTTCTTCTCATTGCTTCTCTTTCCCTTTGCTCTATTTCATTAGCGATGTGCGTTTTCCTGCTTGTTTGTCCATCTGGTATGATGGCATCTAACTGCCTCCATGATGTCATTTTACTCGACTCCATGACCCTTTTCTGCTATTACCCTTAAAGAAACTCAAATGGAGCCTTCATATTACTTGGCTAGGTCTTCTATCGGATCTCTGGCCTCTTGACACTTTTCTTTTAGATGCTCCATCATGAAGCATCGATAATGCCTTTAGATGTATTATTTAAGGCATGATACACTATATCCATCTGGGTTTTCAAATCAATTCCATGCATAGGGCACCTCTTTAACAACCTCTTGAATCTTTCCCAAGCTATATATAGGCTCTCATCTTCCCCTTATTGGAACACTATTATCTCTCTTCTTATACCAGGGTGAGAGAAGGGGGGAAAGAACTGCCCAGTATGCTTCACCAGCTCTTCCCGGTATCAAATGAACCATATGGTAACAGCTCATACCATGTGGCTGCAAATATCTCTTAAGGAAAATGGGAAGAGATGCGACTTTATCACCTCTGGCCTCACCATTCATCATCTTTGTATTTTCCATCTGAGAAATCTACCAGTGCTTTCGTTAGGGTCTTCGATTGGGAGTGGCGGTGACTAAATCTTTCTTGGACCAGTATTGTCGAAGTTGGCTTTAGTTCGAGTTATTTGCATCCACGGTAGAATTTATGCGATTCTGAGAATATTCTTCTGAATGATGGGCCTCAATCCTGCATTGTGTCGATCGTAGGAGCCTTACAGTCAGCGTCCTTTGATCCTCTGTCGGTCATGTCTTTCATACGCCATGTTGCGTTCTCTGCTCACTATTTCATAGCAAGCTTTTGAGTGTTCTTTCCAATTCAATGTCTGCTGGCAACAGGTCTGAATCCTGTTTCCTATGCATTAAATGATTTCCTGAAATTGAAACACACTCAGATTAATAAGATTACTAGAACTAAAAATTGATTTTCAACATTGCATGTTAAGATCGTGGATTTAGTCTTGCCCTTTGCTTATGAGTGTTTTTTAGTCTTGCAGCTATAAACTTTTAGAAAAATGTGGGATGGCATTTCCCTCTTTTATTTAGAATATTGATCTATTTAATCCTTTCAATCCTAGGCAACGACGTAATAAAACTTGTTTTCCTTTTTCCATATAGACTAAAGCCCCTCAAATGTACACTTTAGTTACAGAACCACTTCTCTTGCACCCATGTTACTTTGGATTAAATTGCTATTAAATAAATGTGTCTTGATGTTCGAGTTTTAAAATTGGGTTTAGTATGACAACGCCAATTACCGCAGTCATCTAGTAGTAAAATGCGAATGTAAGTCCGGGTATCATTCCCACAGATTGACATGAATTAGAGATCAAATTACTGACTCACGAAGTTCTATGCTATTTGGACTAAAGCCTCATAAGTAGTTTTATCTAGAAAAATAATATATCCTATGAACTATTAACTAAAATAGAAATTGAAGTAACATGAAATAAACTAAAAAAAATTAAAACTAAATAAGGATCTAATCATTTCACTGTTAGAAACAAAAACTATCAGTGAATTAGTGGCTTGAATTAATTCCTACATAAAGTACATTTGCTCTATTGTATTGATGGATTTGAATTTGTCGGGTGCCTAAATATTGCGGTTTGATTTCTCCACGTTCAACGGATTTAGAAGCTCTTGTTTCTCACCGAAATCAAGATCTAAAACGATTACTTGTATTTACCTTTTCTTACTTGAGAATCACGGGTATTTTCTTTCTCGATACTTCCACACCCATTTCTGTTCTTTGCATATCTTTTGCTTTCCTTCAAAGGATTTTAGCAAAAGTTCTACAACTTAACTGGTGGCTCATCCTTCAGATCTATTGGTTCGTCCTTTCCCTTGATTAGATTTAAGCTAACACGGTGTTGGGAACTTCCCTTTACATTAAGGTGAACTCTCTGATTATTTATATTTATTAAATACTCCTCGACTTCAATTATGGCCGAATGGGGATTTTATCAAAATGAACTTTCAGAGCTCAGCAGTTCATCAATGGAAGTCTAACATACCCATAATAGAATGCTCTCAGCTCTCAGGAATCTCCATCTCTGTGTCACGCAGAGGGCATCCTGGAAATCAGAGCAAGATACATTCCCTCAAAATGGTATTCGGTACTACCATTGGGAACTTGTCGATTCAAAAACAACACCAAGCAAGTAAATCACTACCCAAATAACGTTCTCCGATTTTTGAAAGAATTTGTAACTAACTATAATTCAAATCCAGCATAACTGCATTCCAATTACTGCATTGCGATTAAAGAAATGGTGCACCGATCATGTACAACCATGATAATCGAAATTAAACTGAGAAAAAATGAATTCCAAAAATTTGTCTAGATTTCATAAATTTTCAGGCAGTAATTTTAAGAAGAAAATTAACAGAAATAAAAATCCAGCTCACTCGTTTAACGTGGTTAAAGTAGATTCGGATCCAGAAAAGAATTAAAAAATAAAAATAAAAAATAAAGAAAATTCTACTCACAAACTATGCTGAATTTCTCTTGGATGAGAGTTCACCTAATAATGATAGACTTCTTTCTATTCAGTTATTATACTCTCAAAAGTCGCGTCCAAAATACTCCAGGTGAAATTCAAACCCGAGTTTGCATCCTAGGTCGCGACCTCGGGTTGATATCGCGACGCCGTTCCCTTGTTTGCTCTTGTTCGGTGAGGACGCTTGTTGCCACATTGCGACCAGTTCACTTGCAGCGCATGGATTAATGTTGTAAAAATCACGTTTAATGGTCGCGACCTTGTTGGCTCAGTGTTTCTCAAGAGTTGATGTAAGTGACCAGGACTTCACGTCAGCGACATGTTTGTCTTCTCTTCTTACGGTTTACGGAAGTCGACCTCGATTGAATCGGGACCTCTTCCCGTATTGCGCACATCGCGACCTTAGTTTTAGGTTTACGACCACATTTACATTTGTAGAGGTGACTTCGGTCGTGACTTTCTTTTACGGTCGCGACCTTGTTGGTGGTCTTCTCCTTCAGGTTTAGGAATTTAAATTGAGCCTCAAGGTGATGTCATTGCAGCCTCTTTTTGATGTTCATTTCTCTTCTTCTGGTCGTAACCTCAATTCTTTGTTGAAACCAATTTCCTCCTTCCAACTTCTATTCCAGGTCGCGACCTCATGTTGCTCTTTTTTCTGGTTGCATGTAGTCCCAATTGCTCAAAAGTAGTTGCGACATGGATTTCTTCTGCTCGGTTCTTCTTCTCTTAATTTGGTTGCAACTTCAATCTTCCTGTTGAGACTCCAGTTCCCGTTTTCATGTCACGACCTCAACGGCACGTCGTGACCTCAAATGGAGCCCTTAGTTTTAAAAACTTCAGTTACAGCTTCTTTCTTAGCGAGACTTCCCTTGTGGCTTTATTAACGGATCCACATCGCGACCTCAGATTGACGTCGCGACCTCAGTTATATTAAATTGGCGTCGTGACATCAGAGTGGTGTCGCGACTGAAGATTCTACCTTGAATATTTCCTTTAGTCTCAACCACACTTCCTTTATCGCAACCTCTTTCACTTGTTGCTTTGGTAATTCTGGTCGCAAGCCTAACTTCAAGTCACGACTTCGTTTGAATAAGCCTTATTTCTTCCTCAATTTGAGTCCTACGATGCCGTAACACAGAATTCTTAAATGACGATTTGCTAGAGCTGCTTTGGGTTGCGACTTCATTTTACGCTTATAAATTTGGTCTCTTCTAGTTTTTGCTAGGATTTTTATACCTTTATTTTTACGCAAAATTAAATTTGAGTAAAATATCCACATTTACATCACGAATCAACATTTATCTTGTAATATGCTCCAGAAAAATGGATTAAAAATCAAATGAGTTTTGGACTCATCGGGTCATCCGAGGGCTGAAATGAGTGATACTGCATTCCCTGGCCAAGCCGCGCCATGGTTGGGTGGCGTCCTCGACCTCCTTCACGCCATGGCTGGACTAGGATGGTAGGCTTTTATTGTCCTCAAACTGGGTCTTGATTCGGTTTACAGCTGTTTGTTTGTGTTTTTGGGATTGATATCTTTCTCGACCTTCTAATGCTCGATAAAAAAAAAAAATCTTGTTTTTCTTTGAAATACAGGGGTCCTAGGTTGGTGATTCCTATTCTGTCATGGATAATCACATTATACACTCTATGGAAAATGGTGGAGATGCATGAAATGGTACCTGGAAAGAGGTTTGACAGATACCATGAGTTAGAGACGATGCGCCTTTGGCGAAAAGCAGCCTGCGGATTGTGGTGCCTCGGGTGATTGTAGAAGTGGGTGTGGACGTGCCTGCATCATCACGGTGGGAAGTCATTCTGAGTTCCATAACCGCGATGCATCGGTTTGCACCAAACCCCTCGGGACCACTTACTTCATGATGATTTTTCGCTTCCATTCACTTTGTTCTCTCCATTTTGCCAATTTCAACTCCATCGGTGTCTATTCTTTTGCCGCCCGTCATGTCCTTAACGTAAGATTGATTTTGTTCCATGATATTCTTATTGAACCAAAATCCTATATTCTTATTGAAACCAAATCCTATAAAATTTTTGAGCTTATTGGAAAATTGATTGTTTGATATTTTTCGAATTCTAGGCAACTCTTTACAATTTGAATATCTGTTCCCATTTGCATATCCTATATAAATTTTGATCTCTTAGGAAAATTGGTTGTTTAATATGGTTTCGGATTCAAGTTACTCTATGCAATTCGATATCTATCTATTAGTATACCCTATATAAATTTTGATCTTTTAGGAAAATAGCTCTTTAATATGGTTTTCGGTTAAGGCCACCACCATACGATTTAATTATTTGTTCCCTATTTGCATTTCTTATATAAGTTTTGAGCTTTTAGGAAAATTGATTGTTTAATATGATTTCAAATTTGAACTACTCTGCCCAATTTAGTATACATTTCCATTTATATATCATATATAAGTTCCATCTTTTAGGAGAATCAGTTGTTTAATTTGGTTTAAATTTGAGCCACCTTCATGTAATTTGAGTATTTGTTCTCATTTGTATATCCTATATAAGTTTTGAACTAAGGAAATTAAGTGTTTAATATGGTTTTGATTCAAACTATCTATGCAATTTGAGTATTTGTTCCTATTTTCATATTGATGTATTGTTGGTTTGTTTGCCTCTTGCAAGTATAGGACTACTCATATTACTTAAAATACCATAAGCAGCTTTTAAGAAAATTGATACTTTAAGCCATCACCGATTTTATTTGCGGTTACTCCACTATCGTGGTGGCAGTTCACAAGGCGTCAGCGGACGATGCATTATTCATACAAAGCTTCGACCACATCTGAAAGAGTCTTCGCATTCCTTGAACAATTAATTTCGGAATTCTAAGGGTTTGGGACGCCAAAAGGTTTGGCATTCCAAAAGGTCAGGTCTCTCCTTTATATAAAGGTCATCGAGGGTGCCTTTAAGAATATATATAGAGTCTCGAGTTTTCCTTCCTTCGTCCTTTTGTCGGTGATAGTGCGAACACATCATCGAGTTCGTGGAGTGTGCGACCAAAGTGCTTTTGTCTACCGTCGGCTTGGGTTTTATCTGGGAGACAGTCGCCTTGGGAATCTCAAAGCACCAACGGAGAAGGCGAATTTGTCTTAAGGAAATTGTGAATCTCACAAGACTCGGTTGTTTCTCCAACTTGATTATATTCTCCTCCGTTCTTATTGATTTAATTTATTTTGGTTTTTCTTGAATAACCATTATTTTGCAGCATTATGTGTATGTTGCTTGGCATGTCCAAACAATTGGTTTATGCATTCCCAGGTTTCTACAACAAGGAGACAATTTGTTCTAACAGCATTTGCATATGCTGGTCACAATGTGGTGTTGGAGATACAAGCAACCATTCCTTCCACCCCCGAGAAGCCTTCCAAGGCACCCATGTGGAAATTAAGGGGTGATTTTTGCTTATATTGTGGTTGCCCTCTGCTACTTCCCTCTTGCTTTGATTGGATATTGGATGTTTGGTAACAGCGTTGCTGATAATATCCTCATCACACTTGAAAAACCTCGTTGGCTTATTGCAGCAGCCAACATGTTTGTTGTCATTCACGTTATTGGAAGCTACCAAGTTCAATTCAATTCAAAATAGGGAACAACATGTTTTTATTTCATTTAATCTTTTATATTTACTTTTCTGATAAGTTTGTTTGCTGAAAATGCATACCTATGCTATGCCAGTGTTTGACATGTTAGAAACAATGTTGGTGAAGAAACTGAAATTCACACCATCTTTCAAGCTTCGACTTATCACCCGCACTCTATATGTTGGTGAGTGGTTGATTATGCCCTTCTTTCTGTGGATGAATGAGTACGATTTGTTTGGAATTCGAAAGACTATTGGCACAAAAAATATAAGAGTAATGTGAAAGGAAATTAATTCTATTTTTGTTTATACTCATTTTATTTGTTTTACTATTATATAAGGTTTAAGAAATTTAAGAATTTGTAAAATTTTGATGAATTTTGATTATTTTTTAGAGTGATTTGATTAAGTAACCTTTTGAAAACCCAATTTTTGAAATCTGACATTTCATTAATTTTTACTTGATTTTGACAAAAATATTATTCTTATTTTCTTAAAAAAAAATAACTCTCTTTTAAGATAATATAAATACATGAAACATAGAATGGCAATTTTGTCCATAATGGGTTATTTTTCAAGAATTATTTTACTCAATAATTTTTTTTCCCCAATACTTTTCAGGTTTCAAATGGAAACTTAGGGTCTATGTAGTTTCTTTTTTTGAAAAGTGATCTTAAAAATAGTTTTAGGAAACACAAAAAAAACATTATTTTTATGTTTTTAAAAAAAACTATTTTGTTATTAAAATTTACTGATTTTTGTGTTTTCTTTTTAAACTGGGAACCAAATGTTCTGCCGTGTTATCCTTGTTTTTCATAACCAAAAATAGTTTCTAAATCTATAAACAAATAGGTCTTTGGTGTTGACAAAGATTTAATTACCTTTTCTTTTTGTATTTATTTTTTAATGTTCTTATATATCTCGATTGATTGCAGCTTTTACTATGTTCATCGGAATGCTCATCCCTTTCTTCGGTAGTCTTCTCGGATTCTTGGGAGGATTGGTTTTTGCCCCGACAACATACTTCGTAAGAACCAATTATATATCCACATCGAAATTAAAAGTCATATCAGAGGGTATTATACTAATATTTTTTCATCTCTTGTCTTCTGCAGCTCCCTTGTATCATGTGGCTGGCTGTTTACAAACCCATAAGGTTTAGCTTATCTTGGTTTGCAAATTGGATTTGTATAATTTTGGGTTTGGCATTGATGATTTTAGCTCCCATTGGTGCTCTAAGACAAAATATCATAATTTAAGATACCCAAAATATTCTTCTGGTGAACTTCAATTCCATGTTGCTAATTAAGGATTCAGCAAAAGAATGGCTAAAACTGAAAGAACAGAAGATGGAATTGTGTTTTTGTCTCATTTCAGATTCATCCCTATATGCATATTTTATGTTTTAGTTTAGGAAATGGGACTTCTTGAAACAAGCCAGAGCCAATTATTGAATGGTTTAAGTTGATTTGCTTGTAAAAATGGATATTAAATTAGCGAATTTCATCTTTTTGGTGAAAAAATGTTACGAATTTCAGTTCTCTTTGGTTTTGTCTGCCCTTTTACGTCAACCATATTTTCCAACTACATGAATCCGATGAAATCAGACTATGTAGCTGGAAAATGATATATTGATGGATCAGTTAATGATAAATGCTATCTTTAGTTGGTTATAAAAATACTAAGATGGAAAATGATGATATGGATGGATGAAAATATCAATGCTATGTTTGGTTAAAAAGAAAATATTATAAGTAGAAAATTATTTGAGAATATTAATGCAATGTTTGATTAAAAAATTATTTGAGAAAGGAAGGAAATGCGTAACAAGAAAATATTGATATGGGTATATGAGCGTATGTAATCGGTTCGTAGGATGAGGTAAGGGTGACATCATAGATGTATAATTTATGGTATTAATAAAATTAAAAATAGTCATAAAAATTAAAAAAAAAATTAAAATAATTTTATTTTTATTTTATTTTATGTATAAGTATAAATATATTATATTTTAAATTTTATTAAAGGAAAATGTATAAAATCTAAAATTAAATTTAGACAACATCGTCTACGAAAATATTAAATTTACTTATTTTCTTCATAATAATATCTATAAAGATAAGTGTTTTAACTGTTTTTAAAAAAAATTTAATTATTTTTTTTACAGTTACTTCCATTTTCATTTTTAAATAAATGTATAGTATCTTGTTTTATTTTTATTTTTTTTATATCTATTCTGTGTATTCATTTTGCAATACAAAGTATTATATTATCATGGAGCCTCCAATTTGATCCATTTCCTATGTCCCGTCAAATCCTTTAACGACTAACCTCATTGACATTATTATTAAATTTATATCTAGAACTTTTTGTAGGTGATTTTGTTTTTTTTTTGTTTTCACTTAATGGTGAATAAAACTTTTGTTCTCAATAGTGCTTAATATGATCAGGTATTTAGTTGTTTGTTTTAAAAAAAAAAATCAACTTTTTAATTTTTATCTAAATTTTGAGACAATAAATTTTTAAATAAAAAATTTTAAAATCCATATGATTTTATTTAATTAGCATGAAATGGATCATGAGATTTTCAATGGGATTATAAAGTATGTGATTTTCTCATATTTGAATGTTGATTTTTTCTTAATAGAAAATGTGACACCCCGATCTCGGGGGTCCCGTTGACCACCGTCAACTTGCGGAATACTTGTGTCTCATATCATGAGACCTATATATGAGTAAAATGGCCACAATGGCCTATATATCCATACTCACAAAAATGTATATTTTATATAAAAATGAATTAATTTACAATTATCCCAAAACTGGGTCTTTTACCTAGATTTTTACAAAATACATAACAAGGTCATATATGGTCATTTCTTCGTCTCTAAGACTCCTGATGTCCCATCCCCTCGTGTGAACCTTCTAAGACTGAACAATTTTTCCCTCGACAGGTGAGCAATTGCCCGTGAATTATCCCATACACATCTCCCACCTATGCACATGCAATGACACACCAAACATTCAAGCAAAACATATATGTTCCTACTCAAATGTGTCTACATGATATGGATGAGAATGTGACCCACCCACTCCCATGTCTCGAGTCTCTCACTAATTTCACGCATGCCTAAGCCAAGAGTGAGAGTACATCAAGTATCAAAACAAGCCGGCTGCTTCGAAACTACACGGCATTTCCCAGAATATATCGTGACCACCGAGCACAATTAACTGGAACACTTCCAAACAATCAGCCGGGATAGCCTGATGAACTGTCGACCACTCTCCGTGGGGCAATTCTTCGGAAAATCTTCCCTCAGTTCCTTTCTTCAAAACCATTTTTCTTTTTCTTTCATGTCATGCACTCACACCTATTATTCTAGGTTGCCCGGTGTATATGAAATGCATTATGCCATTTTCACAATAATTCATGTTAATATATAAGGCATGCATATATACATTTAACAAGCAACATCAACATACCATGGATAATTATAATTGATACATATAATTCTCCTCCATGCACAACCCATGTTAATACATCATAAAGCATACATTAACATATCATATTACTACATATTATTCATACAAGCAATAACACACAACAAGGTCACAATCTTGGACCCATCCAACAGGGTACCTCAATGCCCCTTCACAATCATGAATCAGTTTGGTTCCAATCATCCATACAACATCAAACAACCATAAAACCTAGAAACTTTCAGTTTTTAGTTCAAACTGTCCCTACATACAACAACATACAACAACCTACCACATATCATGCAATGGTCATGTTAAAACTCGGCTATTCATTTTGACACAACCAGGCAACCTGCACACTCGGTGCAAAAAATCAGTTACAGCAAGGCTATGATCACCCAATGCCCTCCACAAGCACCTATCTAGAATCTTGACTCAATGGGATTTCCATAGAGTCCAAAGACACCCGAATCGGAATTCGGATCTAAGAAGCACACCTTCCAAAGTAGAGGCTCACACACGAATAGGCTCTACTTACTAGCCTACCCGACCGCCTCCGATTGCTCTCTCTCTCCGCCCGGGCCCAATACCCAATTCCCTCCACATGAATATGGATATAATTTTGACTCAATGATATTTCCATAGAGTCTAAGAACATCCGAATCAGAATTCGGACGAAGAAGTTATGACCTTCCGAAGTTGGAGGTCACACCTAAATAGGCAGCTCTACTAGGCTAGCCTACCCAACCAGCACTAACCGGCCGGAACTAACTGACACAATTTTCCAATGTCCTCCAAAGGAACATGGATACACTCTTGACTCAATGGGATTTCCATAGAGTCCAAGAACACCCGAATCAGAATTCGGACGAAGAAGTTATGACCTTCCGAAGTTGGAGGTCACACCTAAATAGGCAGCCCTACCTGGCTAGCCTACCCAACCAGCACTAACCGGCCAGAACTAACCGGGACCGATTGCCCAATGTCCTCCACAGGAACATGGATACAGTCTTGACTCAATGGGATTTCCATAGAGTCTAAGAGCACCCGAATCGGAGTCCGGATGAAGAAGGCGACCTTACGGTCGATCGTCACATACTTACCAGCAAAATTTACCCGCACCGCTACCTGCCCGAAGGCCAATTTTCGGCCAGCTCCAGCACCCATTTACTTCCACAGGCATTCAGATGGAATCTTGACTCAATGGGATTTCCATAGAGTCTAAGAACACCCGAATCAGAATTCGGACAAAGAAGTTATTACCTTCTCTGAAGTCGAGGTCACATGACTAAGGTACCATCTTGATAACCAACCCGACCTGCTCTCGAACGCCCTCGCCACCTCCAGCATCCATTGCCCTCTACAGACATTCGTTTGGAATCTTGACTCAATGGGATTTCCATAGATTCTAAGAACACCTGAATCGGAGTTCGGACGAAGAAGTTATGACCTTCCGAAGTTGGAGGTCACACATGACTAGAAAGCCTTACCTGGACAGCCTACCTGACCTGGCCGAACGCCCCTTTATAGAAAGATCCAGCACCCATTGCCTTCCAAAGGAATTTGGCTGGAATCTTGACTCAATGGGCTTTCCATAGAGTCTAAGAACACCCGAATCGGAGTTCGGACGAAGAAGTTATGACCTTCCGAAGTTTGAGGTCACACATGACTAAGCAGCCTTACCCAGACAGCCTACCTGACCTTCCCGAACGCCCCTTTTCGGCCAGAAATAGCACCCACTGCCCTCTATAGAAATTCGGCTGGAATCTTGACTCAATGGGATTTCCATAGAGTCTAAGAACACCCAAATCGGAGTTCAAACGAAGAAGTTATGACCTTCCGAAGTTAGAGGTCACACATGACTAGAAAGCCTTACCTAGACAGCCTACTTGACCTGCCCGAACGCCCCTTTAAGGAAAGCTCCAACACGCATTTCCTTCCAAATGAATTTGGATGGAATCTTGACTCAACGGGCTTTCCATATAGTCTAAGAATACCCAAATCGGAGTTCGGACGAAGAAGTTATGACCTTCCGAAGTTTGAGGTCACACATGACTAGGGCACTTTGATCCGGGACACCACTCGACCTGCTCCAAACGCCCTTTCGGCTAGGATCTAGCACCCATGCCTTACAGGAATTTGATGGAATCTGACTCAATGGGATTTGATAGAGTTTAAGAACACCGAATCGGAGTTCGACCAAGAAGTTATGACCTTCCAAGTCGTGAGGTCTACACATGATCAGCAAATTTCATCCTGACAGCCTACTCCGACCTGCCCAAATGCCCTTTTCCGGCCAGCTCCAGCACCCACTGCCCTCTATAGGAATTCGGTTAGAATTTTGACTCAATGAGCTTTTCATAGAGTCCAAGAACACTTGAATCGGAGTTCGGACGAGAAAGTTATGACCTTCCGAAGTTGGAGGTCACACATGACTAGGCAGTCCTACCCGAACAGCCTACCTTACCTGCCCGAATGCCCCTTTCTGGCTGGCTCTAGAACCCACTGCCCTCCAAAGGCATCTGGCTGGAAACTTGACTCAATGGGCTTTCTATAGAGTCCAAGAACACCAAAATCGGAGTTCAGACGAGAAAGTTATGACCTTCCAAAGTTGGAGGTCACACATGATCCTAGCCGGACGGAACCCATCCGGGGTGACCCCATCCGGGGCTGGCTGAACCCATCCGAGGTGAACCCGTCTGGGGCCGGCTAACCCAGCCGGATAGCCCTTCAACTAGACTATTATGGTAAACGGACCATAACTTGAGCTATAGAGGTCCGATTTGAGAAATCCAAAATCCTAACATCAAGTTCACTGATGTGCCTACAATTTATCTGAAGGACTCACTACTAAAATCCCTTTATTTCCTACCCAAAAACCAGTTCTAAATTCCGGTTAATGTGTACTACCATAATATAGCAACTTCCCATGGTTCAAAACACAACCAAATATTCCCCTTAGGGCAATACAACCACACCTTCATTCATTTTAACTCAACACAATGTGGGTAAGACCAGAAAATCACACTTCAAAAAAAATTGTAATTCGCAAAAATCTGAAATTTATTCTCTAGATCTCGGATTATTTGAAATGGATTTCAACGCTGGAATCGTCTCAAATCGGCTAACATCGACTTCACAAATTCGGTGACATTCTAATTTGCACGCTTCAAGGCACGCTGTCGTGCTGTAAAACAACATGTGATGTGACGAAAGTCACCTATAACATGTACTCATGTGACTTATGTTGCATGAGTAGAGAAATGATGGAAATGGACGGTCGAGGTAGTGCCAAATGTCAAAATCCATATAAGGACACATCGGCATTATTGAATTCAATAAATGATAATAAGATGAATTACCGAATAGTGTTGTCTCCTACCTTTAAACCAAAGTCAAAAACGTGAATGAGGAAGGGTGAGACTTACAGTGGCTAGAATTTTCATTTTTAGAGAGAGAGTAAGCCACTTCTCTCTAGATTTCTGGCTAATCCGACCGTTGGAATTCTTCGGAGCAAGAAGGAAAGTTGCTCTACGTGTTGAGGCCTACGAGTGGGCTCCAGTTTTAAGGAGTTTCAACAAACTCCGTGAGGTAGGGTTTTATCCTACTTGAGTTTATAATTTGTTTAAGTGTTTTGTAAATGCTTCGTTGGCTTTGAGGTCTTGAACGGAAATGCTTGATCGGTCCCAAAACTTGGGACCGACCACGTGAAAAATTTTGGGAGCTCCATTGGACATCTCGTGGATCGTAGGGCTGTTTTAATAATGGTATAAATTATGCCATAAATCATGTTTTGATGTATGAGGCCTAAATGGCTAGGGAATTCACCACGGCGGGAACCGAGGTAGGGTAGTGGTCGTGGAACAAGACTCCCGAGGGTTTCACTGCTCATGTGAATGTGTTCACGAAATAAATTTTTAGAGAAAATGTGTCTGGTCGTAGCACCAAATCGAATTGCTCGGTTGCCACCAGCCCACGTGAGCTAATTTGGTGTAATGGATTGCAAACTGCATAACAACATTGTGTGATTAAATTATAAATGTATATCATGTTATATATATTTCGCATGTGTTATATGTTGTATCAGAATCGGGACATCATGCATTCCATATGCACCTGTGGCACCTGTAGAGTAACAAGAGGAGTGTATTAGATGGTTTCTCGAGAGAATTGTTTCGGAGGGGTTGACTATCAATAATTATCGGAGTGTGTCCATTACAAACATCTGAGGGTAGCTTCTCATATAAGATATCAATCGTCAGAGCTTCCAATTGATATACACTCCGAGGGTTGTCCATTAAAGAGATTATCTAGTTTCCATCCACTACTTATACCTGAGGATTTCACAATTAAAAACAAATACCTTGCTTTGAAATCATGTTTCTCATACGGCTTAGTGGTTATGAGGGAGCCGATGAGGACTCGACGGTCAGGGTCATTAGACATTCAAGTAGGATCATGAATTTGCTTGAATATGCTATAGAATCAATATATGCACTTAGGTGTGGAGTAACCCATTTAGTGATTCCACTCACTGGCATTGCTCACCCTCGTTTGCAGGGAATTATATTATTTCAGGTACAGGGATCGCATGAGGAGACGGCTCATCCTAGAGGCCGATATTGAAGAAAGCCGGGTTGTGGCTTTGGTGTTTTAGTTGGATACATGTATTAGAATGTTTTAAACTTAATATATGTTGTATAAGAATGAATTATCAACTTGGATCCATGATATGGCATATATATATATATATATATATATATATATATATATATATATATATATATATATATTCGTCAGATATGATTATTGTGAGTATTGATGCAGGGGCCCTAGTGGCCATTTTCACTCCTTTTATCCCTTTGTGGTCGTTGGGACAGGTTATGTACTTTGGGTAGAGCTCCCTATACAAAGGAGACTCTGCCCGATTTTTGTGAGTAATGTCGGGTTACCCGACATTCACAAGTATTCCACGGGTTGACGGGTTGTCAACGGACTCCTGGGTTTTGGGGCGTCACAGCTTGGTATCAGAGCCTAGGTATACGGCTACCTAGGGCTTGAGGGCTTGGGCTTTGGCCATAGTCGTGTAAGAACATCACCACTTGGTGTGGTTCGATGTAGGTTTAGGTATGAGATTACCTAGGAAGGCACGGGAGAAAATTAGAACACTGCATGTGTTTTAAATTGTGATCATGTGATTGTGTGATTGATGTTTATAACATGTGTGATCATGTGATTGTTGATGGATGGTTATGTGATGTGAATGGTGTGCTTAGTGATTAGCACTTAGTGTGTTGGAAAAAAAAATTTTAGGAGTTTACAGTGTATAAACTGGAACAAAGAAAAAATAAATTTGAGTAAATTGTTTGGTTTATTGGATAATAAAATAAAATTTTAATAAATTTTAATGTTGAACACTAGGCCTAGTGTTGGATCATGAGGTTTTGAGGAAATTTTGGACAAAATGTCCAAAACTAAATGAAAAACCAAAATGAGGAGAAGAAAATCATTTTCTAAGGTTTTTATAGTGTGAAAAACTAAAGAAATGAATAAAATAAATTTTTGTGAATTTATTTTTGAGTAGTCTCAAAATGGAAAATATATATATATATATATATAGTATGTATTTTTTTTTGCATTTTCCAGTTGTACTCGAAAATTAATGTGCGAAAAGAAAAAAGAAAAAAAAAAAATAAAAAAAATATATATATATATATATATATATATATATATATATATATAATGAAAAACTAAAAAAATTTGCAGAACTGATACATTAATTAAATAGTTGTCATACAATGTCAATCAGATCGTGACATGTACCGCTAGGGTGCAGCTGGGTCCGTGTGTATTGCAACAGGGAAGGCGAAGTCGGGTCGGGAGGTCGAACTTGTATCAGGACTGAGGCAGCCTAGTTAGGTCGGGGCTTGTATTGCAACATGGGTGAGGTGTATCAGAGAAATGGTAGGTCAGACGTGTCACAATACAAATTTTATCAGACCGAAAGTGCTGTGTTATTGAGGTAGTGTCAATACACTATAAAGGTATCAGGACAAGCAAGGTCAGTTTCACATAGGGGCATGCCCACCATATACTGCGTATCGTGGACAAGGGAAAAGGCTGAGGCGGCTTGATAAGCAAGAGAATGGGTCACGATACAAAGTTTGTATCGTGACCGGGCGAGGGTACGAGGCGTGCAACAGAGGCCGCGAGGCAGCCACGACACGGCCGCACCGCACGCCGCACATGCCCACGACACGGCCTACCGGGCTCCCGCGACATGGCCGGGGCCGCTTTCATGACACGTGGCGCTGACACGACGGGGCGCCACGACACGGCACCGCCGCTCGCTGCGGCACACACGTGCCAGGCCGTGGATTGCACACCGCGCACTCGTGCACCTACCGTTCGACTCGCGACTATTTCTCGAAGCCACCATCAGATTAATCGCTCATGAACACTGTTCATCACAAAAAATTTTCGAAATTTTTTTTTTAATTAAATCAAATCAAATCAAATCAAATCAAACGGTATTAAAATTTCAAAATGAAATATTCAAAATAAAATTTTTTGATGATAAAAATGATTCGATATGTTGAATTAATTGTCTTTTATCGCTATAAATGCAGTGGACTCAGATATACACCGATTACATTTAACAAGATTCTGCAATATGTTTATGCCTTAGAGATACTGCATTGTATTTAACTTCCATTTGAATTGTGTAGTGGCTAGTCGAGGGCGAGGACGTAGAGGGTAATCCACGGGTACCAGTTAGCACCACCGCTTGACCAACCACCGCTTACATCACAGGCCTTTATTGAGGCGAGGTCTTAAGGTCGCAAATAGCACGCCTAAGATAGTGTAGTCGTGAGGTCCCAGAACTCCGCAGGGTTTAGTGGCATCATCCTCCGACATTCACAGGAGGAGGAGAGATCCGATGGGTATGCACTACCGGGTTCATGCAGATCGAGAAGGTGTTAGAGGCTATGGAGATTACCTCTGACGCGACCAAGATCAGACTAGCTGCGTTCCAGCTAGAGGGTGAGGCCCAAGTATGGTGGAAATGGGCAAGGACCTCTAAAGACTTAAAGGCTATGACATGGGCAGATTTTCAGGAGTTGTTCATGGGTAAGTACTTTCCAGATACTGCGAGGCATGCGAAGTCTCAGGAGTTCCTAGAGCTGAAGCAAGGATTGATGACTGTGATGGATTATGTGGCTAGGTTCACAAAGCTAACCCGATTTGTTGATGATTACGCTGCGCATACGGCCAAGGTCAGAGATTTGAGAATGGGCTGAAGTTGTCCATTCAAGCCAAGATCAGAGACTTCGCCATAGACATGACTCCATGGCTGTGGGACACCGACCATAGAGAGATAGAGGATGCTCGGAGCACTCGGGATGCGGGTGTTAGTAGCAAAAGGAAGGAGAGTCAGTCTTCTTCCAGTCGAGCAGCTGCAGGGTTTCTGGCTCACGAGGGTTCCGCAGTCGCAGCCATCCGGCCGTGACGATGAGAGCTGCGGTCGGCCGGGCAGCATGGTGTGTTACCATTGCCAAGCAGTCCGACATGAGAAGGGATTGCCCCCAGAGACAGGGATCCCAGGGTTTCGGGACAACGCAAATCCCGCCGGTGTGGACAGGAGGATACATTCCTCCACATCCCTGAGACAGCCTGAGGAGCCGCTTCGGGCCAGTGAGCCACTGCACCTCCCCGAGCTTTCTCATAGGCAGCCCGAGGAGGCCGTAGAGGCGGGGGTAGAGGCAGAGGACGAGCCCACAAAAGTGTGACATCAAGGGTTCAGGGCGTGTCTACACCATCACACCCTGTGCCGAGCCGGCCGGATCAGCCAGCCATACGGCACGTTGCTATCTCGCCTATGGGCAAGAGTGTTATTTGATTCTAGTGCTTCGCATTCATTCATTGTTGCATTAGTTGTGATAGAGTTGGGCTTAGAGGTTGAGACCTTAGAGGAGCCTTTGTATGTGAGTTCTCCCCTAGGGATTAGGGCGAGAATAGGGATGATATGTCGCGGTTGTGAGTTGGAGATCTCGGGGACTCTACTCACAAAGGAAACTTGGAGGATCATGGACATGTCGAGTTCGATGTCATCCTAGGATGGATTACTGATACCATGTGTCTCGTTATCGATTGTGAGCGTAGGAGGGTTACCGCCTATACACAGAACGGTACTCGTGTGGTATTTCAAGGGGATAAGCATGATATTTTGCCCTAAACAGTATACGAGTCCAGGTGTCAGGGATAGTTAGCAGGTTGGCTAGCGAGCCTTACCCTAGAGGACGAGGAGAGACCAGACTTAGATCTACCCCGAGTAGTGTGCGAGTATGTGGATGTTTTCCGTACGAGCACCGGACTACCTCCATAGAGGGTGGCAGACTCAGTATCGAAGTTACACCCCTCGGTACTTCACTCCATCTCATGACTCCAAGACAGATAGTACCTACTTAGCCAAAGAACTCGCAGTCTAGCTACGGTGAATTATTGGACAAGGGGTTCATTAGACCGAAAGACACTTGATAGGCGCTCCTGCTCTATTTGCGAAGAAGAAGGACAAGGACCCTTGATCGTGCATTGATTACCGATACTGAATAAGGTTACGATCAAGAACTCCACTCATTACCGAGGATTGACGATGGCACCGGGGCTTGAGAGTAGCGAGTTCACTTAAGAGACCTCGCACTGTTACCATCACTGAGGCTAGGAGACAGATATCCCTAAGATAGCATTTAGGACGCGTTATGGGCACTTTGAGTTTATGGTGATGCCCTTTAGATTGACGAATGCGCCAACAACATTCATGGATCTCATGCATAGGGTATTCCAACCCTATCTAGATCAGTTTGTCGGTCTTCGTGGATGACATCTTGATCTACTCCCAGTCAGAGTGGGAGCATGAGTATCACTTGAGGATCGTGTTACAGTTGTTGAGAGACCATCAGCTGTACGCCAAGTTCAAGAAGGTAGTTTCGCTTCATCGAGGTGAGATTTTTGGGACACGTGGTGTCGCATCAGGCGTGTCAGTGGACCCAGAGAAGGTTGAGGCCGTGATGAGTTGGGAGAGGCCGAAATCAGTCTTCGAGATACGTAGTTTCTTAGGATTGGCTGGGAATAGGAGATTCATTGAGGATTTCTCCCGATTAGCAGCACCTATGATAAGGTCAATTCATAGAGGTTAAGTTTCGATTGGGATGACTGATGCAAGGAGTAAAATCAGAGTTGGAAGAGGAGGCTTACTACGCTTCCTATCTTAATAGTCCCTATTATTAGGCAGGGGGTACACAAGCAGGCCAGGATGCCTCGAGGGCTAGGATCGATGTGTTTTGATGCACCCAGAGGGTAGTAGCTATGGTTCCCGTCACCAAGAATCATGAGCAGCACTACTCCCACACACGACATGAGTTGGAGGCGTAGTCTTCGCTCTGAAGATTTGATGCCACTACTTATATGGCGAGGAGTTCTCGAGGTGTACTGCACTACAAAAGTTCAAGTATATCTTCACGCGGGGACCTCAATATGAGGCAACGCGGATGGATGGAGTTCCTAGAGGATTATGACTTCACTTTGCATTACCACCCTGGTAAAGAAAATGTGGTGGCTGATGCACTTAGTCAGAAGTCACGGGGAGAATTGGCTAGTATAGCTTCCCGGGAGTGGCAGATGCTCGAGACTGTGGGACAGTTTGGGTTACGTACAAAGAAGCAGCATTGTGGTACGCTTGGGAGCTTATGGCTACACCGTCTCGTCAGAAAGGTGAGCGATCGAGTCCCAAGTAAGTGTGACGCAAAGATAGTATCCATCGTGGACTGCGCTGTAATCGTGTGCAGACGAGGGTCGACCATCCACACAGATGGTAGTCTTTGGTATAGAGGACGGTAGTGGTTCCCTATTCGACCGGGATTTGAGAGAGGAGACTGTAGAGTCACTCGCTTCTCGATTCGTCAGTAATCCAGTGGCACCTTAAGATGTACCAGATTTTCGTCACAAGACACTGGAATGGATGAAGAGACACGTAGGGACTTTGTGCGACGATGTCTCACGGCACAGGTTAAGGCCGAGCACCAAAAGCAAGGTGGCTACTAATATCGAGGTGGTCGGTGAGGAAGTGGAGCACGTCACGATGGATTTTGTGACCCACTTGCCACGGACACCGCAGAGACATGATGCAGAGTGGGTGATAGTGGATCGACTCACTGTCAAATGCGATTTTCTAGCCGTGGATGACCTTCACATTAGAGATTCTACTCCATGTATATTCGAGAGATAATCCCATTACATGGGAGTACCAAAGATCCATAGTGTCGGATAGAGACTTGAGTTTACTGCGCACTTTTGGAAGAGTTTCCAAAAGGCCACGGGCACACGGCTAACGATGAGTGACTTCCACCCTCGTATAGATGGTCAGTCCGAGAGGACTATACAAAGGAGGACATGCTACGAGCATGCGCGGATCATCGTAGCTGGGAAGAGCACTTGCCCTTAGTGGAATTCGCCTACAACAACAGTTATCATGCGAGTATACAGATGGCACCATATGAGGCATTGTATGGGAGGCCATGCAGATCATCGCTATGTTGGACCGAGGTGGGAGAGAGCTCCATCACTGGTCCTGATCTGATTAGAGACACCTCTGAGAAGGTGAGCTTGATACTTACGCCTTCTCACGGCCTCGATCCTGCTAAGAGCTATGCTGATGTACGACGCCGACCCTAGAGTTCGCGGTTGAGGATCACATCTTCTGAAGGTGATGCCTATGAGGGAGCGGTCAGGTTCGCAAGCGGTTATCGCCAAGGTTTATTGCCTTCGAGATACTTCGAGAGGGTAGGCACCAGATGACGGCTACGCATCGCCTAGCATGTTGAAAGCTTCCACGAGGTATCACGCCTCCATGCTCCTAAATACACTCCAACCGTACCATGTGGTGTGATTGGGGATGATGAGGTTGACACTTACTGACCTTCGAGGAGGATCGTTGTGCATTTTCGATACTGACGTTTTGCGATGCAAGACCTTGAGGCTAGTGAGGGTGCTATGGCGGCACTATGGAGTGGAGGAGTCAACGTGGAAGCGCGAGGACACGATGTGGGCTACCTATCCCTTCTTGTTTAAGGATGAAGGTACGTGGTTTAGTCGTTTAATATTTAAATGACTGTTTACATGCATGGTATCGTGTACATTGCATGCATGTGAGTGATTAGATCCGCACTTCGACGAAATTCCTTTAAGGAGGAGAATAAGACCCGAAAATTCAATTTTTCAAAAGGGAAAAAATTGTACTTGGTGAAAAATCCGAAATTTATCTTCTGATTCTACGATGAACAGATTTCACCGTCAGAATCCTCCGAAATCTAGCTAAAATATGTCGACTTCGAGATACAATTTGCACGTTTTCGACATCACGCTTCGTGCTATAAAACAACATGTGATGTGACGAAAGTCACCTATAACATGTGCTCATGTGACTTATGTTGCATGAGTAGAGAAATGATGAAATGGGATTCGTCGAGGAAAAGCAACGTCAAAAATCCAAGAGTGAGGACATGATTGGCATTATTAAATTTGATTAAATGATAATAAGACAAATTACCGAATAGTGTTGTCTCCTACCTTTAAACCAAAGCCAAAAACGTGAATGAGGAAGGGAGAGACTTACAGTGGCTGGAATTTTTGTTTTTAGACAGAGAGTAAGCCACTTCTTTCTAGATTTCTGGCTAATCCGACCGTCGGAATTCTTCGGAGCAAGAAGGAAAGTCGCTCTACGCGGCGAGGCCTACGAGTGGGTCTTGCTTTAAGGAGTTTCACAACTCCGTGAGGTAGGATTTTAGTCTACTTGAGTTTCACACTTTGTTTAAAGTGTTTTGTAATGCTTCGTCGGGCTTCGAGGCCTCAATCACAGCGATCGGGGTCCCAAAACTTGGGACCGAATTATTGAAAATTTTTGGGAGCCCATTGGACAGTCCGTGACTGTAGGGGCTGTTTTGGGTGCTCAATGGTATAAATTATGCCATAAATCATGTTTTGATGTGTATGAGGCCGGAAATGGCTAGGGAATTCGGTTCAATGGGCGGAACCGAATAGGTAAAGGTCGCAGCCACAACCTGAGGGTTTTACTGTTCATGTGAATAGTGTTCACGAAATAAATTTTGTGAGAAAAATGCTTTGGGTTGAGTAATTCAAAATCAAATTCGCGCTGCGTGGTTGTTAATGAGCCCACGTGAGCTAATTTTTGGTGTAATGGATTGTGAAATTGCATAACAACGTTGTGTGATTAAATTATGTAAATGTATATCATGTTATATATATTTTCATGTGTTATATAAGTTGTATTGGAATTGGCATCATGCATTCCATATGCACTGGGGCACCCTAGAGGAATAGGAGTGAGTGCATGAGATGGTTTCTTGAGAGAATTGTTTCGGAGAGTTGACTAACACACACTATCTGAGTGTGTCCATTACTAACATCGGGAGGGTAGTCCATATAAGATATCAATCATCTGAGTCGCATTCAATTGATATACACGGAGGGTTGTCCATTAAGAGATTATCTGAGCTCTGTCCACTACTTATACTCTGAGGGTTGTCCACAATTAAAAACAAATACCTTAGTTTTGAAAATCATGTTTCTCATACATGGCTTAGGCAAGTGTGAGGGAGTTGGTGAGGACTCGGGACAGGGTTGGTCATTTAGACATTCAAGTAGGATCATGAATTTGCTTGAATGTGTGTTTATATAGAATCATTGCATATGCACTTAGGTGGGGAGTAACCCATTTAGGGTGATTCCACTATTAGGCATTAGCTCACCCTGTCGAGGGAATTATCTTATTTCGTGTAATGTGGAGTGGATGAGGATAATACCATCCTAGGCTCGATTTTGAAGAAAGCCGGTTGTGGCTTTGATGTTTTGAAGGATACATGTATTAGAATGTTTTTAACCAATATATGTTACAAGAGGAATTATCAACTTCTTAAATCCATGATATATATATATATATATATATATATATATATATATATATATATATACATTTGTTGGGATATGATTATGAGATGATGCAGTCTATGGCTATTTTTAATTCTTTTATCCATGTGCACTCCCTCGTGGTGGTCGTTGGGACAGTTATGTACTTTCTGGGTAGAGCTCCCGCACATAGAGACTCCCCGCCCGATTTTCGTGAGTAATGCCCAAGTTATCTAATATCTCAATATTCCGCGGCCGACGGGGTCACAACGACTCCTCGATTTTGGGGCATCACAATGGCACATAGGACAATTACTTAGTCCAAAATCGACTCGAACTCGTCCGTAAACAACCCTAATCTCCAAGACTCTCGTCTCAAAGTCTTGGAATCCGCTTCACACTAGCCACCACGACCTCACACAACCCATGCCATTTGAATGACCCTAGACAAGGATTAAAACCAAGTAAAGAGAAAACCCTACCTCTTGGAGTTTTTGTCAAAACTCCCTAACTCCGACATCTCTATGCGGTCTTTGCCGCGGAGGGATGAATCCTCCTCTTGCTCCGCCTCGGAATTCACCGTCCGATGGCCGGGAAATTTAGAGAGAAGGTGAGCTCCTAAAACTCTCTCTTTTTCTTCCCTTTCTTTTCTACTCTTTTCTTTTCTCCCATCCCACTGTTTGGTCCAATATGGGCTAAGAGCTTGTCCTCTCACTAGCCACATGTCCAATTTTCATTGGCTCTTAGGATTTCCCTTATCCTCTTATCCATTAACCATAGATTTCCCTCCAATGACATGATGTCACATGTCACCTATAGCCAATACTTGAGCTCATTGTTGGATTTGCTCATAGCCTGACATGTGCCTCAATGTGAGCCACTCAACACCTGCCACATGTCACGCCACCATGTCTTGAAGACGGAAATTCCGACCGGCCTCTAATTCGACAAAAATTCGATGCGGTAGCTAGATTTCACTTAGATCTATCTCCAACAAATAAGTCCGGCTTCGCCATCTGAAATCTAAAAAAAAAATCCATATTTTGACCGAATTTTACCGTTCTACCATTTTTCAAAAATTCGGATTTTTCGGGGTCTCACAGAAAAACATTAAAAAAAAATTTAAAAACCAAATATTTTGGTTATTACCATTCAACCAAAAATTCCAAAATTTCAACAATAAATCATGAAAAAGTAAAAAAAAAAAAAAACAAAATAAGTTAAATGCTAAAAACAAATTACTTTCAACAAAAAACCAAAAAAAGTAAACACTACCTTACTCTCAATAGATATATACTTTGAAAGTTCTGATTTATTTATTTTAAAAAACTATGATTCATGTCCTTCCCTTCTATTCCCAAAAACTAGTTTCATTGCACTCACAAAGTCATGTTGGTATAGAAGAAAATTGGAGTTAGAGTGATGTCTGATATTTACTATATTTAAAGAAAAAGTGAGTCAGCTATTTACTATAATTAGATGAAACGGATGTATAAACTTTTTTTAAGCATCTACTTGTAAAAAATTAGTTTTTTTTTCCATAAACACAAAATTATTCTACAGGTTTGGATGTTTTCCGTTCTTTGATTCTTTGATTTGCTTGTACAAATGGATAGTAAACAATTAATAATTTCCACTTTTGGCAAAAAAATGTTGTGAAATTTAGTTCTTTTTATTTTATGTACTCTTCTTATATGTCAACCATATTTTCAAACCAAATGAATCCTATAAAATCAAATTATGTAGCTGGAAAATGATGATATTGATGAATAAATATATGATAAATGCTATCTTTGGTTATAAAAATAATTGGATAGAAAATGATGATATGGACGGATGAAAATATTAATGCTATGTTTGGTTAAAAAAAGAAATACTAAGAAAGGAAGAAAATGTATTAGTAGAAAATAATGATATGGGATCAAAATATTAATGCCATATTTGATTAAAAAAAAAATTGAGAAAGGAAGAAAATATGTAACCTGAAAATATTGATATGGCCTAATGGGAGCCAGAAATTCACCCTGGGGCATTCTTTAATAGTAATTTTTTTTTATATTTATTTACTTTGCCTTAAATCATAGTATTTTATTCTTTATAAATTTATTATCATTGAAACTCAAACCCTTGACCCCTCCTCATGCCCGCATGAGCACTTTCTTTTTTTTTTTCTTTGGAAAAGCCTATATAATTAGATTTATCGGTAAATTAAAAAAATATTTAATAAATTGTAAACACGAAAAAAAAAATTGTATTGATGGATAACATTTAAAAATATAAAATCTCAATACAAAATTTAACTAAAATCATATTCCAATATATTCCTTCCTCTCTCTCTTATGTGTTTTTAAAACAATTTTTGGCTATATTTGGTTCTCAAATGTTAAGAAAATAAAATTAAAAGAAAAAAAAGGAAGGAAAGAAAATGCTAAAGGAAAGTAATTAGAAATTTTCTTTTGTTTGGTTGTGCATTGAAATTTTAAATGGAAAAAAAGATAAGGAATCTATTTCATATGTACTTTTTCGTAATTTTAATAATTTTTTCTTATTTTATATTTTATGAGAATATAAGAATATAAAAAATATGTATATATGAGATTGAGAATAAAATATTACATAGATATAGTGGGTAGTAACTTTTTCCTTTCCTTTTTATCTTATTTTCCTCGTTTTTTAAGTTTTAGAGGGAATATTACAATATTTTCCTTAACATTTTCATTTATATATATATATTGTAAGACCCGAGAAATTCCAATTTCTGGAAAACGGGCAAAATCGTAATTTCAGTTACGAAATTGTAATTTCGGCTAAAAATCCGAAATTTATTCTCTAGGTCTCGGATGATGAAACGGATTTCACCGTTGGAATTGTCTCGCGAAATCTAGCTAGCACGTAAAATTTCGTGGAATTCCAAGATAATCGGAGTTAGCATGCTTTTCGAGGTATCACATTTATGGTGCCGTAAAATGATATTCGATATGACAAAAGTCACATATAACACATACTCATGTGTCATAAGTGACGTGAGTAGAGAAATGATGAAAATGGACGGCCGAGATAGTGCCGAATATCAAAACTGGGAAATGAAGAACAAAATGGTCATTTTGGAATTGTTTTAAGTTAGAAAAGGACAAAAGAGGAATAGTGTCATCCTCTTCAAAATGCAAAAAGGTAGAAAAACGTGAGGGAGCAGGGGATTTCGGAGAGTGGCTAAAATGGTGTGATTTTAGTGAGAGAACGTTCACCTTCTCTCTAGAAGTGTAGGAGATCCGACCATCATAATTCGTCGGGACAAGAAGGAAAGCTGCTCTACGCGGAGCGGGCTACGCATGGACACCGGATTTTAGGAGTTTTGACAAACTTCGTGAGGTAGGGGTTTCTCCCTACTTGGGTTTTACATTTTATTTAAGTGTTTTACAATGTTTCAGTTGGTTTGAGGCCTTGAATGGCCGTTTGATCGGTCCCAAAACTTGGGACCAAATTATTGGAAATTATGGAGACATTTTCGGTCAGTCCGTGACTGTCCACGGCTGTTTGGGTTGTTTGTGTGTTGATTTATGCAATAAATCATGTATTGATATGTATAGGGCCGGAAATGACAGTGAAATTAGGGTTCACTAAGTGAACCAATAATTTGTGATTTGATAGGAACAGTAACCGAGGGTTTTACTGTTCCCGAAACAGTATCCACAAAATACATTTTTTGTGTGAAAATGTGTTTGATTGAGTAATTCAAGTTGAATTGCTCGTGATTGATCATTAGCCCAAGTGAGCTAATTTTTTGTGTATGAAAATGTGAAATTACATGACATGATTGTGTGATTTAAATTATGTGAATATATGTATGGCGATATATTTGCATGTGTTATATGAGTTATTGAAATGGCATCACAATGCATTTCATATGCAATCGGGCACTCCTAGAGAGATAGAGGAATGCATGAGGTAAATTTAGAGAGATTACTTCTACGGTTTGCCTAAAAAATAATAATAATGATAAGAGTGGTAGTCCATACTAAAAATATCAATCGCTCTGAGACTACCAATTGATATACATCAGAGGGTAGTCCACACATAATATCAATCGTCGGAATCGGCCCAATTGATATACATCGGAGGGTAGTCCACTAAATATAACATCGGAGACGGTCCACTACTTAGATCGGAGGGTAGACAACAAATATAAACAAATAACTTTGTTTGAAACTAGACTTCTCATACATGGCTTAGGCAGGTGTGAGGGAGTCGGTGAGGACTCGGGATATGAGTTGAGCAGTTAGACATTCAAGTAGGATCATGCATTTACTTGAATGTGTGTTTATTTTGGAGCATTGCATATGCACTTAGTGGAGAGCAGCCCACTTAGGTGATTCCACTATTAAGCATTAGCTCACCCGTCGAGGGAACATATTGTGCACAGGAGCGCACGAGGAGACTCAGCTCATATCATAGAGGTCGGCTTAGAAGAAAGCCTGAGTGTGGCTTCGAGGGTTCTTCGATGCATACATATATTGTGTACTTGTGATTTTATTTATGTGTTGTATAAGAGTAACATTTAACTCTTTGGAAACATGATATATGTTGATGTATGATGATGGATATTGTAGTATGGGCCCAATAGGGCCGCTTTATCCATATTTGTATCAGATCGATATTGGGACAGTTTGTATCTCGGTAGAGTTCCCGTACAAAATGAGACTCGCCCGATTTTCGTGAGAAATGCCGGTCACCCGACATTCACGAGTGCTTCCGGGTTGACTGCAGTAAACGGACTTCGGTTTTGGGGCAGCACACACACACACACACACACACACAGATATATATATATATATATATTTTACCAAATAATTTTTATAGTAATTTTTTTCCTTTCCATAACATTTTTCAAGAACCAAATATAACCTTTAGGCTTTCTTCCCATTACATTTACTCTCAAAGTAGTTTAGAATATAATAGGATCGATGGGTGACAACCATCAAACAGATAACTATACATTTTTTTTTAGTCATGATTATTGTATATATAATAATTTCGTTCCATCTTTAAAAAAAAAATAAGTAAATAATTTCGTTTCAAATATATATAATAAAGCACAAAAACTTTCACAGGGGCAAGCATATGCCCCCTCGACGGATACCAACTTTGCCTTGGATATGGGTAGATCTTAGTAGGTATGATGAGGTAAAGGGTGACATCATATATTATAATTTATGACATTATTAAAACTCAAAATAGTTATAATATTTTAAATTTTATTAAATGAAAATGTATAATTTTTTTATAAAAGATAATAATTTTATTGATTCGAAATAGTAATACATTCCATAGGAACACATAATCAAATTTGCTAAAAACTATAATGGATGACGTAACATTCAAGTTAATAGCATAATGAATCGGCTCAAAGCTTACACATTTGCTAATTCTATGATAATTGGAATACCTATGACTCCAATTCTGTAGCATGTTGACGACCATGATTTGATTTGATGTCTCTACCTGATCGAATATGTTGTCGTTCGAATCACTCATACACAAGAAAGCGTCGCAGTAAGACGACGAAAACCAAACCATCATATTAAGACAACACAAACCATACGCTGTACAAGACGATGACACAAACACGCCACACAAAACAACGACACAAACACGTCGTATAAGACGATGGCAAAAACACGAAAAAATAAATTAAATGTCTAAATTTTTGTAGAAAAACCACTTTATTGATAAAGAAAAAAATAGAAAGAGATGTACACTTTTTAGTGAGTAATATATCTCTGTTCTTGTCACAGCATGCTGGACGTTAGATTGCAACTCTTTTATTACAAAGGCTCCACCCAAGTGGCTTGAAACCATGGACACCAGGCTCATTAAATGGTTCTAAATAACTATTTCATTTGTACATATTTAATGGCATTATATTTTAAGATCATGACTTTATATGTATGAGGTAATTATACATTGAAATTTTGAATAGAGACAATGGCGAACTTAGAAAATGGTATGAGGACCAAATAGTTTAATATTTAGTTATAAGGGGCATTAGTCACATAAAAAGAACTATAGTTGAATGGTAACAAGGGAAATCTTCATATGCAAAGTGATCAATGGTTCGAAACCTCTTATTGAACTGGGACTTGAACTTAGGATCCACCCTCTTTATACCTTTGCCTGTTCAATCAGTGAATGTTCTACCACTTGAACTTGGTCTAATGAGTGAAATTAAAATCATTTTAAAATTTTAATTTAATAACTTAGTATGACCTAATAATTTAAGTATAATGTAAAGTGAATTTCCTAAAAAAGTTATAGAATAATAACTATTAATTTCATTCAAATTATATTAAATATTGTTAGCTAATTTGGACAATGAAAATATTTTTAATTAATTAATTGTTAAAAATAATCCAATTCTCTAATTATTATTGAAAAATATAGTCCAACTAAATGTTACAAAATGCCTTTATCAAACAAAAACTCTCCATTCCATGTTGTATGGAAATTAATTAAATAATATACAATCATTATTTAAATATTTTTTCACAAAATTAACTTTCTTCGTCCATAGATCATGGGGGTAAAAGTTAGACAACCTTGTCCATGCAAAAGTTAAATGTACCTTTTTTCGAAAAAAAATCTACAAAAATAAGTATTTTAACTCCCTTTATTTCACGATATGATCTTGTTTTGGTTGGATTTTGGTCCAGAACAAACAAAAGCACAAGAATTAGTGAATGCATGGGCGTGTAAGGAAATTATAGTATTTTCGAATTGAAACGATGTCGAATCTAATTTCTGCTCAAACGAAAAATGGATTCCCTAATTCTCTTGACAGTTCCCTAGAGTCTAAGTGGAAAATGCTTTGAAAATTTGAATGTATTGGAAGCTGAGATAAAAGCTGTATGAACAAACTGAAAAAGCAGTAAATCTAACTGGAAATAGAATTGCTGAAACATGAAAGCTTTGAAACAAATGCTTGGAAATAAAATACGCTAGAAATCTGGAAATATTGTTGATGAACTTGTAGAAACTAAGAGAAAACATTGAAATGCTCTATTGAGTGTTGTTTGATCGATTGATTAGCGGTCCCCTGCTCTGAAGTTGAGTCTTATTTTTATAGTCATTCTGAATAATTGCTTCATCCCACCTTCTCCAACAACTGCTCACGTACCCACCACAGCCTTGTTCTCCAAGTCACTTATCCACTAACAATTTGTTCTCCAAGCCACTTATCCACTAATAATTTGTTCTCGTTCATGACTTGAGTTGGAGAAAAAGTCTCTTTCCACTTACTTTCGAGACAAAGTCTCACCATTTGAGCTGACACATTGATAAATTAAAAAATTCCATAAATGTCCTTGGACCCTTTCATATGCTGATTATCATGGATTTGGGCTTTCTTAGACTGGGTCGAACTCGGTTTGGGCTTGGTTTATCCATTTGGCCCATTCCACTATCCTTTGGGCCAAATAATTATCTAAACACCATTTTGGCCCAAAAAATTCTTTTTTAGTGTAAACAATTGCCCCCCTCGCATACAATATGGATCATGGGCCATGTTTGTATGACAAAGCTTTTATATGTCAAAGGCTTTCCTCTTTTTTCTCTTATCATTCTACCATGAGGCCCAAGGTGCAACTTACCCCTTTGAATGTAGATTACCAACAAGAAGAACAAGCTAAAACCCGAGCCCGATTAGATGAGTTGAAAAAGCCCAAAGTAATACCCCGAGAAAAACCTCTCGCCAATTTTTCTTTCAAACCTACGACCTTCGATCTTCCTTTTTCGTCTCCTTCTACATCAAAAGACTCTCATTTGGGATTTGGCAAGTTCATAGGAAGAAATCACTTTTATCTACGTACAAAACCTTCCATATTCTTCTCTTCATCTTCTTCTTCAAACCCATCTTTGGTCAAAAATCCTTATTACGAGTGTTGTTTTTATCATCAACACCGCCATAACTAAAACCGTCGAGATAGTCACTAGTCCTGTCTTTGGCGTTGCCGAAGACGACGTCGAGGCAGTCAAAATCGTCACACTCTTGCAATTGTTAACAATGGTCAGAATCTCGAAATGACGTCAGAGTCGCTCCTTTCCAACTGACGTCACTACATAAGTTTTTGATTTTTTCTCGGCTCGCCTTCCACACTCGAATTTATCTCTTGCACTAGTGAGTAGATTTGTCCCCTTTTTGTCAAAGTGAGTTGCAACGAATGTTTCAAATGATCTCTAAGGGGATATCCCACAAAGATTTTTCCCTAGGTTTTCAAAATTATGAAGTCTTTTTTTTCCTTTTTACAACTCCAAAACCCTTGTTCTTCAAAGAAAAAATCAAGAAAAATCAAGAAAAATTCTTTTTTCGTTGTTTAAAACTCCTAAACCTATGTTCTCCAATGAAAATTATTTTTAAACAACCAAAAAAGACTCTTTTTTGTTGTTTAGAACTCTAAAACCTTTGTTCTCCAACGAAATTTTTTTAAAACAACCAGGAAAGACTCTTTTTCGTTGTTTAGAACTCTAAAACCTTTGTTCTCCAACGAATTTTTTTTTAAACAACCAAGAAATACTCCTTTTCGTTGTTTAGAACTTCAAAACCTTTGTTCTCCAACGAAAAATTTTTTTAAACAACTAGGAAAGACTCTTTTTTGTTGTTTAGAACTTCAAAAACCCTTGTTCTCCAATGAAAAAAATTTTAAACAACCACAAATGATTCTAGTTCTTACCAAAGCTTTCCTTTTTTATCTATAGATCTTGGTCTTTCCTACTCTACTCGATCTTTTCACCTTGTCTACCAACGTAAGCATCGCAAAGTTAACTTCTGAACCTTTTATTTGATGAACTTGAAGATAATGCCTCGGAGAATATAAGTTGAGCCATGTATGCCTAGTATTTTTTAATAGATTTTCTCATATGTCTTCCCTGTGCAGGTTTTGCTTCATTTCCTGACATGGATAGGCAATCTTCCTCAAGGTAAAGCCATTTCCTTATAATTTCTCCAACCATCTTCATTCTTCTCTTTTACCCGTAGCTCACTAATACTATTTTTCTTTATTCCAGTGTATTACCATCTCTTCCTCTTATTTGAATTTGGGACTGCTAATGCTATTGGAGATGTGGCTATTTCTATCTCGGCTTTCCCTTTTCCTCTGATGTCGCCATCAGAGATACTTCTTGGAAAATAACTACGAACTATGGCTTTACCATCTAAGTCATGGCCTAGGGCATCTGAGGATTGATACACCTGATCGACTCGATCATCTCCCCACTTCAGATCACTCGGGAACTTTAGGTGCTCCAATCTTATTGCTTACCAAGTTACATAACCCTGATTTGACCACTGAGTACCGCTTTGAGGTTTTTGGTATAAGGATTTGAATTCATTTATCTTCCTTTCTGGCCCGCATCTCGCATTCCCAGGACATTCCCTATCTTTACTAGATTTCCTGTTGAAGGTTTAGAAGTCGTATGTCTCCCAGATGTCCATGACCCATTACTTCCTCATCTTAAAGTTTCTTCCACTTCCCAAACTTCTTACCCATCCACCATACGGAAATGGCGATTCCTCATTCAAGTAAGCCTTCCATGATGTATCTTCCTCTGGTTAGGGCCCTTGCCATTGGGCGGCCCTATCCTTTGGGTACCATTCTCTTAGCCTCCTTGTACCAATCCATGGGCAAATATGTGAGTGAGATACCTTACCAGAGGGTAGAGTATTCTTTATTTGTATAGATTTGGCTCTTGCCTATTTCCTTGAGCCATCGTGTCGAATTTTCACTCCATGCTCTTAGTCTTTAGTGCGCTCAACTGATTGTGTGACTATATCTTCAAACTCCCTTTCTTCTATTTTCCTTAGCTTGGCATACCTTTCTTTGTCTCAATTGTATTTGAATCCTAACACTATTTCAAGCCCAACCTAGCAGCAAATCTTAAATTCTTCCATCATTACTTGCTGGATTTTAAATATCCATCAGCATTCCTCAGCATGGTTTATAGGGTCATGGTCTGTGGGGGTTGTTATGCTTTTTTCCCTTAGTTGTCTTCCTCTTCTGTAGTCTTCTTTCCTTACTTGCCCTGCTTATGGGCTCACCAATTCGGATTTACTCAGTTTATCCCTTCATTCCCTTCCTTACCCTCAAGATCACCTACAGCAGCATTAGTAGAGCAACTGACCCAATCATATCAGACTCTTACTTGTGGCCTGAAGATCATTATGCTATCAGATGTAGAATCATTCTAAACCTGGTGGTTCCTTAGATTTGATGATCTTATCTTATCCTGCCCTTCTTCCTCAGGTACATGAATCTTGTGTTCAATTCCTGAACTTTCACCTTGACTCTAATCTCATTCTCAGGCTATACAAGTTTTACTCTCATCTTCTTGGGTAAGTCTATCGCAAAATTGAAAAGTGGTTAGTATCTGCTTCCATATTAAACTGGCTATAGTGAAGAAATAATTCTTCCAAATTCGCTAGTGATCCTCATAGATAGCTTCCAAGCTTGAATTTTCTAACACACAAGCCAATCCTATAGAGATTGAAGAAGCTAAAGAAGAAGTATCAATGCATAGGGAAGATATGTTCATTACCGATGAATCCAAAAAGCAAGGTAGTTCAGTTGCCTTTGAGGGAGGTCATTCCTTCAATGATCTTTCAAAATCAGAAGATGGCCATTTTTCAGCTAGTTAAGGCGCCATTGGGCAACCTCCTCCAACTCTTTTACTTACAGTTGCTCAAGTGAACACTTTATGTGACGGCCCCAACCCGGCACCCGATGGGGTGTCAAGCGAGGGTGTCACACTTCAGGACTGGGACTCTTTAACCTTTTCTTTCAAAGAGCTGACACTTGTACATGTTTTCTCATTCATATGCACAATTTCTGTAATAACAAAAAAAAAAAATTTCTTTTACATATACATTATACATACCACTATAGTGGTATTCATGTTCTATACACTGAGTCCCATTACTTCTCAATATACACAGCTTATACCTATTCCAAAAATACAAAGATTGCGGAAGCAGTGTAGTGAGCACCTATCTCTGAGCTGGATGATTAGTACCCAAAAAGTGCTATTTTGAGTCCTATTTAAGATAGGTTTTGAGTGCTTTTTGCGTACCAATCATATGAATTAAGCCAATTGACATGTGCAGGTCCATTTAGTACCACTGATATTGTTTCGAGGTTGTTTTTGGTAGTTTTGTAGGTTTTGTGAGCCTCAGCCATCATTTCAAGCTTGGCTTCGAATTGGTGTCGATCTATGCCATGTTCATAGGAATTCTCGGCGATTTCATCAAGCTGAGTTAAAGAAATGTCAAGTGGAATTAAAGAAATGGAGGCTGAACTGAATGTAGGAGGGATGCAGGAGAGTGCAGGATTTTCGCTATGCATTGCGAAAATTTCGCAAGGATTGCGAGTGGCTCAAGAACTGATAGCGAAAATTAGCAATCCCCCGGCGAAATTCTCGCTATACGCCGCTATGATATTGTGGCTGAATTTTCGCTTATGTTCGCATTGGCCATGATAGCGAAATTTCGCTATCATAGCGAAATTTCGCTATCATAGCGAAATTTCGCTATCATAGCGAAATTCACTATGCATAGCGAAATTCATCCCCCTTTGATTTTGATCCAAACGACCTCGTTTTGTATAATTCCCATTTTGTCCCCAATGTAATCATATATTTTTGGTATTTTTGGTATTTCACACATCTTATATGGCTATATAAGCCACCTTATGACTTTTTGTAACCCTAACTTTTCATTAAAGCTTATATACGCAGCCTTGTTTTTATGTTACGCTTTTCTTCTTTCTCTCTTCTTTCTCTCATTTTTTACCGCTCAAACACCCCTTGATATTTGACAAATCATGGGATGTTTGGCTAGGCCTCAAAACCTGAAGAGAGGGTTGCTGTGCTGGTAAATGGCTCGTGTGTGGTCCTCGGGCTAAATGAAAACATACTACATTTATGGTTCCAAACTTTATAAACTAGGGTTTAATGCTATTTAATGTGTTTCTTTTGGTCAATACTTGTCATGCTTTAGGGTTCCGTGTATTCTTAATGGTGTGATACACCGACATTCTTAGATGCCATTTACGAGCCATCACCAGTTAAATGGTGCATTCTTCAAACTCTGGAACATTAAATGCCTCCAAAAGAAGGTTTTGGCTCAAATAAGAGTGTTTTTAAGGGTTGGTTTTTAAAGCTAAACAAAGATTCGGTTTTGGTAATGATTATATGTCATTTGCCCTAATGCGAGGAAATAACCCGAGGACACCCATATAACCCCACTTTATCAAGCTAGTGACCCAAGCCTTCAAGGTCTCCCTCTCACACTTTAGTTCAAGCTGTTTCAGTTACCCTAGTGACCCCAACAACCACACTTTTAATGCAACCAAAACCAAAAAGAAAGCCTCACCATTTCAACCATGATAAACCATTTGTAAGTGATGAAAACCCATCCCCCGTGTTTGACCCTAGATCGCTATATCAGCAAAGAGCTCGACTACTAAGCAGTAGGAGGAATATATAGGAAACAAATTTGTTGATTCCGGATCACCCTACCGAGGCATTTAATCAAAAATGGCGCCGCTGTCGAGGATGCAGCCAAAACCACAGATGATGAGTTGATATGAACTCGTAATCCACATTACAAGTGTTTATGACCTTACCCTCAATTTCGTTTGTAAGAATTTCAAGTTTTTATACTTAGCGCCTCACGGGCGCTTATTTTTACAAATAGTTTTTGTTTAGCTAACACTGATCCTTTTTGGCAAGCCTTGTTTGTGTTCTTTGCTTTGTCTCATTTTGTGCCACAGGTTTATGCATCACTGGGATAGAGACACTTCTAGTAGACTGCAAAGAGTTTGTACACCAACTGATCAGGGTTGTGAAATCAAGCAGTAGCCAAGAGCAAATGGATCCTACTTAAGGAACAAAGAAAGTCGCTAAGGAAAATTCTTGAATCCAATGTACCATGATCAATGAGGGACCACATACACCTCCTGAGGAGCGCCTCCTTCCGCATCAGTACCACGTGTCGAGGATGAGCAAGGAGATTCCATTTCGTTCCTTCTTCCTACATTTCATGGTATGGAGAATTGAAAACCCATACACCCACATAAGGATTTGAGGAAGTGTGCATAACTTTAAGGAGGGTGCAATTGATATGGATTTTTGAAGTTGAAGGCATTTATCGACCTCATGACAAAGCCAAAATATGGCGAATTCATCGAGACTCAGACCATTAGAAGTCAAGGTAGCCGCAGCGGCACTTAAAAATTCTTTCTGCTCACAAGACCAATACAATTTGAAGAGGCAACCTACACGTTTGTCGCCCATGACAATGAGAGGTTCTACCAAAGGTCGAGGTTCATAGAGACCATCTTGTCCAGTTATCATGGTTTCGACACCTCGGATGCTTGGTGGAATCACTTCATGGTGGTATGTCTCCGTACCATGAAGCAAACTATTGGAAACAATGTGTGTGAGATTTTCCGAGTAAGGCACCCAGATGAAGCCATGGGATTTTAAATTATGTGAATAAACTTCCAAGGGATGGGATGAGCCAAACCCAAGGGAAGCTGGAGAAATGAGGCCTTCAACCAAATCAGAAAAGGAGGAATTCAGACCGAGGATATGAGATGAAAGCAAAACATCAACCTGGCTAGGAAGGTAGAAGAGCTAGAAGGAAAAGGCTACATGAGGTGCGTGCAATGATCAAAATCCCGCGACAGCCAACCCATGCATCAATTACTAATCCACTAGCTACCCGTAAGAGCACTCATTCAGCTTGCTCCTCACGAGAGATTTAATGTCAGAGTTGCTAATGTCAGGGCCAATACACAACCTAATGTCTATATGGTAATACATATAACCCCAACTGGAGGAACCACCCTAATCTTTCTTGAAACCTAACCTCCTACATATGTGTTCTCCGCGCCTAAACAACGCTTATTCTCCTCATCTCAACCACAGCCATCACCATCCTCATCCCCTATTGAACAAGCTATTTTAAACTTGAGCAAGGTGGTAGGCAATTTTGTGGAGGAGCAAAAGGGAATTAATGCACAATTGGCTCAAAGAATAGATACTGTGGAAAGCACCCTGAACAAGAGAATAGATGGGCTTGAAAGCACTTTAATCGATGACATAATCTGCGTATTCCATCAACAAAAGGATTAACAATTTGCTGGCACAGAGAAAGGAAGATTCCCTTTCCCAAACACTCCGCTAAACTAAAAGGGGCCCAAGTGAGATTGTTCTTCTAGTAGCTCAAGGATGGATGAAGTAAAGGCTATCATCACTTTGAGGAGTGGAAAAGAAATTGAGGAACCAGTGCCCATGGCTGCTGAAGAAACAGAGAAAGAAAAGGAAGATGAGCCAGAGATAACAATAATCAGTGAAGATTCAGTGATTAGTGCCCAAAAAGTGCTATTTTGAGCCCTATTCGAGATAGGTTTTGAGTGCTTTTTGCGCACTAATCATATCAATTAAGCCAATTGAGGTGTTCAGGTCTACTTAGTTTCACTTATGCCATTTCGAGGTTATTTTTGGTTATTTTGCAGGTTTTTGTGTACCTAACTAAGTTCGACCCGATATTGAGATGTGTCGAACCATGAAGATTGAAACCATTTCAAATCATCAAACATATAAAAAATTCAAAGGAAGAAATGAAGGCAGCGAAGAAGGAGGATGCAAGAGAGGGTGCAAGAGTAAAGAGCGAAGAACAAAAATCCTAGGAAATTTCCCGCTTATGATTGCGGGTGGGCTCACCGGGATTGCGAAAATTCCTCGCAACATAGCGAAAATTTCGCAATCCAGCTTAACAGAAATTTTTCTAGGCAAGAAATTTCGCTATATACAAAATCACCGGTGCCTAGTGAAATTTCCATTCGCTATCTCTCAATTTTCACAGGCTAGCGAAAATTACTAGCTAAATAAATTCACTCGTGCATACGAAAATTTTCATTTCGCTATCTCCGTGAAATTTCGCTAGGCTACGAATGCCAGGCTAGCTGATCTCGCTTACCTAGCAAATTCCGCATAGCACCGCCCAATTCTGTGTACTAATGCCAAACGACCCCGCTTTCGTATTACCTCCTTGTCCTCGTATAAGTCAATATTTTAGGCTTTCTCAGAGTTTCTCTCACACATTGGGTGGCCTATATAAGCCCCCATCATTTTGTAACCCTAAGAAGAAACTCGAGCAACTTCTTTTCATTTATGTAAATATCTCCCAATTTTCTATTTTAGTGGTTTGCTTTTCTTCCTCTCTCCTCTCCTCTTTCTTTTATTTTCTAGGCTGCCAAACACCCTCTTGAGGATGGCCAACTCAAGAGATGCTTGGCAAGCCTCATACCTTGGAAGGAGGGTTTCAGCTTGGTTTCGGTCGCGTGTGTCATTCTTCGTTTCAATGCTACTGTGCACCGATTTATGGCCCCCAGCCTTCCAAACTAGGGTTTAATGCCATTTAATGTCATTACTTTTGGTCAATACTTACCATGCTTTAGGGTATAGTATACTTATTGCTGGGGATGCAATCAAGTATCCTTACGGCCTTTACGAGCCACTAAATGAGGCTGAAAAGGTGGTTTTGAACTAAAAGGGATTGTGAATGCATATGACTTGTGTAGACTCAAATAGGAGTGGTTTTAGGGTTAGGTTTTATAGTTAAACAAAGATCCGGTTATGACTTTGACTATATGTTATTTGCCATAATGCGAGGATATGACCCGAGGACACTTGTTAGCCACATGTTGTCAAGCTAATGACCCAAGCCTTCAAAGTTACCATTTCACATACTTCACATATTAATCAGCAGCCAAACAACTCTCACTCGCTTTGAACAAATCCAAAATCCAAAACTAAAAGCCTCACCATTTTCAACACCGATGCAAGTCATTCATAGGATGAAACCCATCCCTGTTCTAATCTTCTAGACCGCTTACGCAAGAGTTTGACCACGGCAAAGAGGGAGGAACATAGGAAACAAATTTGTTGATTCCGCCTCACCCTACCGTGGCACGACCAAATGGCGCTGCTGTTGATGGTGCCAAACTACGCTTGATGAGTTAGCGTGTACTTGTAATCCCTACGCGCGTAGGTGACCCTTTTACTCCTTTTTTGAATCTCACTCAGAATCGCAAAGTTTCATCACTTCAAGTAATAACCAGACTGCTTTTGTTTTTCTTACGTACGTTTTATTTTAGCTAACAATAACCCTTTTTGCAAGTTTGTTTGTGCTCTTTAGTTATCTCAAATTGTGTATTAGGTGTGGCAGATCGATGTGTGAGGAATAATGTAGATTACAAAGGATCAAGACACCGCTTAGTACACACAGCGAAAAACATGGACCCCCTACCCTGAGGAACAAAGCAGAGTCAGCCAAATCAATGAACCCAACAGCCTACAGATCGATGAGGGACCACATACACCCTCCTAGGTTAGTGCCTTCCTCGCATCATACCCCGTCGAAGATGTAGCAGTGAGGCCCTACTTGGTACCCCTACTCCCCACATATCATGGTATGGAAAATGAAAATCCATACACTCATATAAGGGATTTTGAGGAAGTTTGCACAACCTTTAAGGAAGGTATGATGGACATGGATTTGCTTAAGTTGAAAGCATTTCCATTGACCCTAAAGGACAAGGCCAAGATTTGGCTCAACTCACTGAGGCCTAGAACCATTAGGAATCGGTCGAGTCTGCAGAATTTTGAAGAAATTCCTTCGCCCACAATACCAATAATTTTGAAGAGACAAATTTATATCGCTTGCGCCAAGATGGTGAGAGGTCTCTACCAAGGCTGAGAGATTCATGGAGACTGTCGCTGTACGCTCACACCATGGGTTTGATACATGGATGCTGGTAAACCACTTCTATATGGTATGTCTCCGCCATGAAACAAATTTACTGAGACCATGTGTGGGGGGAGATTTTCTCGAGCAAGCATCCCGATGAAGCCATGGATTTTAATATGTGGCCTGAAACTTCCAAGGGCTGGGATGAGCCAAACCCAGAGAAATGGAAAGAGTGAGGCCCCCCACCAACCCTGGGAATGTATGCACCGGTCGAGGACATGGAGATGAGCAAGAATATCAACCCCAGCCGTGAAGGTGGAGAGCCAGAAGGCAAAGATTCCATGAGCGCAGGCAAAGTGATCAAAATCCCGCACGTGCCAATCCATGCACCACTTCAATCCACTACCACACCTGAAGAACAAGATCCTATGGCTCCTTCAAAGGAAGGATTTGATGTCGAGCGCAAATACTGTAAGTCACAAGCCACCACAACCCATCGCCCAATATGGTAATACCTACAATTCCAATTGAGGAATCACCCTAACCTCTCCCGGAACCCAACCTCCTCGCCTATGTGCCCCCTGTGCCAAACCACGCTTTGGTTCCACCAACCACAACCACCACCATCCTACTCTGCGGGAACAAGCCTCATTTAAATTTGAGTAAGGAGGTGGGTAATTTTGTGGAAGAACAAAAGGGGATCAATATGCAACTAGTACAAAGGATTGATACTGTAGAGAGCACCCTGAACAAAAGAATAGATGGGCTTGAGAGCAATCTTAACCAGAAAATAGACAACCTCGTAGATTGGCCACCAAGATCACAAGTCACTGGAGGTATTGTGGAAGAAGAAGGTTCCTTCCAACAATGCCAAACCCAAAGGAATCCATGAGGTAGTGGTCATCCAGTACCCCAGAATGGATGAGGTGAAGGCTATAATCACCCCGAGGAGTGGGAAAAGAGGTTGACTGCACCCCATGCCCAAACTTGTCGAGGAAACCGAATGAAGTAGAAATGGGTTGGCACATTTTCCTGAAAGATGACTCAATGAAACACTGCATGCCACCTCCATTTCCACAGGCACTTAGAAGCAAGAAGAAGGCATCTCAGCAAGTAGGCATCCTAGAAGTCCTAAGGCAGGTGAAAGTCAACATACCTCTTTTGGACATAATCGAGCAAGTCCCTGCCTATGCAAAATTTTTAAAGGATCTCTGTACAATCAAGAAGGGATTGGGCATTGAGAAGAAGGCATTTTTAACTGAACAAGTCAAGCAAGCTATAATCCAAAGTAAACTACCAAATACAAGGATACAGGATCTCCCACACTCAAGAATATTGGTGGACTTGTAGTAGACAAATCCCCCGCCGACCTAGAGCTGCAGAACCTACCGCCATGACTTTCTGTATGCGCTAGCTCGTGAACTTAAACCTACCAACATCACTCTATCATTGGCCGATATATCGGTGAAAATTCCTAAGGGAATAGTTGAGGATGTTTTGGTAAAGGTAGACAAATTCTACTATCCAGTAGACTTTGTAGTCCTTGACACCGAGCCAATAAAAAATGGGCCCAATCATGTGCCAATTATCTTGGGAAGACCATTTCTACCACTCCGCCACGTAATCATCAATCACGGAATGGAGTAATGCAACTTACATTTGGTAACATGACATTGGAGCTGAACATATTTCACTTGAACAACAAGCACAAGCTGCTAGAAGATGAAAATCAAGTGACTGGTGAAACATGCTCAATTGGTCGCGGCGTGGAAGCCGGTGCGTCCGTGAATTGCGTGAAACGGCCAACCAAGGTGATGCAGAGGTTTCGTATCGCGCATCGCAGCCACCGCAGACAATTGCTCGCCCAAAAAATCAATCAGTAAGAACCAATTCAACAATGGGAAATCCAACACCAATGATTCACCGTGCCATCACGGTTGAGGAGATCATCCTCTCGACCTCGAGTAATTTTGTGATATCAACCTGGCTCTGTGTTTTCAAAAACCAACTATAGCTTCAATAAAATTTGGTTTTTATTTTAATTTAGTTAATTTCTATAATTTTTGGCCATTTTTAGTAAGTTTCTTAACTTAGTAGCTTTCTATTTTAAGCAATTTTGTTTAAATTTTATATTTTCTTATATTGAGTTATTCGATATATTGTAAATAATAATTTTAATTTTAATTTTGTTTTTATTATTTTAATTTTCATTTTAATGCTCAAAATTTGAATTTCAGTGATGCAAATGATAAATTTCACACACATAGCGAATGAACCTTTGGTCTCTTTGATGGCTTATAAAAAGAAGAGGGTGTCAGCCACATATTTCATCTCTTTCTCTCCCTGGGCCTCCGAGATCCCTCCAAATTACAGCCTCCGAGCCACACCGGCCGCCACCGGCCGCCACCCACGCCACTGTCGTGCCCTGACCTAGGTTAGACTACCGTGTGTGAGCCATACCACATCCCAAAGGTTCTAGCCTCAGGCCGGGCCAGGCTCTCGACTAGCCCCGATCGTTTCCCTAGCCCCCGCTTGCCTCTACTCCACCGGGGCAAGGGCTAGCGTGGGTCCATCGAGCCCTATTCCGCTCGTGTGGGCACCCTCAAACGGTCTCACTCAGCCTGGAGTGCCCGGGTCCACCGCCCCGAGTCCCCGAGCACTTCCCGCCCCCGCCCCGAGTCCTTCTAGACTACAGATATGGTTCGCACCAGAGGTGGGTCTCGCCTCCGACCACGGGTCAGATTTAGTACCCCAGAGCGAGAGGAAAGGTGCTCCGCTCTAGCTCCGGGTTCCGCACTCGTGAACAGCCTGGGGCCCCTCGAGGCAATCTCCGAGAAGCCCTGTGGGTTCAGAGGTATCGACACGATGGGACCCCTGCCCCGTCACTGCTCACGAGATCCAAGAGGGCTCAGCCCTCCAAGCGGGCCCGTACTTCCCATCCGGTGACACCATCCAAACCTCTCACCGCCACCTACTACATCAAATGACAGGCGACATCATCGCCACGCTTATCGCCGTCTCCAGATCAGAGGCCGTTATTCGTCTGGGAACCCCATCCCGAATGCGCTCCATCGCCGAGAGTTTCATCAGAGGTCGCATATGATGTCCCTGGGCCGCTTGACGGGCTAACCATAGATTCAGGACTCGATACCATCACACTACTCCTCGTCGCCATTCATGACACACCGAGGCAAGATATTATCCCTGGTGGAACACAGCTCTACCATTCGATGACCTCCCCGGAGCGCCAGCCCCGCCGAGCCCGGCTCACCACCGACCACCGCCCTGGGAGTTCTAAGAGGCGACATAAGACCTCGCACGGGCCCCGCCACCTGGGCAGCCAATTCGGGAGGTTATCGAGACGGCCCTGTACCGACTCAGAGAGAGATGGTCCAGCCTTGCTAGAGACACCACTACACACTGAACTCAGATATTCCTGAGGCGCCCCGCCATATGCTGCTTCTCATTGATCAATTGTCTTGACCAAATTTTCTCACCACAAAGACTAATGCATAACAGAAGGGAGTGCCATCTCGAGGCTCAGACCATCCTCGCAGGGATAATCGGGTTTAGTCCCTCCGAGCTGGTGGGATGACCTCTCCCCCATTACACTTCGAGACAAGGTCCACCGTGAAGGGTCCGGCTCCTGCCAAGAGTCTCCACCGCTGATGTCGACCATTATGCCGTGTCCTCGAGCACTTGGGCTCTCCCTGAGGAGCCCCGACAGAGACGAGGGTTAGTACCTCAGTCCCTGGTCGATGGAGCGAGTGATGGTGATGCCCATATCTTTTATCCTCCAGCAGCAGGACCAGGAGGAGGTTCCGGTTCCAGAGGCAGAGCATTCTCACAAGGGAGGTAGTCATGCTTCTGAGCCTGAGATGGAGAGGGGTCCAAAGGCCGACTGCTCTCCCTCCATCTCCCACACTACCTACTTCAATTGTACTCATCGATACTCCAGCCCATCATTACATCACAAAGATCTCGCCTGAGTACGTTCATGCCAACCGAGGAGATAGCGCAGGTGTGATGGATATATGCCTCATTGGCCGCTACTCCAAAGACAGACCGTGAGGTTGGATCGAGCTGAGGCCACTCTAGAGGACTGTCGCTCCATGCTCCAGCAGATCATGACTCACCTGGGTCTTCCACGTGTTCCTATTCAGAGAGATGAGCCCTGCGAATGGCAAAGCAGCGTTCTTTGGATATGTTGGTGCAAAGAAGAATACATAGGGATTTACTCACTACCACAAAGAAGAGTGTTAGCTCTCTTTTTTTACGTTGTATAGTTATCACTTATCAACCGCCTCTAATTTTGATTAGGATTCATGTATTGTTTCTAAGTAGTAGGCGTTGACATTTTTGTATGTTTAGTTTGTCATGTATTGTATCATTTTATTTTGGCTATATCAAAAGCTATACAGTGTTATATGTACAGTTTACTACACTTTTGCAAATCACCTTTTTGCCTCTACTGTGTGTATCTAATTTTTCTTTCAATTGGACAATTGAATTGCTTTTAATTGGACAATTAAATTGCCTTTAATTGGGGAATTGAAGCCCTGCTTGTCACCTTAATGCTAGAGCAATTCCATGTTTGATTCATTTTTTGGTCAATTAAGATTCCAGCATATTCAACTTGAATATTTCCCCTTTGAGCTAATTCACACACTGCACACCAGATTATGTTGATAAGTTGTGAAATTATTCACCTCCTTTCACTTTGCATAGCCGGCCTTAGGTTTGTTGGCAACCTAGGATAGGTTTGTGTTTCCCACATTTGAAGACCAATGTAGTCTTCCAAAAAGGAAAAGAAAAGAACAAGCAGAAAGAAAAAGAAAAAGAAAAGAAGAAAAAGAAAAATAAAAGTCATGAAGCTTTGCCTTGAAGCCCGAACACAGTATGAGGGGTATATGGCTTAAAGCCTTTGGGCCCGAAGGCCCTAAGCCTTAATTGTCGGGAGTCATCGACTTAGTGTTCATACATGGGTAGAATGGGTAGGGTGATAGCGAATTGTAGGTGCTTGATTCTCTAGATCATTCCTAGTCTCTGGGGTGAAGCCCGTAGAGCTCAGGGTCAAGGATCCTTTAGCTTGATGCCCTAAACCTTAATTGGTCAGAGTCATCTATGGACCCGCTACATCTGACTTGGTGAAATCGAGTTTTGAGCATTGCACCCTACAATGTAGTCAAATAAAGAAAAGAAGAGTGCAGTTTATTCCTATCTAGGTCGCTCAATGTGCCTTAAGGCCATGCCAGTAGCTAGGTTGGGGGGAGGGAATAATTTTGCACTTTATTGGCTCAATCTGGTTATATTAAGAACCATTAGATCTTTGTCGAAATTCAGGTTGATTACCATGGATCCGATTTTGACCTTAAACTTGTTCTTACATGGGTTTTGTTCTCTCATGTCTAGCTTTTTATCGTTATCAATTATTCATATTAAAGGTAATGTCTATTTCAGACATACACTTTTTGAACCATAAACTTTTGAGAAATCATCATGCATTTCCTTTGTTTTTAGCATTGCTAAGGGACTAGCAATGTGTCGGTTGGGGGGTGTGATTAGTGCCCAAAAAGTGCTATTTTGAGCCCTATTCGAGATAGGTTTTGAGTGCTTTTTGCACACTAATCATATCAATTAAGCCAATTGAGGTGTTCAGGTCTACTTAGTTTCACTTATGCCATTTCGAGGTTATTTTTGGTTATTTTGCAGGTTTTTGTGTACCTTAACCGCTAAGTTCGAATTCGATATTGAGATGTGCTAAACCATGAAGATTGAAACCATTTCCAGCCATCAAACATATAAAAATTCAGTGAAGAAATGAAGGCAAAGTGAAGAAGGAGGATGCAAAGAGAGGGAAAAGAGGCAAAGCAGTTGAAGAATTGTGCAACCCAGAAATTTCGCTATGATTGCTAAAATTTCTGCCGATTGCGAAGGCTTCATAGATTGCGAAAATTTTCGCAATCATAGCGAAAAATTTCGCAATCTCTAGCAAATGGGGAAATTTCGCTAGGCTAGCGAAATTCTCGCTTATATAAATTTAAAATCACCGTGCTCAGCGAAATTTTCCACTCTATCTCTCAAATTTTTCAGGTCAGCTAAATTCGCTAGCCAGCTTAAATCAGTGCATAGCTAAAATTTTCATTTTCGTTTGTCTTCTATGAAATTTCGCGCTAGCTAGCTAAATTCTTCGCTACCTAGCGAAATTCTCCTCGCATATGAAATTCCTGCCCCGTGAATTTGTGTAATTAATGCCAAACGCACTCGTTGCATACTCGTCCCTTGTATAAGTCAATATTTTAGGCTTTCTTGTAGTTTCACACATTGAGTGGCCTATATAAGCCCCCATCATTTTGTAACCCTAAGAAGAAACTTTTGAGCAACTTTTCATTTATGTAAATATCTCCCGCAGCTTTCATTTTAGGGTTTGCTTTTCTCTCTTCTCTCTCCTCTCTCCTCTTTCTTTTATTTTCTAGGCTGCCAAACACCCCTCTTGAGGATGACAACTCAAGAGATGCTTGGCTAAGCATCATACCTTTGAAGAGGAGGGTTTCTAGCTTGGTTTTGGGGTTGCTGCAGGTTGTCTTCATGTTTTGAATGCTACAGGTACTGTATTTATGGCTCCTAGCTTTCCAAACTAGGGTTTAATGCCATTTAATGTCATTACTTTGGTCAATACTTACCATGCTTTAGGGTACAGTGCATACTTATTGCTAGATGCACTGTTATCCTTTAGATGGCCTTTATGAGCCACTGAAATGAGGTCGAAAAGGTTTTGAAACTAAAAGGGACTGTGAATGCATATGACCCGTAGACCTCAAATAGAGGGTTTTAGGTTAGGTTTTTATAGTTAAACAAAGATCCCAAGTATGGCTTCACTATATGTTATTTGCCATAATGCGAGGATATGACCCGAGGACACTTGTTAGCCCCATGTTGTCAAGCTAGTGACCCAAGCCTTCAAAGTTACCATTTCACACTTCACTTTCAGTTTTTACAATTAATCAGCAGCCAAACAACTCTCACTGTTTTGAAACAAATCCAAAAATCCAAACTAAAAGCCTCACCATTTTCAACACCGATGCAGGTCATTCATAGGATGAAAACCCATCCCCGTGTTCGACCCTAGACCGCTATGCTGCAGTAGCTTGACTACGGAAGTAGGAGGAACATAGGAAACAAATTTTGTTGATTCCGCTCACCCTACCGTGGCACGAATCATTCAGTGAAGAAAAAAATGCCCCTTCCATTTCCTCAAGCACTAAGAGGCAAGAAAAAAATCCTAAACCAAGCTGAAATTTGGGAGGTGCTAAGGCAAGTGAAGGTAAATATCCCACTTCTTGACTGATGGACAAGGTGTCCCAACTTATGCAAAATTTTCAAGGACCTGTGTACATCAAGAGAGGGCTGGGTATGGAAAAGAAAGCTCTTCCCAATGCAGCAAGTCAAGGTACCTTTATTCATAAGACCTCGGTGAAATACAAGGATCCAGGATTCCCCACAATATCGCTAACGGAGGGACTGCATAGACAAAGCACCGCTGACTTGGGGCTGTAAACCTACCGCCATACTCGCATATAAGCGCTTGGGTTTAGGAGCTTAAGCCTACCAACATCACTCGCCATTAGCCGATCGTTCGCAAAAATTCCTAACTGAATAAAGGAGGATGCTGGTAAAGGTGGACAAATTCTACTACCTGGACTTTGTAGTGCTGACACCGAACCAATTGCGTGGCCCAATCATGTGCCAATTATCCCGGAAGACACCCTTGGCCACTTCACGCGATAATCAATTGCCGGAATGGAGTCATGCAACTCACATTTGGCAACATGACACTGGAGCTCAATATCTTTCACCTGAGCAACAAGCACAAGCTAGCAGAAGATGACATCCAAGGATCTGAGGAAGTCTGCTCAATTGATCCGAGTGCAAGGAAACCAAATGCCCATAACTGTGCTTTGAATTGGCAGAAAGTGAAGGCTGGAAGGGGAATTGGTCAGATCACTCACTTTACAGCAGCCAATGATCACCAAAGATCACCAGCGAAGCAAGGTTCAACAAAAGGAACTAAGCATGAAGGCCGCAAAGACACATCATCACAGGGGTCATGGAGCTCCTCCTCCTTGATCCTCCATGAATGAACTGGTAGGGCTGACTGCCTCTTTGGTCTCCATTGAGACCAAACTACAGCTCAAAATTTTTTTGGTTTTTAATTTAATTTGATCAATTTTTAGTTTATTTTATTTTTAGTAATTTTCCTTAACTTAATTTTAGCTAAATTTAAAGTTTCAATTTTTAGTAATTTTACTTTTATTTTTGTTCCTATTTTTATATTTATTTATTTAAATTTATCTGAAGTTAATTTTCACGTTTTCTGTAGGTTAGAAATTGGAGCTGGAATGAATTTTGCAATAATGGCGGAATTCATTCTGAGGCCTTTCACCGTCCAACCCGCCTTATGGGGTGGGTGCCTCATTTTCTTGGCCATATCTCACATTCCCCTCTCCTGTAACTCCCGCCAAGCCCTTCCCAAGGCCTCAGCTCTCCACCTGCAGCCTCTTGCGCCGCCCCACCAGCGATCCAGCCTGAGCCGCCCGGTCCTCATGTTTGTTCTTGCCCACCGAGCCACCAGTCCCTACCGCCGCAAGACGTGTGGTTCATTGCAGCCGAGCCCGCGCATCGCCTGCACTCGCCACCCGCTGTGTCGAGCCCCGGGTCCACCACACTTATGTGCAGCCCACCTGGTCGCTCCTGGGCTGAGCCCTATACTTCACCGAGCCTGCTCAGCCTCGCCACGCGACCAGACCACGCATGCATGGGTCCGTACTCCGCAGGGTTATCGCCACAAAGCCCGTGGTCAAATCTCGCACCCAGTAGAGATTTATAGCAGCACTTCCGTGCCCTGCAGCTCATTCCTCGACCCGCCTATAGAGACACACCGCATTGGTTCTACCGTTACGCCCGAGGAGCCCAGCTTCTAAGCCCCCATCCCGACAGTCGCACTGTGGTGGACCTCAGCCCCTTCCTCCAAAGACTACGTAGACGACGCAGGAGGGCCCGGGCCTCCAAGCAGGCTCGGACATCAGGCCCGGGGGAGTCTTTGAGATCTCGGCCTGCCGCCACCTTCGCCACCGATCACACCATCGCCCCGCCATCGCTACTTCGAGGATCAAGCATCATATGTTCACCTCGATCCGACCTGTGGAACGTGATATGCGTGCTAGAGACTTCCACGGGGAGCCATACTATGATATACTGGCATTGACCGCGGATCAGTATTTTAGAGACTGACATACCGATCCGACAAGATTCACCGCCGCTTCATGACGCCGAGGCGCCTACTACCCCTGCCAGCCTGAAGTTCTACCATACGATGACATCCCGGGGAGTGCCGAACCGCTGGAGCTCCCAGCCCAAGATAGACGGCCGCCCAGAGTACTTCCCTGAGCTTCTGACATTATAAATGCATTGGGCCAAGAGCTCGGCGAACTCCGTGTGCCATAGGCGTAGCCCCAGCCACCGCATAGAGAAATGATCCGCTGCCTCGCTTCAAGATACTACGGGACCTATACTCTTCCAGCAAGCCTGCCCTCGCATGTTCCGGAGCATGTGGGCTCGAACAAGTTTATTCCATTATAGCACTGTCGCACATGGGGAGCTATACCTGCTATATACGTGATCCTCGAGGATTTTCATGGTTTAGTCCCTCTGAGCTTGTCATGACTTCCCTGCTGCATTTTAAGGAGAAGGTCCACCGCAAGGGCCTGGCTCGAGCAAAGAGCTTACCTTTATTGATGCCGAGGTTGCTGAGCTAGGTCCTAGAGCATATGGGGTTCCCTGAGGAGCCACGCGTAGAGCGGAGGATCAGTTGCACGAGGTCTTATCCATCAGCATCATTATACATGTCGGTTCTCATCCTAGCACAGGAGGAGGCAAAGAGAGGATGGTAAAGGACCCGCCGATGAGAGAGGACCCTGCCTAAGAGATTTGAAGGTGGAGGGAGAGGCTCACCTGCATTCATTCCCTCCATCTCCACCTCCTAACGCCCCACCCTACTCGACACCTGGTCATTCTTCCATAGCGCAGCCAGCCCCTGCAGCATATTCAAGGTCGGCTCACCTGAGCTAAGGCCGTTATGGATGTCAGCTTTGAAAGACCGCTACTACACAAGCATCATTAGACCAAATGGATGTCCGAGCCGAGGCTCCTCCACTACGCATAATCACGCCATGCTTCTTCGGATCATGTGCCACCTCGGTCTCCCGCCGATCAATGAGACAGCCTGGCACAAATTTTACCGAGATCGGCCCACAACCGCAGCTCTCCTCTAGATATGCTTCAGTACACGCGCGTTGTGCCTTTGATCCATCGGCATCTCCACCACCACGAGAGTGAGGTGGTAGCACTCCCTTCTCTAACTTTCCTATCCCTACTAGCGGAGACATGTTTATACTTTGGTTGGGAGGAAAAGTTAGAGTTGGGAGTGTCTTCTATCATATTTTGTTTTGTTTTTAGCTTTATCAACTGCCTACTCATTTTGTATGATCAGATAGATATGTATTAGCCGATAGTAGGTAGTGATACTTTTGTTGTGATTAGCTATGTTAAGCTTATACTGGACACTTTGGTTATATCAAAAGCTTTATAGAATTATTTACTCACTTTCTACACTTTTGAAAATCATTTTGGTGCCTATATTTTTATGTTTCTTTCTTGCCTTTGGTTGAAAAATGGAAGCCCTGTATGCTACCAAATGTTATAACAGTTCCATGCATGATTAAGCTTTTGGTCGATTGAAGTTCCATTGTATTCAACCTTGTATTTCCACCTTTAGCTAATCACACACATTGCACATCAGTTTGTGTCAATAGGTTGAGAAGCTATATACCTCTTTTCACTTTGCAAAACCGGCCTCAGATCTGTTAACGACCCATAATAGGTTTTTGTTACCCGAAAAAGAAGGCCAATGTAGTTTTACAAATGAAAAAGAAAAGAAAAAGCAAAAAGAAAAGGAAAAGAAGAAAAAGAGATATGAATGCCGTGACACTTTTCCTTGAAACCCGAACATGGTCCGAGGGGTATATGGCGAAAGCCTTTAAAGCCTGGTGCCCTAAACCTTTATTGGTTGGGATTCATCGATTTAGTGTTCGCTATACGTGAAACGGGTGAGCTTAGCGAGTTGTAGGTGCTGCACTCAAGTCATTCAAGTCCGGTGAAGCCTCAGAGAGTTTGTGGTCGGTAGATCCTTTGGCTTGACGCCTCTAAACCTGACCAAGTTGAGTCATCGGTGGACCCTGCACCTGACCCTGGGTGAAGTCGAGTTTTTAGCATTGCACCCTACAATACAATCAAAGAAAGAACAAGAGTGTAAATCGAGCTCCCATTTAGCTGGTCGCCTTAAGGCCCGGCAAGAGCTTGGCTGGGGGAGGGAATACTTGCAACCTTATTGGCTCAAACTAGTTATTTTTAGAACACTTAGATTTAGGTGGAAGTTTAGGTTGAATTCCCCGAATTGATGTCGCCTTAACTCGTCCTATATGGCATTTGTTCTCTCATGATGGTATTTGTACGTGAGTCTAAGTTTTTCATACTAAAGGTAAGCCCCACTCTGTACACACTTTTTTGACAAGCTTACACTTTTTGCAAAAGCACAGCATGCATACCTTGATTGTTTTTAGCATTGCTATGGGACTAGCAACGTGTCGGTTGGGGGCTGTGATTAGTACCCAAAAAGTGCTATTTTGAGTCCTATTTAAGATAGGTTTTTAGTGCTTTTTGCGTACTAATCATATGAATTAAGCAAATTGACATGTGCAGGTCCATTTAGTACCACTGATATTGTTTCGAGGTTGTTTTTGGTAGTTTTGCAAGTTTAGTGAGCCTCAAATTAATTACTTCCCAAGCTCGTCGACCAGCGATCTATGCCATGTTCATAGGAATTCTCGGTGATTTCATCAAGCCGAGTTAAAGAAATGTCAAGTGGAATTGAAGAAATGGAGGCTGAACTGAATGCAGGAGGGATGCAGGAGAGTGCAGGATTTTCACTATGCATTGCGAAAATTTCGCAAGGATTGCGAAAATTTCTCAAATCATAATGAAAATTTCGCATCCTCGCGAAATTTCGCTTTATGCATTAAGCCGCTATGATAGCGAAATTTCGCTATCATAGCGAAAATTCGCTATCATAGCGAAATTTCGCTATCATAGAGAAATTTCGCTATCATAGCGAAAATTTGAATTTTCGCTATGCCTCATATTTTTTCTATGATAGCGAAATTCACTATGCATAGCGAAATTCATCCCCCTTTGATTTTGATCCAAACGACCTCGTTTTGTATAATTCCCATTTTGTCCCCAATGTAATCATATATTTTTGGTATTTTTGGTATTTCACACATCTTGTATGGCTATATAAGCCACCTTATGACTTTTTGTAACCCTAACTTTTCATTAAAGCTTTCATACGCAGCTTTTGTTTTTAGGTTACATTTTTCTCTCTTCTCTCTCTTCTTTCTCTCATTTTCTTGGCTGCCAAACACCCCCTTTGAGGATGACAACTCAAGGGATGTTTGGCTAGGCCTCAAAACCTTGAAGAGGAGGGTTTCTAGGTTGGTAAATGGTGGTTTGCGGTGTGGTCCTCGCTTAAATGAAACATGTACCGTATTATGGTTCCAAACTTTACAAACTAGGGTTTAATGCTATTTAATGTGTTTTTAGTCAATACTTATGCTTTTGTGGTTCCGTATTCTTAATGGTAGATACACTAACATTCTTTAGATGCCATTTACGAGCCACTGAAATTAGGTTAAATGGTGCATTCTTCAAACTGTTGGAACATTAAATGCTCAGTAAGTGTTTTGGCTCAAATAAGAGTGTTTTTAAGGGTTGGTTTTTAAAGCTAAACAAAGATCTGGTTTTGGTAATGATTATATGTCATTTGCCCTAATGTGAGGAAATAACCTGAGGACACCTATATAACCCCACTTTATCAAGCTAGTGACCCAAGCCTTCAAGGTCTCCCTCTCACACTTTAGTTCAAGATGTTTCAGTTACCCTAGTGACCCCAACACCCACACGTTTTAATGCAAATCCAAAAATCCAAAAGAAAGCCTCACCATTTTGAACCATGATACAAACCATTTATAGGATGAAAACCCATCCCCATGTTCAACCCTAGACCGCTATACTGCAGTAGCTTGACTACGGCAATAGGAGGAATATAGGAAAACAAATTTTGTTGATTCTGGATCACTCTACCGTGGCACGACCACCCGGGTCCGCTTCCGCTAAGGGATGTCCCTTGCCCTCTATCCTTGTCTTCTCGCTTCGTACCTACACGGATTAAAATCCTGCTAAGCTCACGCTTTAATGGGAAACATATGTGGATCTAATTTCAATAACTATGATTGTCTCAACAAATACACTTATCTATCATGTGACGTTTGACATATAACCTTTCATATCATTTATTTCTTATTCTAGTACTTATCATTTGATCTATTATCTTTCTAATGGTTTATATTACATCTCCTATTCGGTGCATATCATAGTCATATACATACATTACTTTCATGGTTATATACTATACCATTTATTATATTCTATTTTCATGTACTGTTATCATGTACTGTGTTCATATAATCGTTCTCCCGTTATACTTTCATAACTTTCTTTATGCATCGTACTTGTTCATATACTTTTCGTGTACTGTCACATACTTTCTTATACGATCTTGTATCATCATATACTTTGCATTTGTATTTTCACTCTGACTATAGAAGTGGCATTCATGAAGGATTCAAGAGGGAACCTCGTTCTGTTTGTCATTCAGTAGCCATGTGATTTCACATTTAACGGTATGATTCACTTTTGACTATGGGACTGACATTCACGCATGTGATCGAGAGGTAATTCATCCCCGTTTGTCATCCAAGAGCAATGTGCTTTTCTCACATTTAATAAGATGAGTCACTTTAACTATAGAATTGACATTCACGCACTACAAATTCGAGAGAATCTCGCCTTGTTTGTCATTCAAGAGTAACAAATGCTTCACATTTAATAGTATGAGTCACTTTGACTATAGAATTGACATTCACGACAGATTCGAGAGGGAATCTCGTCCTATTTGTCATTCAGTAGAAATGTGATTTTATGTACTTGTATATTTTGTCATATACTTTCATCTATATTCTTGTACTTCCCTATATTTTCATCTTGACATTTTCATGTACTATACTTTCCTATGATTTTCATATACTGTGCTTTTCATATACAGTACTTTCATATGCTTTTCATATACTTTATCTATCATATACATTTCGTGTCATTGACACTTTACTTCTTGTACTTGTATACTTGTCATACTATCATCGCATAGCAGTGCTATGCTTCTCATATCATGTTATATATTCCTACACTTTCATGTGCATGTTGAAGTTTCTCGTCTGCAAATACCTTAGTGCCGGGATACGGAAATAACCTGTATGTAATTGAAGGTACTATCACCGTACGAGATGCTGATCTCTATCTCATGCTACCTGAAGGTATCATCACTGTACGAGACAGTGACCTATGCCATGTAAGGATCCAAACTGGATCTATGTCATCGACCCAAATAGGGCCTCGATATCTATAAATCGTATGTCGCAAAGAATCGTGGTCCCGCAAAGATGCTTTCATCTATCCTTCTACCGTGCTCCTAAGCATAATCCAGAGATATTTTATGTTAAGTACATATCTCATATTCTGTGAATAATTATAGTCATCCTAAGAATCATATGTGATATGTATACTCATTTATTCGAATCTTTGCATTTTTCATATCTCATTATATGCCTGAATAACTATGGTTACCAGTAGGTCCTATAGTTCTTCATGATTTCTGGACCTAATATGATTTCCAATTTTTATCAAGCTATATATGGATGGATTCTTGACTCAATGGGATTTCATAGAGTCCAAGAACACCCTAATCGGAGTTCGGACAAAGAAGTTATGACCTTCCGAAGTTGGAGGTCTCACATGAATAACCAGCCTTACACGGCTAGCTCTTCCCGACGAGTCTTGCCCGATTACTCCTTTTCGACCGGCTCCAGTACCCAATGCCCTCCTAATGAATATGGATAGAATATTGACTCAATGAGCTTTCCATAGAGTCCAAGAACACCCGAATCGGAGTTCGGACGAAGAAGTTATGACCTTCCGAAGTTGGAGGTCTCACATGAATAACAAGCCTTACCCGGCTAGCTCTACCCAACCAGTCTTGCCCGATTACTCCTTTCCGACCAGTTCCAGTACCCAATGCCCTCCTAAGGCATATGGATAGAATCTTGAGTCAATGATATTTTCATAGAGTCTAAGAACACCCGAATCGGAGTTGAGACTAAGAAGTTATGACCTTCTGAAGTTGACGGTCTCACATGAATAACCAGCCTTACCCGGCTAGCTCTACCCGACCAATCTTGCCCGATTACTCCTTTCCAGCCGGCTCCAGTACCTAATGCCATCTACAGGAATCTGGATGTAATCTTGACTCAATGGGCTTTCCATATAGTCCAATAACACCCGAATCGAAGTTCGGACGAAGAAGTTATGACCTTCCGAAGTTGGAGGTCTCACATGAATAACCAACCTTACCCGGCTAGCTCTACCCGACCAGTCTTGCCCAATTACTCCTTTCCAGCTGGTACCAGTACCCAATTCCCTCCTAAGGAAAATGGATAGAATCTTGACTCAATGAGCTTTCCATAGAGTCTAAGAACACCTGAATCGGAGTTTGGACGAAGAAGTTATGACCTTCCGAAGTTGCAGATCACACATGAATCCAGCCTGCTAACCCTAATCGCTAGCCGGCTGGCCCTAACCGCTAGCCGGCTGGCCTTAACCGCCCGGATGACCCCTAGCTGACTGGCCCTAACCGCCCGGCCGACCCTAACCACCCGGCTGACCCCTAGCCGGCCGGCCTTAACCGCCCCGGGGTCAATCTCTAACCGCCCGGATGACCCAGCCTACGCCTTCCATTTATACCGCTCAGGTAATGGACTATAACTTACTACAGAGGTCCGAATTGGGAAATTCAAAATCCTAATGAGTCAAGCTTTTCCTACTGATTTGGCTACAATTTACCTGAAGGACTCACTACCTTATTCCCTTTCTTTCTTATCCAAAAACCAATCCTAAGACCCGGATAACACATAGGATCAAGATAGGGTAGCTAACCTTAGTTCAAAATGCAACCAAACATTTCCCAAAACACATATACAGGAGTCTTAGAGTTCTTCTCAACTCAACCCTAACAAGAAATGAGTGTGGGAGTTTCCAAACCCAACCTATATACAAAATAGAGGGTTCTAAACCATGTATCCATTCTTTCTATACCAAAACTAGACAATTCCATACTCAAATCTGTTCGTGATCTTCTTTTTCCCTCTTCCTTCTTTCTTTCTCTTCTCTCTTCTTCCTGTTTTTCTTTTCTTCTCCAATACCAAAATGAGATATTTTTGGTCTTATCTAGATTTGATCTTATCCTTCTTTTTGAAAGCAAAAGCCATGTTCGCTTACTCATTTTTACTTTGAAGTCCCTCCATTTCTCTCTTATTCTGCTTTAACTTATGCATATTCCTACTTTGGTATACATATTATTAAATTATGACCAAGTCCCGATTTAGTAAATTATTAATTTACCCTTGACTTTTATTAATTCGGTTTCTGAGTATATTATTTTTATCTTTATTTTATTTCTAGAAAAATATACTTTTACTTTTATTATACCCTAAACATGTTATAAAACTGTTAGGGCATAATTTGGGGTGTTACACTTTACCTCTCTTTTCCTTTCTATTTATCCATTTTTATTTTCCTTACCTTTGTCTTTCACAGGTCTCTCCTTGGTCTACCTTGCATCTTAAAGCAGGAGCGCCTTCGGGATCTTTTCCTTTCGACCAAGCCACTCCTACTGCCGAGCCACCATCCGCACTCCCACTCGAATCCGCATATAGTTGTTGCCCGCTCCACTATTAGCCATCTGCTAAGCTTTGATCTTCTCTCCCTATCCACTATCCAAAAATATTCCTTTCATGCAGCTATGGCAGTACTACAATTCGCTTCTCTTGATCCTGAGGTTGAGATTTTCCTTTCTAGAGTTACACACTGTGGTCTTGAGGTATTTTCTTCTATTGAGTATGTAGTAAACGAGAATGCTCAAGTGATATCTGAGTAAGAGAAATTAAAGGAGAAAAAATCTGAGTATGAGCAGTCCAAGTTATCTACTGACCAAAGCATCCAAAGATAAGAGGAAGTAAAAACTAAGTATCATGCCCAAGAAGAGCGAATCGGACTGTTAGCTGAAGACATGGAGCTAGAAAAATCCAAGTTGTCTTCTTTGATACGACAAGGTGAGGTTCTTCATGCCCAAGGCCTAAAGCACCAGCAAAAAGACCACTTAGGCAGATTTACCCCATGAGGGGAAAAAGGTCGATCCGACTCTTAATTGTCAGAGATTGACTCTCCGCCAAGAATGCTTCGCAGCCTGGAATCACTAAGATCTTTTGATTTTTCTAAGATCTAATCTCCCACCATTTCCGACATGGTTAATGATCCTTGACCTTATCATGCTAGTTTATCTATTTTTGCTTAGTAATAAAAGCCAACCATTGTCGGGAGACCTGCTCTTGAAATACTTGACGTGCTTTCAGATTATCGATGGAAATTCACTTGAAATTGCAATGTGCGCACCATTACACATAACATTACATTAGTGGACCGTCGGCCTCAGCCTACCTTTTAGATGTGATGAACTTGTGTGTATTGCTTGTGGACTCACTGAACACTAGCACACGTACAATTACAGCCAAGCCATTTCATTAGTGAACCAAGGTGGTTCTAGGCCTACCTTTGGAAGTGTGCTTGCATGTGTATGATGATATACTATGTCTATCAGGTACTGCTCTGGAGAAATTGATGAAATAATGGCTAAAAGCCAACTATTTACTTCTGAATATATATATCTGCCTGTTATGTGTTGGCTTGCTTGAGAACTATGGCAAAGAAGTCTGGTTTGATTCAAAACTAGGATAGAAACATATATCATGTATTCCGAGGCGAACTCGAGAAGGGTTTTTTTCTAGCATTTTCCTCTTCGCCTCGACGAACCTCTTCCCCTCGACGAAGAGCTTATTCACCTTGGCTAACCTCTTCACCTCAGCGAACCCGAGGCATCTCTTTCTTCTTAAGGGCTTATTTCTTTAAGGATGATTATGATACCCTCTTCTGAGCTTGTCTAGGTGCTCTGTTTAGGGAAAAATATATATCTAATGGCCTGAGGCCTACCTTTTTCTTTTTTCTTTTTTACTTGGATTTTTCCACTCCTATTTCCCTAATCTTGATGTGATTAAGAAGTCTTCCTTAGGGAATCATTAGAGAATCTTGAAGAAGTTTGTGTTTTTGGGGCGAAGTGGCCAAAAGCCAACTTTATTGCCTCAAACCCTATCTTGGAACTGCAATCCATGTTTATTTCTCCAATGACCTTAATAATCTTAGGACCTATTCGGAGAGTGAACAAGGACATCCTTGTAGAAATCAATGTGTTGATGAATGCAATGGCCAAGAAGCCACTTTATCACTAAGTACTTCCATATTTCTCCAATTTTAAAAAATACAAACCCACTCTTGAGAATTGATAACACAACAAGCTCATTCTTAGGGAAAAACCTTTATTTAGGATCAACAAAGGCCATAAAGCCTACTTTATCCTTCTAATCAAATATCTGTATCTACTTCTCCAAGTTTAAAGTGTGACACCCCAAATCCCGGGGGTCCGTTGACAACTCATCAACCCGCGGAAGATTCGTGGATGTCGAGTAACCCGACACCACACCATTGAGTCCCTTTCCCAGACTCCAGATTTACTGAAAATCAAGGTAGCCCTTGTACGGGAGCTCTACCCAAAATACAACCTATGCAATTTCATGGCAACCTGTCCCAATATTATACAATGACCACACCAGGTCCACATACGAATAAAAATGGCCACGTAGGGCCCCTTTATCCATATAAATACAATCTATAGCACCGAAGCCACCAAGAGTTATTACATCACTCTTAATACAAAACATTATATTAAAACTAACATGTTCTAATATAATATACAAAACATAGATCAAGGCCACAATCCCACTCGCTTCATAATGTCGGCCTTTACTTTACATCACCCGCTTCTCGCACATGTTCCCACTCAAAGGGGGGGTCCCATGATCTCGGTAAGCTAACACCCAGTAGAGATAAGTCCTACAAGGGCTATTCCCCACCTAAATGCACATGAATGGTCAAACAACCAAGCACACACCAACCTAGAACATGCAATCCTAGCACGGAATCCTACTTTTCATGAATGAGATGCAACTCACCATGCCCCATGTATCAAGTCCTCACCGACTCCCTCAAACATGCATTTTTCCATGAATGAAAACCATTTTCAATTAAAGGTATTTGTTTTTACCCGTGGACAACCCTCCTCGATATAAATAGGACACCGAATCTATTTTCAAGGATTTAACCCCTCTAAAGTATAATAATTCGAAAGATGTTTCGATCGATTGACATTATATTGACAACCCTCCGATGTATATCAATTGGGCATACTCCGAAGATTGATATTGTGTGGACAACTCCGATAAATAATATTGTTGGTCAACCCTCCGAAACAATTCTCTCAAGAAACCACCTCATGCACTCACCTCACTGCTCTGGGGGCGCCCCAATGCATGTGGAATGCCATGAGCCATTTCCATTTCCTTAACACGCAACACCCATGCAAACCGTGGATCTCCATTAGACTGGCCCAAAGTACGAGTCCACAACCCATTCACCAAGGATGATGCAAACACAACAACTATGTACTCACACCCACACCATGCGATGTCCCAACGCACTGGGCAATGCACCAGGTTATATTGCACTCTAAGTCGCGCCAATGGCAAAAAGACCTCTCACATGGACAGAATTCTATACCGTGACACTCCACCTGCACCATGGACACTCATGTCTAATGCACAAAAGTCCATACATTCATTAAATGTTAATATACATACTATACTAACATTTATCACATTCATGTCAACACATCAAACAAGTATGCATCAACATCATTTCACTACTACTCACAAGTAATTTACACTCAAACTCGAGGCTACATCATGGCGCATAATGCCAAATAAACTAGCCTACAACATGCCATGCAATAGCCATGTCCACACGAAAACACATCACAAACCCAATATGTTAGAGCACACATATTGACATCCAAGCATGACACCTCTTAACCAAGAAATGTCATTTCAATCAATCACACAAACACATAAGTTAACATTTCATCAAGTCACTACCTAGGCAAGTAATGACACACCTCATTTCCTAGGCTAATTCATGGCACATCATGCACCTAAGATAGCCTACAACCTTCCACGTAATGGCCACTTATGCACACAACTCCTCACATCCACACAACCAACAATTAGCACACTTGTTGTAACAATCAATTTTTTTTCAACAAGGATGTGAGTACCAATTGTATTGAAAAGCATATGGTCAGATTCTATACTCCAATAGATTTCCATAGAGTCCAAGAACACCCAAAACGGAGCTTAGACGAGAAAGTTATGGTCGTCCGAAGTTGGAGGCCTCGTATGAACAGTGACTGACGCGCACCAGCAGGGGCCTACTATTTTTCATCATTTTAGGACATAATATGAGTCCAAATTGCATTTCATTATACATTGATGGATTCTAAACTCAAAGGGCTTTCCATAGAGTCTAAGAACACCCAAAACGGAGCTCAGACGATAAAGGGTCATTCTGGGTTGGGAGGCCTCATATGAACAAAGGATTGGGCAAAGAATCTGAAACCCACGAATCAAGCCGAGGTGTCTGCTAAAGCTCTCGCATGCGCATTTTTCCTACCCAAACTCATTCCGAAAACAACCCTTTCACCCAACAACAAACCCGTCCTAATTAAGTCCACAATTCAGCCCTAAACATGGCACAAACTGTCCCAATCTACTTAAATCAACATCACCAACCAAACACTCATACATTTGTCACGATATTATTTGACAAACTGTCCATTCACTTAACAAAACAACTCCAAATCGCCAAATAACATTTTTGTGTTCTCGAACAATCCAAATGTTCTTAGGGCCCAAACTAAGACCAAAAAATTATTTAGATGAATATAAACCCGAGTAGGAAGGTTTTTACCTCTCGGATGGGCGACGAAACTTTTGGAGTCCCGAAGACCGACCCATGGCCTTCCCCGAACTTTCCAATTGAATCTTCGACGAAAATTTGATTTCAGTGTCCACGTTGCCCTGACGAGAGCAATCTCACTTTAAGTCTTGGCCCGACGCGAGACGACCACCCGAGCTTCGTAGATCTTAGAGAGAAGTCAGAGCTTCTCTAACTTTTCTTCTCCAAACACAAAATCTTCGACGAAATTGCATGTTGTCGGTACCCACACGTAACCCTCGTCGAGTAGATGAACTTTAAATCTTGGCTCGACGGATTCCGACCACCCGATCTCCGTAGATTGTAGAGAGAAGGAATAACTTCTTTTTTTCTCCCCTCTCACTCTCTCACGCCCACTGCCGTATTTTGCCCTCCAAAAATGAGCTTTTTTCTTCTTTTTTTTTTTTTTTTTGTCTCTCTTAGCTTAAGTTGGACATGGGGCCCACTTTGCTGCACGCGTCCATGACCCGTCCGGGTTCATTTTTATCTTGAAATAATTTATTTTTTTCAATTCAATTCATTTTAATTGAACTTAACTCAATTTGTTTCTTATCTCTCGAGATTTTTAAGAAAATCTCGTTCCTGTGGTTACTAGATACCTAACTTCAATAATTCATAAAGAATTCCCATTACCTAGGAAATCAGCGAAACTTTTCTGAGTTACTCATTTTCGTGAGAAAAACTCAACGGCGCAGTCCGTTTCGTCATCCGAGCTCTATGGAATTTTCTAGGCTTCCCTGAGCCATTTCAGCAATTTATTATTTAATTTATACTTTTATAAAATTTTAAATTTTCCGGGGTTTTACATAAAGTGGTCATGGGACTTTATTTATTCATAAAGCAATTGAGGGTATAACAAGTATGGCATTGAGGAATACAAAATTTTGAGCAGTGAGTGGCCAAAATAGCCTACTTTATCACCCAAAGTAACTACTAAGAATAGTTTCCCCAATACAAAATGGTCAATGAGACCTATTTCTGCTTGTTATTCCTTCACTTCCTATCTAGTTTTTCTTGGCAAGATTCAAAGATTTCCCCAAGCATTGTGGTATATTTCTTAAGGTATTTTCCATTTATGAACCTTTTGTGTGGTTCTCCTTCAAGGCTTGATAGCCAATAGGCATTTCCGAGCAATACTTGATGAACCATGAATGATCCTTCCCAGTTAGGAGACCATTTCCCCAATTCTCTGTCTTTAGCACCGATGGGTAGCACCACCTTCCAAACGAGTTCCCCTTCTTAAAAATTCTTTCTTCTGACTTGCTTGTTGTAGGCCCTAGCCACCTTATTTTTCTGGATCATGATGTGGTCAAGCGCTTGTAATCTTTTCCCATCCAATGCCTCGAGTTCCATCATCATGGCCTCACTGTATTCTTAATGATTAAGATCATTATGTCTGGATACTCTTAGATAAGGAACTACCACCTCCATTTGAAGCACTGTATCCTGTCCATATGTTAGAAAGTAAGGACTTACCCCTATATAATCTCTTTTAGAAGTTCCATAAGCCCATAAGGTCTCAGATAAAATTCTATGCCAATCTTTGGGATTATCCTCTAGAATCTTCTCTAGGATGTATATCAACACCTTATTAGAAGCTTCTACCTGCCCATTTGCTTGGGCATAAAAGGGAGTAGATCTGATGAGTTGAATGTCATAGTCCTTGGCAAAATAAGTCATCTCATCCTCGGTGAACATGGTACCGTGGTCAGTTGTAATGGATTGAGGAATTCCAAATCTATGAATGATCTATTCCTTAATGAATTGGATCACATCTTTATGCTTTGCTTTCTTCAAGGGTACCGTCTCTACCCATTTGGTGAAGTAGTCTGTATCAACTAAGATGAAGTTATGTCCCTTTGATGAAGCTGGGTAAATTTTCCTAATTAAGTCCATGGCCCATCATCTGAAAGGCCATGGTTTCATAATTGAGTGGAGTTCCACAGCAGGTATCCTCTGTATACTGCCATATTTTTGACATTGTTGGCAACCCTTGGAGTAATTGATGCAATCACTTGGGATAGTTGGCCAGAAATAGCCATGTCTCCTAATCAACCATCGCATTTTTATCCCGATTTGATGGGCTCCACAAACTCCTTCATGAACTTGCTTCATCACTTCCATACTGTTTGGGAAGGATAGACATCTGAGCAGTAACCCATCAAGCCCCTTTCTATACAATTCCCCTTCCAATAGGACGAAGTTCTGCAATTGAGCTTTCACCCCATGGGGAACTAGCCTATTAGGATCTTCTAAATATTCTCTGATCTTAATTCTCCAGTCTCCTATAACATTTGCATCTGTATTAATGACTTCTAATATGATTCCCCTTTCATAAATTGAGGGGTGATTCTTCTTTCCTATCACAATGAGCTTATGAGTCAATTCTTCGCTCATCTTCACACCTAAGGCTACCTATGCTAGCTCATCCGCCTCCCAATTAGATTCCCTAGGCACATATTCAAAATCTATAGAACGAAAAGAATCTAACAATTGAGTGGAAGCAGTATAATAAGGAGCCAGTAATAAGCTATTGCATTTATACTCCCCTGTTAGCTATCGAATTACTAATTGAGAGTCCCCAATAATGTGTATCTCTTGTGCTCCAAGTTCCATCAAGATTTCCAAGCTAAATCAAGATTTCCAAGCTAATCACTAAAGCCTCATATTCATCTTGATTGTTGGTGCACTTGAAGGCCAAGTTGAAATATAAGGTAGTCTTCATCCCTTTTGATGAAATGATTACTATTCCGACTCCAACGGATTTCTCCATATAGATCCATCAAACTTAAGAATCCATGGCTGCCTTTCTACTTCATACATCCCCAATTCCATATCCTTTTCTGGTTGGATTTCTAATGAAGGATGATCAGCTAGAAAGTTAGCTAAAGCTTGCCCCTTGACTAATTTATGTGGAAAATAGACCAGGGTGAACTCTGACAAAGCAAGGGACCATTTTCCGATTCGTCTAGTGATTAAGCTTAGCATGTATTTCATCTAGTGATTTGAGAAACCACATACACTTGAGACTTTATCAAGTAATGTCTCAATTTTGTACATGCAAAGTATAAGGTCAAACACAACTTTTCAATGGGTGTATACCTTGTCTATGTTGAATTTAGGACTCTACTCAAATAGTAAACAACCTACTCATGGCCTTCAGTATTATTTTGTGCTAGAAGGCATCCTATAGACTCTTTTTCAATTTATAGATAGAGTTTAAGTGGTCGACCCTTGATTCGCTAAAATAGTAGCATGCACAGGGTAGAGATTTGGTGCTCGGAATCAAAAATATTTATACACCTAAACCTCTTACCGCCGTAGCATAGCTACTGTAGTATAGTGGCTTTGGGTCGAACACATCAGATAACTTCATGTAGGTAACTAACAGTTGATTGAATGGTGATTTCACTTTGGATTTTTGGGTTTTTATAAAAGCGTAGGGTTGTGATTTGAAGACTTCTGACTAAAATGTAATAAAATGTAAAACTCAGCCAAAGCGCCTCGGACCAGGGTTCCCAGGTTCTAGAGCCAGCTTGAGAGGTCCTCGGGTCCTTTTCCTCGCGTTAGGGAGAATGACCTTTAGTCATTTCCTGAACCAGATGTTCGTTTAGCTATAAAATCGAACCCTAATAGTTTTCCTCTTGAGATATTGCATTTATTGGTCGTGTGTTTCAAGACGGTAAAGCCTGATCACTTTGATCTACCTCTGATGACAATAAATGGCGAAATTTGCATGAGCTGAGTGGATCCCAGCGATAAGCATACGGAACCACAAAGATTGCGAAGCATCGCGGTGTCCAGGGATACATCAGAAAGTTGCAAACCTATGGTGAGAGATAGAGACACATAAATGATAATAGCGCTACGTTTAAAAACAAGAGGGCCAGGCGGTTTGCCTCGAAACCACTATACCGGTAGCCACCTTTCTTCCAGGATAAGAGGGGTTTGCTTGACCATCCTGCGAGTTTTCATCCTCATGGGGTGTTTGACGAGAAAAATGAGAAAATGAGAAAATGAGGGAAAGAAAAATATGTGGAAATTTAAGCTTTCACGCCCCAATTCAGTGCATAAAGTGATGACTCCTTGTCTAAGCCTTGGCCCGGAGCCTTATATCTTTGCTCAGGAAAAGGGAAATTACAAATGAACTAACGTAACTACATAAAGGGTAGTTTAGGAACGAGTTCTGAGTTGGTAAAGGAATTGGCTTGAGGACATAGGGAGCGAGGTTGCGGGGTATGGCTGCTGCAGTCTGCGGGTTGCGAATTTTGCTAACCACAGCCTCTTACAGGACCCCGATTCCTTCTATTTTTTGCTCCATTTTCCTTTCCCCTTCTGACATGACACGAGGTTGGCTTAGATTCTTCGTGTTTAGTCGACTCGACAATTTGGCGAGTTTAACTTGCATAAACTACGAAAATAACCCGCAATCGATTAGTAGTAAAGTCCGGAGCCTTAATGTGGCAATAGAGATTGAATTAAGTTGATTAGTACACAAGTAACCAAAACACGCATCATGGGGCTTCCAAAATAACACTATTTTGGCACTAATCACTCCCAAACCGACATTGCTAGTCCTTAGCGATAGCGAAAAGAAGAGCATACGACTTAGTTCTGCGAAATGGTATTAAAAGAATGTAATGAGTAATGCCTAACCCTCGGTATGAATCACGAGACCACACCCGATAACCATCTTGAGAGAATGAATGCCACTCTGAGAATCAAGCCCCGAGGAAAGGCATCGACTGAGAGAATCGACTTGAAACTTCCTGAAAACTAAGTGTTTATATGATCGAGTTTTTATCAAATGCATTTATGACTGCACTCCCACACGACTTGACTCACTGCCCGTAACCTAGAACATTGGCCAGGCTAAATAAATCGGGATCCACTCTTCCTGGGTTCTTTTTCGCGTTGTAGGGGTATCTTGAGGAATCGACTTCTGAGATCCGTGTAACGAGGATGTAGATGACTCCTGACAAATTAAGGCTTAGGGCATCGAGTTATGGGGTCCTTCAACCCTTTAAATCTTCAGTTTCACCACGGACTTCGAATGATTTTGAAACTCCAACACCTGTGACTCCGCTAAGCCTCACCCATCCACCATGCCCGTCTTAAGTTGGTGACTCCCAGTGATTGGCTTAGGGCACAGGCACTGAACTTTCTTCGTATACCCCTCGGACCGTGCTCTGGTTTCAAGGGCAAAGTGTCGCGACGCTTCTTTTCTTTTTCTTTTTCTTTTTTATTTCTTTTTATTTTGGAAAACTTCGTTGGTCTTCTTTTCATGGGAATCCTTAACCTATTCAAGGTGGTCAACGAAACTAGGTGTCGAATTGTGCGAGGCTTAGGAGAGGTGGCTTGATTTTCGGGTGTCTTGAGAAACACAATGTGCGTTATTGTGTGGTTAGCTAAAGGTGGAAGAAAATGTTGAGAAAACAATGAGACTTCAGGCAGTCGTTCACTTTCCCGATCATGCATGGAACTAATCTAACATTAACGAGGAGGTGGACAATGTTCGGTTTTCAACTTTACTGACTGGCGAAGCAAAAAAAAAATTGTGTGATTTTGAAGCCATAAATGTGAGAGTATGGTATGTATAAAAAAGAAATGCGACTAGATTTTCGACTTTACAAGCAAAAAACTAATAGCTTCACAAAAGGGTAAGCAATGACCTTTGGACATCGTAAAATGGGCTTTGCTCAAAATAGCAACAAAAACATGAATATAAAACCACTTCCTTCGCTGCTCTGGCTCCCTGACAGGAAATGTCACATTGTGCACCCAATGGGGCTCGGATTAGACGATTAGAGAAAGAAGTGCTACCTCCTCGATGTGTAGGTGGAAGGAGTCGTCCCTCTCTTCTTATTGGCCCGAGGAGTCTTTGGCGGTGTAGATGGAGGAGTGGTTGCTCGCGCTGCTGCTGCGAGCAAGTCGAAGGAGATGGGGGTGGCTAGGTAGGGTGATGGAGCGGGGAGGATGAGCGAAGAGGCTGGCGGCGTTGATGGGAAATCGAGGGGGTAGGCAGGGTGACTGCGGATCTTCCACGGATGGCCTGATTCACGTGCGAGTATGGCAGTGCAGCTGACCTTGGCGGTCTCGGTCGCGTGTCATCCTCTCTTGAAATTTTGCATGGAGCAGCCCATGAAAGTGCGGATGTGGCGGGAATGTGCGATTTGCCTCCATAATGGCGAGGAAATCTGAGTGGAGAGGGATTATCTTTGCGATTGGTGAGATGTGGCACGTGGTGTAGGTCAGTGAAGTGTGTATGGGCGTAGTCTTGGATCGTGAGTCACGTATGAACCGTCTGGTACGAGGAGGCGAGGGCTCCCAGAGATGCGAGGAGAGTGCGGGAGGCGTGGTGTGGGCGGGTGTGGTTGGGGCCCCCAGGCCGGGGACGCTAGAATCTAAGGCTCCTCTCCCGCGTGCTTCTTTGGGCGGCTGATCCTCCATGGGAAGGTCGACTTCGGGATGGTCCTCGGCGGATCGGCGGGAAGTGATAGACGGGCATAATACCTTTTTATCAATAGTAAGGATGGCCCAGCAATCTCGACGGCTCTCTAGCTTGGGCTCATCAGGAAAACCGTGTGCTCTGTGCACGGCATAATAGTCTCGGAGCAGAGGGGAGTGGACTTGGCTCGGTCGGATTCTGATTGGACCTTGTCTCGAAATGGAGCAAGGATGTGTCATGATGAGCTTCGTGAGGGCTAAGCGAAAGCCACCGGTGCGGTATAAAGCCTCCCGAGAATAGCTCCTCTCCTGCAGTAAAGTCGACGGTGTGACGCCCCCGGTCCCCGGGAATTCCGTTGACCGGGGTCGACACAACGGAATACTTGTGTCTCGTATCATGAGACACATGCATGTCAAAATGGCGCGGCCAATACGTCCATACTCGTAAAATGTATATTTTTTCTGAGGTTAATTTATAATTGTGTTTAATTGCGAATTCACCTGAAAAAAAACTGGATCGTCGCTCCGGGGTGAAATCTGAAATAAGGCCGGTTTGGTCGTTCTTCGCCTGCGGGTTGAATCGTCCCGTAATCTCGGCCTCTAGGGCGTAGATCTGTGCACATCCTATATTTTGAAAAAGGGGATCATGACGGGGTGAGCAATGCCCGATGATGGAATTTCTACATGGGTTACTCCTGCCTAAGTGCTCATCTTGATGGCACACCCGGCATTAAAGAAAAACATATATGTTCCTACACTCAGAAATGTCTACGCGATATGATGAGAATGTGACCCGCACTCTCATGTCATGAGCCCTCACTTTGACTCCCTCACGCGTGCTGGCTTAATCTTGGAAAAACATCGTTTTTGAAACAAAAAATTTTTGTTCTTGAAAACCTCATACCGAGTTTCAATAAATATATTAGACTACCCTCCAAGGAAAATTGCTGGATCATTTTTTCGAAACAATCATGGGTCAGCCTTCGAGATGAACTGTTGGACAACTCTCCAAGGCAATTCTTCGGGAAAATCTTCCCTTGAAATTCCTTTCACAACCATTTTCCTTTTTATTTCATGTCATGCCCTCACACCTATTACTCTGGTTATAAATTGCTTGTATAATCTGATATGCCATTTCCGCAGCAATTCATGTTAATATATTAATCATACATATACTAACGGTATCACAATCATCATACATGTTAATATATCAAGCATGCATAAATATATCGACAAACAACATCAACATACCATGGATAATTATAATTTATACATATAATTCTCCTCCCATTACCTGACCCATTGTTAATACATCATCACAATGCATTAACATGTCATATTCACCTTGCGTGTTATTCACACAAGCATAACACAAAACCTAGCGGCGACCTTAGCACACCCGATTGGCGATGTCCTCCGCAAAAAACATGGATCTGATATTGACTCGATGGGATTTCCATGCGAGTCGAAACACAGCGAGGTTCGGACGAAGAAGTTATGACCTTCTGAAGTTGGAGGTCACATATGACTAGGCAGTCCTACCCGGACAGCCTACCTAACCTGCCCGAACGCCCCTTTCCAGCAAGCTCCAGCACCCACTGCCCTCCACAAGAATTCGGATGGAATCTTGACTCAATGGGCTTTCCATAGAGTCCAAGAACACCCGAATCGGAGTTCGGACGAAGAAGTTATGACCTTTCGAAGTTTGAGGTCACACATGACTAGGCAGCCTTACCTAGACAACCTACCTGACCTACCCGAACGCCCCTTTCCAGCCAGATCCAGTACCTACTGCCCTCCACAGGCATTCGGCTGGAATCTTGACTCAATGGGCTTTCCATAGAGTCCAAGAACACCCAAATCAAAATTCGGACGAAGAAGTTATGACCTTCCAAAGTTTGAGGTCACACATGACTAGGCAACCTTACGCTGCTTTGCCTTACCTACACGAATGCGCACCGGACAACTCCGATTGCCCGCGCCCTCGAAAGGAATCCGGCTTCTGATCTTGACTCAATGGGTTTTCCGTAGAATTAAAACCTGTCGGAATTTGGGCGAAAGTTTGTGACCTTCCGAAGTTGGAGGTCATACATGACCCTAGCCGGACGGACCCAGCCGGGGTGACCCAGCCGGGCAGACCCGCGGGGTGAACCCAGCCGGGCAGACCGACGGGAGTGAACCGGTACAGGCGAACTGGCGGATAGTCTTTTCAGCCCAGGCGTTGGAGTAAACGAACCATAACTTGGGCTACAGGAGATTAGGTTGAGAAATTCAAAATCTAACATCAAGTTCATTGATGTGTACAATTACTTGAAGGACTCATTACCAAATTCCTTTATTTTCTACCCAAAGCAGTTCTAAAGTCTGAACCCAATGTGTCTTGTAATATGGCAGCTTCACATGGTTGGCTCACAATGACTTATTCCTCTTAAGGCGAACCCAACCCGACATATTATTTGGTTTAAGCCTAACACATAAAAATAACAAGGACAATTACTTAGTAAAAATCAGTCGGACCAATAAAGTAAGCCTAATCCAGGAATCTCGACACACTATCGAGTCTTGGAACGGTTCTGCGACCACTCGGCCTCACACAGCCCGTACCATTTGAATGGCCCTTAAACCGAGGATTAAACCAAGTAGAAGAAAACTCTCTTGAGTTTTCGTCCAGCCTTTCTGACTCAGGTCTCTATCTTGAAGACCACTTGTTGTGGTGAACTCTTCTTCTTGCTTACTTCAAACCACGGTCGATGAGTCAGAATTTAGAAGGTGGAATCTCTCTCTTTAAAACTCTCTTTTCTTATCTTTCTTTTGTTCTTTTCTTTTCTTTTCTCCCATCCTTGCGACCGAATGCGCTAAGAGCTTGTCCTTTCACTTGCCACGAAATGTCGATTTCTCATTGGCTCTTAGGATTTCCCTTATCTCTTATCCATACACCTGGATTTCCTTCGATGACATGATGTCACATGTCACCTATAGCCCTTAATTGAGCTCATTGTTTGACTTGCTCACGGCAGGCATGTGTCTGTGAGCCACTCGACACGTCTCACGCAGCGTCACTCTCGGTGCGTGGAAGGCATTGAGGCTAAACGTCACCGAGATCGTTAGAATTCAACATGGTAGCTAGATTTCACGAGACGATTTCAACGGTGAAGTCGTTTCATCATCGAGATCAAAAATTTATTTCGGATTTTGTAGAACTTATCATTACCCTTCTTCGAAAATTCAGATTTTTAGGGGTTTCCTAGCGAACGGATTGGACCCTGAAATATGATCGATAAGAACTGTCGAGATTACCTCTGAACAAGATAGGCAGGCTGTCGTGTCCCCGAGGATATCGCGAACCATCTCTGGTAAGAGGATAGGGCCTTAAATGTCGACCGATTTGTTGTGGACCATCGCGAGATGAATCTGGCTACTGATAATACGTAGCCCCAGTATCCTGTCGGCCATCGATAGCAAAATGAATAGCGATCGGATTAGGCTCGCACAGATGTCATAGTGTGGTAGAACTTCGATGACACTCGGGGAATTAGAAAAAGCACATGTGGGAGTCGTAAATGGCTCAGGAGTACGCACTAACCGCGTAAGTCTACGAGCTCTGGGATCTTCGTGGTGAGAAGATGTAATAAACTCGCTATGCAAGTCACGAGTATACTGATCAGAATTTACCCCGGCAATAGGGTGGTAGTGGAAGAAGGGTAAACATTAGTCAAAGCGAGGGACGAGATCTAGAGAGATCTCAGCGGTACGATTAGGTGGTGAATGGGGCTCTTGGGGCCTAGAACTGGAAGACTCCCCTGGGCCAGAGGTCCGGGCCCTTTTGGAAGGTGGGGCCCTCCAGGTTGGCCTTAGATGTGCAGGAGATGGGGAGTGGGCGGCTCTAAATATCTCTCTTGCATGGGGTAGGGCTTGGGGTCGGTAGGAGCGTAGAAGCAACAACGGCTGCCGAGCGGCAGCGAGGGCATGGCGGGAGCACTTTTAGTACAGTGGCGCGGCGATTGGTCTGGCGGCAGCAGTGGCAATGGGTGAGGTGCGGCAGGTGACGGTAAGATCGGTAGAGTTAGACCCGCCCGGGGAGGAGAAGAAGCGGCACACCCAGGAGGCTTTGGTATGCGCAAGTCTTGGCTTTATGCACAGGCGGAGAAGGGAAGGAGATGGAAAGAATGGGAGGAGGAAGAGGATTTCTTTGCTAAGGAGGAGAAAGGATTTGAAATGAAAATGAAATGAGGGGGGGTGGTTTAAATTGATGAGTTAGAGTAGGTGAAAGGTTTAGCCCATTTGATGTTCATAAATGGGTGTTAAAGCTAGGAGCTCAATGCGGAAAAGTGTGTATTGCACGGGAAAGCGAAAGGTTGCAAGGTGAATGGGGAGGAAGGTGAACGGTCTTGTGTGAGTTTGAGAATTTATGCCAAACCTAGAAATTTCTACCTGCGGCCAAAAGCCAGCCATCGCTACGCTGTAATCAGAGAAAAATTCATAAGGATATGGAAATGAAAGACATAGAAAATCATTACGAAAACTAAACTAAAAATAAAGGAATTATGCAAAACCACAAATAAAACCGAAATTAATAAACAAATTCTCAACAAAATTTTGGGGTGGCCTATAAGTATTTGCAAAGACCACACCCACCTGGGGTAGCCTTTGGATTAAGCTGAGGGTCGAGGAGAATCTCCTCCTTGTGCAGCGTAATCTTATCTTGCGTAGGGCTTCGAGTCTTTTCCCGTGACCTTGAACACCTGATTGTCATAGAATTAAGCGGGTCAGCGATCCATTGAGATGGGCTTGGTGAATGATGAATGGCTGATCCGTCTTGACTTGAGTTTACTTGGAAAAAGGTGGAGCTTGGAGTGTGTGACACTTGGTCTCCCTTGTTTGAAGTTTTCTTGAGTACATCGGTAGTAATGCCACTTCTTTAATCTGTCTTTTGCAATCTTCGAGTTAAAGTAGGCATCATTCCCCAGCTCTTCAGAGCCGACTCTTCCCGTGCAGGTTAGCGCCCCACCGTGCATGCTGATTTCCACGAGGAGATGACATGCCTTGCCGTAAAGCCCAGGCGATGGGGACATGCGAGGATGGTTTTTGTATGTTGATGCAGCCATGCAGGGAATCAGCAAACGAGAGACCGGTCGTTATGTTGGAGCTTACCACTCGCCAGTATTGTTTTGATTTCTACGTTGTGACTCGGCTTGACCACTGGATTTGGGGATGGTAAGGGGTGGCCCTTTGTGTTTCGCGTGCCTTCGGAGGTTCTCAAAGCGCTTGTTGCGAAGTGTGAACATAGTCACACTAATTATGGCCTTGGGGACTCTAAATACGGAAGATGTTCTCCTTGAGAATTTTAACACCACCGCGTGGTCTGGCTGGCTACTGTGAGAAGCGTGACGTTTGAGCATGGTCGACCCGCTGAAAATGTAAGCATATCGAGGAAGAGGGAATGGTCCCATGAAGTCGATGCCTGCGAAACATCGAACAAATCGATTACGATATCGAGGTTGAAGGTGTCGTGTGACCTTGAGGGAATCTTCCGACACTGACATTTTTGCATTCACGGCACATGGTGTGGGCATCCTTGAAAAGTGAAGGCGATAGAACCCGGATTGTAGCACCTTGTGGCGGTTTCCTGAAACCGTAACATACGTGCATTCTCATGGCGATGGTAGTATCCCTTGTTGTTCTCCACCGGTACACATCTTCGATTATTTGATCGGCCTGATATTTGTCTGAAGGGCTTTCCCAATAGTAGGAGTGAATTTTGGCGGGAAAACTTCACGTCTTGTGCCTTCGGTGCTTGGTAAGCTCTCTGTTGCGAAATTGGCAGTAATGGGCATACCATGGGGTATTCTCTACTAGGGCGAGTTCCCTCGAGGAAACTCATCGTTGATTGGAGGATTGTGAGCGTTGTGTGCTGTGTTAGTCTCGAGATGATCTGCCAGTGACATTCTCCACACCTTTTTATCTTGATTTGCAAGTTGAACTCTTGAGCAGAACCCATCGATAAGCTGGCATTTTCTTGAGTGACGGTACTTGGCTTCGATGATCAGTGAAGATGATTATATTATGACCCGACCAGTAAGCCGCAGCGAGAAACTTATCGAGCATAGACTACTCCAGCGGCTCCTTCTCTATGGTGGTGTAATTCTCGTGCCTCGTTCGACGTTTGCTTGCATAGTAGACCCAGCGTAAAGGTTTTCATAGCTACTCTTTACACGAGAACTACTCGATAGCGAAAGTCAATTGCATCGTAACCTCGAAGAGTAACTTCAGTTAGGGGCTCTCCCTTGTCGTCTGATGGTCAAGTAGGCCTTGAGCTCCTCCAAGCTCTTCGACCAGTCTTTATCCCAAAATAATTGTATCTTTCTCGATAAGCATATAAAGGCTTGGAAATTTTGAAAAATCCTTGATGAGCGTCTGTAAAGCGCTGCCTAAAATTGCCTCCCGCAATCTTCACATTCGTGAGAGAAAGCCTGATTTGAAATCGAGTTCAATTTTACCTTATCAACCTCAATTCCTTTGTTGGAAATAATGTGTCCCAGCACAATTCCTTGGTTGACCATAAAATGGCATTTTTCCCAGTTCAGCACCAAGTTCTTCTCAATACACCCATGCAGGACAGTCTCCAAGTTGATCAAGCATTCTTCAAAGCTCCTTCCATAAACTGTAATATCATCCATGTAGACCTCCATAATGCGCTCCACCAAATCACTTCAGATGTTGAGCATGCATCGGCGGAATGGCGGGGGGCATTACGGGCCGAGAAGGGCATCCTCTATGGGCATATGTGCCCCGAATGGGCAAGTGAAGGTGGTCTTCTCCTGATCTTCTACAGCAATCTCAATATGGAAATAGCCTGAATAACCCGTCAATAAACGTGAAGGTGGTAGAAATTCTTTCAGAAAATTTAGTCCATGAAGGGTGAGGAAGTAATCTTTCCTTGTCACCTCATTTAACCATCACATGTCGATACATACTCTCGACTATGGTAAGGCGGGTGGGCGTTTCCTCTGCCTTTTCGTATGTCACGTGGTTGCACGTTTTTTGGGCCTGACCTGGGTTGGACTCACGAAGTGCTATGTCGGATGTGGGTAAATGATACCGACGATTTTGGGACTTGCGTGCCACCTCTGCGTATGAGTTCGATCTCCTCTCTGCGGTACGCGCTAGATTTTGATCAGTAGATATGATGGGTGCAAACTGCTGGGCTAATTCCCTTTAGGTCAGTGATTTTCCACCCAATAGCCTGCTTGTTCTCCTTGATGATGCCCAAGAGGCTATTCTCCTATGAAGTACTGAGCGGGGAGGATATGACAACTGGTCATTGCTCATGTTCTTCTAAATATGCATATTTTAGTTCTGCGGGCAGGGGCTTGAGATCCAGCTTTTGAGGCTCATTGGCTTTGATCCCGGTACAAGGTAGATCTCTTCTTTTTCTCCATGGGCCATGTACGGTGCACGGGTCTTGGGTTCCTGCCGGCTCGTAGACGGTCGACGGCTGCCAGTGCTTACCGTCTGCCATTTCTTTGTGACTGACTTGTTCCTCCATAATTGTATCAATTATGCAAAGTTCCTCTGATTCTTCTTCCACTGGTTGCATATGCTTTTTACTCAAGTGGAAGATGTTAAGCTCCAAGGTCATGTTCCGAAATGTAAGTTGCATAACTCCATTTTGGCAATTGATAATTGCATTGGAGGTGGCTACGAATGGTCTTCCGAGGATGATAGGCACATGAGGAGTGGTCCACTATTACGGCCGGGTTGCGTGTCCAAGCACGATGAGTCTACGGGATAGTAGAATTTGACCTCTTGTATTAAAACATCCTCCCGATTACCTTTTGAAGGTATTTTATGGATACATGCACGAGGGACCGTGTGATGGAAGTGGGCTTAAGCTCTCCCAGGAAACCTAGCCTTATATGCTTGAATAAAGGCGACGGGTTGACAGCTCCCAAGTCTAGCAGTGCCTTTTCTACACAAGTGCCTCCGATATTCACTGAGATGGTAGGGCAACCCGGATCTTTGTATTTTACTGGAGTCTTGCACTGAATGATGGCACTAACTTGTTCTGTCAAGAAGGCCTTTTTGTCAACATTTAGTCCTCTCTTCACTGTGCATAGGTCCTTTAAAAACTTGGCATATGTTAGGTCCTGTTTAATTATGTCAAGCAGGGGGATGTTAACTTTTACCTGCCTTAGCACCTTTAACATTTCAGTCTGGTTGGTGGCCTTTTTCCTGGCTTATAGTGCTTGCGGAAAAGGTGGGGTGTGCTCTTTTTCACTACGACTCTTTAGTCTCCTCCTCTGGGTTATTCTTTGCCCTTTTGATTCTTCTTACCGTTTGAGCCAATTGTTTAACCTCCTTACCATTTCTTAAGTGATGGCACTTTTAACTTCATCTATTAAGGATTTGGCTCACTAGAAGAGCTCACATTCATGCTCCCTAGGGTTGGGTTGTGTTTGAGAGGAAATTTCCTTTTCTTGGACCTATTCTTGGTTAATTGACCTTGAAAGTGGTATTGCGGGTTGTCAGAATTTTTGCAGAAATTTCAAGCTACGGGTTCTCTATTTTCTTGTTCAATGTGCCTTCTCTTGTATCAATCCTCACGGATTTAGCCTAGGCATTCCTTTGCCTTCTGTTAACTCACCAAAATTGCCCACCCCTTTGCTCAAGTTCATGATAGCTTGCTCAACTAGGGATGAGGATGGTGGTGGTTATGGCTGGGAAGAGGAACCATACTGTTGTTGTGAAGTAGGGGGCACATATGGTGGAGGCTTTAGTTTCTAGGAGAGGTTGGAGTGGTTCCTCGATTAGGGGTTACTATGTGTTCTTAGTAAGGAGAAGCGGTGGATGGTGGCTTGTGTAGGCGGCATTGGCTTGTTCAGCTACCATATCTCTTACTAAAGGAACGGTTAGGCAGTGCTCTCCTTGGTGCTCAGTGGATTGACAAATGAAGCAAGGTTGATTGGGCACAGGTGCCACTGCCACTACCCGCAACTCATGTTGATTTCGCATTACAAGCTCCTCCAACCTTCTAATAAGGTGGATAGCTTTGCTTTCATCTCCATGTCCTCCGGGAGTGAGTACATGCCTCTCCTTGAATTGGCTGCAGGTCTCATCCTCTCTGCCTCTCTGGGGTTGGGTTCATCCTATGCTTTGGATGTCGCAGCCTCATAATTCAAGAAGTCCATGGCTTCCTCTGGATGTTTGCTCATGAAGCCCCCTCCACACATATTTTCCAACAATTACTTCATAGTGATTCGTTTAGGCCAAGTTGGTGTTCGGAATCAACAAAATTTATAACCTCGATTCCTACCTGCGGCGTAGCAAGCTCTTGTAGTATAGTGGCTCTAAGATTGAACTGGGATAGGTTTCTTTGCTGAATGCGCTACGGGTGGGATGAGGCGAATTTGGTTGGTTTAGGGTTTTAGGGTGGTGATAAAATAGTGAGGGTTTGATGATGGCCAGAAAATAAACTAAGTAAAACAATAAAAATAATAAAGAGATTTCTTTGATATGTGGGATCTTGGGCTTGGGATTCTCTACGACAGGCGGGGTTTCGGGGTTCATTTCCTGCGCATTGGGGAGGATGACCTATGGTCGTTTTTCGAACGTATCTTAAATTTAGCTTTAAAAACTAAACCATGATCACTCTCACGAAAAGCGAGGAATTTATTAAGCATTAATGCTCCCAGACAGTGAAAACGTGCCTCCCGATCTACCTCACGGTGACAAATAGAAAGCAACTAATGAATCTCAGTGGATCTAGCAAAAAGCAGCCCCTTGAACCTAAGGTAATGATACTGATGAAAGGCCACGTCAAAGGAGTTCTAACCTAGATTGAAGGATTGAAACCTAAATGCTCAAAACTACTTGCGTTAAAAAACAGGGGAACCAAAAGTTTACCTTAAAATTATTGCCCAATAGCCCTCCTCTTCAAGGAGGAAGAGGTCTAGCCAACCATCCTCTGAGTTGTCATCCTCGAAAGGTGTTTGAGCGACCGAGAAAAAGGGAAAAAGAAAATGAAAATGAAGAAAGAAGGAAGCGGCGATGAGCGCCCATAGTCTATTGTCAAAGTAGGTAGTGAGTTGTACAGTGAGGCTTATATAGGTTCTCAATGTATATGAAATTACCAAAAAAAGAAAACCAAATGGAGAATTTATTACAAGGGTGATTTGGAAAGAAGCAACAAAAACATCAAAGCGTCAAAGCGGTGGAAACGATGGGTGGGAGGTGGGCGGTGTCATGAACATGAGCGGTGCGTAGAATGTCTGCGACCAAATTTTTGCATTTTTGCTATTCTTTCCTCTTGGTCTCTAATCTACAATGCTGAATTTGACTCAAATTCTTCACTTGGATCGACTTCAACAGACACAGCACGATTAGCTTTCATAAAAAACTACAAAATTAGCCCTGAAAATATGATCGGTGGTCTGATAGGGACTTCGAACATGTCAATTGGGTTAATTAGAATGATTAGTACACAAAAACACTCAAAAGCTATAATAAATAGGGTTCAAAATAGCACTTTTGGAAACTCAATCATAACAGGCACATTGCTAGTCCCTTAGCAATGCAAGAAAATAAAAAAACATATAAACCTATAGCAAATTATGTTACAGGTTGCATTCAAAAGGTTGTGAAGAAGTAATGCCTAACCCTCAGTAGAAAATTGCAAAACTTAGCCTAATAACTACCTCGAGAGAATGAATGCCATAGAATAGATCTTCAAAAGAGCTTCCTTCTCGATGGCTCAACCGAGAACTTCACAAAAATCTAAGTGTTTGTTTGATCGGAGTCCTCAGCAATAAAGCGTCAAGCTTGCACTCTCCCTCAACCAAGCTATTGCCTGACCTAGCGTATAGCTAACCTAGTAGATCAGGACCATCTTATTCTACCTTTTTGTGTTGTAGGTGCAATCTTGAGAATCACCTCACGAAAGTCCGCTGCGGATCCATGTCATTGACTCCCAACCAAGTAAGGCTTAGGGCACCAAGTCATGGATCTTTCAAGCCACCAACTCTTCGGGTTTCACCGGACTCGAGATGGATTCAAAACTCCGGCACTACAGCATTTAAGCTCCACCCCATCCACCCGTGCTTGAGCGCCCAGAAGTCGGTGGCTCTATGACAGGTTGGCTTAGGGCCTTAGGTCTTTAAAGGCTTTCGCCATATACCCCTCGGACCGTGCTCGAGTTTCAAGGCAAAGCGTTGTAATTTTTCTTCTTTTTCTTTTCTTTTTCTTTTTGCTTGTTATTTTCTTTTATTTTGGAAGACACATTGGCCTTCTATTCATGGGGGTCTTTAACCTATGAAAGGTGGTCAACGAAACTAGGGTAGGTTATTGCAAGGCTTAGGAGGATAGGTAGTTTTTCAGGTTATTGAAGAAACTTTGGTAATGCCTGATGTGGTTAGCTAAAGGTGGAAGAAAAATGGTCAATATGAGTTCGACTTATTATCTACTTTCGACGAAGCATAGATTGGAAAATCGGTGGGGTTGGTTGGGGTTTCCGATTTTCAGGCCACGGGTTGAGCGGGGCTGAGATGGGTGCGGTGAAAAAGCTATATAGTACTCTTGACTTCACAAGAAAAACTTGACAAACCCTTCAAACTTATCACGAAAGAACTCCAAAATAATAACAAAACGTGAATAATGCCACTTCAGCCTTCTTTCCCCCAGCGTATCACATTGTCCGCAATGGGGCTTGGATTGAAAAGTTAGAGAGGTGCCCCTCCCTTGATATGTGCTGCGTTTTTGATAGGAGACCCCTTAAGATTTCATCGACACCTTATTCACTCCGTTTGGGCTTCAAATAAACAAGTTAGCAGAAGAAAAGAGATGAAAAAAGTGACCAGTGGGAGCATTTTGAAAATTACACCTTTATAATAATTTCAAAAGTATTCTTTCTAGCTATATTTGGATTCTACACTCTCTAAGCTTTCCAACGGTACTAAAAAGGCCTAAAACAAAGTTCGAATAAAAAAGTTATGATGAAAATAAAATGGGGCTGCGAAATTGGAGCAGGTTGCGAAAATTCGCAAGCACAAAGTGCGTGGGTTCTTGAAAATTCAACCTCGAAATTTGCAAGTCTGAATTTTTTTTATATGAGAGACAAAAAAATTTATATATATATATATATATATTTATATATATATATATATATGTAGCATAAATAATAAATAATAATATTAATATTAATCTCATCATATAAGACAAAAATTCATGAGGTTGCGAAAGAGTCGCAACTTACGAAGTCATGTTCTTTAGAAATTTTTGTATTTTATATGCTCGAAATTAGTAAAACACTATAAAAATAAACACAAGAAGAAAATTTTTTTAAAAATCTTTGAAAAATGAAAATTAAATCTAAAAGCAAAGATTAACTAAAATTAGAAATCTAAAAGAAAAATTAAATAAATCAAAATAAATAAAATAAACTAAAATAAAATGCTTCAAAATGAGAAAAGATGAAAACAAAAAGTGGGAGGCGTATACACATGATGAGCTATTAGCCTTTGGGAGCTACTGTATAGGTATCGAACTTAAAATGCAGAGTTTAGGAATATAAATCCTAACCCGACGCAGACAATCGACAGCATCATCTGATGTGACATTGCCATCTTCTTTGATCATAGTGGCAAATGTTTTGAACAAAGACCCTTAACTGTGAGGTTTGTAGAGTGACCGGCGTAAATGGGATGGTCTTTGTTGTAGGTGTTTCAGGTGTTGCATGTGGTTCAGGTGTAGGTAGGATGTTGACTGGCAATGGGTTGTTTTTGGGTTGGGCAGTGACACTTGGATCCAAATTTATAAGGATTAGGTGAAGGGTAAGCCTTTGGTGCTCTTCCCCTGCTTCCCTTACTGGTAGTTCCTCCGGAGCCTCTAACGGTTCCTGCATCAATTCCCAGTTACATTTGAGCACATTCACTGAGAAGCCATCTTCATTGATTACTCCCTCCTCTTGATGAAACAAGGCGATTGGTGAGCTTTGGGACGGATTGTTGCGGGATATCGAAATTTTCATCAATTTAAGCTGCAAAACTCATCAATTCCTTGATGGGGAGCTCTCCACTATATCCAATTTCCTTATTGGCTGGACATCCAACGCCTCTGTTCTCATGAAATTATCCACTAGTTTGCCCGAGTTCGATGTGCTTGTTCAGGGGATGAGGTTGATGATTCTTCTTTGTTGAGAAGTGGGGGCATAATATGGGCTTATGTAGTGCATAAGTTGGGAGTAACAACGTGGAGGTGTACTCATCCATTGGTCTCTATAGTCCCTCATGGACCTAGATGGGTTTGGATTTCTCCCTAAGGGTTGCTGATTTTGCCATGGAAGGTTCCTATAGTCCCTCATTAACATGTATGCTCTAGGGTTTCTCTCCATTGAATACTCACTATATTGTTTTCCCTCTTCCATTTGGTCACAATTCAAACCTATTGGACATGTAATCCTGCAGTAGAAATAGGGCAACACAAGACAACACCAAAAACAGTCCTGCAGAAAATTTTTTTTCTTTTTTTTTCTTTTTTTTAAATGAAACTAAAAAAAATGACAGTGAAATATAAAAGAAATTCACCAGTACTTGTGATGAGATCTGAGACAATTATAACTTGTCAAATGCACCAAGGCACCATCCTTGACAATGGCGCCATTTGATTCGTTTAGGCAGTAGGTGTTGAAATCAACAAAATTTATAGCCTCGATTCCTACTCTTGGCGTAGCAAAGCTACTTTGCGATATAGTAATGGCTCTAAGTCGAACATAGGGATGAGTTTTCTTTGCCTGAAATGCCTTACAGTGAGATGGCGGTGAATTTGGTTTGGATTTTAAGGTGGTGATAAAAATAGTGAGGGTTTTGATGATGAAAACTGAAAATAAACTAAAGTAAAACAATAAAAATAATAAAAGAGATCTCTTTGAAGTATCAGGATACTGGGCTTGGGATTCTACGACAACTGAGGGTTTCCAGGGTTCATTTCCTCGCGTTGGGGAGGATGACCTATAGTCATTTCCCGAACCGGATCTTCATTTAGCTTTAAAAACTAAACCCTATGATCTTCTCTTTTGAAAAACAGCATTTATTGAGCATTAATGGTCCCAGACAGTGAAAACATGCCTCCCTGATCTATCTCACAGTGACAAATAGAAAGCAACTAATAAATCTCAATGAATCTAGCAATAAGCATCACGAACCCTAAATATTGCGAATACTGATCAAAGAAAGGCACATCGAAGAGTTCTAACCTAGATTGAAGTTGAAACCTAAATGCTCAAAGCGCGCGTTAAAAATAGGGAACCAAAAGTTTACCTTAAAACTGTTGCCCAGTAGCCCTCCTCTTCAAGGAGGAAAGTCTGCTTGACCATCCTGCGAGTTGTCATCCTCGGAGGTGTTTTGGCAATGAGAAAGGAAAAGAAAATGAAGAAAATGAAGAAAGGAGGCCAGCGGCGAGCGCAGCCCTCACGAATCTATTGCCGAAATTGAAGTGAAGTGAAGTTTACATGCGGTGACATATGAGTGCTCGTGTATGAAGTACCAAATAAAAACAAAATCGGAAGGCTATTACAGGGGTAAATTTGGAAGAAACAACAAAAACATTAAAGCGTCAAAAGCAGGTGAACAGTGGCTGGGAGGTGAACAGTGTCAGGAACATGAACAGTGCGCGTAGGAATGTCCTGCAGCTCCAAATTTTTTGCATTTTCTGCTATTCTTTCCTCTTGGTCTTTGATCTACAATGCTGAGTTTGACTCAAATTCTTCATGCTTGGATCGACTCAACAATTTTGGCACGATTAGCTCGCAAAAACAACAAAATAAGCCACAAAATATGATCAATAGTACAATAAGGACCCGAACATGTCAATTGGGTTAATTAGAATGATTAGTACACAAAAATCACTCAAAACCTATAATAAATAGGGTTCAAAATAGCACTTTTTGGGCACTAATCACATAGTAGGGGACATTCCATTATAGAAGTGATTAACTAGCATCCAAGTATCAAAGCCATGGTGAGGGCAGGCACTGATGTTCTCTAGGTACCTTTCCTAACATTGGTAGAATTTCTCATTTTCTTGGGCTGCAAAGGTGTAAATCTTCCTCTTCAAAGTATTAGTTTTATGGGTGCTGAAGAATTTCTTTAAAAATTCAGCCTGCATATCTCCCCAATTCCTAATAGTTCTCGGCCTTAGAGAGTTGAGCCAGATTTTAGCCTTATCCTTCAGAGTAAGAGGAAAGAACTTCAGTCTCATCAGGTCCACATTGGAGATGTCCTCTTTAAAGGTATTGCATACTTCCTCGAATTCCCGGATGTGTGAGTATGGATTTTCACTCTCCATTCCATGGAAAGTGGGGAGCAGGGGCACAATGTAGGGCTTGATAATTATGTCCTGCAGAGGAACAATGCAGGAAGTGCACTTACCAGCGGAGGGATGTATATGATCCCTCATTGATCTATATGCATTAGGATTTCTGTGAACCGCTTGTTGGCTTTGCTGCTCCTCAGGTGGAGGCTCCATCTGACCACCGTGTATGCTCAATTCACAGCTCTGTTCTTGTGGAGCATTGCTCCTTTCTAATCGGCCTAATGTGTTCCTATCCCAATGTTGCATAAACTCCTATGAAAAGAGCACAAAACACAACAAGAGACAAAAACAAAATAGGCTACCAAAAAGGTTAATGTTAGCAAAAAAAATGAAGATAGAAATTGTATATGGGCCCATTATAGAGTGAATCAACTCTCTTGATGAAGCGCTAGGGGAAATAGCATTAAAAACAAAAGGCTTGAAAAATTGCAGCACTTGTGATGTGGATCTAAGTTCAACAACTAAATCACTTGCACTTAGGCACCATCCAGAAGCTGACGGCATCATTTGATCGCTAAAATCGTAGCATGCACAAGGTAGAGATTTGGTGCTCGGAATAAAAAATATTTATAAACCTAAACCTCTTACTATCGTAGCATAGCTATTGCAGTATAGTGGCTCTAGGGTCGAACACAGGGACGGGTTTTCTTCGTGTAGGTAACTAACAGTTGATTCAAAATGGTGATTTCACTTTGGATTTTTGGGTTTTTATAAAAACAGTGGGGTTGGTGATTTGAAGACTGCAACTAAAATGTAATAAAATGAAAAAGAACTCCTTGAAGCTTCGGGCCATTAGGTTTAAGGTTCTAGGGAAACTGAGAGGTCCTCGGGTCCTTTTCTCGCGTTGGGGAGAATGACCTATAGTCATTTCCCAAACCGGATCTTCGTTTAGCTATAAAACCGAACCCTAATAATTTTCCTCTTAAGATATAGCATTTATTGGTCATTAATGTTTCAATATAGTAGAAACTGATCCTTTGATCTACCCTACAGTGACAAATAAATGGCAACTAAACGAGCCTTAGTGGATCTAGCAATAAGCATCCACTGAACCCTAAAATATTGTCAGGAAATCTTGGTCAATCGGGATACATCAAGGATTTAAACCTATAGTGAGAGATAGAGACATAAATGACAATAACTGCTTGCGTTAAAAACAAGAGGACCGGCAGTTTACCTCAAAACCCTAGCCCAGTAACCCTACTCTTCAAGGATAAGAGGGGTTTAGCCAACCATCCTCTGAGTTGTCATCCTCAGGGGGTGTTTGGCAAGCGAGAAAAATGAGAAAATTAGGAAAGAAAAAAGCATTGGAGAGTTGAGGCTTTCGCGCCCAAATTTGTGCATAAAGTGATGATTCCTATACAAAGCCTTGGTGAGCCTTATACTGCTGGAACAAGGAAATTACAAAAATGTATAAACTACCAATAATACATAGAGGGTAGTTTACGAACAAGTTACAAAAAGTTGGTAAAAAAAAAAAGGTCAAACAGGACACGGGGAGCAAGTTGCGAAAATTAAACTGCGAATACGTAGGTTGCGATTTTGCAGCCACATAAAAACCTTCGGGGACCCAATTCACTCCTATTTTACTTGCTCCATTTTCCTTCTGGCTTTTAACCCGACTTCTAAGTTCGGCTTAGATTCTTCGTGTTTGAGTCGACTCAACAATTTGGCGAGTATAGCTTGCATAAACTACAAAAATAGCCACAAACTGCAATTAGTAGTAAAGCCGGTACCTTAATGTGCCAATTAGGATAATTAAGTTGATTAGTACATAAAAAGTGCTCAAAATCTGCAATAAACAGGGCTAAAAATAGCACTATTTAGGCACTAATTACTCTTCAATGATGGCATTAAAACAAGGGGTTTAGAAAGGTAACCTTTGATTCCATCAAAAGCTATCTGGTGTTGTTTCTCCCATTTAAACTCTTCTACTTCTTTCAGTTTGATTAGGTCAGAGAATACCTTAATCTTCCCTACCAGATTAGAGATGAACGTCCTTAAATAGTTCACTCGACCTAAGAACTTCTGAAGTTCTTTCTTATTTTAAGGAGCCTTGGGCGAAATGATGGCCTTGGCTATGTTTTGATCAACTTCCACTCCTCTTTGGTGAACCAGAAACCCTAGAAAATTTTCGACTTGAACTCTAAAAGCACATTTGAATGGATTGAGTTTCAATTGATGAAGTCTTATCCTTTCAAAACTTTTCCTTAAATGATTCACATGTTCTATGGCCTTCTTATATTTAACCACAATATCATCAATATAATTCTCCATGTGGTGGCTTAACATATTATGAAAGATGGCATTTATAGCCCTTTGGTAAGTTGCACCATCATTCTTCAAACCAAAAGGAATGACTAGCCATTCAAACGTTCCTAAGGAACCAGGACATCTGAAGGCGGTCTTAGATATATCATCAATAACTATTAGGATTTGGTTATACCTAGAGAAGTCGTCCATAAAGGACAATAATTCATTATTTGCAGTAGAATCAACTAACATGTTAGCAATAGGCATTACATACATGTCTTTAGGAGTGGCGGCATTTAAATCCCTAAAGTCTATACAAACTCTAAGTTTCCCATTCTTTTTCATTACAAGGACAATATTTGCTAACCATTGCACATACCTTGTAGATCTAATGAATTTAGCCTTCAAAAGCTTTTCAATCTCCTTTTTCGCCTTCAACTCTACCTCCTTGGACATTCTTTTAAGTGGTTGTTGAAAATGGTGAAATTCCGGTTTTATAGGAAAGAAGTGTTCCACCAAGCTTTTGTCCAATCCTGGCATCTCATAGTAATTCCAAGCAAAGTAGTCTTTGAATGCCTTTAGTGTTGCAATAATCCCTTCTTTGAAGTCAGAAGGCAGTAAGGAACTAATATAAGTAATCCTCGGCTCTTCCATAGTGCCGAGGTTCACTTCCTCCATGGGGTCGTGTACTTGAGGTTTCGTGTCTTTGAACTTAGGAGGGGCTTGCTCCAAATCCTCCATCTGTATTTCTTCATCTGCATCTTCTTCAAAAATTATCTCAACCCCACAAGTATTTTGGAGATGCTCTTCTTCAATCCTTTCCCTGTCTAGCTGCACTTCATTTTGAATAGCGATTGCGACTATCACGCTTCTTCTTGAGAATAATCAGTCATCATCGATCTCCTCGATGATTGGGTCACTTATTGGCCTATAAGGCACGATTGTAGTCACCTTTAAGAGTTTAGACGTCTCCCCTTGGATTTCCATAGAACCTTTTGAGTCCATGTATGCTTTCCTTAGGACCCCATCTTTCACTTCTCGAGTAAGACAGTTGGGTGAACTCGATCATAATACCTAGCTTCCACTAAGCATTAGCAACCATGAAGGTTGTATGCGCCCGCATCACTTCCACTTCATTACCTTTCCAAGAAAACGAGTAGGCCGATGAAGAAGGGCGACACACACTGGTGGCATGAATCAGTCTCTCCTAACAAAATATTAGCCAATTTTGCGGTAAATTACATCACAAAAAATGGGAATGGTGGTTTGTTGCCAATGAGTGATATCTATGGAAGCATCGAGCGAGACACACCTTGGGATTACATTGCCACCTCTATTTCTTCAATAAGGCCCGGAACCTGACCACCTCTATTCTATCATATCTATTGTGTATACTATTTCTAAAGCTCTCAACATTCTTAATGGCATTACATTATTTGATCCATTATCTGATGAGTACTTTGGATACCGACACATACCGTGAGATAGGCTCTTCACGATAGAAGGCTTTATATGCATCCATTTCTATGAAGGGTTTCTCTCAAGTATCACCTTCTAAGGTCTGCATTGTTTAGAAGACTATATGGTAATTCCTTCATGGTCCACATCTTCCTCTATGGTCAACTGCTTCCCTTCTACCTCTACTAAGTCTTCCCCTATTTTGTTTTACTTGAAAATAATTGTCAATGTTAGATAAACAGTAGATTAATTTAAAGAAATAGGGATTTCTGATATTAAGGCCTCGATCCATCACACTTCATCTACATTGCTCATTGACTCCATATCCTCAGCAGCTTTCCTCCTACACTTTGTTTTTTCCACACTAGGTACCACTCCATCTTTCACTTTCTCTAACTCCATGGCTTCTTTCTTTTGGATTTCCACAGGTACATCAATGAACTGCCTTTTATCAGCTGCTTTTTGCCACTACATCCTCCTCTTCTGAGTCCTAGACAGCCTTTGGGGAAATTTTTTGTGCTATACCACATGCCACCTTTGACCAGGAGAAAGCACAGGTGGAATGATACATCTCATAGGCTTTTCCTTCTCTGCAACCTCCTCCCTTAGAGAATTGGGTATACCTCTTAGAAAAACAGGTATGGCTGGAGAAACATGTCTTTCCCCTGCCGGATTCCTTAAAGAAGTGAAGTTGCCTGCAATCTTCTCTTTTGAGGAAAAGAATCTACCTCTTGGAGAAGTAAAGTTGTCCCTGGTGAACTTCATTTTGTACCTTGGAGAAATGGGTCCACCTTTTGGAAACATAGGCCTAAGGGGATAAACATGCCTTTCCCCTGCCTTTTTCCTTGAAGAATTGACTTTCCCTGCAATCTCAAGTAGAGGAGTGAGCTTACCCCTTGGGGAAAAAGCTCTTTTTATTGAGGAACATTCTCGAAACCTGCCTGCATCATTCTCCCTTGGAGAACTGAACCTACCCTATGGAGGAGTGGGCCTTTCTACAACCTTTTCTCTATGAGGAATGAATTCTTCTAAGGAATTCAACTTGCCTTTTGGTGAAAGTTTCATTTTCTTGGAGAACTGGTTATGCTACTCTATTCCCTGTTGTATCCCCTTCATTGAATTTCTCCCTAATGGAGGATCTGTACAAACTGCAGCCCATTCATTTTTCAACCTATCAACACAAACCAGACAATATTTAGGGACCCATACCTTTCTTGGAAAGAGTTTTCCCTTATTCTTGGATTCTATCAATGCTCTTAGATCGAAGCTAGTAAAGTTGACTGAGGCTACTTGTGGGAAAGGATCCTCATTGATTGTCATAGTCTCTCTTTTTTCATGGAACTTGAGTATCCCTTTATTGATCTTGTCCTGTATGACATTTCTGAAATGCCAACATGCATTAGTAGTATGGTTCCATGAATTGCGGTACTTACAGTAAGTCTTTCCCCTTAGTTCGTCTTTACTAGGGATCCGGTGGTCTTTAGGGAAGGTAATGAATTTTTCTTTCACCAGGAAATCAAATATTTCCTCAGTCTTTGCTACCTCAAAAGTATATTAGACCTGTGTATCAATAATTTGTGCCTTCTTCCACACATCAGGTGTATTTTCTACCAAAAGAAGACAAGTGAATGTCCTTGTAGCAGATAGATCTACCACTACCACCTCTTAGTTCACCTCTTGACAATAGGTTCCCATGGACTTCTTCTTTCGGTAACTTTCTTCCTTGAGCAATTCTTCATATTTTGTCACCTTGGCTGCAAGTTCATAAAAATCTCTAAATTCCATACCTTGGAATTTCTTCCGCAACTCAATGTCCAAACCTCTTTGGGCCATTTTCATGTATTCTATCTTCGGAAGATAGATCTTGCATCTGTTTCTCATCTTCTTGAAATGGGAGATAAACAAATCAATGGTCTCCCTATTTCTTTGAGTCACTTTAGACAATTATGTGATGAACACTTCAGGCTCAGCCCTGAAAAACTGAGTGTGAAACTGCCTTTCCATCTCCTACCATCTTTGTATGGAGTTCCTTGGTAATGTTGTGTACCATGTGAATGCTGCCCCTGTCAAAGAGTTAGGAAACGGTCTAAGCTTAAAATGATAGAAATTTTCATAGTTATCCAACTCCCCACATTGCACAGTGAATCTAGCAACATGTTCCATAGTGGATTGGCCATCTTCTCTAGAGAACAAGGAGAAATCAGGAATCATGTACCCCCTTGGGTGGGGGTTTTCCCTATCTATCATCTCTAGATAAGGTTTGTAGAACTCCGAGAAATTTGATTTGCCTAAAGGAGCTGGCTAGCTAATTCACATGCAGAAACTTCTTTTGTGCACTAAATCAGTACTGTTGGTTGCACAAAAGGCTACGGAGGAACTTGTTGTACGTGTTGAAGAACCTAAGGAACTTGTTGAGGAACCTGAGAACTGTGTCCCAGTTATATTTACTCTGGTGGCTACATGATACTACAACCTTCCAGTGAAAAAATACGCATTCATATACTCCAAGTTGTGTATTTGGATTAGTCAGAGCAAAAATCGTCTGAGGAGATGTGGTTTTGGTTGCATTAGGTCTTTCACATGTTATGTTCTCCATAGTACCTCCCTCTTTCCTATGGGGAGGAAGGTATATAACCTCTATCTGCATAGGTAAGCGGTGAAATTCACCAGCTCCCCGTAGGTTATTAGAATATTGCCACTTGAATTCATTAGAGAATTGTCTTTCATAAGCAACTTCTTGCCTTGATTGTCCCCTTTCTCTAAGGTTCTCTAGGTTGTATTGAGATTGCTACTTCATTTCTTCGATGGCTCTTTAACTCTTGCATGAAAGCCTAAAATTCATTAGAATTATTAGAGAAAAGAATAGGCACTTCTACATTACTAGCACCTCTTCCTTCCACTTGTTCAATTGGGTTGTTTGATGGATTTCCCTGCTATCGCACTGGAGAATTCATTAGGTTTTCTATCTGTTCCACCAAGGCTGGAACTCTTCCTTCCTATGCTGCTTCTACAGCATCAGATCCCAAGTCCAGAGACTCTACAGTTGTTTTACTCCTCAATTTTGGTGGCATTCTTCAGCAACAAGTGTGTCCCACCGTGGAATATTCACAACTGGACATACAAAACAAAAAATATATTGATGTTCCATGAAGATGTGTCCCACAAAGTGTGCCAAAAATATGTTTCGATTGGATTTTGGTCCAAAACATACAAAAGCACAGGAATTGATGAATGCGCAAGTGTGCTTGGAAATTATAGTATTTCCGAACTGAAACGATACTAAATCTAACTTCAACTCAAACTAAAAATGGACTCCCTAGTTCCCTTGACAGTTCCCTAGAGTCTAAGCGGAAAATGCTTTGCAAATTGGAATGTATTGAAAGCTGAAAGAAAAACTGTATGAACAAACTGAAAAAGCCGTCAATTTGGAAATAAATGCTTTGAAACAAATGCTTGGAAATAAAAAACACTAGAAATCTAGAAATATTGTAGCATGTACGTCAGGAAGATTTATGCGGTGCGTGTGCTTGTAGAGATTAAACATGTGCACAAAGGGCTTCCTTAATTAATTGAGTGCCATAGTAGTATTTTTGAACGTTGTTTTTAAGGATGAAATTGTAAAGTTTGCAAAGAATTGTTGCACTGTAAAACCTGAAAAAAATTATTATTAAAAATTTCAAAAATTGTAAAAGGATAATAATAATAATAAATTGTCATAATGGTTCAGGAAAACCTAGAAAATTATCTATATCTCCTTATGACTAAGCGGATTGTGCATTAAATTCGTCTCATGAAATAGTGACCCGGAAAAGTTTAAGTAGATTTTGAGACAAGCGGAATATTTTATGATTTTCTGGGTGATAAGCCGTCAGTGACTTCAAGGACGAGATTTTTACGAAAATCTTGGAAGTCGGGAAATGGCTTGAGCTAAGTCCATTTAAAATAAATTAAACTGAAAATAAATAAATTGTTTCAGGATAGAAACGGGCCCAAATGAGGCAATATGAGTCATATATCCAAATAATAATAATAATAATAGAAAAAAATCAAATCAAATCAAATCAAAAAGGGAATGAGAGGACAGACATAAGGGATTGAGAGAGAGAGGGTGAGAGATATTTTTATTTTGTTTCTTTCTTCACTTCTCTTTAAGATTTACAGAAGTCGAACCGTAAGTTTTGTCAAAGAAAAAGACAAAGTCGATCCACGCATCAAGAGTTACGCGTGGGCACCAAAATCTTAGCGTTTCGTCAAACTTCAAGAGGTAGGGAATTTTCCTACTTGTGTTATTTCTATCCTAAAAGGTCATTCGATAGCTTGGGATTGGCTTAGAGCCGTGAGGACGTAATTTCAATCAAAATTTTCCCCGGACTAAGTTTAGGAATTTTTTGGGTATTTGGACGATCCGGGTTAGTTTTGGACTATTTTCAGACAATCCGGGTTAAATTTTTGAGACTGTTTTGGGATAGTCCAGATAGGATTTTCATAATTGTTTTCAAGCAGTCCCGGATTATGTTGAGGTTTGGTTTTGATCCTGGGACTGATGTTTTTGGGTTTATTTTCTATCTAGAAGTCGTTTTGGTCTTGGTTGAGCATTAGGGGCTGTTTGGATGGCATTTAGAGAACAAAGAAGCCGCACATTTTAAGGTTCGCATATGTCCTTTGTTCACGTGAAGCCTCCAACTTTGGACGACCATAACTTTTTCGTCCGAACTCCGATTCGGGTGTTCTTGGACTCTACGTAAAGCCCCTTGAGTCTAGAATCTGGCCATATGCCTATGAATGGAATTTGGGGCCCACATATGTTTTGAAAAATTTAATTGTAGCACCAAGTGTGCAAGTTGTAGTTGTGATGACGCGTGTGATGCAGCCACATTGAATGTGTAGGTTAAAAGCGGAAGTGGAGAAATTGTGAAGTCGTGGCAGTTATTGTAAGCGGAAATTTGAGTGTTCTAAACTTTTCAATAAGCATTTGTAGCAGCAACATGATATGTTGACATTATAAATCGTTTTACGATTTGTATGTTATGGTTTTAATTATTAAACCGTATTTTAAAGCTTGTGGTTTTGATTTGTTAAACCATATTTTATAAAGCAAGCAAGTAAGCAATATGTTTTATTAAGCAAGCAAGAAAACTTATATTTTATATAAGTTAGGCCTTAAGAAATCCCTAGTCTTAAGCAAGCATTACTGGTCAAAGGTATTTCGTACATGCATGGGGAAGTTAAGACATGATTGCATTTCATTTTATAATTGTCTGGTCAGCAAACTTAGCTCATGCCTTATGGCATATTAGAAGGGCCAGGTGGCACGTCTTGAATTATATAGGGTTAAGCGTAGCTTATTATGTGGTGATGGAGCATTCCACCATATTTACCCGAATAGGTGATGTGGACACGAGGTCCTTCCACCAGCACGGTAGAGACACAAGTTTCTCGTGTTTACTAGGGTACAATAAGCAAGAAAAGCCTCTAGTAGTTGATCATTTTATTTATAAGCATTTTACATACAGCTTAAAATCGACCACTGATAAGCAAGCAAACATTTTTACAAAAAATTTTAGAAACTTTTATAGCAAAGCAAGCAAGGTTTTCTGAATTTTGAGACATTTTCAGAAAAAGCAAGCATTTTTACGAAAAGTTTTAGAAACTTTTATAGCAAAGCAAGCAAGGTTTTCAAAAAGTGTTTGTAAAATATCGTTCTGATTTTGAAGACATTTTCGAAAAACAGCATTGTATAAACATACCTCAACGAGCTCTTTTAGCTCGTTATTTTCTGTTTTTAAAGCTATCTTCAAATGCAAATGCATTAGGACCTTTGGGACGTATCGGGGGTGCCTCGATTTTTAGTTATATGTGCTATATTTACTCACTATTGTATATATATTGTAAGGAAAGTGTAACTAACTTTTGTAAGAAAATACTTTGAACTTGTATAGTTATGCATATATATGTACATAGTTTTGTTTTATGAAAATGTGATAACCTTGAGGCTCTTTTGAAGAAGTGTTGTTGGTTGCCATATTTTAGAAGTGTAAATTGTATTTATAGGTTTTGGGACATGTTCTATATGCAGCTGTTATGCTGCCGAAATTTTATAAAATCACAAGTGTAGAAAAGAAAAAAAATTTATACAAGTTTTTAGTAAGCAAAACGGCTTAGCTTCATAGGATTCTCTAGTCGTTGAAAGTATCGGCTGGGAGTTTCTGTGGGGTCGGCGCACATTGCCTGCTAGTAGGGGTGGGGGTGTGTCAAATATTGATGATGAACTTGTAGAAACTAAGAGAAAATATTGAAATGCTCTATTGAGTGTTGTTTGATCGGTTGATTGGCAATCCTCTGCTCTGAAGTTGAGTCTTCTTTTTATAAGCATTCTGAATAACTACTTCATCCCACCTTCTCCAATAACTGCTCACGTACCCACCACAGCCTTGTTCTCCAAGTCACTTATCCACTAACAATTTGTTCTCCAAGCCACTTATCCACTAACAATTTATTCTCGTTCATGACTCGAGTTGGAGAAAAAGTCTCATTCCACTTGTTTTTGAGACAAAGTCTCACCATATGAGCTGACACTTTGACAAATTACAAAATTCTATAAATGTCCTTGGACCCTTTCATGGACTTAATATCATGGATTTGGGCTTTCTTGGACTGAGTCGGGCTCGGTTTGGGATTGGTTTATCAATTCTGCCCATTCCACTATCCTTTAGGCCGAATAATTATCCAAACATCATTTTGGCCCAAAAAGTTCATTTTTAGTGTTAACAGATCTCTCTTTCTCTCTTTAATCACTTTTTTTTTCGCAATGACTTTCATTTACATTTTAAATAACCATGTATGATATCTAATTTTATTTTTAAATTTATATCTACAACTTTTCTTACTCTCAATTATGTATGTTAGCAAATTGCTAGAGCCTAGAGATAAAGCAATTCAAAAAAAAAAAAAAAAGGTAAATTGAAACTAAGAAGATGATAATAAAATTGAGACAAAATGCATTCGCAATTAAATATAGAGTCCTATTAGAGTAGACCTATCATATGGGTGTCCTATTACAATAAAAAATTGACTGCGTGGAGAGAAGCTGCGGATTCCCACGTCGGGAAGATATCAGATTAGTAAGGTAATAGAGTGATATAAATTAGAAGAGACTGCCTTTTTCCACCATAATTACCTGGACGGGGTCTTTGGCTGATCTGGACAGTGACCTTCATTGCACTTTCGAGGGGCACTGCCCTAAGATCTATCGAAGTGGTGGAGTCTATAATTTGTGGTAGAGGTTTCCTCATTTGCCCTTTAACAAATTGTTTAATAGAGAAATGCTTTATTGAAATTAGAGAAATGCTTTATTAGGTTGGTCTTTTGGGTTTGAAAAGGATTGGGTTCTCTGATTGGGTTTCAATTCTTATCAATGGTGGGTTGAGTTTTTCGATTGAGTTGGAGGTCTTATTATTGATGTTTTCATTGAGACTTGGTAAATAGCAAGAGAGGGCTATCTGATGGGCCTCTTCAGTTCCACGTAAGATTGTAAAATGATACTTAAGTCTATTTATTACGTTGATCTCTTGGGTTGGGTTTCGTTCTTTTGGATTTTGCTCTACGATTGGCTTGAGGCCCTATGTTTTATGTTAGGAAATCAAAATGCTTTACCCTTGAATAATGTCCCTTAAATGTGGAGAATGAGGTATCGTTAGCTAATTGTTCTTAATTTATTCGATAAAATGCCTAAGTCGTTTAGGCACTTGTTCATAGAAATTACTCGTTTGCAAATATCTCGTTGAAGGCAAGTTATCATTTTTTTTTTTGGATAGGCACGTTATCACTTGTCGAAGGCAAGTTATCCAAAATACTGTACACAAATCATTGAACTTTTAAAAAGTTGGGACTCACTGGTGGAATTATCGAGGTAAAATGAATTACACCATATAATATTAACATACTTTACCTGGACGGGGGTTGGGGGGATCAGAAGAGCCATGGCCTAGGACAGTGACCTCTAAACTTTGTGGTAGGCTGACCCTGCTATTGGAGTACTGAAATGTCTCTGCTTCTTTGTTATTCTGTTATCTCTGACGTTCATGGATTTATCATTTACTAGAGCATTTGGATTTGCAGTATATGCCTACCACATCCTCAGTTTTAGTGAGGCACTGGGCCTATTCAGTTTTTAAGGGTCTGAGAAGCCACTTGTGCCTCTGGTTCTCTTGGTAAAGGATCAAGATAATTGATCTTTAATTTCCACTCATAAATGTAATATAATGTGCAATGGTTCAAATTCACTTCCTCTAATTTAATTTATATGATTTTTTTCGTATAAGATCTTGTCCTGGCATTGTGATAGGATATATGGTGAAAGAGTTTTGATACATCATTGATTAGATTGCACACAAAAATTGTGGATGAACTTTATACCAGCTTTCTCCTTGGCCCTCACATGAGTTGCGTTTTTTTTTTTTTGGCTAGTGTTGGATGTAATGATATTAACTGAAGTCCCTTTTAATCTGCATTTTTGTTTTCACATTCTCAATTACTTAGGAACAGTTATATTGCTGGTGGACGGGGTGATACCATACTTCGTAAAACTGCTAAGCTGAAAAATTATGAAAGCTGGGTTATCCCCACAGGCATGCTGCAAATGCAGTGGGAAGTGAAATTAATTTGTACGGTATGCCTTTTAGAGGGGTGATTTGATTCAACCAACTTTTCAAAACCCAATCTCCGAAATTTATGGCCGGCATATTTGCTTATAGTTTTTTAAATCTTTTAATTTTATTTTTTTTTATTTTGAAAAACAATGATAACACAAAAAATATAGAAAATACTAAATTCGGAGATAATAATAGTTTTCAAAGAATACTAAATGATATGCTTTGTTTTTTCAAAAACAATTATAAAAAATATGAACTAAAACCTTCCATCAATATTTGTCTTTATTTTGACAAAAATGTCACAGTTTTCTTGTAAAAATAACATTATTTTTTAAGAGATACACATAAATACATGAAATGAAAAAGAGCATTTTTGTCTAAAGTAGCTTATTTTTCAAGAAAAAATTTTAAATTATTTGATGGTTTTAGTTTTAACCAAATATTACTTTACTTTTAGGTTGTGTTTAGTTCTTGAGAAGTACTAAGCCTTTGTTTGCCTCTGGTGTTTACTTTTAGGTTGTGTTTTGTTCTTGAAAAGTCTTGAGGCTATGTTAGTTCCCATAAAACTTAGAAACTTACATATTTTTTTAACTGTTTAATCTATTTATTAATGATTTAAAATGAATAAAATTGTTAAACTAAATTGTTAAACTAAAATGAATAACAAATAAAAATAATAATAGGTTAAACTAAACTATATTTTGATTTTTCTTTACCAAATCAAGGCATCCAAGATCCAAGGTACATATGCAGACAGGCATGGACTATATATCAGCTTCTGTTTGCAACCCTTTTACGTTTGTCTCATCCCCTCTACACCCTGTTGGTTGATGCCTTATTCTCCTTCTCTTTGTTTGTTTCAAGCAATTTGATGAACATGTCAAGGCAACATTGATTACTATCTCTTCTTGAAATCTCTGCCTTCCACCTTTATTAGCAACCTTTTGATTTTCATATACAGTTTGAATTTGAATGTGCATGTCCATGCAAGTTAGTCCCCAAAAAACAGGCTCTAAGTGTTCTTTGTGATTTGTAGTCAACATGATTATCCTCTCATCATCAAAGCTCCAATGCAGTCCATCAATGAAATTAAGCAAACCAGATACAGTTTACCTGAACAGGGTATCAAGTTACAAATATATTCTCCTATTTTTACCAATCAATATATTTATTTCTTGAAATTTACCATCTCATTGTACATTTGGTTTCATGTATTATTGGATAAGCAAGCAGATGGACAGAATTCAATGTTGTGAATGCAGGCTATAATTTACAACCAAGCCATGTAGTAATAATAAGGTTATCAGTTATTGAAATGTTTCCCTTGGATAACAGGAAATGGGAACAAAACTCTTTTACTTTTTTTTTTGGAAGTAATTTAATGACTTAATATGAATTAATAATTTCAGTATAATGTATAGTGAATTTCCTAAAAAAGTTAATGTAAGACCCGAGAAAATTCCAATTTTCTGAAAAAGGGTAAAATTGTCATTTCAGTAAAAACCTGAAATTTTTCTAGATCTTGGATGATGAAACGGATTTCACTGTTGGAATCGTCTCACGAAATCTAGCTACCACGTCGAATTTCGTCGAATTCCGAGATAATCGAATTCCGCATCGAGGCAGGCGTCGGGTGTCGTAAAACGGGTTTGAGAGACATGTGATGTGACAAAAGTCACCTACTACATGTACCCATGTGACACATGTTGCATGAGTAGAGAGATGATGGAAATGAATTGCCGAGATTGTGTCAAGTGTCAAAATAGTGAAAAAAGGGGACATGATGGGAATTATTAAAATTGTTAATGAGAATAAGGACAAAAGGCAATAGTGTCATCTTCTCCAAAATTAAAAGACCTAAACATGATTCAAATTGAATTGCTTGTGTTTTCTAATTAGCCCATGTGAGCTAATTTTGGTGTTATTGATGTGAATTTAATAACATGATTTGTTTGAATTAATTATGTTAATATATATGCATGTGAATATATTAGCGTGAAGATGTTTTGGGATTAACATCGTGATTCCATATGCATTGAGACGCTAGAATATTAGGAGTGAGTACATGACATAAGAGAGTGGGGGAAAGCAGAAAAAATGAAAATGTTTGTAGAAGGAATTTCAAGGAAGATTTTCAGAAGGGCACCTTGGAGAATTTGTTCAGCGGATCACTTGATTAGAAGACCTTGATTGTTTGAGATATCCAGTGAATTCGTCTGGGAGGGGTAGTCGATGTATTTACCGAAATTCGATAGTGAGTTTTCGAGACAAAAAGCTTTTGTTTTGAAAGCTAGATATTTATGCTACGCACATTCGGCTTAGGCGTATGTGAGGGAGTCGGTGAGGACTGGAGACATGGGATTAATTAAATATGACATTCGAGTAGATTCGTAATTGGATGTGATTGTTTGTCATGGCATGTGTGCATAGGTGAGGCCCATGTAGGAAATTATCTCTTTGAGGCTTTGCTTTCCAGCACTGTCGAGAGATCGTAAATTTAGTCTGAGGAGTGTGCACGGGACGGTGCTCATGAGACCGTTTAGAAAGTCGGGTTGTGGGCTTTGATTATTCGTTTTGTATAACATGTATTAAGGTGTAAACTTTTTTGATATATATATGTTTTGTAGCCTTGAGCCCAGGGTCCAGTTGACCTGCCGTCAACTTTGCGGAAAAATCTATACATCTCTTATCCACGAGACGCATACACGAGTAAAATAGCCTCCTTGACTGGCAAATACTCAAAATAAATATGCCAACTATATTCTAGTTTTCATGCTTGTTCTACAAAGATTTATACATATTTACAAAATATTTACTTAAAGCGGCATTTCGGCTTTCTTCTCGAAAGCTACCTCTTGCGTCTGAGTCCCTAGATAGTCCTGTACTGAAAGGGGGTCCCTGACAGACTAAAATAAAGCTAGTAAAAATTACTACACATAAGGGTTACTCCCCACCTAAAATGCATATGCAATGGCATATAGAAACAACTGATCACATTCCATACAATTATTATTATACGCTGAAATCATATCATGCATGAGATCGACCTCGTACTCCACGACCTGATGCACAACCAACTCCCTCGCTGGAATGCGGCGTGACTAAAACTGTCATGTGGCCCAAACCATTGGTTTCCCTCGATTTTAGTTATCAAATTCTTTTTCCTTTATTTTGTGGGCCCGCAGTTTTTCGGGTTTACTGTGGGACGCCTCACCTTTTCAACATTTTCACGAACTTGCATCATTGGGGATTCATGTCTAACCGTGAGTAGCTTTGTGGGACTTTCACCTGGGGGATCTACTGACTTGCTCCGCCCGAAACATGTAATTTATCATTTTGATCATTTACACACTCGTGAATCTCTACCTTAGACTTTGTCCATTTTTTCCCAAGCTCCACGACCCGTTCTTCGCTGCAGATGAATAAACCCTTCCTGCACCCCACCGAGCCTAGCGATGTGACCGTGCATATGGGATGCATGATGCCAATGCAATTTTCCTCATGTTACATGCATGAATAGAGCACTACATGAAACATTTACACACCATGGACAATTATAATTTATACATATGAAATACCTCCATGCAAAACATATTAATACATTAAAAGCATGCATGATATCACGATTCCATAGCATGTTAGCTGACAAATACAACACACAATAAGGTCTCAAAATTAGGACCATTCTTGGGAGTATCTGACCGCCCATGAGCAGACATTTGGTTCCAATCCTTTTTATCACAACTGACAAACCATAACATCTAAAAACTTTGGAGTTTCTAGTGGCTCTAACTCATGGTTCATAGGCTTAGGTCATGAAATCCATACCACTTTAATTCAAAAGCTTGGAACTAATTTTATGGCCTCTCATGGCCTCCGCAGCAACCCTATAGGTATAAAGCACTTTGAAATTTAAAAAATAAACTTCAGTAGGAAAATATCCTACCTCTTGGAGTTTGTCGAAACTCCAACTTTTTGGTATCCACACGTAGATCCCACTGCGTGTACCAACTTTAGTCCTCGAACTTTCGAACATCGACCGCCCGAAACCCGGGAAAATCCTCCTTTTCCCTTTCCTCCTTCTCCTTTTTCTTCCTTTTCTTTCTACGGATTCTTTCCTTTCTTTTCTTTCCTTCCTTTCTTTTCTCTCCTTTTTGCTTTTCTTCGCACCTCTTTTCTCCTCTCATTTCACTTTTCATTTCTCCTCATTTCTCTTCTCTTTGGTCATTTTCTCCCCACTTTTTGGAGAATCAATCATTCGGTCGATGGGAGGAAATTGCCTCTATCATTTCCTCAGGTCTCGCATGTGGCGTAAATTTTCCATCATTTTCTTTTATTTCATAAATCCCCTTAATGACATCATGCACTCAAGTGGCTCATTGTGAGCCATGGAATTCCTTTCCACACATGGCTCATTGTGAGCCATTCATTCAAGTGGACCACATGGCTTTGCCAAGTGTCACTCTCTTAGGATGCCATGTGGCATCTCCTCACCTTGCCATGTGTCATCCGACACCCCACGCCTCGAAAAACGTGAAATCCCGAACACCTCGGAATCCAACGAAATTCGACGTGGTAGCTAAATTTCGCGAGACGATTTCAACGGAGAAGTCCATTTCGTCATCCGAGATCTAGAAAAATTCCGGATTTTCATCCGAAATTTCTATTTTACCCTTTATCCAAAATCTTGGATTTTCTGGTGTATCACATGTTTGGTAAGAGTGATTTATTAACTCTTGAAAATATTGTATATAGTTGATGTATTTGTTGGTATTAATGTAGGGGCCCAAGTGGCCATTATTTTACTCTCATGTGGACCCTGTGTGGTCCTTGTAAACTTGTTGGGATAGGTTTGTACCTTGGGTAGAGCTTCCCGTACAAAGAAGACTCTGCCCGATTTTCATTAGTGGTGTCGGGTTATCCGACATTCACGATTATTCATCAGGTTGACGGGTTGTCAACGGACACCCTGGGAATGGGGCGTCACAGTTAATAAACAAATTATTAATTTCATTCAATTTATATCGAATATTGTTAGGTAATTTGGAAAAGAAAAATACTTATAATTGATTTGTTTAAACAATCTACTTACTAGAATTATCATTATTATTATTAAAAAAATCTAGTTCGAGTAAATATTACAAGATGATTTTATCAAACAAAAACTCTCCACTTCATGCTGTATAGCAATTTATTAAAAATAAATAAATTATTTTAAAAAAAAATTGTCCCCACAAAAAATTAACTTTCTACGTTCTCTCACCATGCTCTCAAATAATTTAGACGATCTCGTCTATGTAAAAATTAGATTCACCTTTTTTTTTCCATAACAACATCTATAAATATAAGTATTTGAACCCTTTTTAAATTTTTTAATTATTTTATTATGATGACTTCCATTTTCATTATAAATAACCATATGATACGATCCCACATTGTTGGAGTATGTGTCTGTAAACAATCAGAACATAACGTTGATTATTAAACATAAAATATAGATTTCTTTATTTAATTTTACGCGTTTCTTTATAAATGAAATACAGTCATTTAAATGATATTACAATATATATAAGTGATTGTAACACCTGGGATGTCTTAAGTAAAATAATGCAAATCTAGTCACAGTGAAGTAAGTTGGGATCTGACCCAAGTGCAGTTATTTTATTGTGGGTGACTGATCTGTCAGTTGTTAACAATGACATTATTGAATAGATCTTACTGCCTGTTGATCTTGATTGAACATAGTAATTATAAATATCTAATGAAACCGGTGATTGAGTTCAGACCTTGAAATAATAATAGTCATATCATGATTGATGCGAATTCTAGAGTCGTTTATTAATAGACTCCTATTTATTATATTATATTTTTTGACATTTTGAGTAATGACACAAATAAATATAGTCAAATTCTTGGCATATTAGAAATATAATAATATAAATACAAGATGAACGAATCTCATAAGTATTGATTTAGGACTTGAATAACAAGAGCCTCAATTTATGGTTAGACCATAAATATATTATTCATAATAGAATCAATGACACTTACGGAGAAAGATATAATTGAAGAGGTTAACGGAAAAACCTAACTTTAATTATGAATTATTTATGAAGGATTGATCAATATGTAATGACTATACAATGGAAAATTCAAATCCTTTGAATGTAATTTAATTTTATAATTTTAAGAGTGCAATTCCAAATTTTTAGTTCAGTAATTTTTGAAATTAATAATTTTGATTTTTATTAAGTTGTTAATTATATGTCAAAATTATTAGAGCTTAAAATTATAATGTTCATAGTTCCTCTGCGTGGCTCCGTTAATTTATGATGATGCCTTTTTCAACGGGGCGGGGTACGGAGCGTATTGGGGTCGTTAGTAGAATGGGGCTAGCTGGCTGGCTGAGGTACAGTCTGCGGGCTCGGGTGTGAGTGCTGGCAGTGCCGGTTCCCGAATGTGGCACTCCCTTCTGAAGACAAGAGAAGAAGCGATTCGAGGGCTTCGCCCGTAGCCGCTCCGATGCCTAAGTCAGTTTCTTTCTGAGAGAAAAGATGGACTGCTTAGAGGGCGAATGTGTTGCATACCTTTCACCGATGTGGTGACCTGATATTTATAGTATGTGATTTCCCAGTTTGATGGTGAATAAGATTCTTTCCCATTGGACGGGTATTGCTTACCTTTATCGGTATTGGATTTGGTCAAGGATATAGAAAGAGCAGTTTATTTGGAATAATCTTTCTTCCTTATTGGGGGGATCCAGCTTGATCTGCAGGATGAGCTGTTATATCGTGAATTATCTTACTTTCTTTGCTGGTGGGATTAGTTTGATTTGAAGGATAAGACGTTATTGGGGATTATTCTATTTTCTATATTGAAAGGATTTAGTTTGGTTTGTGGGCCGTGGGCCTTCCCAATTACTCTTGTTATCATCCTTTGGGATAAGTGGGCTGGGCTCTCGTTTTAGATTAGAGCCAGGGACCTGGGTGTTTCATTGGGCTGGCCTCTTCCTTGGGCCTGGCGAGTGGGCCTGTGAGCCTTATTTTTCAAACCCTATCAATTGCCCCCTAGCCCTTGTGTACGGTATACGTGGGCAAGGGTTGTAACGTTTCTCGTATTGGGTGCAATTCCCACTTGTCTGCTTGGGGCTAGGTTAGTTAGGGCTTGAGAATTCATTTGTCATATGTCTTGTGATGTGGTGACTCTTTGGGTTTTGACTCTCATTTCTCCAACTGCTTTTCGGGTTTCTTTCGCAGACATCCTCTGTCTTGTGTACCTTTGATCCTGAAACCTTTTCCCTGCTTTTAGAGAGTTCGGACTTCCCTCTCCCTTAGTCTTCCCATCTGAACCTTTTGTGCGGAGTCCTTTCCTGGCGTCTTTCCTGAGATTGCTTTTTTTTTTTTCTTGTATTCCACAGGACCCTTTGCATCCTTCTTTCTTCGATTGTCTCTCAAGCGTCTGACGGATGCTAGGGTTAGGTTGACCAAGTTTTGTTCTCATTACTGGCTATCACCATGGGTTCGAGTCGCTCTTCTTCTCTGCATATTGGAGGTAACTCTTCGGCTGTTGTCGGTTACAGGCGAGACAAGCGGCGCCTCGGCCCGGATTCGACGGAGTTGATCTTAAAGCGCTCTGGGCGCCTTTTCCTTGGACAAGGGTAAGGGGAGAATAGACCAGATTAAGTATCCTGGGGGGGTGAATATCTAATCAGGTCGTTCGGCGTAAGCTGGTTGGCATGACCTAACAGGTCGGTCCCTCGATGTGGGGCCGCCTTCACCGAGGTATTATCGACCTCCAGCATTTGGCGTTTGAGTTTGGTGTACTGTGTTTTTGACTTTCTATGTGGTTTGGCGCAGAGATGGTATGCTTCTTCGAAGTGGCCTTCAATAATAGTCTTCGCTTTCCTCTGCACCCCTTCATAAAAGGGGTTTTGCAGCACTTCAATGTCTGTCCTTCTCAACTCTCGCCCAATGGCTGGGGCATTTTGGTTGGTCTATTGGTTTTGTTTAGGGACAGAGGGCTTGGTGCTCCTAGTATAGCTGTGTTTCTTTATCTTTTATTGTGAAGGAAGCTTAGGCGAGGCTTCCTACATTTTCTCGCGTTAGTATTCCTCTGTGATTTCTCATCTTCCTCTTGCGGGCTTTGGAAGGAGCATTTATTTCTTTGTCGGTGAGGTCACAGTGGGAATATGACCCTTTCGACAAGGACGACACCCTGGGCGTTCCGGTTGCTTGGATTCACCAGGAATCGTGAGTGTTAAACTGTTTCGGTACAATTTTATGGTCATTGGCATTTCTAGTGCATAGTCCGCGTGCCTCTCGGGTGCTCAGCGAGCCCTCTCATTCAAAGATAACGCCATAGTGCAGGAGTTGGCTTAGTGTCCTGCGCGCCCCTACGTGGAGCTGATTAAGTCCGATATTCCTAGCCCCTCGAGCTCGAGGTCGACCCGCTTCTAGCTGCTTTGGGGCCTTCGATAGAGTTTCTCTGTCTGGGGCCCTCCATTTTGCCAGGCCCACGAGGAGAGCTCTTGGCTCGGGTGGAGACGTTGTCTCAGAAGCCTAGGAGCGTGAAACGGAAAGCCCTGGACTCCGCCGAGAAAGACCGGCCGACTTCGGTCAAGATTCCGAAATTGGGGGCGTCTTCCTCTCTTCTCAGTGCGCACCTATGTCCAGAATCTTAGAGACGGGCGTTGTCGCCTCGACTAAGGATTATAGTTTTGAGTCTGCAATCCCGTGCGGGTCATTTGCGAGCAAGGTTCCTCAGGAAGGGCCTTTGAGCAACCTTTGGCGGTCATGCCCATTACTGTCTGGAACCCGCCTGCGCAAAGTGTTAGGCCACCTTCTTCGAGGGTGGAGGAGTTGAAGAGGAAGGATTCCGAGACTGGTGGAGATGGCGACTCCTTGCTTCTCAATGTCGAACTTGCGATTAGTGCGGTCTCGTCCATTCTTAAGGATCGACCTCAAAATTGACCTCCCGTTGGCCAGGCTTTGGCTCCTATCCCTCCCGAGGGTTGCCTGCGCAAGTTCCCATATGTCTTGTAGGTGTCTGATTTCAATCCCAGTTGAGTGTTGATTTTGTGTTGGATACTGACTTTGTGTTGGATGTGGCAGGTGGCTACCCATTTGAAGAGTTAGGCCAAGAAGGCCAAACTAAACGAAGGCCATGCCAAAGCTACCCGAGTTCAGACGAGGTGGCTTCCTTAATTCCAATCGGAATTTGATTACGGGATCAAGTGTGACGTATGACCCGAGAGGCGAGTGAAGCTCGGTCGATTTGAAGCATACCACGTCGGCATGTGATCGGGTCGAGGGTAGAGAGGATGAGGCCAGAAACAGCTTGAGGATGGCGAATGTGAGCTTTAGGAGGTCCGGGATATGCTGCGAGATGTACAGATTGACTTACTGGATGCTAGGGACGGGTTGCAGTCTACCCAGTATGATCTTCAGATGGTCAGGGATGAGCTCCTCGCGTCCCAAGGCGAGCTGCGAGGGTCTAAAGAAGAGCTACGTTCAGCGATGATGAGCTGCGATAAGATAGCGATTAGGCGGAGCTTCGCCATGAGGCTTGAAATTTGTTAGCTCGGCGGAACACCGGCGAGGAGTGTGTCGCGGCTGCGTGGGGATCTTGTCGACAAGTAACTGCAGTTTGCTCTCAGCGGGACGAAGTATAGGAAGGTTGAGGGATGAGGCCTGTACTCAATGGGCTTCTGGGTGGCTCACCTTTCAGAGGAAAGCTACTAATGTCTATCCAAGCCTGGACTTCAAATTTGACATCCCCCAATAGTGAGGATGCGAGGTCCCTATCTGTGACTGTGCGGAGGCAGGGAACCACTATTTGAAGCCCGCTCCCCTGCTTACGCCATACGCTCCTCCTTCGATGCTGATTTCCAGCGCACATCTTCTTTGCGTCAACTTTAAACTTTTCTTTATATATATATATATATATATATATATATATTTTTTTTTTTTTGTTGGGCCTGGGACCCAAGACGTATGTAGCCTTTCCCTTAATAAATATTCATTTTTTACCACTTGTGTCTCTACTTGTGTATTTCGCGCTGCTCTGCATGAACCGAATTAATTTCTTTGGCTGCATAGCCTGAGTTAAGCGTCTGAGTTGGGCAGTTCTTGAATTTGCGTAACTGCGTTGAGCAATTAGTACTTATTTGAGCTTAGTCTTAGATCTTTGAGGCCTTGTGGGCGAGCGCTGAGCTGAGCCCGACTCGACCGGCTCTCTTGAGGTTGGGTGGTTGAGCTCTTCTAGCGGTGGTGGGCTTATGGAATTTGAATGTACGAAATTTGCATCTTGAGTTGGGTGGTTGGCTTCTAACCGAGCCGCGGGCTTACGGGCCAATGTTCGAAATAATGGCCGAGCTCGCTAAACCGGTCACAGGCCGCGGCTGAAGCCGAGTCGGCTGAACCGCTTCAGCCTTATGGCCTGCGCAGAGTAGTGCTGGGGTCGCCAAACCGCCGGGCTCCTGAAGAGGCCAGGGGCCTAATAACTTGAGCCGAATCGCCTTAGGCCAGATACCTCGTGGTGGTAGTTGCCTGCCAAATCGAGCCATAGTTCGGCCAAGCAGGCTCGGCAATAACAGTGGAGGAGTTCAGCTCAACTAACTTTAGCCATACCACTCCTCGTAGCGCTCGCCAACGAGTCGCCCGCGCGGCGCCGTGGGTCGACACAATACTCGAGTCAGCTGAACCGCTTCAGCTTACGGCTCGCGCAGAGTAGTCAGCTCACAACCGAAGCCGCCGTCGCCGGCGTCAGGCAATAGCTCGAGTCGATCTCGACTTTAGGCCGCATGGCTCGAAAGGCGGCAGTAGCCGAAGCTCGCTAACCGAGCCGCTGAGTCGCTACCGAGGCTGTAGGGCCGACAGCCTCGTTAATCAATTTCTTAGGTCGCATGGCCCGAAAGCAGAGTAGTCGTGCCTGCCAAACCGAAGTCGTATGTGCACTGTCGACTTAATTACTTGGGAAGAAGCTAGTGTCTTACGTCGGTTCATGGAGAATTGAACCACTTCACGAGCTCTAGCTTTAGCCTTCTATGCTGGCGTCCGCTTGCTATGGAACCCATACTTGAGATTTTCCGGCTTTCTCATGCATCAAATATGCACGGATGAAGCTTCAAGGCTTGATCGCCTTTATGGGGTTCCGCCTCGAGGATTCTCGGGGTCTAGCTCGTTGATCCTGCCAGAGAGCAAGTTTTTCCCAAAGGCCCCCCCTTATGGGAGTTATGTTGACCCTAGTTTGCCATACGCCCGAGAGGCTCAGGCCTCTCTTGTGCCGCTTTCTATTTTCTATTATTCTTTCTCTTCCACTCCCCTTTCTTCTCCTTTCTTCTTCTCTTTCATTCTCTCTTCCTTCCTTAGCTCTTTTTATTCCACATCTCATTCTCCTTTTTTCCTTCCTCTCTTTCGCACAAACCTTTCCTACCCTTTTTTCTTCTTTCTCCCTCTTTTCCACCCCTTTCCTTTCCTTTTCTCCTTTTCCATCTCATTTTCCTTTCCTCTTTCTCTCGAGCTTTTTTTTTTTAAGGAACTGCTTGCACTGTGTACTTCCTGAAGACAAACTATATACTACCATTGTAATTGAATGTAATTTTGACTGAATAAAGAGAGATTCTTCCTTGGATCAAGAATTCTTTCACATTCCTGTGCATTTAATTTTCCCAGGCATTCACATTTGATAATGGTAAATGGTTAATCAAATCACTCATAATAAACGCCACCCACATCCGAAATGGCATTGCCATTGATTAAGCAAACTGAGGTCTACTGATAAAACTAGATAGTTCCATTCACATGGCTGATGCAACTTTCCCTCCTCCCGTCCTGGAGCTCAGATGCCTGTCCCACCACCCAGATATGACAGCCCCGCTGAGCCTAATCTTCCAGCTGCTGATTCTTTCCGCTGGTAGAGCCAAGACTAGGTCACCCACATGTAGCTCCCTGGTTTGACTTTTTGGTTGTAGTACCTGTCGCCTTCCTTTGGTAGTCTTCAGATTCTTAGGACCCCGCTTCTTGCCAACCCAGGAGATATCCAAATTCTAGGCTAAGAACCTCGCAATGTTCAACACGCTTCGCCTTCAACTTTGGGATTTTAACCCCAGATCATTGTAATACCGCCGTTGTCGAGGCTAGGTGCGGCCCTGCTGTAAACTCGTGTAAATCCTTCCGTGAGCTCCATAACACTGGGAGGTGATTCTCACCATTTTTAAGATCTTCCTGGGCTTTGGTCTTCAATGCTGGGCTAAAAAATCTCATATGACTGTCGACCATTAGACTGGTGTGGCTGGGACGACAATTTTAATTTGCTCACATAAAATCCTTGACCAAAAGATCAATTGCTTCCATTATTCCATACTTGTGGCTTCTTTATGCTAAACTGTATTATGGCTCTTACACACAAATTATAAGATTTTGTTCGTGATTGTGGGCCAGCAACATCAACCCAGAATGGTGAAGTAATCTACAACAAGGATGAATCTTATTGTAATAATGGTCCTTCCTAATGCGAGGTCCGGTGAGGTCCAAACCTCACTATTAGAAAAAGCATCATGGTCAGGATTTGATGTCTGGCGGGTCGGCTGGGTAGCTGGCTGCTAAACCCGGCATGCTCCCGCAAATCTTTCACTTCGATCAGCCTGGCTCGCCTCAGTATTGTGGGCCAGAGTATCTCGCTTTAAGGACCTCCCCGCTAATGCTCGGTTTCAGCTATGGCCTCCATATACCTCTTCATGTACTTCCCTTAGCACATAGTCGTCTTTCCCCGCCATGCACTTTAAGGATGGTGTGAAGAAAAACTTTTGTAGCGCTTCCTGCATATAATGCACAATTGCCTTAATTTACGTTTTGAACGCACGTGATCTTATTGCAACCCACGGGCTTCATCCAACCCTGCTCGACTCGACCGTGGCAACTTCCACGCCACGTAGATCGCAGCGGCTCTAAGGTATTCTCGACAAAGTGCTAACTGCCGAGGTCTTCCCAGAGGTCGCCAGTTAGTTTTACAAGGCATCGTGCCTGAGTTCTCTGCTCTAGGATATGTCCGACCGGACCATCACTTAACTTTTCAATGTCCTGACTTTTGAGGTACAGGACTCATCTTCCACTCGGGGCCACTGAGGCCTCAATGTCTACCACAGTACTGAGTCGCCGCACTTCCACCGGGTCAACTTCCAAGGAATGGCTAGGTTTGAGGTCGCCATGACGCCTCACGCCCGTGTTGGAGGCTTAATCCGAACTGAAAGATCAATGTTCATCTTCCAGGTCGATTGATCCATCAGCTTCTTGTAGCGTTGAGGTTCCATCTACGTAGAGTTTCAACAGAGGTCGTTGCCTGAAAGGTTTCTACCAACGCTTAGTGAATTTCCATGATTTTAAGTCCACAGACTTGCCTTTATTTAGCTTTTTTAGATTTATATTCATGTCAACCTGTCACTGCATGTGTCTAATTTCATCACTTTCTGAGGTCTCTAGCTTGTGTACCGCCATCGGATACCCGTTGAACTCACAAAGAGTCAAACATGGGCAAAGCTCCTGAGTCATAGCACAAAGCCAGATTAATTTCTCCATCCTGGGATTCTCTCTCCGCCCTCTCAAAGCTCTGATGCACAGAACTGGTGTTGTACTTCCGGTTCTTGTCCTCACTGAGAGGCACGTACTGGCTCAGAAACAAACAATTATGAGTAGAGGCAGAGCCCCTTCGCAATTTACTAGAACCGGGGAGTTTGCGCACGCCACGCCGGTAATGCTTTCTTCACTGCGCCCACTGACAGCCTTAAAATCTCAGCAGCGCTGACATTTATCACTAGCCCCGATACGACCTCGCTAAGATAACTCAAATTCGCCACGCCATTTTTATGTTTGATGGTGGAGGCGTCAAGCACAAATATCTTATCTGGTTTAATTTCACCCCCGCTGTTCACTATGAAACCCGTGAATTTTTCCTACGATACCCAAAGGCACACTTATTAATTTGGGTCACGGCAAATTTCTCTCAGATCCGAATGCTCCTCGACAAGAGCCATGTGGAGTCATGGTTGGTGGACACAAGATGTCATCTATGTATACCCGCTGGTCGTTCCTATTCCATCAACATCCTGCTCACCAACCCTAATAGGTAGCTCGCATTTTTAACAAAGGCATCATTATAACAACAGCCTTCGCCCGCATGAATTTGCGCTTTCAAAATTAACCGGGGTCCAGCGCCTGATCTCGTTGTACGAGAGAAGGCATCCATAAAACTGGCTGGTCATACCAATTCACTCTTCACAACGCATCACGTATTTAGGTCATCCGGCGCGAACGCCTTTCGGCATGCTCATGACGCCGGCGGTTGGCGCGAGTCGCCACTGGCCGTCGCTGACGGTAGCACACACGGCCAGCCACCTGGGCGTACCCACCTCCTGACATTGCTCCCCGCTCGAGGAGTTTTCCGACCTCTCATGACGCTACCTTCGTCAGCCTCCCTCGCTTGATCAAGTTAAAGGACAAAGCCGACGCTGCCTGTTTCCTATGTGATCACCAGCTAATTCTCCCATGTCCGCCCGTCACAGAAGACGCTCTTTGTTTTGCCCACGAAACGTGGAGGGAGTTTCGAGGTCCTTCAGAAGCTTTGGAGCCGGCGTATGCAAGGTGTTCAGGTCATCGCCCAACGATACGGATTCCATTCTTCCACAGGCTAGGTCGGGGTGTCCACTTCACACGTCGCTTCCGTCTGTGATATGTTTATCACCCGTCTTGCTTCACGGATGTCGATTAGTGCACCCCCGCCACCGTTATCTCCTCAACCATTCTTGCTTCGCTTATGTAAGAAATTTAATCATCATGTGGTGCTGATAAATATATCTATATTTCATTGAGAGAGGGCCTTCCACAAGACATATATTATATAAAGGATGGGAAGGCCCACAACAGAGAACTTTATCACAAACGCTCGGGTAATGGAGGGTCTCCTGAAGGTGAGCACTAATTGCACTTGTTCAATGGGTAGCATCTTTTCTCCGTGAGAAACCTCATGGAGTCAGAAATTCAGCTCCTCTCCGGTTGGCTCATTCATCAAGACAGAGGCAAAATATACCGCTGAACCCCGTTGTCAACTGAGAATCCATGACCGTTTTTGGCCATTACAACCGCCGACTTACTGCGCTCGCACAAAAGGTGCATCCTCCATCTGTGCAAGAGAACGTTATGGACGACGAGCCGAGGCGCTGACACCACAGGCCTCCGCTATCTCTCCCGACCACGCCGCGCAGATGGCCTCCCACTGAGTCGACTCTCCCCGAAATCCTCCCAGATCGCGGCGATTTAGAGGCCGCTGCGCCAGAGTTGTTGCCCGCTTGGCAGGTGGCGTGGTCACAGCCAGCTCAGTTCGTTCGATTTTGAGGCTGGATTTTCGCAAACGGCAGCGTCGGATACCCACACCGTATTAAGTATTCTGGCTCTTCCAGCCGGCGGTAATCATCGCAAGCAACGAACTCTGCGGGAACCCCGCACACCGCATTAACTCGTGGCTGGTCCGACTCATTTGAGCTACCACCCAGAACCGTCGCTTCGGTATCAAGACCAGATATCGAGACAGGGTGAACCGAGAATAATTTGATTTGCCTTCGAAATAGATAAATCAGATCGATTCTAAGGCTTTCCACGCCTTTCTGGGACTTATCTCTCATCTTTCTCGGGATCTCTCCTGGCCGCTTCCGCTTTTGGGCCCGTCCGGTCGTTTGTCTGGGTCTTACTTTTTTCTTTATGGTCGAGAGCCTTTCTGACATAGGGCTTTTTTCGCCACTGATACAAATGATGAAGAACTCACTATGTCGCTGAGATTTTTGAGATGGAAAATGATCAATTTTTTGATCACAATTCTAATCTCAGCAATGAATGTAAAGATCGTTAATTTTCATTAGGTATGTCTACCTTCAAAGACTCAGCGTTGAACCTCTATACATAAGACTTTCAAGCCTCCCTGTTGTTTCTTCCTGCTTGATGGCTCAATAGATGGTAACTTGGCTTACACGCTCTAATCCGAATAAAGGTAGAGATGAACGCAAATGATGGTCAATGAGAAGATTGATGAAGGCTGAAGTTTCATTAAACTGTGCCGCCTGGCTCTTAGTGATAGCGAAGCTCTACATCGCATGTGGTCCCCAACATACTCATTGGTTTTTGTAAGTAACGAGGTGGCTGGGAACTGACTCGACACCATCGAACGCCCACTTGTGGCATTCTCGAATTTTGCTGGAAGAGGCTGGAGCAACCCTACTGTGAACTGGTGGATTCAAATGACAAAATTCACATCTACAGTCAAAGGTGTGCAATATCCTCCACAAATCCCTTCACACGGCCGAGTTTCGCCGGAGGCTCTGAACTCGCCTCCCATGATTGCTCTCCCGTCTCGCTATGGTGGCGTATTTTTCGCCCCATTCCCATGTGTTGCTTCGTCTTCAGGTTAGATGGTCCAGCCCTGCCTTCGCGGGATCTTTGCTTCTCGTTGCCTCGGGCGCCAGACGTTGCTCTTCACGATGGGAACGTTGACACCTTCAGTCTCGCCACGCCTCGCACGCGATCGTCCCGCGAAATGTCAACTCATCACGCCGACGGTGAGGAGCGCTTCACCGTCGCGCTGGCCCGGACGGTTAACGCCGAGGTCACTGGTCTATCGCCGCGTCCCGATCTCGGCGATCGGGCGCGGTTCCCGCCGTGTTCCGTTGATACCATTAGTAACTGAAAACAACTAATGATGCCTTTTTCAACCCAATCGGGCCGGAGCGTATTGGGATCATAGCCTTTGATAACTGCCACTACTACTGGTCCAAGCCTGTGTGGCACGCATCCGTAGCTTCAATGTGGCACTCCACCAAACACAAGAGAGTGTGTAAGAGGCACATGGCAAGTGTGTAATTAGGCCGCTTCGATGCCTGAGCCAATTTCTTTCGAGAGAAAGATGATCGCTAGAGGCGAATGTACAGGCTCCTTTCACCGACGGTACCTGACATTATAGTATGATTTCAAATGGATGGTGAATAGGATTCTTTCCCATTGACCCGTATCATACTTTACCGGCACATGATTTGTAAGGATATAGAAAGAGCAAAAAATATTTGAACAATCTTTCTTCCTTATTGTGGATTCACTTGATCAACAGTGATATTTCCATATATCGAATTCATTCACTTTGTTGGTGAGATTTAGTTTGATTCAAGAATAACATCATACTGGGATTATCATTGCATTGAAAGGATTTAGTTTGGTTTGTTGTCAAGCCTAATTACCTCATATCATCCTTGGGATGTTTGGCTGGCCTGCTGATTTGAGCGCACAACTGTTTCACTCCCTCCATCAATCTCTTCTCAGCCCCATAAGAGCGGGCCTGTTTCATTTTCAAACTTAAGAATTTATAAGAACAATGTTTTCGTCACATTATCTACCTGTAATTTCCTGTACTCTAAACGACTTCTTACATACAATTTTTGTGTGCTAATATTATATGGGTAAATATCTACTACAGAGATTTTATTTAATAATAATAATAAAATTAAAGAAAGATTGTCTTTCTTACAATAATTAATAAACATATATATTTTATAATTATAATAATTTTATATTGATTATAATAATTATTATTATAATTTTTTTAATATAATGAATATTATTATTTTTAATTTAAAAGAATCTTTAAGTTTTGAATTTCAAATAAAATCATAATGTGCAGCTGAGGATAAAGATTGAAAATTTTAAAATAATTACCTTTAAATTTTAATGAAAAAATGTTTTCCTTTTGTTTTTTTATTATTTTTTCAACAAAATGAGATATGGTGTTAAAAGAGATATTAAAAATAAGATAGGAAAGAAGTTGAAAACAAAGAGCAGAGATGTAATTTGTTGTTTGAACGAAAAGAACACTGTAGAATTCTATTTGGGATACCTGATCCACCATTTGTTGTTGATAACACTGAGAAAATCTGTATTTCCTTATAGTAAAATTTGTGCATTTCAGTATATCTGTTTCTGAATGTTTATGAATACTTTAACAATCAAATGAACTCTAAATATTATTTCCAGACATTTAATAATGAATTATATTTGAGGTCAATGGCAATTAAAATATGATCTCAATATATAGTTTGATAAAATACACTCCACTAGTCTAAATAAACTGGTTTGAAACCAACAATTGACATCAAAGTCAGAATATACCATGTCAATTTGATGATAATCATTTATTGTTTTCCCTTGAGTAGCACTTCCCTGTTTAACATTCTGTTCAAGATAAGTAATTCCGATATTACTATATATGATTATGAATTTTTATTTATTCATCATGATGAACATTAATACTTTTTAATCCATGAATATTAATTATTAATTTTGAAGTTGTAAAATATCTTGTAATGAGAGGTTAGTTGTAAAAAGGTGTTAGTTTTAGCAATCTGAAAAAGAGTACACCAGACGTCAATTCTGATTTTTAAATATCATAAAAGTCTTGAGAAGATAAATGTGCAAGCTATGACTTTTTTAATTGCTTATCTTATACCTAATTAATGGATTATTTGACTGGAGAAAATGCAAAAGTATGTGTTCTAGTTTAATGGTATATAATATCCATGGAACTAATCTAATTTTAAAGATATATTTTTGAAACATTCATATTTGTAGCAGAGAATTCATCATATGATGATATTTTTTTTTTTCTTTTTTTTCATGTGCCATCTGCAACATGAAACAAAACCAAGAGACTTAACAAAAACAAAAATGATTTTATTTGAGAACCCACAATCATGGTTTGTCTCCCCATCTCATAGTTTTGAAGACTATTGGGCCATAATAATAATGTTTTGTGTTATTTTAGGTATGTTTGAATACAAACTTTGACATGTCATCTACATGGAAAAAAAGGCCACACTATATTATTGTATAACAAGCAATTATGCATTTTTATTAATTTTCTAAAATCATTTTAGTTAATTAATTGATATTTGGCACAATTCCAGAGATTAAATTTGAAAGTTGCTAGGGATTTTGTTAAAATTGCATTTTCAATTATTACATCTTGTAATATCATAAATGGTTTTAACTTATAATTTTAAATTGTTTAAAGTTATAAGATCTTGATGATTTAAAATGTTTAAACTTTCTAAGATTTATGAAACAAATATTGTTATATAAAATTGAACAATTTATTTTCAAAACAAATGAGGAGCAAGAATATCACAACAATCTGGCCTCCCACTAGTACAACACCTAGAGTATTTTAGTAGCTGCTAGAGACGTTAGACCGATTTCAGCCCTTCCTCGACTTAAAAGTGTGAACATTTACACTGAACAAGGTTTTCTACTATGAGATAGGATTTCTGTATGTATTTTGAATCTTGACCTTTCTTTCTACCTTACACCACAACCCTAAATAAGTCCCAAGAATGACATATAGTTACACTCATAAAGAAAATAATGAATTAGTTGAATATTTTTCTGATCAAGAAATGAAAGGAAATTAATAAGTATTGAAATATGATATATTTTGATTATATTTATTAATTGAGAAACTTATTTAATAATAATTATTTGACTCATCTCACAATATTTTAATCAGATGATTTAAATTTTCTTAGTGATGTAAATTACTTCATCTGTGCAATTGATATGAGTATACTTGTATCATGTTTACTTACTACCATATTTCAGAATTATGATGTTGAAGATGCTTTATTTTCTCTATTTTTTAGCAACATGTCAAACCCAATTTTCACTTCTCACCCTCTGCATCATCCATGAAAACTTTTATTAAATGTAAAAGAACCATAAATACCTATTAATTTTATAGAACTACCATCAGAAAACCTATGAAGGAGTGTCCTCTAGTGCCTCCAATCAATGCCCAATCTAGAAAATATAATCGCAGGTCATGTGAAGAATATACTGCACGCCAGTGCAGGTTAGTTTATGGACAGGTGCTGAACTCCAAGCACGAGCCTGAGAGGCACTAGATTATAATCTTGGCTGCCTGCAAACGCCAGAAGTGTTGCTCATGAAGACTTCGCTGGTAACTTTTCCTAATGCGGCTCCAAGTTCCTTGAGGTAACACCCAATCCCACCATACTGGGATTCGCCTAGCCGGAACGCGACTCAGCTTATCCAGGCATCGGAGGTGATCTCCATAACTAAGATATTCTCTGTCAACTAGTAGAAAATGTGACAACCAATAATAGACATCAATGTCCCCAACTATTCTGTCGGTCTCCATTCCAACTAAGCGTTTTAACCCTAGTGTTCCTCTTTTCCATATACACTTTACCATGTATATTATTTACACAACACACAACACACAATCATGTAGCATGTTAAAGCACAAAACATGAAATGCAAAATGAATGCAATGGTCTAGACCCATTCCCATCAAGCCCCAATGTGATACCCATGCAATCGATACTAAGTCGTGGACGCCCAAAAAAAAAAAATCCGTATCCTTTGATCAACCATCAACCCTAGAAGATCAGACACACAGGTAGACCCGACACTACACCTTTAAATTCCATTTACCGAGACTCATCATTTTACAAACTTGACAAAGTCCCTATGGATATCGTGTGACCCGATACCACATCGTACATCTCATTCCACAGATCCACATTTGCAAACCCGCAGCCCCTTCATGCCAGGGAGTTTCTTCCAAAAAACCAACTCTGCATAAATGTACAATAGTGCAGAAACAAAGATCGTGCAAATTGGCCCCTGGCTTTCCTAGGCGAAGCTTTTCGCTCTTAGGCGAGCAAAACCCCACCATAAGATCTGTGTTCACTGCAAGGTAGTCACCTTCGCTTCTCGCTGGCAGCCCACCTTCGCCTGTGCAAAGCAAAGCCAAAATCTAGATCTAGTGTAGCATGGGAATTCTTGCTAGTAGAGTCTGCATTTTCCCAACTTTACATAATATTACATGTCAGCATTCATTTACTACAAAAATAAATGTTACAAAACAATTACAAAAGTAATTATAAAGCCACAATCCGACTTTCTTTACCCTTGCGGCCCCGAATGAGAGTCGTCCACCGGAGCTTGTCCTGCACCTGAAATGTTATCCCTCATAGGGTGAGTCACACTTAGTAGAGTAATTCCTACAAAGGCTACTCTCCTCCTAAGTGCAGCGCAATGCTTACATACACTTCAACACCACATTCACATCAGCAATTCCATGCATATGTAACCCAGATTGAATTCTACATGTCATGCCATGAAATGAGATGAGACCCACTCATGCACTATGCCCGAGTCTTTACCAACTCCTACCACACAATGCGATGCCCATGTGTGATAAACCATCATTTGTAACGCCCCGTCCCGAGAGAGTGTACAGAGATAAACGTAGAGCATATATAAAATTAAGTGTCATTGTAATATTTCTTTAATTGTTATTTCGTACAAATATATGAAATGATAATTTATGGAACCCGGAATTTGTATGAGAACAAGGGTTAAAATCGTAATTGATCAAATGGGGACATAAAGGGCATAATCAAAGAAGATAGTATGCCAAAATTGAAATAAAACAAGTTGATTTGCAATATTAAAGTGCTTTATAATTTTGTAATGGTACTATGGGAAATATGGGGCTATAAATAGAGGAGAGACAAACCAAAAATCATTGTCTCATTTTTGTTAGGTAAACTGTGAGAGAATGTAGAGTAAAAGATGAAGAGGAGGAAGAAGATGGCTAAGAAGTGGGTGGGAGAAGACCTCAAACAAAGGTATGTTTTCATCTTGAATTATGGTATTTTGGATTCTAAGTACTAGTTTGGATTAGTTCTTTTCTAGGGTTTTGTGAAAGAGATCACCCAAACTCCTAGATTTGTCGAGGTTGGCAAGGGTAAACCCCAATTGGTGAAATTAAACATGAATCCTCCTATTTATATGGTTTTTAGAAGAATTGTGACCTTAGGTTGAATTCCTTGGATTTTTTACCTAGGGTTTGATTACAGGTTCCAAACCACTCCACCTGGCACAGAAGTTGTTTTGGGTTTAGATTCCATGTTGATTTTGAGGTATTGAGAATGAGAAGTGGTAATAAGATAATTGGCACCAAAAGGTAAATTTAGCATTTCTCTCAAATTGAAGTACTGTACCTGGCCAACATAAGCCAATTTGTACTGCACCGATTCGCGGCACTGTACCCATTTATTGCATCGTGTTCGATATCACTCAACGTATGGTACTGCGCCCCACACTGCCAAAATGCCTGAATTGTATATCTTTTCTTATGATTGGCCTGTACCTCACAAGTGGGTATAGGAACCTTAATAATATTAAGAGGAGGTTCAAAGAAGATTAGAACCCCAATGAAATAATAGCACTCTACACATTCTTTGAGGAATAAGGCTATACACGCGGAGCTACGTGACCATATCTTGGCTGAGTGTGTAGGCTAAAAGAAAAGGTGGGAAAGTTGTGTAAGAAAAAAGGTGAGTGTTCTAAACCTATTTTTCCAATACTAGTGTATTATATTATAAACTGTTTTACACTGGTATTTTAAATACCACAAACTATATTTGAAAAGCAAGCAATGAGTTTAGCAAGCAAGTAAATGGTTTTGATTTATTCAACCATACTTTTAAAAAGCAAGCAATGGTTTTAAATTGTAAAACCATATTCCAAAGAGCAAGCAAGCAAGCATTTGTTTTAAATTGTAAAACCATATATCAAGCAAGCAAGCAAAAGAGTATTTTCGAAAATAGGCCTAATTAAAATCCCTAGTCTTAAGCAAGCACACTGCTAGAGAGTTACTTTATCAAAGACACCTAAGGCTTAGAGACACATGATTTTTAGTTTTGGCCTGATCAGAACCTAGGTCATGCATCATGGCATTTAAAAGTGAGACCTGGCATGGATTTAGAGGGTGAGAGAAGTTAACGCATCCAATTATGGTTATGGAGACCTGAGTCAATTCCACCATATTTACCGAAAAGGTGTGGAGTGAAGTGTGCTTCCAGCCTTCCACCTAGGTGATGACCTGTGTCCAAACACTAAGACGGTCGATGCCCAAGCCCTTGTTCACTAGGTGGCAGCAAGTGGCAGTACGCCCCTGTGTGTGTGTAAAATAAGATACTTCCTTTCATCATACACACATTTTTGAAAAATCCATCTATGCTAACAACAGTTCCAAGAATATTTAATAAAACTGCTGAGCCTGTGTCCTGCTATTTCAAAATTGAAATACATTATCAAGCTCCTATAGATCTTAAAGGAACCACTATCTGGCTCTGCTTATTTAAAAGCATGCGTTGAGCCTGCCCTAGATTTATAAAACAGAACTTTAAAGTAGATTTGAGAAAGTTTGATAAACTTAGCAAAAAGGTGCAAAGCAAGCAAAGCAAAGAAAAATCTTTATATAAAACTTAAAGCAACACATAAGCTTAGAACCTTAAAAAGGTGCCAAGGCTCTTAAAACTTCTTTCATTTCTTCCTCCCAGAAAAGAGAGCTTATTCAGATTGTCTAAAGCAAAAACATTTTATAAAAAAAAAACATACACTCACTTAGCTCGTTTAGCTCATTATTTTCGTTTTAAAACTATTTGCAGTACAGCACTCGACATTGGAAGGGACAGATTCTTCTGACTTTGGGTATCAAAAAGAGAATAATATTTGTAAGGAAACACTTTAAATTTTAATGAATATGGTAAAATATGAGTGTACTTTATTGTTGCTTCCAAATATTAAAAAGTGTAAATTGTGTATATAGGATTTGGAATATGTCTTTCGGTAAATGATAATAATTTTACAAAAACTGTTGAAAAACGAAAAAATTTTATACGAGGTTTAAGCAAGCAACACGGCTTCGCTTCACAGGGATTTCTAGTCGTTAGAGGTAACGGTTAGGGATTTCTGGGGAGTGGCCGACACACCTACCGCTGGTAGGGGGTGGGGGTGTGTCATCATTGATGGATTACATCCAATGATCATTTTCAAACAAAATTCTTGTTTATGAACCAAAAGCTTTTTGGATGTTACACCTCAAATGATCATTTCATTTGCAAAACCATGTGTCTTTTGTGGGCAACAAATTTTCGGGGTCTCACCGCAGGCTCTACACACCTTCCAACACTTTTTGTACTTTCACCGTTAGAGTGTCTGAACTAGTTCGGGTCTTTCACCTGATGGAGTATCTAGCCCTTCTTGCTATTACTGATACACAATTTTTCCTTTCATGAACACGTACTCATCGGATCGCCCAACTTATTTAGCTTCCATTCATCAATCACCAAGTGAGGTGATTGATTTGAACTGAAAATCACACCCATGTAATGCTATAAGCTTTTAAAATAATGCAATGTGATGCATCATTGCATGTTCATGCTATGCCACATATGTGATGAATTCCATATGGACAATTTCGATTCCACACGAATCCATGCATCATGGATAGTTTCATATTATACGCATAATTTCCACTAAAACATTTATAATAATGTTAAGGTTATTAGAACACACATATTAACATTCATCAACTAAACAATAAAGTATATAATACATATCGTCACAACACACTTAACTTAAAGGTAAAATGTGGCATATAGTGCTCCACAAGAACAATCCAATGCCCCTTAACCCTCGTAACGCCTTAAAAATACCCTACCAGCCAACATGCTTAAAGATAAATAGTAAATAAATTCTTCCTGAACAACTTAAAACAGAAAATATATAACCCGAAAAATTTATAGGAAGTCAAATAAAATTATAAAATGGTCAAATAGGAATCTGGTACAGAACAAAGAATATAATTACAAATGTAAAATGAAGTGAAATGAAACAAACAGTGAAATGAAGTGTTAAATGGAAAATGAGAAAAGTGGATTTAATGAGAAGGGTCAAACAAGGCCTTATGAAGAATTAAGACTTAAGACCAAATTTAGTTCCTGTAAAATGCCATTTCACATTAGCAAAAAGGGGGAAAGAGGGAGAAAGGCTAGGCACATCCAATAAGAGAAAGGGAGAGGGATTGTGAATTTTCATGTAATCAAGGGACTAGTTGATCAAGAAGAAGGAGGAAGAAGAAAAGGGAAGAAAAAGAGAATCTAGATTGGCATGTTTTAAAACAAAACCTAACCCTTTCTACTTGTGTTTGGTTTAATAAAACCCCAAAATGTGGTATAAAAGTGTTCTTGGATATTTTAGTTCAGTTTGAGGTTACTGCATTGTTTATTGTTTGATTATTTTGAGGAATGTGTAGTAAAAGGAGAATGTTATTTTCAAAGAAACAAAAGTCACTAAAAATTTGTTAAAACACCTGCCTTGTTGTGGCTATAGATTAAGTTATAATCATACAAATGAAGTGATTCCAATTGGTGCAAACCATGGAGATAGATATAAAAACATAGAAGGGACCATGAGCAATTTCACACAAACAGTAAGGCTCCCGAATATAAAGGGCTTTTGGTGGCCCATGTGGCTTATGGGTATGCCCCGTAGTTGTGGTGTTTTGATCATAAAATGAGTTTCACTCATCCAATTTGAGTGATTCAAAATTATGGATAAACTAGACTTCTAGGGAAATAATTTACTTGAAGAAAGTGTAAGCAAATTGTAACTTGAAGTGCCAATGTCAGTGGGCGTAATGCAGTCTGTTTTACAAATTAAGAGTAGTCACAGATGTAAATGCAATAAGCTTTGAGTTTTGGTGATCCAAATTGGGTGATTCGATTGGAGAAGAAACCTTAAAACCATATCTTTAAATGAAGCGAAGGAACCATTACCAATTTGTAGATTAAGACCCCAGAAATTGGGAATAACAGTAGGTGATCCAATAGGCTATTGATTTGGCATTAAAATGTCGTAACTTGAGTTTGGGACTGTTTTGGCTAAGTGTGTTTTGGAATTTATGAGAATAGATTTTTGGGATGATTAAAGGTCATGGGAAGGAATAGATGGTCTTAGAAATATTAAATTTTCTACTGGACAAATTTATTTGGGAATTTATTTGATTTTAGAAAGTATTTGGTTATAAGCTATCAAAGTGGACAGGTTAGGGTTTTAGGATGTTAAAGTTAACAACTGGAGAAATTGGTTTATAATCTGATTTTGGGTGCTTGGGGGTTGGTTAGACCTTGTTCTAATCTAATCAAATCAATGTTTGAAGTTAATTTTAGATAACATTAGGATTGGTTTTGGTGAGACGTTTTAAAGGTACTGTTGTCTGAAAAAAAAAATAGCATGTTTTATTTTGTTTGTGTTATGTGGTTGAGGGTCTTAGAGAAGGCATTTTAAATTTAAAATTTTCAGAGATGTCATTGGATATATAAAGGACTAAACTGGAAAGTTTAAATAATTTTGAAAGGCCGTTTGAATAATTTTTGGGTAATAAAGTCAGAGAGTACAAAAGCTGGAAAATAACGTCGCTGCGTGTGGTGTTAGTGTGCATTTTGAGGTTTTGACTTAATCTTCCTTTGGGGATAGTTTAATTTATCAAGAGTACTGTTAGAAAAGGATTAAAAGGCAAGGCGAAATTTTAGTATTTTGGTTATGTGATGGATTAATGTAAACCCTTAGTTTCGATCTATAACCTCTTAGTGTTAAAAAATGGATTAGAGAGGTAAAATAAATCTCTATATTAGATTAATTGAATTTCATGGCGTTAGAGAATTATCAATTTAAGGTTGACGACAAAATTAGTCAACTATAAAATTTTAAGTAACATTACAATAGAATCAAGTTAGTGTTAAGCTAAATCGATTCATCAATTTCATGAACGCCATTAGAGTTTATGACAACTAAATTAGCAAAGAAAAGATCAATGAAGAGTAAAATAATTCATCCATAGATAAGAGACAAGTTAAATAAAATAAAAGTTTGAGTGCACGATTAAGAAAAAATTTTACATTGGTTGTTCGTGAGTAATGGACAACTATTAAGTGATTTAAATAAGAGATTGATGACAATCAAAATAAGTCAAGTGGACAAGTGAAGAGTGCAAAGCTATCATAAAAATCAAAAAAAAAATGATGATTCCCGTATAGAATAAAGGAGGAGAGAAAATGATGGTCAAACAAGTTAAACATGAGACTTAAGTGTCATTTTCATGAAGGCTAATCATATATATTGAACATTTATCAAGATTTCAACAAGAAAAGATGAAAATACGTGAGAATAAAAAGAAAGAAAACAGCAACTGCCAGAGAATAAGAAACAAAGCCCAGGCGGCAGTGAAAAGAAAAAGAGAAATAGAGAGGAAGTTGACGAAATTTAAAGGAGTGGGGCAAGAATGCAAATTAGAGAAGTGCAACTAGTATATAAGCAACACTTGGCTAAAAATTTTGAGCAAACCAAAGGCAATTTCGTGCATCCCCTCAGCTGAAACAATGAAGCACCAGAAGAAGACAGCAAACATGCACACTGCAGGGCAAAAATGGCAGCAAGGAAAAATGGATGAAGACAGCCCCTTTCCAGCCCATCCAAGCCTCAAATCTTCTCTTTAAACCCTCTCCCAAGTCCCTCTCAACTCTCTAAGTCAAGAACCAGAAGCTAGAAATTGGATTACTCTCCTTTTCTTTGCTGGAATTTCCAACAGTGTTGCTGAAATTTCTTTTGCAGAATTTTGTTGTATGTTGTTTGGGGGTTTTGCACTAGAAATGGTGTCAAAACCTACGTGATTGTTATATAACCTTAGAGGATGTGTTTTTGGGTGTAAATGGTAGATTAGGAGTTTGATTTATGGGCTGTTATAGGCGAGAATCATAGAAACGAAAATTTGTTTTCCACACAAACTAGTTGATGAAAGTTTTAAGTGAATTGTTAGTGTTCAAATGAACAAGTAATGTTTATGTGTGTTATGACCATATTAGACAGTAAAATAAATACTTAAATTTAGGGTTTGAACCCAAGTTTGAGCATTAAAAAATAAAAAAAATGATTAGAAAGGATAAGAAAGCATACTTAGGAATAAGAAGCTCAAGAGAGCTAGTTTGACAATATTAGTGATTCCCAAATACTCAAATTTGAGCTAGAGGACACCTGACCATATTTGGTTTTATTTGGGGATGTTATACACCTTAAATGATGCCTAGGAACCATAACCATAGGTTTTTTGAAAGCAGTCGAATCCGATAAAAAAAAAAAAAAAATTGGTACAAGTTATGCACAAAATAGTGTCGTTAAGGCTTTGAGAAGTGAAACGATTATCCTAATGCAATTTTTATTGCATGGTTTGAGTGTGGTTCATCATTATTAGTTAAATGAAGTTTAGTTATGGAATAAAATCTGGCGTCACTAATCACAACAGAATTTACAAAACGGGCACTTAGTGCGCCAAAGTGTCAAATGCGTTTGCCTTAGATTTGACCTAGCAAACGATAATATTTTCCAATGAAATTTTACGTATAACTAGAAGGTGATATAAGTGAACCGTAGGAAGAAGAAGGAAGGAAAACAGAACCCCGAGCAGTGTGCTACCACCTGCTCTATTTTGGGCTGTCCGTTTTGAGTAAAAATGTAATTTTTTGTTCCAAGCCTTCAACAATTAAACGGACTGCGTGGGGTGATCCCTAAGGGTCAAAAACTAAAACTTTTACACAAAAATAGGAGTTAGAGTCTCGGTTGAGTAGAAACAAGTTAGGAGGATATAGAGAAAAATGGTCTTAGTTAGAGATTCTTGACCTTATAGTTGAGGAGTGGAAATTTTTGTCACTAGTAATGATGAGGAATATTGTGTAGGTGGCGAGCGCGGGAGCGACATCCACGAGGCCTCGTAGAGATGCTTGGCCGGGGAGTGAGCGGCCCCGAGGGTAGAGTGGTTCTGCCAGATCTTTCGATTTCATGTAAATGGTTGATGTTTGGTAATGAATATGGTAGTTAAGTAATCTAAAAAGAAAATAGTTGAAAGAGGTTTTAGAAGTTTGAAAGCGAGTTAGATTTGTGCTTTTGACACTAAGTTAATGTAGTTTTAAAACCCGTAATATATTCCTTAAGATATAATGGTTGCGTTATGTGGCAATAGTGATGAAATTAAGGTCAGTAGTGGCTCATGATAGAGAAAGGATTAGCACTACGCGACGATGTAGAAAATTCCGTCTAAAGTAGTTATGAGTTTCATAAAGTATAGCGCTCTCATTACGATGCGGACAATTCCGCCTTGCATTAGTTGGCTATTTGTATGGTTGGCACTACGTGGCGATCACGGAAATAAATTCCGCTCGTAGTTGCCCGGAGTTTTAAGCGGCCTGATTGCGATGCGGTAAGTCAGTATTGTAGTTGCTCAGTGATAAGCTTTAGCGCCCTACGTGCGATGTAGTAAATTTCGTAACGTAGTGGTTGAGATGACTTAGTAAGCTTCACGTAGGCATTAGTTTTAATCGCCCGTGATGGTTAAAATATTTAAAGGATATACATAGGAGTTTTTTTTGAAAGAAATCATAAAACAAATGATAAATTTTCATGTTAGTATATGTGATATTATATCTCCATTACACTAACGACTTTGTTTATTTAATAGTATTTATATTAGGTAGTATTGTCTTATCTCGGACGATGGGGCGTCATCATTTGTTGTCAATATATAGGTGGGCGATTTATAATATGATGTAAACTTTATGTATGAGATGGATATGTAATTGAGCAAGCGTATATTGATTTTGAAATTGTATATATTTGTAAATATTAAATGCATTTTATTATATGATGCGTCTAGATATATTCTACTTGAGTTTGTAAGTTTGTACTTATAAATTGAGAATTGAGTGTTGATGTGGCATGTTTGTGGAAATATGATAATGATTATTGCAGGTTTGGGAATAAAGAAGTGGGGAAGAATTGAGGTTTTAGTCAAAGTGTAAATTTCTTGACAGGTAAATTTTGGTTTATCAAAATGCGTGATTATCTTCTTAGAAAATTTTATAAAAATATTTGAAACAAAAAGTTCGCGAAAAATTTTATCACTCCCGACTAGTTTAAAAGAACGATTTACGAGTTTAAGCAAATCAATAGGTTATAGAAGTTAGGGTTCACTTCTCGGTTTCTTCGTCCAGACGGTGATTCGAGGAGTCCGTTGAAGTGTCCGGAAGGATCCTCCAGACAAGAGTTTAGATAAGGTCTGGGAAGGGTCCTGTCAAGTTGGTATCAGAGCCAGGTTCTCGTTTAGTTGAAAGAAAGTTTTAAGAGAAAAGTTTGACCTATTTCGCCTAAATTGTGTGCTAGTTATGCTTAAGGCATGAAGTTATTCTGTGTACACATCATTCTTCAGATTTCAAGAGTTATGCTTTCATTGATTGCATAAGCTAAAGCATAAGTTATAGTACTTGAATTCAGCATATTATGAATGTGCATCAAAGTGAGTTGTTAAGTAAAGGTTTATGCATTAAATTGTGAGTTAAATATTGCATGGAATTATCATGCCAGATTATATTGAGTTAGTGGCTGAACTTGAAATTTTGATTTGTGGCTATTAGTGTACTAGTACATTGGCTATCTGTCGAATCGTGCGGGGCGGAGATGGGGCAACCCGCAGAAGGCACCCGCACGGATAAAGAAGCGGGAATGATCTGTCAATGTGCCAAAGTTACACTTTTACAGTATCACGGTCGGTCGACAAGCACGCCCATGACTATTCGAGGCGGATGGAGCAGATAGCGCAGATGCGACCCTTGACGGCCATGTGATGCAGGATATCGATTGAAGCGCGAAGTAAATTAGCGTGGCCCGAGTATGATGTGCATGGAGATCGAGAGAGGGTTATCTTGGATAGAGGTAAGCGAAGAGATTTTTCGGATGATGGGGTGTCTGTGAGAGGAGCGAGGTCTCTATTCTGCCTTCCTACTTAAGATCGCGCGAGGCGGGTGGAAGCGCGTCGAGAACACACCGGAGAGTCGCATGGGCGAGGTTAAAGAGAATTCTGGAGAGATTTTTTCCTAAAGCTATAAAGATGCAAAGTTAAAGGTTTTATAGATTAGAGCATGGGAGCTCCTCGGGTCCCAGTCTGAAAGAAGTTTTGAGTTAATTCGCTGGTTCCTTTCTTCGCGAGAATGAACAAGAGAAGGTCAACAGATTTATGGTAGGTCTTAACCCCGCAGTTAGGACCATAGTGACATCTGCATCACATACGGATATGGGCGGTTGGTAGGGCGTACAGTGGGCGAGTGCCTGAGGCCCAGCCTGAAGTCAAAATCGAGTCGGTCGGAAGGAGATGGACCGGTAGCCATCGGGGAGGAGTCGATAAGATGCCCTAAAATTAGTCGGCCGGCGTAGTCCGCAGTGTGATGATCGGAGACCCCGGGCCCGGTCGAGTTTGTTCGATCATCGGCGGGGTCGAGGCTAGCGAGTTGGAGGAGCGGGCCCGGTGTGCGGCGGATGTGGCCCGATCGCGTCCGTTGAGTGCCTTGAGGAGTGGGGCTGGGTGTTTCGGATCGCGACCCGGGAGGGGCCATTTCATGAGTTGTCCTAGTGCAATGACATGGTGGAAGTCACGAGGCCATATCTGACTCGGGGAGGCGGACCCGTGGGAGTCGTGGACTCGATGGGGAGGCCCGGTGGAGGAGCTACTAATGCATGAAAGCGTTTAGTGGCGGGTAGGTAGAGCCTTACAGAGAACGGCCTATTAGACCATTCGAGCGAAGCCGGGTAGACCTGCATGATCAGTAAGCGAATTATATATGGTGACCCGACGGCGGTAGATGCTACCTGAAATGTGGTCACGGGTACCATTTCTTTGGTGATCACGTGCTCATGTATTGGTGGACTCGGGAATTACCCATTCTTTTATTTCTCGGGAGTTCATAGATAGAGTCGGGATAGAGATGAGACCGATCGAGTGTAGTATGGTAGTGTCACCTGGGTGATTAAACATTGCGGATAGAGTCTCTGAGGAAGTAAAGTGACTATAACCGTCGAGGATTCGAGGCGATATAATAGTACTGATATTCATGAATTTTACATCGTGCGGGCATGGATTGGTTATTAAACATCGCACTACCGTCGATTACTCTGAGGAAAGAGGTCAGTTTAGTAGTACGACTTGGGGAACAGTGATCTTTATGGAGAAGATACTTTCTGAGTTTAATCGGCATATCTGAAGCAAACAAGATGCTCAGTAAAGCGTAATAAATTTTGGTGTCTGTGAATCTGTGACGGTGAGATCACGGTTGGCGAAGTTCCTGTAGTGAAACGAGTTCTTTGATGTATTTCTGAGGACCCCTACCAAAGAGTTCTGGCCAGAATAGAAGATTGAATTCGAGGTGCATTGGCGCTTTGGCATAGACCATCTACATGGCAGTGCTAGGATGGCACCGGCGAGCTAAAAGAATTGAAGGTGCAAATGGAAGGTGAGTAGGGCTTTGTTAAGGCAGGTGATCATCAACGTGGGGAGCTCCGATGTTGTTTGTGAAGAAAGATGGGAGCCTTCGTTTTATGCATCTATTATAGGCGTTTCAGCCAGTAACCATCAGGAATCGGTATCCATTGCGAGAATCGATGATCTATTTGATGGCTAAAACTAAGGGTCACTGCAAAGATAGATCTACGTCAGGATATCATCGTTTGAGGTGGCTAGGGAAGATGTTCCCAAGGCGTATGAGCTGAATATGGGCATTATGAATTTTTAGTGATGCTCCATTATTTAACCCGACGCTCCGGCGGCCTTTATGGGATTGATGGGCCATTGGACCTTAAATTTGAACAAGTTTGTCATAGTCTTCATACGATGTGTGTTTTTGAATATTCAAGTAGTAAGAGAAGACATCTGACACATAGGACCAATGTACAACTGCAGAGACATCGATATGCAAAAAGTTGACAAGTACCAATTTAGTTAGATGGTGGCACTCTTGGACATATAGTATCATGAAGACAGCTAGTGAATCCTCGAGAAAGTGAGGCATTATGGTCGAATACCAGGCATGCTTGAAGTTAAGTTTCTTGGGTTTAGCTAGTTACACTACTAGAAGTTCGTATAAGAGGTTCCTCCAGTGCTCTCACGTGAGGTCGCAGAAAGAGAATGAGTTCATCAGTGGAAGCTTTGTCAGGCTGAGTTTCGGTGAGATTCATAAAAATGACTCTTGCACCCGATTGCTTACACTCCCCTCGGGAAGTGAGAGTTCTGATATGTTGATGCCTCCGAAGTGAGAGTTTAAGGGATCCCCGTGATGGTGGCAGCATGATGAGTGATAGCTTGTCTTGAGGTATTAAAGAAGCATAAAATGCGCTTTATCCAGCGCCGCGATTGGGTTAAGCCGGTACGTAGTGTTCGTGTTGAGAATGTGGCGACACTGCCTGCAATAGATACCATGCCGGATCTTTGCGATCCTGGCTTCGCGGTATCTATTCTCTGAATTTTAGAACAGGAACCCAGGGGTGGATAGAACTCATCAAAGACTACATTTTCCATTGATTTTCACCGAGCGACGAATGTAGTAGCGGATACTTAGTGAAAGCCCTCTAGTTCCCCCAGCTGTTATGAGAATACTTGCCAATCTTGGCTAGAGCGGGGTCATGGGGATGAATTTGAGGGGCAATGATCGGGTGCCTCTAAGTAGCTGACTTTTCATGTTTGGCGGTGTTAGTGGGGTGGGATTAAGGGCACAAACTCGGGACCCAGCTGTTGGTAGAAATTGAGAAGCAGAATAGAGGATGGACAGATAACTTCACCTTACGAGGTGATGGGACAGTGTTGGGCCGGAGATTATGTGTCCAGATGTGATAGAGTTGAAGAAAGAAATCATGGAAGAGGCACACTTTCGTGACATATACGATGCATCAGGGAGTACTAAGATCGTCGGACTCCCGAAGACCTCTTGGTGGAGAGGTATTAGAGAGAGATGCCACAGAGTCGTATCTAAGTGCCTAACTTGTCAATGATCAGAATTGAACATCAAAACTGCGAGTTTTTTCTGACCTTTATCGTTCCTGAATTGCAGTAGGAAAGGATCACGATGGTTCGTGACGGGACTTCACGAGGACACCGCGTGGTTTGATGCTGTTTAGTTCTTCAATGGATAGATTGTGAAGTCGGCCCACTTCATTGCTACTAATGCCTATTCCTGAAAGACCTGCAGTTGTATGTAGATGAGATTCAGGGCTCGTAGGCGCGGTGTCCATTGTAGGTGGGAGTCTCAGCTTTGTTACCAGGTGGCGACTGAGATGCTGGGCGCAGTTACACCGTCTTGCTGCACACAGACGGATAGCCCGTCGGAGAGAACCATTCGGACTCTCAGAACCATCATTGCAGAGCATATCTGATCGGAACTCAGGGGAAGGCCCAGGATAATTACTGCGTGATAGGGTTTCTGACAGCCAGTTATGGATTCCAGTAATGGTATGTATACTATGAGGCATTGTATGAAGAGTCATGCGGGGAGAATTCCCAATTCTGTTGAGATGAAGTGAGGAAAGAAGATTAATTAGCTAGAGATTGTCGAGATACAACCCGAAAGTAAATATGATCTGAGAGGGTTGAAGATAAGCAATAATTTGAAAAGCTATCTTGAGATGATCGACGAGACACGAAGTTTGGAAATGGGTGACCAATGTTCCCTCTGAGTCGCTGGAAGGAGTATTTTGAGGTTTAGGAAGCGTGGAAAGTTGGAGTCCACGATACATAGGCCCTATGGGATAATGACAGTGGGTGAGAGCGGCATAGTTGAAATTTCTGTCGAGTTAGCTGACACATCCGCGATATTTCGATCTCCATGCCTGCAGTAAGTATATGTTGACCTTCACGCATATTGCAAGGGCAACCTATTAGTGAAGAAAACTTGACCTACGAGGAGCATCCGGTAAATCCTAGATAGAATCGAGTGTTGTGTAATAAAGTGATTCGTACGAGTGAAGGAGTCTTTATAGGCGAAATCATGGGGCGAAGAGAGCACATAAGAGACTGAAAGCAGATCAAATTATTGATACCCTCGGTTGTTTGAATAAGATGCACCTTGATTTAAATTTTGAGAGACGAAATTTTATAAGGGGGAAGGAAATTGTAAGCCCTTAGTTTTGATCATAAACTCTTAGTGTAAAGATGGATTAGAGAGAGGTGAAATAAATCTATATTAGTTAATTGGAATTGTGGCGTTAGAATTATCGATTTAAGGTTGACGACAAAAATTAGTCAACTATAAAATTTTAAGTAACATTACAATAGAATCAAGTGCAGGTGTTAAGCTAAATCGATTCATCGATTTGATCTTCATTCATGAGTTTCAAACAACTAAATTAGCAGAAAGATCGATGAAGGTAAAATAATTTAAATATCCAGTGATAAGAGAGACAGAGTTAAAGGAAAATAAAAGTTTAGTGCACGATTAAAGAAAAAATTTTACATTGGTTGTTGGTGAGTAATGGACAAGCTATTAGCGATTTAAATAAGAGATTGATGACAATCAAAATAAGTCAGTGGACAAGTGAAATTGAAACTATATAAAAATCAAAAATGATGATTCCATATAGAATAAAGGAGAAAAATGATAAGTGAAACAAAGTTAAACATAAATTAAATTGCCATTTCCTTTGAAGGCTAATCCTTTCTGTTGAACATTTATCAAGATTTCAACAAGAAAAGATGAAAATAGGTGAGAAATAAAAGAAGAAACAGCTGAGAATAATAAAACTGGGCAGCAGTGAAAGAAATAGAGAGGGATTATGTGAAATTTAAGAGGTGGGGCAAGAATGCAAGTAGAGAAGTGAAACTAGTACATAAGCAACACTTGGCTAAAAATTTTGAGCAAACCAAAGGCAATTTCGTGCATCCTATTGAAACAATGAAGCACCAAGAAGAAGACAGCAAACATACACTGCAGGAAGCTAAGTAATAAGAAGAGTGGATGAAGACAGCGCACCCAGTAAATCAAACTACTCAAATCTCTAACAGGCCTCTCCCAAAGTCCTCTCGCTCTCTAAGTCAAGAACCAGAGTACAGTGGCTTACTCTCTCTTTCTTTTGTTTCAAAGCAGATATTGCTAATTTCTTTTGCAGAATTTTTGTTTTATGTTGTTGGGGTTTTGCACTGAAATGGTCATAAAACTGATGATAATATATAACCTTAGAGGATGTGTTTGTGGGTGTAAATGATGATTAGGGTTTGATTAATGAACATTTATAGACTTGAGAATCATAGAAACGAAAATTTGTTTTTCTACACAGTAGTTGATGAAGTTTAGTGATTATTAGTGTTCAAATTAGAGCAGTAATGTTTATATTATTGTGCTATGACCATATTAGACAGTAAATAAGCTCTGAAATTTAGAGGTTTTGAACCCAATTTTGAGCATTAAAAAAAATTAAAAAAAAATGATTAGAAAAGGATAGGAAAGCATGTAGGAATAAGAGAAGCTAAGAGAGCTAGTTTTGACAATATTAGTGATTCCCGTACTCAAATTTGAGCTAGAGGAGACCTGACCATATTGGTTTTATTTTGGGATATTACACGCCAATGATGCCTAGGAACCATAGAAAACCATGGTTTTGGAGCGGATCGAATCAGATAAAAAAAGAAAAAAAAATGGGTCACAGGACCCTTTTTAAAATAGTCTTAGTTAAGGCTTTGAAGTGGCTTGAGATTAACCTAATGCAATTTTTATTGCATGGTTTGATGTGGTTTCATCATTATTAGTTAAATGAAGTTTAGTTTTATGGAATAAAATCTAGCGTCGCTGGTAACAGAATTTAACGGGCACTTATTACAAGCGAAATTCCAATGCACGTTTCCTTAGATTTGACCTAGCAAATGATAATATTTTCCAATGAAATTTTCCGAATAATAGAAGAGTGATACCAGTGAGCAGTAGGAAACGAAGGAAAACGGAACCCACAGCGTGCCACCACTCTGGTATGGAAAGCGATCAGTTTTGAGTAAAAATGTAATTTCGTTTGAAGCTAACCGTGATTAGCGAATGGCGTGGGTGATCCTAAAATTCGAAACTAAAACTTTACACAAAAATCAGGATTAGAGTCTCGGTTAGTGAAACAAGTTAGGAGGATATATTGGTCAGAGAGGGTGTACGGTATGTGCTTAGGTAATAATCTTGTGAAAGACCTTAATTATTTTAGTGTGAATTTTACAATTTTTTTAAGGGTGAAATTATAAAATTTTTCAAATAATTGTGGCACTTACAAATATAGGAAGGTGGAGGGTAGTATAAATTATGAATTTGAAAGAATAATAATAATAATAAATTGTCCAGGAAATAGTTCGGAGAATCTCGAAATTCTCTAGATTTCGGATAATGAGATTCTGCCAGATTAAGTTAGGTCTCATGAAATCTAAGTAACCCGGGAAAGTTTCGTTAAATTCGAGACGGTCGAGATATTTTGAATTTAAAGCTGACGGGTTTAGAGTGAAGCACAGCTTGGGATTTTAGAAAAATCTGAAAAAATGGCAAATATTTAAAGAATATTCAATTAGGATAAATAAAATTTTCGGGATGAAATGGATTTCGAATGGGATAATAGAAATTATTTATCTAGTAATAATAATATTATTCAAAGAAAAAGAATTAAAAAAAAAAAAAAGATAAAAAATCAATAAAAAGCAAAGCTGGACTGGACATTTGGGCAGGAAGCAGCTGGCAGAGAAAATTTTTAATTTTACTATTTTCTTCTTGCTATTCTTTTCTGGAATCGGAGAAATCGGATCGCTGGGCGTGGAGTGGGAGGCAGAAAGCCAAAAATTGGTATACGCGAGAAGAGGAAATGCAGCATGGGTGTATAATGTCTTGTGCTTTATCAGAAAACACAAAAGGTAGAAAATTTGCTAATTGTGTTATTCAAGCTGGGTTAATGTAATGACTGGGAAGTACAACTAAGCGGGGGGTGAAAGGTGCGTAAACTTTAGATCGAAAATTTTAAGTGGTTGGTTTGTAAATTTTAGGGCCCGTGTTAGGTGATCAGTGAATTACACGGTTCATTGAATGGTTTTGATTGAAATTTCAAGATTGTAGTCAGACAAGTCGGACAAGAAATTTTGAGAAATGTTTAGGGTATTTTAGGCTATGGAAAGTCCTTGATCAAAGTTGACTAAATGGATTTTCTCAGCAGTTAATGTGTATGGAGCATTTTGGTAGGTGTGCTATTATCGATATCCCATGTCGAATAGGACTAACACGTAAGTTTTGTTAGAATCAGTTCGTTCGACTGGTCGGCAAGCGCGTATGTTTATGGTTAAGCGTTGAGCGGGAGGCGTTTTAAATGTTGAATGGATTGTGTGGCGATTTGAGCATCAGACGAATCTGGAAAGTCATTTGGAATTTGAAAATTAGTTGAGAAAAGGTGGAATCTTCCAGAAAATCGGCACTACAAAAGCGAAGTGTTTTAAAATTCTGAGGATTTGTAAGTGCTTTGAAAATATAGATTTATAAAACGCACATTTTTTACACTCCCAATTGTTATACTCGTGAGAAAAGTTTGATTTCGGTATTTAAACGATTTGGCACAGTTTATGAGCGCTAAATATTGTGATTCAGTTTAGGTCATATGTATTTAGTTGCCATGGCTAGGTTATGGATATTATAGTAGTATATTCTTGGGTGGCAATTGGGGGTTAGATACAGAATATATATCTTGAGTAAGCCTGCGCATTCGAGGGTGCCATAGTTAGCGCGGTGACAAGTACATAGCGATGAGTGTTGGTTCAGTTCATGACATTTTAGTTAGAGGTTCCATTATGCTATATAGATCCGTGTGTTCAGGACAGTGCTGGCAGGTAGTGTTAAAGTTCTCTAAGTACACGGGGATCAAGTTCTACACAATTATCACACAATCCCAGGGTATTCGAAAATGGGTCGCGATGGTTGATGCGATTTACGATTATAGCAACGAGATATTCATACAGTGAAATGGTTTTGGTAGTAGAAATAGTTTGAGCAGGTTTTCAAGCGGCGAAATAGTTTTCAATGGTTAGCGGCGAAAACGGTTTTGAAATGGTTTCATATGGCTTCAGTTTTTCTCATAAACGATTTCAGGTATTCGTGGGATTTTCATATTGGGAGGTATAGCAGTGAACTGACAACATTTGAGCTTGGACTCTTGACCAGTTTGGCTCACGAGTTTTACAATTTTTAAAATAATTTTTAAGTCACAGTGCGGCCAAGAAGATCTTTCGAGGATCCTCGAGTCTTAGGCTTATTTGTCTTTGTGATTATATAAGTGGAGTGTAAGTAAACTAGTAAAACTTAAAATGTGACATTTTGTATATGTAATATACTACATAAAATATCGTACATGGTTTTGAGAAAAAGCAGTTGCGATAAAACATATTTGATTTGATCGCTCCTGTGCAGATGAGGGCCAGGAGGTCCTTGTGATTGTAGTTGGATTTTGGAAAATATTAGAGTATTTTTCTCACCGGTGATTTTTGTATTTTGGAAGCCGACCACTTAGGTCGCGATCGTTATCTTTCTTGCGAAATTTCGATTCATCCCCAAGGGTGTGATTTTGATAGAAAGACGACCCGTGTTTTCCAAATACGATTTAATGGTTTTCACGAACTAGAGCATTATTGGCTTGTCGGTCGAGCTGGGTGAGAGGTTCTTTGTGGAGTTGCCGGCAGATTTTCTGTCACTAGGAAGGGGGTCTGTCATATATAGAGAAAAATGGTCTTAGTTGAGATTCTTGACCTTATAGTTGAGAATTGAAATTTTTGTCACTAATGTGAGGGAATATTGTGTAGGTGAGCACGGGAAGCGCGTCAGGCCCTCATAGGGGCGGCTTGACGGGGAGTGACGGCCGTAAGTGGTTCACAGCAAGATCTTTCAATTTCATGTAAATGATTTGATGTTTGGTAATGAATATGGTAGTTAAGTAATCTAAAAGAAAATAGTTGAAAAGAGAGTTTTAGAGTTTCAAAAGCGAGTTAGATTTGTGCTTTTTGACACTAGAAGTAAATGTAGTTTTACAAACATTATGTATATTCCTTAGATATAATGAGATTTAGCGTTATGTGGCAGCCCAGCGATGAAGTGCATAAAGTAGTCATCCTGATAGAGAAAAGTTAGCCTTCTGTGACGTCGCGGAGAAAATTCTGTCTGAAGTAGTTGCTCGGTTTCATAAGTATAAAGTATTTCTGCGTTCTGATGGACGAATTCATGCGTAGTTGGCTATTTTGTATAGTTTGGCACTCATTAGCGTGCAATAAATTCAGCTAAATGGTGCCAGGAGTTTTAACCTTTACAATTGTGATGCACATTAAATTCCGTATTGTAGTTTGCTTTCGGTGATAAGCACTAGCGCCTACGTCTGATGCGATAAATTCCGTAACGTAGTGGTTAGGATGACTTAGTAAGCTTCCGTTGAGCGATTAGTTTAATTGCGAAGTGATGGATTTAAAATATTTAAAGGATATACATAGGAGTTTTAAGAAAGAAATCATAAAAACCAAATGATAAATTTTCATGTTAGTATATGTGATGATATATCTTCGTTTATTAACTTGTTTGTTTATTTGTAGCTATTTATATTCCATTGTGTGTGCTACTCGCGAGACTGATAGGGCGTCTATCATTTATTTAATCGATATATAGGTGGGCGATTTATGACATATGATGTAAAACTTTATGTATGAGATGGATGTGTAATTGAACTGACATATATTTTAAAATTTTGAAATTGTATATTTGTAAATATTCATGCATTCATATATGATACATCTAGATATATTCACTTGAGTTTGTAAGTTTGTACTTATAAATTGAGAATTGAGTGTTGATGTGGCATGTTTGTGGAAACCTGATAATTATTACAGGTTTGGGAATAAAGTGAGGAAGGAATTGAGGTTTTAATTGAAGTGTAAATTTCTTTATGTAAATTTTTGGTTTATCAATACGGCCGTTATCTTTGCCAAATTTTATAAAAATATTTGAAAACAAAGAGGATTACGAAAAATTTTATAACTCCCAACTAGTTTAAAAGAAAGCGAATTCCCCGAGTTTAAGCAGGTAAGCTAGGATATAGAAGTTAGGGTTCACTTCTCGATTTCTAACCTTCGATCAAGCCAATTACTGTTTCGAGGAGTCCGTTGAAGTGTCCGGCAGGATCCTCCAGACAAGAGTTTAGATAAGGTCTGGGAAGGGTCCTATCAATTAAAGTTAGGAAACTAACAACAATTTGTGATTTGAGCACAGCGATGTAGAAGTAGACTAGACAAACTCTAATTTTGTTGGCCCGAAAAAACTGGGCCAAATTTGGCCTGGCCCTATTGGACTATTGGGCCTAACAGTATTGGATCGGGCTGGCCCGGTTTGAAAAATTAAATAAAAAACCCATTTTTTACTTTACTTAATTACTTATCCAATTATCCACTTATCCTTTGACCACGGTTTCTTTTTGGTTTTGGCTTTTTACAAAACCAGGGACTCTTCTTCTCCTTCTTAGTTCACCCCATAGGCCTCCCGTGAGCCACCTCCTCGCTGACGATCCTCCAAACATTTTTCTGTCTTCTCCTTTACATCGATTACGATCCATTGATCCTCTTCATACATGTTTTACCCTCGTAATCATTTTCTAGGTAAAAATCATCACTTTTGCTTCAATTTTTTTCTTGTTTGATTTTTTTATTTATGAAACATAAATCTTAATCTTATAATCTTTTGTTTCTTTTTCGATCTTTAAATGGGTAGCGCTTGTATCGGCTTCATCTTGACCAGGACGATTGGGCTGACCGATGAAGTTGTATGTTTGGTTTAAGATTTCTCTGATAAAGCGTAAAATTGATGAGGGTTTTTAAGTGTGTTGTTGTGTTACTGTTGCCTGTTGGTTGTTGGTAGGTTCATGCATTGAAGTTCCCGGAGATAATATATTTCAGTTTTAGAAAATAATGAAAATAAAGAAACGATTTTCATAAATATAGAGTAAAAACCAATTTTGACATGATCCACTGATTCGAATAAAAACCGAGTTTTTAAACCGAGTTTTGAATAAGCCATTTTTTTTGGCGTTTTTCAGAATAAAAACCTAATTTTTAAACCGGTTTTTTAAAGTAACCGGTTTTGTTCTTGACATCTTGTTCTCCCCGTTCTTGTTTTGGCGGAATAAAGCAATTTTAAACGGGTTTCATGTTTTTCATTACATGAAATTGAACTTCTCTCACGTATTTTGTGTGTGTTTGAAAACTTCGAGCTTTGCTAAATTTCTAACCGACTTTGGTTTTAAGATGGTAGATTGCTATCGATTTGCCTTCTTTGCTATCTTGTATCTTGTTAGAGTTTTGAAGCTAATTGGTAGTGATGTGATCCACTTTCACGGATAATTTTAGTTCTCATCGTTGTCCAATGCTCATGCTTGCAATCTTACACTTGTGACTTGATAAACATGAAATGCAATTTAAGTTGATGAGGAAAATAAATTGTTGATTAGCCTCACTTTTACAGATGATTTTGAACAATCAGAATAGGAAATGTGATCAAGTTTGGAGAATGCAAGCTACAACTAAAGGATTGTTGGTTTGGAAATTCTTTAGTAACCAGTTTCTTTTGCAACTTCTTATTATTACACGGCTTTGGGGTTCTATGCTTTTGTTCCATTCACATTGATATGCTTTAAGATTCTTACTGATTTCAAATTGTTGGTCGGAAAGTTTAATACACTAACCTGTACTATATACTATTTGCATTATTTAATCATGTATTTTTCGGTTACAGTGAGAAAACAAATTCCCATATATGATCTTGTATTAGACAATATGTAATTTACATGATTGTTCTTGCATATCATTTTGCTTAAGCTTGACAAACTCGGGGTGATCTTGATTTTCTTTGCTTAACTCCTTGTTAATATAATTTGTAGCTTCGTTTGATTCGGTGACTATGAATGTGATTTTCCCTTCGACTCAATCTTTTGGAAGTGAAAATACTATATATACATTAGTGATCATATCTGATACTGGTCATTTGAGGAAGTAGAAAATAATTTAACTTTTTCACATAAGGTTGGGAATTTGGCATTTTGGCGATATAGGGGTCAGATTTGAGCCGACCAGTTCATCAGTGAAACTCGATCAAGACGACTATACAAAATGGTGTAGTCGAAAGAAGGAATCACACTTTGCTTGACATGATGAGATCAATGTTGAGCTATTCTTCTTTACCAATCTCATTTTGGGGATATGCGCCCGAATGGCGGTATATTGAGCAAGTTTCATCTAAGTCAATTTATAAGACTCCCTTGGAGTCATGGAATGGTAGCAAACCTAGTTTAAGACACATCTGCATATGGGGATGCCCAAACACGTCTTTAAGAAAGCTGTGAGAGAGTGGATCCTCGTTGAAAGTATGCATGTTTGTAGGTTATCGAAAGGAACAAGATGAGGTTTGTTTTATAGTACTCAGGGATAATAAAATATTGTCCCGACAAATGCTATGTTTCGAGCGCTATATGACAAATTTCAAGCCCACTTAAATAAAATAGTTCTAGAAGTTGCGCTGATTAGTCAATTCAAAAGTAGTTGTTGAACAGTAAAGAAAAGAGACCAATGATCAAGATCAATCACTACCACTACCATGATGTAGTGAGAGGGAAATAAGATTGCCCATATGTTATTGTGAAGCATAAGTTGCTATCACTGATGGTAGTAATGATGATCCATTATCATACAAGATGGCAATGGATGATGTTGATCAAGAGAAATGGCAAGAAGCCATGAAACTCGAAATGGAGTCTATGTACTCAAATTCAGTCTGGGAACTTATAGATCTCTACCATAAGGTATTAAGCCTATTAGTCGTAAATGGATCTATAACATAAAGAGAGGACCTGATGGAAAAGTATAAACTTTTAAGGCTAGGCTAGTGGCAAATGGTTTTATCCAAAAGGAAGGAGTATACTATGAGGATACTTTTTCACGATAGTCATCCTTTCAAATCCATTAGTTCTCTTGTCCATTCTTTGCTCATTTATTATGACTATGAAATATGGAAAATGGACACTAAAGACTACATTTTAAATACCTAAACATATACCAGAGAGACTATTTATTTAATCTAACTAGAGGTTTTGTAGTGAGCGAGAAACGAAATCTGCAAAATGAAAAGGTCCGTTTATGGACTCAAGCAAGCTTCTAGATCTCGGAACATCGGGTTCAATGAAGCCATAAAGTCTTATGGTTTTGAACAAAGTCTAGTGACATATGTCTATAAGCAAATAAACAAAGATAACATGGTCTTCTGGTTCGTAACTTTATGTGGATGACATTTATCCGTGGGAATGATACCAGTCTCTATCAGTAAAGTGGGTAGCGATCAAGTCGAATGAAGATTTGGGAGAAGCAAGCTACATTCTTGGTATCCAAATGATATGAGATTGCAAGAATAAGCTTTTAGCACTGTCTCGAGCATCATATATTGATAAGGTACTTATCAAAATATATGATTCAAAACTCAAAGAAAGGGAATTTACCCTCTCGACACGGGTTATCTCTCTAAGAGCGGTGTCAAAACACCCACAGAGGAAGAGAAATTAAGGGGATAGGTTCATATGCATCCAATAGTTGGTAGTTTAATGTATGCAATGTTGTGTATAAGACCAAACATCTGCTTTGCAGTGGCAATGGTTAGTCGGTAGCAGTCAAACCTAAGATCGGATCATTTGGTAGTCAAACATATTCTTGTATTTGAAAAGAAAGTCATATGTTGGTTTATTCTGGTAGAGGTTGTGCCTATTAGATACATGGGTCTGAGTTTCAGATCGGATAAAGACTCTTGGAAGTTCACTTCAGGGGCAGTGTTCTCTTTGGGAGGTGGAGCTATTATGTAGATATCGACAAACATGTGTTCTTGATTCTACCATGGGAGGATTGAGCCTCTTAGGCTTGTGGGGTTGCTAAAGGCGATTTGGCCGTGAGTTCTTAAAAGAGTTGGAAGTGGTTCCAAGTATGCATGAACCAATCATACTCTATTGCGATAATAGTGGAGCGGTGGAAAATGTCAAAGAACCTAGAAACCATTGCAAAGGAAAACACAAAGTGGAAATTCCATCGGGAAAGAGAGATTATCAATAGAGGAGATGTATTAGTAGATAAGATCGCGTTTGTGAACAATATAGTTGATTTGTTCACCAAGACATTACCAGCTCAAAGTTTTGAGCAACATCTTGAAGGGATGGGACTGTCATGGCGCCAGTCCACAGGGGGTCCGTTGGCGACCCGTCGACGGAAGCTTGTGAATATCGGGTATCGATATCGCATTTCGTTTGTCTCATATCTGGAGACCCATTTAAACATAATTTTGCTAAATAACCAATTGTAATAATATTTTACAAAGAGTTTGATGTCTGACTCCTTTTTACATTTATATGCGAAATACATTAAAACTAGGTGTTCTAATATATTTTACAAAAATAATTCTGAGCTAACCCATTCTTGTGCTCACGACCTCGAAAAGGAGCACCAGTCTTCCATGCTGAAAGGGGTCGCGACGGGGTGTGGCAGATAGTGATGTTTTCCTGCATGGGTTACTCCGCCTAAGTGCTCATGCAATGCTTTTTGAACATTCAAGCAAAACATATACGTTCCTACTCAAATGTCTACATGATATGGATGAGAATGTGACCCACCCACTCCCATGTCTCGAGGCCTCACTGACTCCCTCAAGCATGCCTAAGCCAAATGTGAGCAAAACATCATTTTAAAAACAAAAGCTTTTTGTTCTCGAAAACACTAGAGATTGAGTAAATATATTGAACTTCACCCTCGGCGAATTTGTTGGATAGCCTTGAAACGATCATTGGTCTCATCGAAATGAAGGCTGTTGGACAATCTCAAATCAATTCTCGAAAAATCTTCAAATTCCTTTCACGATCCTTTTCCATTTTCTTTCATGTCGCCTCACGCCCTATTACTCCTAGGTTCCCATTGCATAAACACAATATACCCATTTCACCTGGGCTATGTTAATATATTATATGGATATATTATAGTTTATACACAATCAACATGTTATTCATTAACACGTAGCAATAACATAAATTGAAAACCACATGTTCAAAACACGAATAGCAGTCCATCTTGGGCCTTGTATCCTGGCGGCTACAATTGTCATGTTACTCAGCAAACCCACGATGCACACAACAAGAGTCTGTCTTGACCCATCCAGCGGGTACCTCGGCCCCTTCACAAACATGAACCATTTGGTTCCCGATCATCCACTCACAACCGACAATCGAAAACTGAAATTTTTGAGTTTCAGTTCAAACCCCGGCCCACCACGGTCTTGGGCGTGTGAAGCGAATATTAAATCCTACATCCGCCGATCCCCAGTTTTGGAACTAAACCATATGGCCTTTCGCGGCGCCAAACGACCCTATGATTAGTACCCCGAAAGTGCTCATTTTGAAGTCCCTATTTAAGATAGGTTTTGGTGCTTTTTGCGTCTGTCATGTATTATTAAGCGGAATTGACATGTGTAGGTCCTTCCACATTCTGACTGTTGAGGTTATTTTGGTAGTTTCTGGTTTCGTAAACCTTTACCATCATTTTCAAGCTTGGCATGAAATTGGCGGGATATATCTTAGAGTTAAGTATGGTTTGTTGGCAATTTCATCAAGCTTCAGGATGAAGAAATAGCGTTTGGAAGATGCATAATGCGACTAGAGGAGCCAGGAAACGAAGGAGAAAGGCAATTTCGCAAACATAGCGAAATTTTCGCAATGATAGCGAAAATTTCGCAATGATAGAGAAATTTTCACAATATGTTTAAATTTCGCTACATAGCGAAATTTCGCTATATAGCGAAATTTTCTATGCATAGTGAAATTCTCTGCATCGTGTTTTTGTGATCCAAACGACTTCGTTTTGATTAATTCCTCTTTTTCCCTCAATGTAATCATATTATTTAGGATAGTTTGGTATTTTCGCATGTTTGTGGGGCTATATAAGCCGTATTGTAGATATTTTGTAACCTAACTGTCGTTTCGCAGCAGTTTCATTCTGACCCTGTTTTGGTTCCATTTTTCTCTCTTCTCTCTCCTCTTTCTCTCATTTTCTAAGTGCCAAACACACCTTTGAGGATGACAACTCAAGGATGTTCGAGTAAGCCTCGAACCTTGAAGAGGAGGTTGCTAGGACCATTGGTTGATGTGGGTTCACGGTGTTCCTCTGTTTCATGAAGCCGAGAATGCTGCTGTGTTGTGTTTCAAACTTTCAAAACTAGGTTTAAATGTTATTTTGAAAATGTATTTTCTTTAGTAAATACTTGGCATTACTTCAGGGTTCAATGTATTCTTATTGCTAGATACATAATCAATAGATATATTTCACAAACCATGAAGTGAGTTGTGCTTTATTTTCATTGGGAACATTAAAAGCTCGTTAAATCGCATAGTTCGAATAGGAATGTTAGTAGGGTTCAGTTTAAGTTAAGCGAAGATCCGATTTTGGAAATGACTATATGTCATTTGCCTAATGCGAGGAAATAACTTAGGGGACACCTACTGACCCATCATACCAGCTAAGTGAGCCAAAGCCAAAGGTCTTCTTTTTACATCTTATTTTAAACATTCGGTTGGCTTGAGTAATAATAATAATACTTTATGCAATCAGAAAATCCAGTAGAAAGCCTCACAATTTTAATCATTATACAAGTCATTTGTAAGGCAGCCCATCACTATGTTAGATCCTGAAGTACGCTATCTTTACGCGATAAGATTAAACTGCGATCAGAACAGCCAGGTATAAATTTTTTGTTGATTAAAACTCACTGTGTACGAATCCGATGGCGTCGTTGCCGGGGATGGTGCCAAACTACAGATGATGAGTTGATGAGTACTTGTAATCCTAATTACAAGTATTGGTGACCTTTTAAACCCTTTTGAATTTCATTGTTTAGAATATCAAGTTTTTTTTTACTCGTGATCCTTCTTTGAAGAACATTTTTTATCATTACGATGTTTATTATTGACAACACTAATCTTTTTTGGATAGCATTGTTGTTGGTGTTCTTTCTTCGCGTCTCTTTACATTGTCACAAGTGTTTATATTCTGCGCTGGGGATAAAGATACATCGGAGTAGGCTTGCAAGAGTCTGTACACGGCCCGAGCAAGGTTGTGAAGTCGTTGTACACGGTGAGAAAATGGATCCTCTACGGAGCGACAAAGTCGACAAAGCGGCTCCTATGAATCCAACGACCTCAGGTGATGAGGGACCACATACACCCTCCTAGAGTTCGTGCACCTTCATCCATACCTGCGAGGATGTTGCGGTGAGACCTATCGGTACCACTCCCTGACTTTTTCATGGTATGGAAAGTAGAAATCCATACACACACATCCAGGGATTTTGAGAGTATGCATAACTTTTAAGGAGTGCGGCGGTATGGTTTGGTGAAGTTGAAGCATTTCCCATTAACCCTCAAAGACCATAGAAATATGGCTTAATTCACTTTGAACCAAGAACCATTAGAAGGCGGCGGAGGCTGTGAGACGAGTTTTTAAAAATTCTTCGAGTCTGCTCACAAGACCCGATAATTTGAAAAGGTAAATCTACATGTTTGCGACCCATGACAATGAAAGGTTCTATTAGTCGTTGGGAGAGGTTCATGGAGACCATCGGTCCATGTCCATCATGGTTTTGATGCCAAGCCCTTGAATCTTCTATGGTGGTGTGTGGCGCCACGAAAACCGAGTGTCAGATTGACTTCCGTCGACTGCGAAAAATCTATACGCCTAGTATCCACGAGACACATACAGTAAAAATGACCACTTGGGCGGCGCAAAAATAATACTCATCAAACATGTACCAGCTATATTCCAATAGTCCGAGGATTGTTATTACTCTTAATACATATCCATATTAAAATCTACAATTCAGCCACATATTAAAACTGGCTTCATCAAAACCTGACGAGCTTTCTTCTCAAAAGCGGCCTCTAGTAGTGTCGTCTCCACAGGATAGTCTTGTGTACTGAAAGGGAGTCCCAGTGGGTGAGCAAAGCCAGTGAAGTTTTCTAAGGAGGTTACTCTACCTAAAATATGTGCAATGGCATATATAAAAATCGATCCATTCCATACAATTATTTTCTATTATATGAAATATACATATCATGCATGAGATGCAACCCCTCATGCTCCACGACCTGAGTCAATGAAACTCCCTCACACGGAATGCTAGGTGTGAATAAAACCGGTCATCGGTATTTGACACCATGACTAAATATGGGACCCTCATTTATTTATCGAAACCCTGATTTTTTTCTTGCCTCTTTCTTTTTTGTGGGCCCGCGGTTTAGGGTTTATCCTGAGCCTTTTCTTTCAACATTTTCACTGAACTTGTCATCGAGTTCATGTCCCTAGCAAGTAGAATAACATTTGGGACTTTCACTGCAGGGGAGATCTACTGACTTATACGAAACATGTAATTTATCATTTTGATCATTTTACACACTCGTGAATATCTACCTTGGACTGTCCCATTTTCCCGGTACATGACCCGAACCTGCCCAGCGCATTGAATAAACGCCCCACCTGCACCCTTTTGGGCACGGCGCGATGTGGCCGTGCATATGAAATACATGATGCCAATGCGTTTTCCTCGTGTTACATGCATGAATAGGCAAGCTACATGAAACATTTACAAACCATGGGAAAATTATAATTTATACATATAATCTACCTCCATGCAAACCATGTTAGTACATCAAATAGCATACATCGACATCACATTTCCACACTACTTTGCATATTTAATCGAGCAAGCCATATACATAACTAGGTCTGAAAATTGGGACCCATTCAGCAGGCTTCATAGTCCCTTCACAGGCATGAACGATTTGGTTCCAATCAATGTCATCACAACAACAAACCACAACATCTAGAAACTTTCAGTTTCTAATTAAAACCCTAACTCCTATAGTCCGTGAAATCGGTCATGAAATCAGTATCCCTTAGTCCCAAGGCTCGGAACTAATTTCCATGGCTTCTTATGGCCTCCCATAAACAATCCCTACCATTATAAATCCTTTAGGCTAAAAATAAACCAAGTAGGAAAATATCCTACCTCGTGATTCAGCGAAACTCCAACTTTTTGGTGTCCACACGTGGCGTGCTGCACGTGCACCGAAACTTTAGTCTCGAACTATCGAACCTGGTATGGCGGGAAATTTTCCTTGCCCTCACTTCTTTATATTTTCCTTTCTCTGTTTTCTTTTTCTCCTTTCCTTCTTTTCTTTGGCACTCTGCCTTTTCTCGTTACCAAATACCGTTTTACTTTCATTTCTCCCCATTTTCTCCTTTCTCTCTGCATTTCCCTCCCATTTGAATAAGCAATGTCGTATGGGTGAAGAGAAGGAAATTCCCTCCTCCCTTCCTCAATCCAAATGCATATGGCTATCATAATTCCATCCTTATTCCTTATTTCCTTATTCCTCTTTATGACATCATCCACTACATGGCTCAATATGAGCCATGGGATTCATTTCTCACACATGGCTAATTGTGAGCCATTCCTTCTAATGCAGTGTCACGCTCTTGAGGTGTCGTGTGGCATCCCCAACTCTGCCATGTGTCATCAGGCACCCATACTCAGCGTGAAATCCAGGCCACCTGAGATCCAGCGAGAATTTGGCGTGTTGGTAGCTGATTCTCGTGAAGAGACGATTTCATGAAGAGTCCCGTTTCATCATCGATATCTAGAAAAATTCCAGTTTTTCGGTTAAGTACTATTTTACCCTTTATCGAAATCATGGATTTCTGAGGACTTTCACAATATGTCTGAAATGTGAAGCAAACCTCAGAGGCTCTGTGTGTGGAGGGACTTCTAAGCAAGCACCTAGATGAAGGCCATGGACTTTTTAGTTATGTAGCGAGAAACTTCCAAGGGGATGGGATGAGCCAAACCCGAGGAGGTGGAAAATGAGGCCTTGGCCGCAAGGGGAGGCATTTTTGCGCTACGAGGGATATGGAGATGAAGCAAGATATCAACCTTAGCTAGGAAGGTGGAAAGGCTAGAAGGAAAAAGGCCCACACATGAGGAACAAGCGTGGTAGAAATCCTTTGAGAACTGACTAGCCATCAATTTCAATCCACTTGGCTTTTGAGAAGAACACTATCCAATTGCTCCCTCACTAAGAGATGTGATGGCGGAGCATGCAATGTCGTGAACTAAGTGATACAACCCAATGCCCATATGGTAATACATATAATGTAATTGAAGATATACTAATCTCTCTTGGAAGCGAAATCCCACAGCATGTACTTACAATTGCCAAGCAACTGGTTTGGTTTCCCTCAACTCAAACCACGACCATCACCATCTAATCCTGTTGAGCAAGCTATTTATTTTAAATTTGAGCAAGGTGGTAGGTAGATTTTGTGGAAGAAAAGGGGATCAATCGCAATTGGCTCAAGAATTGATATTGTGGAAGCACCTGAGCAAGAGAATAGATGGGCTTGAAAGTAGCCTTAATCGAGAAAATTGATAATCTCTGTTATTCATCGCTAAGATTGTCTTCTTTGGGTATAAGAGAAAGGAAAGATTCCCTTCCCGGTTCTTGCCCAATCCGAGAGTCCATGATAGTTTCTTTCCAGCAACTCAAGGATGGATGAAGTAAAGGCTATCATCACTTTGAGAGTGGAAAAGAAATTGAATGACCGATTGCAGATTCTTGAAGAGACCCAGAGAAAAGAAAAGGAAAGTGAACTGAGAGAATAATAATCGAGAGAAGGTTCAATGAAGAAAACATGCCCCCTCCAACCTCCAAGCACTTAGAGGCAAGAAAAAATGCAAAGCCAAACTGAAATTTGGGAGGTGCTAAGGTAAGTAAAGTGAATATCCTTTGCTTGATATGATTAAGCAAGTCCCGACATATGCAAAAATTTTGAAGGACACGTACGCGGTCGAAAAGAGTTGACAGAGTGAAAGCGCTTCTAACATAGCAGGCGGTGCCATCATTGAGCAAGACCCGGTGAAATACAAGGATCCAGGATCCCCCCCGATATCAGTCAACATTGGGAGGGACTTGCATAAAGATAAAGCAGCTGATGGACTTGGGGCGATGTAACTCGCCTTTGGTATATAAAGCGGTTAGGTTTAGGGGAGCTTAACTACCAACATCACTCTATCCTTAGTGATCCACGAATTGCAAGAATTTCTAAGGGCATAGTTGAGGATGTATTGGTAAAGGTGGACCAAATTCTACTATCCGATTAGTTTTGTAGTGCTTTCGATACCAAGCCGATGTCGCCGATTGGGCTAATCATGTGCGATCATCTTGGGGAAGGCCATTTTGGCCACTTCGATCACGATAATCAATTGCGAATGAGTCATAGCTCTTCACATTTGGCAACATGACACCCCAGAGCTCAGTATTTTCACACGAGCAACAAGCACAATCCGTTAGGATGAGGCGAGTTAGATGAAGTTTGCTTGATTGGTCTAGGTGCAGGGAAACCAAGTGCTCACAAACTACAGGAGGAATTGATGAAGAAAAGTGAAACAATTGATGAAGAATCATTTGCATCAGTTACCCCTCCTACATCACCCATTCCTCCAGCACCATCAAAGGATAAAATGCTCAACACAAAGGAGTTGAGCATTGTTAAGTGTCCAAAAAATAATGTATAAATGAAAAAATTGGTCAAGGGAGTGAATGTGGTAAATACTCAAAAACTGATTTGAAATAAAAGTAAGTGTACTCAAAAACTGAAATGAAAAGTATTACCAACACTCAACCCCTTTCCTTGATGCACGGTCATCTGGTAATAAAAGTGGACTCTAGAGTCAGGATATAATACCACGTGGATTGGAGGTTCTCTCTAATTGGAATTTGATCACCAGATTACAAGGGCTCTTCTTATTTAGCGATCAAATAAGATGTGGAATAAAATCAATTTAATTAAACAAAAGATTTAAAACTAATTTCACAAAATCTACCAGAAATAAACAACTACTTAATTCTAAAAGTGAAGAGAGTCACTAGGGATGGGGATAATTATTTACAAAGCGGTTTGCATTTCCTTGAGGTACGACATTTGTGAGTTGAATCTTTGGTTGTCAGGCAATGTAGTATGGCTTGGATTTCTCCATACCATACATTTCCACTATCTAACACACATATTCCTTTTCGGGGACAAATGGGTCTAATGCTACTTGTGGAATTTGGCACTCTTTGGGTTGATTGTTTCTTTTCAATACTTCACAACCATTTCTCATGGCGAAAAGGGTGCCCCCATAGACGAGGAGAATGCAAGCCTTCTGATGTGGTGGTATCTCGTCCCTTCAAATCTAATAAAAATTTTTTACTCTCCTTGATTAGATCTTTGCTAAGCAGGATTAGAAGATCCTTTCATCGGACTAAGGAGAGTACTCTTATCAACTAAATTGATACATCATCTAATTAATCCTCACACCATGAGTAAAGTAGTGATCCCATCAAAGTAATTTCGAGATTCATTAGTTCAGATATTAATCTAACATACCTGGATTAAGCTCTTTCTTGTCGGGAATCTCCATCTACGTGTCCTTTCAGAGGGGCCTCCTGGAAATCAGGCAAAGATACATTTCTTTTTTTGGGTATAAGCTGCTAATATTAGAAACGAGTTCAAAACTATGAGCAGTACCAATTATATAAATTCAGTATTCGAGCCCCTGAAATAGCGAAAAACTACAAATGCAGATGTTCGACAATTAAACTGACCACTAGAGGGTGTTTAATGTTCCATTCTTTGAATTCCAATCATCACGATCAAACAAAAGTAGAAAATGAAGAAAATCAAAGACGAAGAAAACCAGTTTGGGCTTAAATCTTCGCCTCAACGATCAATAAATTGAATATACGAATACGACATCGAAATACCTTGATAGAAATAAAAATCTTGCTCTAAAACTACTCTAGATACATTATTAAAAATAAAAATCTGTGACAAAACTAAGAGAAAATGGGTAGTTTAGAGAGAAAACCGTGAGAGAGAAAATCCATATTTTTAGTTTCAATCTTTGTCTGAACATTAAAATCTGAATCTCATTATACGAAATCTCTGATAAACAAAAATATGCTCTAAAGCGCTCACAAATCTAAAACGATCTAAAATCAGAAAAGCGGAAAATGACAGTCTAGAGAGAGAAACCCCATGAAGAGCTCCAATCTGCTTGCCTCTTTACCTAAAAAGCAGAGTATATATATGGTCTTAAGGTAGAAATGGACTTGAAATTAGGTCAAAAAACTCAATTTTCGAACTTTTTAGTTCTGTTACAGTGCAGAGCCACGAGGTTTTCACATCCGACCTCATTTGCATTCGACACCATTTCTACTCGCGACACTTTTAAGATAGCAACTGGTTTCTTCTCAGCGACCAGGGGCCATAACTGCCCGTTTTAACTGGTTGGCGTCGTGAGCTTTTCGTTTGGCTCACTTTTGAATGTAGGGTAAGCCATGAGAGATTTGAACCATTTGATATTCAGTTGATTCAAAAATTCATCTTTCGGTGGTGCGCTTCATGGGACTCTTGGTTGACTCTTCTTTGGAAATAAATTGCTCATTTCTTGCCAAATCCTTCTTTCAGCCCGATAATCCTACAAAGCTAGTTTAGAAATTTTACTAGGTTTATGAATATGGATAAAATTACCAAAATAACATATGAAATGAACTCAAACATAGATGAGTTTTGCACTCATCCAGCACCCCAAACTTGAAGTTTGTTTGTCCTCGAAGCAGAAAGAAAGAAGTTGCTTTGTCCACGAAGCAATGGAAGAAAAGTTCATTTCACCCTTTTTGTTGCCAAAATTGAGTAATTAAGCCTTCTTGAGGGTGCTTGATATGTGTCTGAGTGCCTTTAGGAATATAAAGAATATGGTGAAGATAATTTAATTCTTTTAATGCTGAATTGAAATACCATAATAGACAAAATTTAGATCATAGTTCTCTTGGTATGTGCGTGGTCTTCTATCTAGTAATTATAAATTAGATGGGTTTATGAGGGTGAGATAAATGGATCTCTAAGATAATTTATTTAGGTTTCATAGGCTTGTTGTTCTTATCCTCTCACTTTGTTAGTATAAGGCACACACACACAACTCTCAAGTTAGTAGGTCTTTATAAGCTTATACGTGAGCTTGGGTAAGGGTAGTTGGAAGTGAAGTGCATTTTAGGCTAAAACTTACCCGAGCAACCATATTTTTCTGCATTGTGATATATCTGGGTCTTCCACCTTCGACATAGTGGCGCTCTCGACACTGAAAATCTGTTTAGGTGCATCCTTCCATACTCCTCCATCACTTTTACTAAATTCTGCATTCTTTCGCAACACCAAGAAGCCTAACAAAGACTGGGTTATTAAGTGGTGCAATGTCAAAAACCCATAAACTTTCTACCTACATATGGCTTCAAATCAATGGCTCTGAACCAAATTGGCCTTAGGTGCTAGGTGTTGAGACACCCCTTGGGATTTACTTACTCTACAGGGAAGGAAGGCTACGAGGCTAGACTCCTCCTCCTTGACTTTATTTATATTTTAGCTGCTTTTACATGATTTTTTTTTTTTTTTTGACAACCACTTTTTGAATTTTCAAGCAACTCCATTTAGCAAGGATTTGAGTTATTTTCCTATTCTGGAAAAATAACTCCCCAGCATGCTCTTACCTTCTCAAGTGTGTTCAAAATCCTCATGTTATGGGTGAGTTTGGTTCTTTATTCGAGGATGGCAGGTAATATCGGAAAGGTTATTGGCTTCAACTTGGTTTTTATAAGCAATTTTTGGCTCTTTAGGCTCAACATCTTGGTACTAGGGAATGACATATGCATGGCTAATAGAGATTAACTTGAAGGCACAATCTTTCCAGGATGGCCTATATCATTTCTCGAAATTGTTGTCATTTGCCTAAGTTTTAGCCTCAAAGCGATAATAGAACAAATTCTAGAACCTATGGAATCAAATTAGATGGATTCTCTTGGCTTCTTCTCTAACCCAAGCAAAAACTTCACTTTTCAAAGGGTACTTAGTGACCCAGTATGGATTTAAACCAATGACTAATGGCTGATAAAGATACCTCATTAAGCATTAGAATCCTATTGTCTCTAATATGTCCACAAGAGGTTCGTTTTTATGGCGTTCTTATGACATCCACAACGACTCCAGCAAAACTAATTAACTCAATGACTCCTAACTAAAAAAAATATGCAAACTAAAATGTAAGTTGGAAGCATCCAAATAAAATCAAGGTATCTAAGCACGAAAATTTCAAATATAAGTTATGTGTTTGCAGCAACATGTAAGGGTGTGACAGAAATAAACTAACAAATAACTTGCCATAAAACTTTAGATGAGCATTGTCCTAAATGTAGCAATGAGCAAGAGGAACTAATAAAGTAAAGACATTAAAGAGAGTTGGGAAAAGTATAGACTCCCTTTGTAGTCTTGGCCACTTTGAATGGAACCTTGATAGTTTTTGGACATTGACATTGGTGTACTACCCACTTGATACACTCTTTGCTTCTTTTTGAGCCATGAAAGTGCCTTTGTTTTCCAAACATACAGTGTTGCTTGACCTTCACCTCAAATGGTGGTTTGATTCTTCAAACCTCCTTGACTCCCATGCAAATCACTCCCTGATCATGATGATCCTGAAGAACCAGGCTCCAAACAATGACCTGAGAATTTTCTTCCATTGTAACTCCTCTTTGATCAACTGGAATGATGGATTGAAGAAGTTTGGGGTTGACAAGGTAAGTTTGTGGGTTTGTGATGGGTTTAAACTTGAAGATGATGGAGATGAATTGAGGAGAGATGTGAGTTTGGATTTAGGTAGATGGGAGATGAATTTGAGAATGGATTCAAGTTACAAAGGGTTGGAAGGGAAAGAATATAAGCGAATAGAGTATAAAGTAGGAAGAAGAAAAATGGGTTTAAAGGTTAAAAAGCCTACATTTTTGGTATTAGTCTTTGAGTCACGTCAGCCAGTCACAAACTTCGACACCACATTTTTAATAACACATTATACTCATATCTCTTTACATTTTTTAGCTCGGAATTGGATGTGTAGACTGTTTGAAACTCTTTCAATGTGGAGTGTGTTCATGGGATGAGGTGAACCATTTGGAACCTCAATAAATGCAGAAAATCAGAATCTTAATATTGTCGAATTGTGATGATTCTTGGCTCCTTGAGATTCTCCTTGCTTTGTCTCTTGCCCATATCACTTGCTATCCTTCAAAAGTCCTTCATGCTTATATATTCTCAAAAATTCCTCCAATAGCAACCTTAATGCTTTATTCATGCTTAAACTCATCTGCTGCAAAAATTCTCCTCAAACATGATCATGAACCTTCAACTTATATTCGGTTCAATTTGGTTCTTTCATCTTGAAACAAATTTGATGAACATCTCCACTCATTTTTCACTTCAAACATTATAATTACATCAACCACTTTCCAACTTTGTAGCTCTTGCAAACTATTACTTGATGTTATGTTGACTTCAACTTATCTTATTAAAGAAATATTAGCTCATATTCATTAAAACAAATCACAGTGCCCTATCCAATGGTAAAAAACAGCTGTAAATAAAATAGCAAAAAAAAAATAGAAAAAGAAAAGAGAATGGATGAAATCATGTGCCCTCTTGAGTTGCCTCGAAGGTACTCTAGTTTTCAGGTCACGGCTAGACTCTGGAAAAGTACTAGTGCTTTCCGTTGACTGATCCATTCATCTTGGAAAGCACTTTTACTCTTCACTAACCAAATTCAGCTCGAGGTGTTTTTGCGGACTTTAAAGAAGAGGGGATGAAGCTCAAAAGTCTCAGCACAAATTATCAGCTGGTGGTTTGATGACTCATAAACAGTCCACCTCATGTGATGTAAATGTAAACAGTTGTGTTTAAGGAAATTTGTTCGAACATGTGCTCTTTTGATTGAAACAATTTCTGAATTTTCTCTACATGGCTCTTGCTCGAGTCAAGGTAATGGTTGTTGTGAAGATTGAACTTTGCTTTCTCCCTCACCTGGCTTAAGAGATTAGATTTACGCATTGATGTCAATCCATATTGGCTTGAGGAAAGTATTCTTCTTAGTATATGAGAATTTTGTAGATCCCCTTGATACAGTCACACGAAATCCATGGGGGAAGGTAAATGTAGTAATCTTCACAAAATGTTACTCAATAATGAAGTACTTATTTCTGTTCAAATTCCGGTTTATCGATAATGACTCTTCTCATCTAAGTTGTTTAGAATTGCCTTGTTCTCAATTTCAACTCATTTTCACCTTCTTCCTGATTTGGGGATAGGAAGTTTACGCACACTGCTCGAAGAATATCAAATGCATTCATTGGGATTTGGCAAAGTGTTACTAGGAGAGGTCTGAGAATTTTCATGAATGCTTGGACCAAGTGTCTATTAGCTTCTACATTTTCAATCTAGCACTAGTGTTGACTTGGAAGGCATCTAAATGGAAATTTACGCTCGTGAAGATTAATCATCTTCGTTCCTTCCATGTAGATAAAATGCGCTCCTTAGCAGGAGACAACTCTTCTTCGATCTGAAATGTGGGTTTGAACTCCTTGATAGAACAATACTTCTTGTTCATGAGTGAGTCATTGTGGGATCTTTAGTCCAGTTATATGAAGAAGTAGTTCAAGCAGCTACTATGGAGGCAAATCTATCTTCCTATTGAATGAGCCACTCCATGTCACATTACTTATGAAATAAGAAGAAAAACAAAAAAAATAAAGTACTAAATATTAATAAAAAATTAACTAAGAAACAAATGCAACCAAAGATAAAATAAAAATAAAAATTGCCTAAATAGCAAATTGCAGTTCTTAGTATCAACTTCATGAGAGAAAGTGAACCACTTCGATCCGACGGCGGCGCGAAAACATAAAGTTACGAAAAATGATGTATAGATGAAAATATTCAGTGAGGAGTGAATGTGGTAAATACTAGCGATTTGAAATAAAAATGAGGTGTGCTCAAGCGATAAAAAATGTGCAGTACTGAAGTACTTCGAGTGCACGGGTCATACGGTAATAAAGTGGACTCTAGGAATTAGAGATATCGTACCAGATTGGAGATTCTCTCAAATTGGAATTTGATCACCCGGTACAAGAGGCTCCTTCACTATTTGGCGATCAAATAGGATGTGGAATAAAATCAATTTATTGAAACAAAAGCCCGATTTAAAACTAATTCTAAAAATCTACCAAATAAACAACTACTTAATTCTAAAAGGTATGAAGAGTCACTTTAGGGATGGGGATAATTATTTAAAGCAGGTTTGCATTTCCTTGAAAGTCTGACATTTGTGAGTTGAATCTTTAGTTGTTGAAGCGATGTAGTATAGCTTGGATTCTCCATACAGTACATTCGCCCCATCTAGCACCATATTCCTTTTCGGGACAAATGGGTCTAAATAGCTAACTTGTAAAATTTAGTATTTCTTTAGATTTGATTGTTTTTAACTGATACTTGACATTTCAGGGATTGAAGAATTCTTGCCCCATCGGCAGGGAGAATGACCTTCTCCAAATGTAGTGGTATCTCGTCCTTCAAATCTAATAAAATTTTCTATCTCCTTGATTAGATCTTTGCTAGCACGGGATCGAATCCTTTCATCGGACTAAGGAGAAACCTCTTATCAACTAAATTGATACATCATCTAATTAATCCTCACACCATAGGTAAATTAGTGATCTATCAAAGTAATTTTAGAGTTCATTGGTTCCAAGATATTAGTCTAACATGTACCCTAAGTTCTGCATCTTTACTCTCGAGGGATCTCCATCTACATGTCACTCAGAGGAGCCTCTAAGTCGAGCAAAGATACGAACTCTTTTGGGTATAAATACTTAATATTCCGAATAGTTCATTATATGAACATTACCAATTATATAAATTCGGTATTCAAACCCACAAAATGGCGAAAAACTACAAATGCAGATGTTCAACAATTAAACCCCAACCACAGAGGGTGTTTAATGTTCCATTCTTGGATTCAATCATCACGTCAGACAAAGTAAGAAAATGAAAGAAAGAATCAAAGAGGCAGAAGAAAACCGATTTGGGCAAATCTTCGCCTCAGCAGTAAATAAATTGAATATCGAATCTGGCAAGAAACTCCCTTCAATAGAAATAAAAATGCATACAAAACTTCTCTAAGATCTATTAAAAATAAAAATCTATGGCAAAACTAAGAAAATGGGCGGTTTAGAGAGAAAACCCGAGAGAGAAAATCTGATTTTAGCACAATCTTTAATACGAACATTATTAAATGCGGATCTACATTTATACGGTGCGAAATCTCTTCAATAGAAACAAAAATATGCTTTAAAACTGCTCTAAAATCTAAAACAAATCAAAATTTATAGAAAAACTGGAAAAATGGGCGTCTGAGAAACCCCATGAGAGAGCTCTCCGATACTTTAAACACTCTTTACCTAAAAACGAAGTATATGGTCCTAAGTGAAATGGGCTTGAAATTAGGTCAAAAACTCAATTTTCAGCCTTTTTTAGGTTTTTACCATGACGTTTCTTGTCGCGACACGGGTTTTACACCATGACACCATTTTATTGACGCTTTTAAGACGACAAGCTGGTTTCTTTTTCTAACTTATCGAAGCCATAACTGCTGTTTAACTTCCGGATTTGAAATGCGAAATTTTCGTTGGAAAATGCTGAATGTAAAGATGGGAAATGCAGCCATGAGGAATTTAAACCATTTGATTTTCCAGATGTTTTGAAAAAATTCATCTTTCAGGTGATGCGCTATAAGACTCTTGGTTGACTATTCTTTTGAAATAAATTGCTCATTTCTTGCAAATCAACACTTTCATCAATAATCCTAAACCAAGTTTAGAGGAAAATTTATGAGTTTTACATGAATATGGATATAAAATTCGCAAAATAACATTTGAAATGAACTCAAAACATAGATGAGTTTTGCACTCGTGACATGGAGAAGACTTAGCTACTGACCCACCTTCTGCGGGCATTAAGGGCTCCTCCTCAGCCAGTCCTCCATGAATGAAGCAAACTCTTGAGTTGGTTTTGGTCTCACTTTGAGACCAAGCTGCGACTGAAATTTTGATTTTAGTTTAATTAAAGTCGATTTTAAATATTTTTATTTTTTATTTTATTTAGTTTTTATTTATTTTAGTTTATTTTAGTTTTATTTTAGTTTATTTTCTTTATTTTATTTTATTTTAATTTATCTAAATTGATTTTGTTTTTATTTTTACAGAATATGCTAGTGCAAGGCATAAATTTCGCAATAATAGCAAAATTTAGACCCTGCGGCTCTTGACACGGGGAGACTCCTCTTGACTCCTCCACGGGGCTGTTTGGCTTGCATCCTCACATCGAGGCCACCGGAGCACGTCACGGTACTTCAGAGTTTCTTGCTTTGTTTTGGATCTTGCGGTCACGACGTGGCCAGGGCGGATGGCGGCGAGGTCACTCTCGCGAGAATCATGCGTGCTGCAGATTCAAAGCCACCAGGTCTCCACTAGTCGGCGTGACAAAGCCTACAACCCACTACTCCTTGATCGGTCTGCCGTATCCATTTCATGACCTCCTTGGATATGCTAGGCGCATTTACGGCATTTCGGATCCACGTTGTCTACACCACCACGAGGTAAGGTGGTGCACTCCTTCTCCTGGCTTTAAGTCCACCTGGTGGAGACTAGTTCTACTTTGGTTGGGAGGAAAAGTTAGAGTTGGAAGTGTCATCTATCATATTTGTTTTGTTTTGGCTTTATCAATTTGCCTACTTGTTTTGTATAGAAATTTGTTTGATATGTATGTATTAGCGATAGTAGGCAATGATCTTTTTGTTGTGAATTAGTATGGCATTATTCAGCTATGTTAGCTTGTACTAGCCACTTTAGTTTATATCAAAAGCTTTATAAGCGGTATTGCATTTTCTACACTTTTGCAACCATTTTGCTCACATATTTTTGTGTTTTTCTGCTCTTAACTTGAGTTGAAAAATTGAAGCAGCGTATGCTACCATAATGCTAGAATAGTTCCATGCGCAGTTAAGTTTTTGGTTGGTTGAGATTCCAAAGTATTCAACCTTGTTCATCAGCCTTTGGCTAATCACACCGCAGTGCACATCAGTTTTCATCAATGGGTTGAGAAAGGCGCATATACCTCTTTTACTTTACCAAAATAGGCCTTAGATTAGTTGACGGCCCATAATAGGTTTATGTACCCCTGAATGAAGATCAATAGAAGTCTTCAAATGAAAGAAAAGCAAAAGAAGAAAAAGAGAATGGGAAAGCCGTGACACTTTACCTTGAAGCAGAACACCGGTCAGGGTATATAGCCTTTGAAGCCGTGCCTAAGCGGCCCGGTTGGAGTCAGGCTTAGTGTTCGCTACATGGGTGGTTGGGTGGGTTGCGAGTTGTAGGTCTTTGGATTCTCAGAAATCTGTCCAGTTCGAGGTGAAGCTTTGGAGAGTTAGTGGTCGTACAGATCAGCACCGAAGCATTTAAACCTTAATTGGTTGGGAACCGTAGTTGAGGACCCCGTTACAAGAACTGGTGAAGTCCCGAGTTTCAGCATTGCACCTATGATATAATCAAAGTAAGAAATAAAATTATGCTTGAATCTATTTAGGTTAGTCATCGGTTTGAGTCTGGCATTAGCTTAGGTTGGGGAGGAGCCAAGCACTTGACTTATTGGTTCAAACTGGTTACCTAAAACACTTAGATTTTGGTGGAAGTTCAGGTTGACTTCCTTGGAATTGATGCTGCCACGAGCTTATTCTATATGGCAATTGTTCTCTCATGTTGGTTTTTGTACAGAGTCCAAATTTTTCATACTGAAGGTAAAGCCTCACTTGTACACACACTTTTTGAACAGAATACCCTTTTTGCAAAAGCATAGCCTGCATACCCTTTATTATTTTTGGCATTGCTAAAGATTTAGCAATGTGTCGGTTAGAGTGTGATTAGTACCCAAGAAAGTGCTATTTTGAGTCCTATTTAAGATAGGTTTTTGAGTGCTTTTGTGTACTAATCATATTATTAAATAATTAATAATAATGTAGGTCCTTTAGTACTACTGACTTTGTTTGAGGTTGTTTTTGGTAGTTTTGCGGGTTCGTAAGCCTTTACCATCATTGAGCTTGGCATCAAAATTGAGCGGATATATCTTAGGGTTCGTATGGTTTTATTTGACATTTCATGACTGGATGAAGAAATATGGTACGGAAGATGCATAATGCAAGCTAGATTAACCAGGAAGCAAGCAGGAGGAGAAAGGCAATTTCGTAAACATAGCGAAATTTTTGCAATGATGGCAGAAAATTTGTGATGATAGAAATTTTGTGTCGAAATTTTGCCGTCTGATTAGTACTAAAGGCGATATTTTGACTATTCAAGATAGGTTTTGAGTGCTTTTTGCACTCAAATATCATATGGTCTACAGCGTTGTCGTAGTGTATCCCTTAGTGCTTCTGATTTGTTTTCGAGTTTGTATTTGGTAATTTTACAGGTTTTTGCGTGCCTCAGCCAATAATTTCAAGTTCGATGTCAAGTTGGTGCTGAATGCTAAGGATTCACAGTGTTTTCATCAATCAAAAATGAAGAAATGTGATGTGGAATTGAAGAGAGGATGATGCAGTAGCAAAATAGGGAAGTAGGAGCAAGCCAGGAATTTTCGCTATGTGAAAATTTCGCTAGCTAGCGAAATTTACTGTTGCTAGCGAAATTTCGATTTAAATGCTCTTATTTAATTTCTCTAGCTATAGAAATTCTTCAACCTGCGAAAATTTTAAACTATACTAGCGAGAATTCTTTATAGTAGTGCCATTTTGTGTTTTTGGTATTTTTGATTCCAAACGACCACGTTTTGATAAATTACCATTTTGTCCCTTATGTAATCTCATATTTTAGGCATTTTTGTCATTTCACACTTTGGGTTTGGCTATAAAAGCTGCCCACAACTTTGTAACCCTAACTTTTCATTTATTATTGAAAGTTTTACATGGCTTTTCATTTAAAGGTTCATTGCTCCTATATATAACTTTCCTACCATTTACCATTGTGAACATGCCTTGAGGATGACATCAGGGTCACTTGGCAAACTTCTGTTATGTGAAGAGAGGTTGCCAGCTTGGTTTTTAGAGACTCTTTGCGGGTTGTCCTCCCTTCTTTAGATAATCTGATCTTTGCATTTATGGTTCCAAACTTTCCAAACTAGGGTTTAATGCCATTTAATGTCTTTCTTACAATTGATACTTGTGTACTTTAGATTAGTGCATTCTTAATGTTGGGTACCGCATTATTCTTCAGATATCATTCTGAGCCATTGAAATGGGGTTAAATGCTAGGGTTTCAAAGCTATTGGACATTGAATGGCAGTGTTTGTTTGGTTTCGAATAGGAATTGATTTCTAGGGTTGGGTTTATAGCTAGCAGATCAGTTTGTTCATTATATGTTGTTTACTTTAATGAAATAACTTGAGACAGCTGTAATACCCAGTAGTACTCAAAGTGGTGACCTAGGCCTTGAGGTTGCATTTCCACATACTCTATTTAAAGGCTATTTAAGTTTTCCGTTGAGCGACCCATTCCTGTTTTAACGATTCCACCAGTCAGACAAAAGGCTCCTGTTTTCAAGCATTATTGCAAATCTTGATGGGATAAAGCCCGTCGTGTTGGAGCTGAACGTAGCTTCATCACTGGGTAGCTTGACTCTGGCGATAGAAATATAGGATATAAATTTTGTTGAGTTAGGATCACCCTAACGTGTGAATCACAATCTTAGAAATTTTCTATCATATTGAAATTTACAGCTACACTGTGAAATTTAAATGTAATATTTGAGAATGGCTATATAAGCGAAATTTTCTCTCTATGATAACATTTTCATTAGTGAAATTCTTCTCTGTAAATTTTATTATGAAGTCTCTTGCATGTGTTTTGTGGATCCAGCTGACTAAAGTTTGTTGTTCTCTTTACCCTCAATGTAATCTATATTATTTTGGAGTTTGGTATTTTCGCATGTTTGTAGAAATTTATATATTATCTTATGAATATTTTAACTAATGATTAAATTTGAGTGAGGTGATCAGGAATCAACAAAATTTTATCCTTAGTTTCTCTCTTTGTAGTAGTAAACTCTTTAACTTGATATAATTGGTCTAAGATTGGCTCTGAGGGGATGGGTTTTCTTGATACAATCAGATTTAAGTGATGTAAAAAATGGTGAATTTGGTTTTGGATTTTAAGGTTTTGAGTAAAAATAGAGGTTATGGTTAATTCTGATTAAAAATAATAAAATAAGTAGAAAATTATGCAGTAAATTCCTTACTGATGTTGAGTCATTGAAGCGCTGAGGTTAAGAGCTGGCCCGAGGTTCTCGAGGTCTTTTCCTCGTGTTGGGGAGGATGTGTAAGTCATCTCTAGCAGGTTATATTCATTACTTCATGCGGAAGCCTCAAATAACTATCTTTGAGAAAAATTTGGCATTTTCCTCCCATTGAAGGTCTCGGATTGATGAATAACATCACCACTGATTCACTTTCGACAACTAATAAATGATAACTAATAGATAATACTTTGTATCTAACAATAGTATACAATGAACCCTAAAGCTTACCAAATCTTGGCCCAGTTTACAATGAGCAGAGGGATCAGGCTAAATTTAGGAAAATAAAAATATCCTTGAATCGCCTTTCAGTAACATATATGGTAACTAACGGATGTCATGGATCATGATAAGCATCCGGAGCAAAAGCTTATCAAATATTGATCATTCAAAGCTGCAGGAAGGGTTAAAGCCTGTATTCGACTAAGAGCCCTAAATGGTAGAAAATACCTCCGTTAAAACATGGAAAAACACTCAGTTGCCTTTGATTCCTGCTAGTGGCCATCTTTCGAAAAGGAAAAATGGCTTTTAGCTAAAATCTCAAGTTGTCATCCTTGGGATGTTTAGTAATAGAAAATGAGAAGGGAAGAAAAATGGGAGAAAAGGAGAAAAACGGGAAAACTGGAGAGAGAAAAACGAGAACAGAAGCTTTGCCACTATTTTATTTGTTAGTCACTCCCATGACAGTCCTTATCCTTGGGGCCTTATATAGCGAGCCCTTTACAAATTACCACAAAACCAAAGCTAAAAAGCTAATACAAGGGACAAATTTGGAAAATCAAAAATGGAACAAAAAAGCCCAGCAGACGCGAGGGGAAGTGATACAACAGTGTGCGTTGTAGGGATTAGTAATAAATGCCGCGAGAAAGCGATTTGTAGCTGTAATTTCCTTCTATTTTCTTCTCTTCTTTCCTTCTAGTCTCGATGCAGCAATCTTTGAGTTTGACTCGAATTCTTAGGTGGCAGATCGACTCAACAATTTGGCATAAATGGCTTGTGGCGCAAGAATTGCTAAAATACGTCGATGGGGAATCACAGGGACCTTAATGTATAAATTAGGGTTAATTAGATGGTTAGTACACAAAAAAACCAAAACCTATAATAAATAGGGTTCAAAATAGCACTTTTGGACCTCAATCACACCCTGGCCTACATTGCTAGTCCCTTAACTTAATGAAAGAAAGAAGAAGAAGCATACAATGATAACAAAATAATGTTCACAAAAATTATATTTCCAAAGGTTGCATGAATAGTAATGCTAACCCTAGTAAGAATCATCGATGCCATGTCCGATAACTATCATGAGAGGGCCAGCCATACAATAGATACTCAAAGAAAGACCTTCTTGGTGAATCGACGAAACTTCCACTGAAAATCTATTTGTTTGATGGCTCTGGCAATATTGCTAAAGCACTCTCCCAAGCCTAAGCTACTACCGACTAACGTATAACCAACCTAAATAGATCAAGGACCCACCTCTTATTCCACACAATTTCTTTTTTGTGTGTTGTGGGTGCGTCTTTGAGATGACCTCACCAAAGTCAATAGCGGGGATCTGGTGACTCCCGACCAATTAAGGCAGGAACCAAGTCATGAGGATCTTCGATACGACTCTTCGGGTTTCGCACTAGCTTGAGAATGATTTGAGGACTCCAGCATCTACAGCGCTGACTCCACCCGTCCACCGTGCCAGCGAGACACAAGTCGTGACTCCCAACGGTGAGTTTGGGACATAGGGCTTTAAAGGCTTTCGCCATATACCCCTCGGGCCAGGTATCGAGGTTTCAAGGCAAGCGTTGCAATTTTCATTCTTTTTCTTTTTTTTTCTTTTCATTTCTTTTTCTTTTTCTTCTTTTTAACTTTCCACGGTCCTTAACCTATTAAAGCGTTGATGACCCCAGGGTAGGTTGCTCACGAGTGTAAAGGGAGGTTCTGCGATTTTATTTATATTTGACCTAATGTGCTTTCAGGTGTGTGGTTAGCTAAAGGTGGAAGAAAAGATTCGAAATCTTTGAGGGTTCAACTATAATCTTAAAATGACGACATGAACCCGATCTAACTATTAGAATTGGACAAAGTTTAAATTTTCAAACTATAGCCTGAATAAAACACACAAAATTTTGGTTTCAAATTAGGTCCAAATTTACACAGTAATTGTTTAATATATGGCTTTATAGAAAAGGACAAACAAACGGCTAAACATCTACAAATAGGCTTTCACAAAATAGTACGAAAGAATAAATACAAAAGCGACTTAAAGCCCAGTTAACTCTCTGACCCGAACATCTCAGGTGTCGAAATGAGAGACTTGGATTGGAAAATTAGAAAGGAAAGGAAGTGTTACCTCTGATGAGATGTGATCATTGCTGGATAGGAGACTTCGCAAACTCCATCGACACTTATTCCTCACATTTGAAGCCCGAATCTTTCAAGTTAGAGAAGAAAAGAGGAAAAAAGTGACCGGTTAGACATTTTTAAAGTGCATTTTCATAATAATCTCAAAAATGTTGGCCATATTTTGGATTCTACCTCTAACTCTAACAATTTTTAAACACAGCGAGTTCGGATGAAAAAGTTATGAGCGAAACAAAATTGGAGGTCAAAATTACATAGCAGAAAATTTTATTTAATTGCGAAATTTCGCTAACAGCGAAAATTTGTTATAACAATTCGCTATGTTTGAAATTTCGCTGTTCTTAGCAAAAATTTTCGAATTTTTTGAATTTTTTAAAGATTTTTTTTTTCAGGAAATAAACTAAGAAAAAATATTTGTAAAATGATAAAGGAAATTCACCAAAACTTGTGATGAGGATCACAAAGTGTTGCACTGACTCGATCAAATGCACTTAGGCACCATCCCGACAGCGCCATTTGATTCATCTTACAGTGGAATGATGGAATCGGCAAAATTTATCACCAGTTCCTTCTCTTTGTATTAGTCGACTCTGCTGAGTATATTAATTACAAGGTCGAACACGGGGATGGGTTTTCTTTGTACAAATGATTTAAGTGAAGTCAAAAATGGTGAATTTGGTTTGGATTTTTAAGGTTTTTGGTAAAAACAGGGGGTATGGTTGATTTGCAGATTAAAAATAAAATAAGTAAAGAAAAATTGTAAAATAGAATTCCTTGCAGTGTTAGGTCATTGAAGCTGAGGTTGCAGGCGGCGAGGTTCTCGGGGTCTTTTCCTCGTTAGGGAGGATGACATATAGTCATCTCCCAACCGGTTTCTTCATTACTTGCAAAAACTGACCCTAAATAACTATCTTTGAAAATTATTTTCCTCCATTGAAGGTCTCGAGACCGGTGAATAACATCTGCACGATTCACTTTCCAACAACTAATAAATGATAACTAATGAATGTCAACGTATCTAACAATAAGTATACAATAAGACCCTAAAACACCAGAAATGCGGCCGTTTACAATGAGCAGAGGATCAAACCTAAAATTTGGGAAAATAAAAATATCCTTGAATCTCGCCTTTCAATAACCCGTATATATATGATAACTAACGGATGTCCATGGATCTAACGATAAGCATCGAGGAACCCCAGCTTATCAAATATTGATCATTCAAAGCAACGGAAGGATTAAAGCCTATGTTATTTGAAACCTAAATGGTAGAAAGCCTCCGTTCTGTGGAAAAACACTCGATTGCCTTTGATTCCACACTTGATGGCCGTCGCTCCAAGGAAAAATGGCTTTGCTTAGCTGCAAGTCTCAGAGTTGTCATCCTCGGAGGATGTTTAACAATAGAAAATGAAGAATGGAAGAAAAATGGGGAGGAGAAAAAGAAGGAAAAACGGGAAAGCACGGAGAAAAACGGGCTGAAAAGCTTTGCCTAATTTTATTTGTTAAGTCCTCCCTTCACTTGGTGCTTGTCTTGGGGCCTTATAGCCTTTACAAATTACCAAAACCAAAGCTAAAAGCTAATACAAGGGACAAAATTTGGAAGAAAATCAAAAAATGGAACAAAGGCAAAAGCAGGCGGCGAGGAAGTCAAATGCGAAACGATGTGGTGCGGGATGGTAAATAGTGCAGGGAAGCCAATTTGTAAATTGCTCTAATTTCCTTCTATTTTCCTTCTCTTCTTTCCTTCTAGTCTACGTGTAATGCTGAGTTTATTACAATTCTTCGTGCTTGGATCGACTCAACAATTTCAACTCGTCGCATGCAGCTGCCAAAATTTACTTACAAAATGCGTCGGTAGAATCACAAGGGACCTTAATCATGTAAATTGGGTTAATTAGAATGATTAGTACACAAAAAGCACTCAAAACCTATAATAAATAGGGTTCAAAATAGCACTTTTTGGACACTAATCACCTAATTATTCATTTAACGCAGTTTCATTTACGGCCCCTGTTTTGGTTCCCATTTTCTCTCTTCTCTCTCCTCTTTCCCTCATTTTCTAGGCTGCCAAACACACCCCTTTGAGGATGACAACTCAAAGCATGTTCGGCTAAGCCTCAAAACATGAAGAAGGAGGGTTCTTTAGGATGATGTGGGTTTAGAGGTGTTTCCTCTGTTTCCATGAAGCCCAGTCTTTGCGTATTTGTGTTCAAACTTTCAACTAGGTTTAAATATTTATTTAATGTATTTTTCTTTGGTCCACGTACTTGTGCTTTAGGGTTAGTGTATTCTTATTGCTAGATACAACGACATCCGATAGATGTCATTTACGAGCCATTGAAAGTAGGTTAAATGCTTTATTTTCAACTAAAGAACGTCAGTATGATAATGTCTCTGATAATGGACATTGGTAGGTTGGTTTTTTAAGTTCGCGAAGATCCGATTTTGTAAATGACTATATGTCATTTTCCTATCTGAGAAATAGCAGGACACCTACACAGCCCCATCATACCAAACTAGTGACCCAAACTTCAAGGTCTTCTTCCATCTTATTTTAGCTGCTTTAGTTGGCTTAGTGACAACAACCACACTTTTATGCAAATCCAAAAATCAAATGAATGCCTCACCATTTTTTAATCATTACTCTGAGTCATTTGTAAGACGAAAACTCATCACGTGTTCGATCCTAAATTATCTTTGAGTGATTCACGCTAATGAGTGGGATATTTTTAGTATAAATTTTTGATTAAGGCACCCCTCTTGTAGCGCGAATCACCTACCATACTGTCTGAGTAGCCTACAACATGTCATGCAATGGTCATGTTATATCCGACTATACACATGCAAATATGACTAAGCAAGTAGGCGCTTAGTACGAAACTGCAGATTAGGAAAGTTGTGATCACTGGTATCGCCAGAGCCCATCTTAGGGGCATGTTTGTCCAATTCTACCCTCAGAGCTGGCTGAAGGTTTGAAGTGTGAAAACGACACTAACCTTTCTTGTAGCTGGATTTTGTCCCGATTACGATCACATCGGTAAATATGCGACCTTCTAAATTCATAAATTCTCCAAAATTCAAAATTTCATGCCGATAAAAATTACTTCTAAATATTCAAATCTCAATTACGAATGTCATATAAAGTTGTTTAGAATATAACAATATTTGAGATCTCTCAAATCCAACTTTGTACTAATATAAAAAGGAATGTTCATCCAAGTGACTTTCTCAATTAACTTTCAAAACCTAACATTTCACATAAACATGAACTTATGAGTTCAACATGATCCAACATAAAGTTCTAATCAAATCCTAATGATGATAAATCCCCAACCTAGCCATCACTCCTCGCGGAACTAAAAGTACCTAAAAATATGTCAACGAATGGGAGTACGCTAAAAGCTCAATAAGAAATACTAATACAGTTTCATGGATTCAAAAAAAGTTTTCGATCCTTATAACAAATAGGAGATGTTTTTCATCAAAACTTTTGATTCAAAAAATAAGTTGGAACATTAACCAAAATATACTTCAAAAAACGTTCTACATCCATTTCAATCGGTTTCATATCAAATGTCTGATCCAAACAATTTCATATCAAATTTCGATTCAAACCTATCATATCAATCCAAATCAAATACATTTCAAATATGTTTTCTCACGGTCATCAAATATCAAATGGTGCCCAGCCATGTAGGACTTTCAAATAGGTGGCTAGCTGCAAATTGTTCCTTTTAAGGTGGACAGAACCAAACACTACTAGTACTAGTAACCTCTAACCAAAACCCCTAGAGGCTAGGGTTCTAAATCAATTACATTCCCATGAGAAAATGTAAGGTCAACTATTATATCCCGTTGACAAGGGCCAGGCAATTATCGACTATTATATCCCGTTGACAAGGGTCAAATAGTGTCAACTATTATTCATTAGCCAGGGCGAACTAACGAGTCAAATATTTCATTCAAGTTCAAATTACAAAACATCCCTCTCACATTTTCTTTCATAAGCAAAAAAAATCTCAAAAGTACAATCTTACAAAACTTCACTTTCTTGATCCATGGATAATTCCAAATAAATAAAACAAGTAAAACTTTTCATAAACCAAGATTATATATAATTGATTAAAACAATTTTCATCCTCAGATAGTAAAAACAACAGTTTCTTTTTTAAAAAATGCATTAATATCCTTTACGTACATATATATAAAAATAATAATTTTTAAGCATATTAGAATCCCTTACCCCAAAGGTATAAAAGCTTTGAAAGAGCTAATCAGAAGAATTTCACCTCAATGAAATATTTTCTCTAAATTTGTTCTTCAAACCACACAGATCAGTAAATGCGTCCTGCGAAATTCTATCGGCGAGAGAAATTGAAGATGTATAGAAAGGATTTTCTTTTCCTTCTCAATTTATACTAGGGTATCTATTAGAAAATTACCTTTTACCCCTCTTTCATTAAATTAATTAATTAATTACTAATTGAATTACCATTACTATTTTCATAACGTCCTTTCATTAAAGTAATTAATTAATTATTACCATTATTATTTCATAACGTCTTTTCATTAAAGTAATTAATTAATTACTAATTGAATACCAGTATTATTATTTTCTGCGTCTTATTGAATTATCATTATTTCCATAACGTCTAATTCAATTATCATTATTATTTTCATAACGTATGCACATAAAAATTCTAATAAATTTATTATTTTCATTAACTTATACCTAGCATAAATTCACAATGTTATTATTTTCCCTACCTTATGCCTATGCAAATTCCTGGGTGTTACACTCAATGTCCCCCACAGGAACATGGCTGGAATCGACTCGTGGGCTTCCATAGGGAGTCTAGAACACCGAACGGGTTCGGACCGAAGAAGTGCGACTAGAGTTGGGAGATCGCGCGTAGTCAAGCCCGGTAGAGCTAATGGCTGGCCGAGCTGTCCTGGCCTGTAAGAGCTCGGCCTAGCACCCACTATCCTCCTCAGGAATATGAATGGAATTTTGAATCAATGGGCTTTCCATAGAGTCCAAGAACACCCCAAACAGAGTTCGGACAAAGTTACTTACGAAGTTCAGGAGGTCACCGTAGTCAAACCAGCCAGAGTGGCGGCTTGCGAGGTGACCTGACCTGCCATAGCTTGGCCTGACCTCCACTGTCCTCCTTAGGAATACGAATGGAATCTTGACTCAATGGGATTTCCATAGAGTCTAACAACACCCCAAACAGAGTTCCGACGAAGAAGTTATGACCTTCCGAAGTTGGAGATCGTAAATAGTCAAATCTAAAGTAGTGGTGACCTGACACAGCGAGCTTGGTCTAACACCTTGGTCTGACACCTTCTATGCTCCAAAGACATATGAATGGATTCTTGAATCAATGGGATTTCGATAGAGTCTAAGAACATCCGAAACAGAGTTTGAACGAAGGAGTTATGACCTTTCGAAGTTGGAGGTCATACGTAGTCAAACCCAAACGAGCTGACCAGAATTGGCTGAGCTGACCTGACCTGGCTGAGCTCGGTTTGACACCTTGATCTAACACCCACTATCCTCCTCAGGAATAAGAATGGATTCTTGACTCAATGGGACTTCCATAGAGTCGAGACATCAAAACGGATTCCGGACTGAAGAGGTTACTGACCTTGAAGTTTGAGGTCATGTCGTAGGTCAAACCCGGACAGGCGGCCAGAGCGGCTGGTGACTGACCTGGTTAGGCTCGGTCTGACACCCTCTCATCCTCCAGGCATATGAATGGATTCTTGACACAATGGGCTTTCCCATAGTCAGAACATTCGAACGGAGTTGGACGAGGTAACCTTTATGTGACGTGCCCCAGAGTTGGTCATACGTAGTCAAACCCAAACGAGCTGACCAGAACTGGCTAAGCTGACCTGACCTGGCTGAGCTCGGTCTGACACCCACTATCCTCCTCAGGCATATGAATGGATTCTTGACTCAATGGTCTTTCCATAGAGTCCAAGAACATCGAAGCAGTTCGGACGAGGTTATAGACGCCCGAGAAGTTGGAGGGGGTGCCATTAGTCAAACCCGGACAGTGACAGGCGGCTGACCTGACCTGACCTGGCTGAGCTCGGTTTGACACAGTGAGTCACGGCACCCACTATCCTCCTCAACGGGCATATGGATAGTTCTTGAGCTCAATGGGCTTTCCACAAGTCCAGAACATCGAAACAGGTTCGGGCCGAAGGGTTATGACCTTCCAAAGTTGGAGTCATCGTAGTAAATCAGACAGTGACCGGAACTAGGCGGGGCGGCCTAACTGGGTGGTCGACCTCTGGTGACCTCTGCCTGACCTCCACGGACTGACACTCACAGCCTGACCTTCTGAGGCCTGACCTCTCACATACTAACCTCTACGAGGCTTTGACCTCACATGGCGACCTGCAATGACCTCACATGGGTGACCTCTACGGCTGACTACGGGCTTTGATCTCTGCATCCCATTAGTTTATTTTCAGAGTAAAGACCATAACTTAGTCTACAGAGATCTGAATTGAAATTAAAGAATCTAACTGTCGGCCCTGTGTAGTTTACAATTTACCAGAAGGGCTCACTACCAAAATCCCTTTATTTACTACCCAAAAACCAGTTCTAAAGTCCAGTTAATGTGTACTACCACAATATGGCAGCTTCCCATGGTTCAAAACACAACCAAACATTCCCCTTAGGGTAAGACAACCACACCTTCATTCATTTTAACTCTAACCATAAGAAGAAAGCTGGCACACAAGGACAATTGCAGTCCCCTGGTAGGTCCCTCGATTTGTCAGTAAATGATCTCGAAATCTAAAACCTGCTTGTCGAAGTCTTGGAGCAGTTCCACCACGACCACTCAGCGGCCTCACACAGCCAATATTGAATGGCCTTAAATAAGGATTAAACCAAGTAGGAAGCCCACACCTCTTGGAGTTTGTCGGCTCCCCGATTCTTGTCTCTCTGAAGCCCTTGCTAGTGAGGATGAACTCTTCCTCTTCTTTAGCTTGAGCGTAGGTGATCGCCGAGAAATTTAGAGAGAAGGTGGAGTCTCTCTCTCTAAAACTCTCTCTTTTCAAATCTGGTTTGCCTTTTCCTCTCTCTCTCTCTCCCAACCGGTTGGGAGAATATAGAAGTCAAGTGAGATGTCCTCTCACTTGCCACTTGTCTAATTCTAAGTGGCTCCTTGGATTACCCTTATCACCTTATCCATCTACCTTTGGTTTCCTCCAATCATATAATTGCCACATGTCTCTTGCAGGTCCCACTTGAGCTGTTGTTTAACTGGCTCTCCGCCCATTTGTGTCTCATCTTGGGCCTCCAAAATGCGGCCCAAGTGTCCCCATACATTTCGTTGCCTCTCAAAACGTGCAAATTCAGGCTATCTCGAAGTCGACCCAATTCGATGTGGTAGCTAGATTTCTCAAAAAGACGATTCCAACGTGAAGTCCGTTTTGTCATCAGATCTAGAAGAAGAAAATAAAGAAAAAGATCAGGATTTTGGACGTTCTCATTTTTAAAAAATTAGGATTAAGGTTTCACTCAAGCCCTTCACATTTGTTTTAAGGTAAGTGGGAGATTGTTGGAGTATGTGCCAGTAAACAAATGTGATACATTGTATTTGCTAATTATTAATACAAATATGAGGAATTTCTTCAAGATTAATTTTTGCATGCATTAGATTCTTTATAAATATTGAAAACCCTTGATTATTTAAATGTGACTTTAAATATTGTATATAAGTGTTATATATAAGAGGATAATATTTAAAGAAAAATAATCTAAATCTATCCATAATTAAAAATTAAACTTGGGATCTTTAATTTAAAATTACTAGCACGGTTCATTACATTCTGAATGAAATGATCTTATCCGGATTGTTAATAATGAGATTATTGGAATGAAAGTGCTATATATGATTGGATCATATAGGACTGGAACATGATTAATTATGAATCTCTAATAAATTCTGTTGTGATAAAGAGCATTCAATATTAATCAATGATCGTCATATATTGATTAACCTTAATTATGAGTGTTTAATCGATTCCTATTTATTATATTACATTTTTTAACATTTTGAGTAATGACACAAATACATAGTGTCAAATTCTTGGCATATTACAAATATAATAATATAAATAGCTGGGAATATTATTATACAAGATGAAATCTATTCCTTCTTTAAGAAGTTAGATGAACGATTCCATAAGTATTGATTTAGGACTTGAATAACAAGAGCACTCAATTTATGGTTGGACCATAAATATATTATTGATTATAGAATCAATGGCACTTACGGAGAAATATATAATTGAAGAGGTTAATGGAAAAACCTAACTTTAATTATGAATTGTTTATGGAGGATTGATCAATATGTAATGACTATACAATGGACAATTCAAATCCTTTGAATGCCATTTAATTTATAATTTTAAAATTGCAATTCCAAATTTTTAGTAGAGTCATTTTTGGAATTAATAATTTTGATTTTTATTAAGGTGTTAATTATATGTCAAAATTAGTGGAGCTTAAAATTATAAAGTTCATAGTTCTTCTCAGTGGCTCCATTAATTTATAAGAACAATGTTTCAGGTTGATGTCATTCAATTAGAATTGTGAATTCTAAATTAATTTCACACAACTTTTATGTACATAATAATATAGTAGTAGACCACTATATATTTTTTACATTATCAGCAATAATAAAATTAAAGAAAGATTGTCTTTCTTTATAATAATTATAATTGTTATAGTTACTATATATGTTTTTATAATTATTATAATTTTTATTATTTCAAATCCAAACAAAAACTTTAAGTTTTGAATTTCAAATAAAACGGTGTATCATGTGTTTTAGATAAAGATTTAAAATTTAAAAGTCAAATTTATCTTTTAAATTTTAAATGAAAAAAGTTGTCTTCTCCTTTTTTTTTTTTTTTCTTTTCTTCTTAAATTTTTTTTTTCAAACAAAAATGGAAAGATATGAAACAAAAAAGTAGATTCAAAATTAAGATACGAAAGTCATTGAAAAAAAAAAAAAAGATAGAGTGTGAGAGACAATTGTTGTCTTTAAGGAAAAGAATAATTGTGTAAACTATTTAGGATACCCGAAAAACGTCCACCCGTTTTGTTCATTGGAGAACATTGAGAAAAATCTGTGGTGTTTCATAGGATATTCATTTTGAAAAGTCTGGTGGAATACTCAAACAAAGGTACGAATTTAAATATTATTTATCTCTTATAATGATGATATTGAGAATTTGTATTTATTTTAAACATAAAGCCAATATGATTCACCATACATATGTTTTGATAAGCATATAGCTTCCTAATGAGTGTCCAAAACACTCATTATAGACCCATGTTTTAGTGTGTTTACGTTCTAGTTTATACTTAAATAGGTGGTGTTTGTGCTTCATATCTAATATTTGGTTTATCTTTGGTCTTTCAGGTAAAATGGTGCAGTTGGAGAAAAGTTGGAGCAAGATGGAAGATGTGAGTCCTACTCAACGTTAACGATGTTGAGGTCGACAACGTTTGGTGATCTTCACCATCTAACGTCGCGGCGTCGCAGATCATTTGCGAATTTTAAGAATAAAAGTGAAAATGGGAGAATCTCGAAGGGAGGACGTACGGACTCGAAAAAGAGAGAAGGCGAAGATCCGGATCAGAACAGAGTTCCTTTGTTTGGTTTACTCTTTTCCTGTCTTTCTTATTATAATTTGTATGGATCTTCAAATCATGATGTATTATTTATCGATTATGAACTAACTCACTAGGCTAGGGTTTTGATGTAACCCTAATCTCGGATTGATGGATTAGTAGTAATTTATATATTCAATTTTATTTCTTGCAATTATTGAATGTCTTTTCTCTATTTGAAATGCATGCTTGTACTTGATCGATATGGGTATGCTCGGGCTAGGGTTTTGAGATCGAGAGATGATAAACCCTAGGGACATGAATAAGATATCGTATAATCAATCAGAGAGTATAGATACCATGATTTTATATGTGGTCACAAGGGTTTGCTAGAAATGCGTCTGATAGTCTTAGGGTTTGAGGCAGAGATGCAATACAACCCGTTATTAGGATAGGTGCTTAGTGCTCAAGAGAGATTGATGCATATAAAGGATCAACTCACCATCAATAAATGCAAGCGATATAACTGAATTACAGTCTTCTAAATATCCATCAGTCGTGATTGGGTGATGTCAAAACCCTAGATATTTAATTAATCAGTAAAAATACACCTTAAACTATCTTTAGTAAAATTACTTAGAGAATCTATAGCCTTAAGTTGATAGATCTAGTGATATTGAGGTAAATTGGTTTAAGTGGTTGACACTGACTTCTTTGTGGGATGACCTTCGACATCATAGTACTTCAAACTCAATGTATGCACTTGCATAAACAGGTGGATTTATATAGTAGTTCAGAGGCCCGTCAAGTTTTTGGCGTCGTTGCCGGGGAGTTTCGGCACAAGTGTCAATATTGACAATAGTTTACTTAGATATTACTTTAGACTTTCTTTTTTTTTATTATTTGTTACTTTAAATTTTATGTGATTAAGAATTCTATTGGTATACTTTATGGTGTTTCAGGGAGTTTTAGGCACTTGTATGCACGGACAAGGTAGAGGGGAGTTAGCGCCTTTTGATCTGAAGTGAAGCAGACATTAATAGAGTCGGAGAGAGAAGAGTGTTAGCCGCGTATAATCGGCTACAGCAAGCAGTAGAATCTACACGGGGTTGAATCGAGGATGAGAATGGGCCTTGAGGCGGAGATGGAAATAATGATAATGTGCGTGTTGCCATTAGTTCCAGCTTTGTGAAATATACGATTGGAGGATTTTCTTTACCACCTCTGATCCATACCACAGTTCGTAATACGCAAAACCCCTCCGATTCAAAATAATTTTGAAGCTGAGGTTGTGACACTTCAACTTCTCGGGGTATTCGGTTCATGGGCTGCAAGCGAAGATCTGACACTCACTTTACAAGCTTCTTGAAGTATCTTGACAATGTAGTATAATGGGGTAACAAAGGGGCTATACGACTCGAGGCTATTCATTATTCTTTAGAGACAAAAGCTAAGCAATCGTAACCGAACCACGACTCCATTATAAGTTAGGCCGATTTGGTCCATAAATTTTTGACAAAGTACTGCCCTCCTGCTAAGACTGCACAAATGAGGATAGAGATCAACAGCTTTGCCCTGGGCGGTAGCATAAGCGAAGCGATGGGACGGATGCAAGAGGTGCGAGGAAGTGTCCCCATCATGGGTAGCTAGGTGGATGCAGATCTACAATTTTTATACTGGCCTCAATGCCCATACAAGACAGATGATTGATACCTCAGTTGGGGGTATTTTCTTGAAAATGACAACACAACAGGCTTTCGACTTGTTGGATGGGAGAGCAACAAACAGTTACCAATGGTAGCAAAAAAGAATGATAAAAGGGCATGGAAATGGTGGACCAAGTACTGATGTGTTCGCTAATTTAGCAGCACAGGATTTCCTTGCTCACTAAGCGATTCTGGAATCGACAAGCCTCATTGTGCCATCGGACTAGCTCAGTGGTATGTGAAATTTGTAATGGACTGCATTAGACAATGGAATGCCAGTCAGGACATATGACACAGAAGCATGCCCAATACATAGCTATGTATAATCAACAGCAACAACAGCAGAATCAGTATACAGGCAACAATTTTCAAGGTCAAGGCTAGAGAAATAATTAGAACTTCCCTTGGAAAACACTAAAAACTTAGGGCAACCAATGCAAAATAATAATCAGCCAAAGGAGAAGAAGGTAGATCTTAAGGAAGCCTTAGCTCATATGATGACGTCTCATCTTTGCTTTTATGAGCAGGAACGAAGACCAATTTCAAAACCAAACTCGTGGTTGTAAAACCAATCAACTCAATTATAGATCAAGGGAGGCATAACTTAGAAACCTAGAGTACAAATGGGGCGGATGGCCATAAATATTATTGAAAGGCCTGGAGTTCATTAAGCACTTGAGGTGAATCCAAGAGAGGAAAAGAACATTGCAAAGCAATAACTACGAGAAGTGGAAGGAAATAGCACACCAAGACCCCCTGTGATTGTTAAAGAACAAAGAACAATTAGATCAATGAGTAGAGGTGGATCTGAGTAGAAAGATGGGGGAGTAACTGATTAAACAACAACGAGAGGTGAGAAAGTGGATGGAAGAGCGTGTCGAGGGATCGGGCCCACTCATACCTTACCCTTAGAGATTGAAGGGTAAGTTAGAGAAGCAATTTGCAAAGTTTCTCGACATCTTCAAGAAATTGCATATAAATATACCATTCATGGATGCGCTTGCGAACATGCCAAGTTACGTGAAGTTCATGAAAAATATCTTGGCAAATAAGAAGAAGTTTAGTGAATATGAGACCATTGCCCTAATAGAGGAATGCAGTGCAATCCTCCAAAAGAAGCTCCTACCAAAACTTCAAGATCCGGGTAGTTTTGCTATACCATTCTCTATCGAAAACTCGTTATCAGGTAAAGCTCTTTGTGACTTTAGAGCAAGTGTCAAATTGATGCCGGTCTCAATGTTTAAAAGATTGAATTTGGGGAAAGCAAAATCGACTATACTCATGTTGCAAATGGCTGACCGATCCTACAAACACCCACGAGGCGTAATTGAAAATGTCTTAGTAAAAGTGGATAAGTTCCTCTTCCCAGCAGACTTTGTCATCTTAGACATGGAAGAAAACAATACGATCCCCATCATACTTGGTAAACCTTTCTTAGCTATGGGAAAAGCTCAAATTAATGTTCAAGAAGGTGAGCTTAAATTGAGAGTTCAAGGAGATGAGGTCATGTTCCATGTATTTAAAGCTATAAAACATTCTGATGACGACCCCAATGATGACATCTAGGAATTTCGCCACAAGGAGATCATGCATGGCGACTTGGTAAACTGTACGGATATGCTCAGTGCAGAACAAAAAGAAACTAAGGGAGTAGATGGTGGGGGAGACCATATATTCCATTCGCCATGAGTAGTGAACTAGAACACTATACAAATTTGTTAGCATTTCCATCATTTTTGAAAACCAACATGTAGACACAACTTAGTCAAGCTAACAACATTAAACAAGGCGCTACTTGGGAGGCAACCCAAGCATTTTGAAGTTTTTCTTTCTTAACTTCAATCTTAAGTTTTTTAATCAGTTTTTTTTTGTTATGATTTTGGAAATTTAAGTTTTCTCAAAGTTCATAGATTGTAACCTAATCGTGTTTTCTTGTTGTTGTGTCTATAGGTTCCAAGGTTGAAGCGAAGAATGAGGGGTAGCTTGAGAAGCCTATTACAGGCTTGGAAAAGTGTGGAAATTCATGCAGGGAGTTTTCTAACACTTAGAAAATTTTTTCCAAATTCCATGTTTTGAAGCTCATTGGAACGTCGCGACGTTGGATTTTAACTTCTCTGGAACGTCGCGAAATTGGCTTAAATTTTTTAGGGCAACTCTCTGGAACGTCGTGACGTTGGCACGTATGTCACGACGTTGCCTTGTTTTAAGACCATGAATGGTCATATTTTCGGGCATCCTCATTTGAAAACCCTAAACTCTCTTAATTGTTTTTGTAGAATCATTCATTAATGGTCTTCCAAAGGCTTCCCAATCTGATTGTCTAGTGCCTTAGATTGCTCAAGAACATCAGTGGATCAAAAATCACTAGGGTTTCTCCATCCCTCAAAGGTATTTTGGGTTGTTAGAGTTTTTGAGGATTTATGGCATTAGAAGGTATTCAACTAAGTTTTTGAACTTCTTAGACTTTGATTCACAATGAAAAGCTGGGTGTATTGAGGTCATAGGAGCTTAGGTTGAGTGTGAAAAACACTATTTAACAGAGCACCCACCAAGTGTTCGATAAATTGCCTAAGTGAAAAATTATCAGTTGGTCTGCTACCAAAGAGTGGTTTAATCACATTACTAGTTTGGGAGATAGTTTGGTATTGATTTGAAAAACCTAGAATACCTATCCTCAACCTTACCCTACTAAGTTAAACCATGAGTTCAAAAAGGCAAAAATTAAGCTCAAGGAAGATCCAGAAAGTGGAAGAACTGTCTCATGATTACGATCATGAAAAGTTTGTGAATGTGGGAGCAACCAAGAAGTTCAGCCTCATTTCGAAAAATAGATCATTTATTAAGGAAAAAGGTTTCCACCATCCCAAAAACTTCTTTCGCAAAACCATCACGAGTAAAGGGTGGAGGGCACTTTGCCAACCCCCAACATCAGCTGCCACAATGGTTGTGCGAGAATTCTACGCCAACCTAGCGGCTAGTGTGTTGAAAAGGTCGACTAAGGGTGTTGGTGGTAGATTTTAGTGCGAATCTATCAATGAGCTTTACAAACTATAGTCGGGTTAATAGTGAGCCTATGATAGGCTACAGAAAACCTAACTACCTTGAGGTCATGGTGCACGAAGGCCAAGAATTGGAAGTTTAACAATGATGAATTAAGTAATAGGTACACTTCAAGGCCAAACATTTGGCCTACTTCCCCAAGGTATGGCATCACTTCATCACATCCCACCCTAGTCCCACAACTAATGTGTGTGAAGTGATAGCTAAGCGGGCTTTGTTGAATTATGTGATCATTCAAGACATCGCATTTTATGTGGGCCAAGTTATAGAGGATGCTATCCTTTATAACAAGGATGCGAAAATGAACCTTGGGCACCCTTTCTTAATTTATGGATTATGTAAGAAAGTCGGGGTGCCCTTGGAAAGCAACGAGGCTTGGATACACTCGATTAAGGCGATTATAGTAAAGAAAAATAAGCCAGGTGTACTAAGGCCGGAAGAGGTTTATGATCTCAGGAATGAACCCTCGGACGAGGAAGAGCTTAGGGCTTATTAAACTAGGTTTGGAATGAGAGAGGATGAAAAAAGAGACGCATGCTAGTCGTCTTCCCAACCTCCACCTCCACCACCCACATCGCATGAGGAGGAGGATTCCAGTCCTTCTCAACCCATTAAGGATCAAGTTCAAGACCTCACCATGAGGTTCGACGCATTTTGGGATGAGACTCGGGAACATCAAATCTCGATGAGCTAGGAGATGGAAGAGCTAAAGAGCAAGATGGACATCATGCTAAGCAACTAAGAGATCATCAAACAACAGCTTGCTCAGATCCTCGCTTACCACACGCCACCACCACAGTGATCCTCGAGATCACTAGAGGAGTTTTCGGCACCCTTGCTTTAATTTTCATGCCATTGAAGACAATGTCAATTCTAGATGGGGGGTGTGGGTGATTGGTTTGATGGTATTGTCGTTTGGGGGTATTGTTGTCGTTTGCATGATTGGGTTTGCATGTTTATTTTTCTTTGCATGATTGTGTGTTTGTTTCGTTGTTATAACTTGTTTTTGGTGTGTGTCTGAATGAGTTTGATGTCATGGCTGCTAATAGAAGGCCATTGTGGACACAATTTTTTCAAAAATAAAATAAAAAAATTTGCTAAGTGTAAAATGGAAGTGGATCCTTAAGTTTTTAAATGATCTAGATTTGTAGCTTGAAAGATTGGAGTGACTTAACTTAGTCACTCCCCTTGTGTTTCAAAAAGCTATTTTTCAAGTAGTCTTACACACACACACGTTTGATCTCCTGTGTATACCGTGCTTCCGAGCCCTTTTTACTTGAAATCCACTAGTCTTAGGGGATTTTAACCACCTAAGTGATGGGACACCTTCACAAAAGAGGATTGTCGTTGAACCCCAACTAAAAAGAGAAAAATACAAAAACATAAGAAAAAGTGAAAAAAAAAAAAAAATCATAAAAAGGGTTGTGAATAGAATAAGTAGAGATGTCCAGTCAAGATCAGAAACCTTGATCAGGAAACTTTCAAAGCCCTAATGCCACACAAACCCCTTCTTGAGAGCCATTTACTCCATTGCTTACTATATGAGACCAGAAAGATGGATCCATCCCTGATCTAGAACTAGGTTTGGTTGAGTGTTCATGGTGAGTTAGGGAACTAAAGTAGGTGCCTTAACCCAGGTGGTGGAAGTCACCAATGAATCCCCGCTATAGGGACACTCAACTAAAACTTATAGGCACTAGCTTTCTTTCATTTTAGGTAGTTTAATGTGAATAAAATGGGGTGCGTTCTCATCCTTTCTTAGTTAGACTCTTCCAAATAGGTGGTGAGTTGAGCAGGATTTGGGTGTAAGAACCTTGATATACATTGGAGATCATGATTCAACTGCACTTAGATTCCTTGGGAAAGGTCATTGAGAATTTGGGGGGGTCGATTTGATGGGTCTACCATTCTTTTCTTGGCTATGTTCTTTAGAAAGTTTAAAACCCTAAGGATCTGAGTGGTGAAAAAGAAATTTAGCATTGTCGAGTTATTACTCATTTTAGTCCTCCTTTTAAGCATCATGTGTATCATACTCATTTCATTTGTGTTTTGGTGCGTTATTTTCAAGTGTGTTTTGTTTTGAGTTAGTCTCTTGCTTGGGGACAAGTAAGAACCTAAGTTTGGGGGTGTGATGAGTGTCCAAAACACTCATTATAGACCCGTGTTTTAGTGTGTTTATGTTCTAGTTTGTAGTTAAATAAGTGGTTTTTTGCTTCATATATAAAATTTGGTTTATCTTTGGCCTTTCAGGTAAAATGGTGCAATTGGAGACAAGTTGGAGACTTGAGGATGGAGGAATGCAAAATCCTACTCCAACGTCGTGATGTTGAGGTCCAACGACGTTTGACCAGTCTTCACCATCCAACGTCGCGACGTCACTTGGATCTGATTGCCAAATTTTAACAATAAAAGCGAAAATGTGAGAATCACGAAGGGAGGACGTACGGACCCGAAAAGGAGAGAAGGAGGAAAAGATCTAGATCAGAACAGAGTTCCTTTGTTTGATTTATTCTTTTCCTGTCTGTCTTATTGTAATCTATATGGATCTTCAAATCATGATGTATTATTTATCGATTATGAACTAACTCATTAGGCTAGGGTTTTGATGTAACCCTAATCTCGGATTGATGGATTAGCAGTAATTTATATATTTAGTTTTATTTCTTGCAATTATTGAATGTCTTAGCTCTATTTGAAATGCATGCTTGTACTTGATCAATATGGGTATGCTCGGGCTAGGGTTTTGAGATCGAGAGATGATAAACCCTAGGGACACGAATAAGATATCATATAATCAATCAGAGAGTAGAGATACCATGATTTTATATGTGGTCACAAGGGTTTGCTAGCAATGCGTCCGATAGTCTTAGGGTTTGAAGCAGAGATGCAATACAACCCGCTATTATGATAGGTGCTTAATGCTCGAGAGAGATTGATGCATATAAAGGATTAACTCGCCATCAATAAATGCAAGCAATATAACTGAATTACAGTCTTCTAAATATCCATCAGTCGTGATTGGGTGAAGTCAAAACCCTAGATATTTAATTAATCGGTAAAAATACACCTTAGTTATCTTTAGTAAAATTACTTAGAGAATCTATAGCCTTAAGTTGATAGATCTAAATAATATTAGGGTAAATTGGTTTGATAGTTGACACCCAAACTTCTTGTGGGAAGACCTTGACTTATCACTAGACTGCTTACACTCGATGCATGCACTTGCGTGAACGGATGGATTTATATAGTAGTTCTTAGGCCTGTCACTTCCGCTGTGTTCAAATAAACTGGTTTGAAACCAACAGGTTCCACACAAGAGTGTGAAGTGGTACTTAAGCTTAAGAGGTTCTCTTACCTATTATGTCAATATTTTGGGTTGGGTTCTCCGATTGGGCTTGAGGTCTTATCATTGGTGTTTTCATTAAGATTCGGTACATAGCGGGAGAGGACTATTTGGAAGAGGGCTACCCGGTGCCCCAAAGGTGGGTTCGGAATGAATTATATCCAAAGTGTAAGCCACCTAGAGTGAATGACGTTCTCGTACGTCTGGTTTCTCAATGGGTATAGAATGATACAATCCAACATCGGTTTCATATAAAAATGTGGAGTGGTACTTAAACTTGAGAAGTTCTCCCATCTATCAGTCTGATATTTTGGGTTGGACTCTCCGATTGAGTTTAAGGCCCTATCATCTATGATCCCTTATTTTATTTTTAAATTTATATCTGTAACTTTTCTTACTTTCAATTAGATCTATGATTTGAAAGTTCTGATCTTTTAAAGCTATGATTCATGTCCTTTCCATGCCATTCCCATCTTATTCCGATTTCTATTCCCAAAATCTAGTTTCAGTTCACCTGCCAAAGTCATGTTGCACAGAAGAAAATTGAGTTGGAGTGATGATTTCGATCTTTAGAAAAAAGTCAATATTTAATGTTTTTTTTTTTTGACATAGCTATTTACTGTATTTAGATGGTATGGATGTATAAACTTTTTTAAGCTGATCTAAGAATTTATTTGAAAAATATAGTTTTTTCTTTTCTCTTTGATTGTTTCATATAAACAGAAAATTATTTTCAACACGTTTGATGGATTTTGTATAAACTTTGGTTTGATAATTTGTTCTAAAAATATGAGTATTTTCCAAAGAATATATTTTTAATCATTTTAATAATTATTTAAAGAAATAACTGTACTTATATAAATAGAGTGAGATTTTAAATATTACATATAAAAATTATTTTTAAGAAATATTTTATAAATATAGATGTATATTGAAAACATTCATAATTTTCAAGCAGAAGATTTTAATTCCAAAGCATAAAGACTTTTGTTTTGAAAAATTTTCTCTTTTTTTTTTTGGATAACAATTTTAAAAAATATTCCCAAAAGCATTATAAAGTTTATTTTTTCATCATTGTTAAAAGTGTTCAATTAAAATTTTTTAATCAACAGTGATTGACAGCTTAATATTTTAACTTCGACAAAATGGAGTACAGAGTGAGAGCACTTAATCTTGTTTGATAAATTATTGTTTTGATATACATATGTTTGACTGAAAAATGTTGTTGCATGTTAGCAAATTGATAAAGATAAAGAAATTTAAACAAGAAAAGGTAAATTGAGATTGAGAGGATGATAATAAATAAAATTTGAGATAGAATGGAATTCCATTAAATTTAGAGTCCCATTTTACATTGTATACCAAAAAATGAAAAAAATAAAAGAAAAGAATTGTGTTTAATGGGAAAATCACACTCGAATATAGGGGTTTCCAAAAAGCCATAAGCTCTTGACCCATTTCAAGCCCCTGCTCGAACCTATTTCTAGAAGGGTCAGGTTATAGGCTTTATTTTAGGCCCAATCTGACCCGACGAGATAGTCAGTTCTACGGGCCCTTAGGCCTGCCTTGATAGGCCCGTCCGCTATCCTATGTAATTTAAAATATATATATATATATATATATATATATATATATATATATATATATATAATATAACTCTATTTATAATATATATTTTGTTAAAAGTTTATTATATAAGTAAAATAAATGTATGATTTAGTTTATGCATTAAATTTTAAGTTTAACAAAAGTGTTAAAATAAAAAAAAATGGTTTTAATTCTTAAGCCCCGTCCATCCTAGACCCATAAAGTCCGTCGATTAGAAGACTTGTGGGCCTTAAGAAAACACAAAGCCCGGCTTTGAGTAGGGTTAAATTTACCTCATTCTCCAAGTTTTGGCACAGCAAACTACAATCAAATCCCAATCTACTTTAATATAAAAAATATTGCAAGAATTCGTACACTTATTTCTATCATGAATTCATTTGTGTCAGCGGGTCGGACTATAGTGGGTTAGGCGAAAACCGGAGTAAGTAAAATTTTACTTGACTCATTAGCCAAATGAAATTTAGTAGACGATAGCCTTTGAATGCAAAAAAATTTATGACGAGTTAGTGGGATTAAAGTATATCGGGCAGACCATATTAGAGTAGGCCGAGTGGCCTAGGTTTTAGGCCAATAATTTAATAACTGATCTGGCTTAATTCCGGGTGGACCGGGCTAGTCTACCGGGTCGAACCAATTTTGCCACCTCTACCTATGGGTCTCGATCGCATGCATATGGAATCTTTTTCATAATTATGCTACAAGATTGAGGGGAGACTAGTTGGGGAGTCCCACATCGGTAAGATGTCAGAGTAGGTAGGTGATAGATTACTATAAATAGCAAGAGAAGCTTCAATTGCAACATACTTACCTGGACGAGGTCTTTGGCGGATCATGAAGAGTCATGGCCTAGGACAGTGACCTCCATTGCTTTTTGGAGGGGCACTGCCTTAAGATCTGCCCAAGTGGCAGAGTCTACGTCATAATTTGTGGTAGGGGACCGCGTTTGCAGCCCTGCCCCTGGAGTCATTAATATATTATTTGTCGGCTAAATTCAGCCTGCCTTGCAAATGTTCAATGAAATGCCTAATTGATAAATTGTACATATTTCATTGGAAGTGCTAATTTCCTGTTGCAGAAAAACACAACTATTTATTTGGTTATAATTTCGTACAGTGGTTCAAATTCATTCTTAGAAGCATCTGTAGTCGTAAAAATTAGGCGTTGTATATTTTCTTGAAAGTCATTTTTGAGATTTAGCTAAAATTTTAACTAGAACATCTAATATTTTATCTATCCTAAATTTATTCACGATTTTACCTTTTTCTTCGTAATAATTCGTCGTGTCTTAAGCCCGTTCGTTTATATCCTTCATCTGTTTATAAATTTTTTGTTATTGAGGCGAAATGGAATTTAAATCAGCTGACAACTATTCTTTAGTGAATAGTTTTATGATATTTGGGCAAATATTACTAGAAACTATTCACTTGCTTGATACTTTTGCTCTCATTATTTAACTCCACTTCTTGGTGGTTTTCATTTAGCATCATATTTAGCTTTTGCCTTCTTTTGAAGATGCTCTAAGGTTCCTGAGGGCGAAGATACTGAGAAAATGACTAATTTACAGTTATATGGTTTTACCATGCCCTAAGTCTGTTTAAAATAATGGTTTTCCCATGCCCTAAGTCTGTTTAAAATAATTATGGGCGGGTGTATGAAGAATACAATCTGCCTTGTAAATGTTTGTTGAAATGCCTAACTTTATCAATTTTACATTTTCTGTGGAAGTATCCAATTGCTGTTACAGAAAACACAATTTGAATTTGGTATTCATGGGATTAAAGGTACATTACCATTCGTTTCAAATTCAATTCTTCTAACTTAAGGTTCCTGCCGGATGAAGATACTGAGAAGTGACTAGGATCTTGTATTAGCATTGTGATAAGATATGTGATGAAAGAGTTTTGATATATTAGATTAGGTGCATGAGATTTATTTGACTAGACTAATACCCCGATTTTCATTGGCGCTCACATGACTTTCTTTTATTTGGCAAGTATTGGATGTAATGATATTAATCATTCAAACCATAGAAACTCTATGATAGACCAACTTGTCTTTTGCATTTACATTCGTCCTTCTATTTTCTTGCAATCCATTTATATAATCTCCTTTAATCCTCCATCTCTGCTCCTCCCACTCTTTCATCATTGGATTTTTCAGTATATTCCACCAGCATCTTCTTTCTCTCCAGGAATTTGATGAGTTCTTCAATAGAAAAATCAACATCTTCGTTTTATCAAGAGCTCTTTTGCAATCTCTGCTGGATTCACCTCCACATTCGTTATCAATTTCTCTATATCAGTAAACAGAGGGTGGCTCTCAATGCTGAGGCAGTTGGAATTTAGGGTTTTAAATTCAGAATGAGTGTGGTAGGCATCTGAATGTGCATGTCCATGCAGGGTCTAGCCTTTCTTTGTGATTTGTTCTCAACATGATTATCCTCTCCATCATCAAACCTTGACCACAATCCATGAATGAAATTAGCAACCCAGATATAGTTTATCTGTCAATTACAGAACAGGGGTGTGAAGTAACAAATAGATGCTCCTATTTTTACCAATCAAAACATTTATCTCTTGGAATTACCCATCTCTTAGTACATTGGTTTTCTCATGAATTATTGAATAAGCAAGTGGATGAACAGAATTTATTGTATGGTGATTGCCCATCCAAATGACCCTATCATTACAATGAAAGAATTGAATTATAACACTTCTTAGGGAGCCTACTAGAAGCCTGGTAGATTTGGTTTTATCTACCCTTGTATTGTATGTCAAGCATATTTCCAAACCACATGAATCCTACGAAACCAGAATATGTAGCTGGAAAATGATGACATTGATGGATCCAATTAATGATAAATGCATTGGTTATAAACCTCGAGGGATAACTCAATTGGTCCAACCTTGAGTTTGTTCTCCTAATTATCAGTTTAAGTCACTTTAAGGTCATTAAAGGTTTATCCGATTGTTTATTTCAAGGTCATGAGATTTGTTTGATTTTGCACAAATAGATAGCTGAACTGCAGTGGATACCCATTTGAGGAGCTTGAGGTGTAGTCTCCTTATGTGTGTCAGAGCTTTGTAATGAAAGGGTGACAATTCCAATTCATAATTTAATAACTATTCCAATTCAGTTCGCCTGCCAAAGTTATGTTGCATAGAAGAAAAATTGAGTTAAGAGTGATGTTTGGTGTTTTCCATATCTAGAGAAGAAAAATAAAAAAGAGTCAGCTATTTACTGTATTTAGGTGGTATGGATGGTATAAACTTTTTTAAGCTGATCTAAGAATCTTGTATTTGAAAAATATGGTTTTTTCTTCTCTTTTATTTTTTTGTATAAACAGAAAATTATTTTCAACATCATTTGATGGATTTTTATTTATAAAAGAAGCAAAGTTTGATCATTTTTCCAATAAGGTATTTTCCAAGAATATATTTTTAATTAGTTTAATCATTTTAAGAATTATTTTAAAGAAATAATTGTGCTTATATAAATAAGATTTGGAATTTAAATATTACATATAAAAATTATTTTAAAGCAACATTTTATAAATATAGATAATGTTAGAAATCAGTAGCAATAGAACAGTACGAAACTGGAGATGAACATAAAATGTTTAATGGAAAGCTTGGGTTCTGAGAGACCTTGTGTATGTGGAAATGTTTGCATCAAGTCTTGTGTTAGACACGATCTCACTTAAAGGCAGTATTAGCGCCATGGTGGTCTTGAGAATAATGGCAATTTGTCTCCCATGATGAAATGATCTCCTATGTGGTCTTTATATAGACCTGCTCATGACTATAAGGTGAGTTTAAAGGCAGCTCGAACTCAGCCTTTCGGTTCGTGCGGGCGGCGGCAGCAACGTGGTGAACCGAAGCATGAGCTAGGTCCTCCTCCTCACAAATGGGGTGCCTTGGGGCCCAAACCCAATTCTGGTGAGTGTATTTATACCCTTTAAAAGTCTTGTTCTATCAGATGTGAGCACTTGAGCTTCATGAAAACTAAACCTTTAGTTACCATTTTCAGGGGTGATGTTTGGAAGCGATTTATAATTCCTCCTTAATGGTTTTGAGCAACTCAATATATAATCTCCATCTCCTCATGGAGGAGAACATATTCCCATGTGGACCCACCGAAAAAGGTTTGTGGAACTCATTATCATTTTAGCTCAAATATAGCTAATTTATTCTGCTTAAACCCATTTTTCGAACAGATAATTGATTGAAAACATTCATAATTTTCAAGACAATTTTTTTATTCCAGAAAGCATAAGGCCCTGTTTAGTAGGTAGAAAATTTTATGTTTAATTGGCTTAGCAAGGAAAACCGCGTTTAGTTATGAGAATCGAGACAAAACAAATTTTGAAAACAAGAAAATGAATTATTTATTTTGACGTTTATATATGAATCGAGGAAAGCTGATATGTCTTTTGTTTTCCTTCATTTTGGTCATCGAAAACATGGGATTTGGTCGATTGGGATAAAGCGAGAAAATACGGGATTGTAGGTATTTTATTGCTTTTCTTCATACCGTCTTAGATTCGATTTTTTCTCATCGGGCTCCACGAAAACAAGGTTGTAAGATAGTAGCACTGCATTTAAGCAGCACATTTCATTGTTTTCATTAACTTCATTTACAAGAAAATGGTTTTACAAAGCGAATTTTTATTTCTTTATTTTAATGAATTCAAGTGCGAAGCATATTTTAAGAAAATGAAAACTAAATATTAGAGACCATTGAAAATTTTCATATTAAATTTTGGATAGAGTTAAAAATTTTTAAGTATTAGTAGGGCTAAAGATTTTTTTGATAATTTTTCTAAAATTTTTTAATGTTTTAATTTTAAAAAATACTAAAAGCATTATAAAGTTTAGTTTTTCATCATTGTTAAAAGTGTTCAATTAAAATTATTTAATCAACGGTGATTGACAGCTTAATATTTCAACTTCGACAAAATGGAGTACAGAGTGAGAGCACTTAATCTTATTTGATAAATTATTGTTGTGATATACATATGTTTGATTGAAAAATGTTGTGTGTTAGCAAATTGATAAAAATGAGACAAAATGAAATTCCATTAAATTTAAGTCCCATTTTACATTATAACCAGAAAATGAAAAAATAAAAATAAGAAAAGAAAAGAAAAATTATTTAATGGGAAAATCATAAATCCCAATCTACTTTATTCAAACTACTTTAATAAATTTTTTTGCAAATTAAATTTTACCGGAGATCTATCATATGGGTCTCGTATGCAAATGGAATCTTTTTCGTAAAGGTGGCCTGGTTGAAGTCCCCACATCGGTAAGATGTCCAGAGTAGGTAGGTGATAGAGAGTAGTATAAATAGCAAAGAGACGTTTCATTTGTAACAGCCCTTACCTGGACAGGGTCTTTGGCTGATCAGGAAGAGCCATAGCCTAGGATAGTGACCTCCATTGCACTTTGGAGGGGCACTGCCTTAAGATCTACCCAAGTGGTAGAGTCTACGTCATAATTTGTGGTAGAGGGGGTTCGCGTCCGCGCGACCCCTGCCCTAACTCAGTTATAAATTATTTTGTGTTTAATTGTCTGCCATTTAGATGTTTGATTGAATCTCCTACTTGTAAATCCTACGGTTATCATTGGAGTTGCTCATTTTCTGTTGCAGAAAAGTACTCCGTTCATTTGAAAATAAGTTTAAGATTTTTACACTCTTTTTCCATAAAAAAGACTTCTTTTTTTTTCATTAACTCTTTATCTTCTTCTAATTTTTTTTTTCTTATTTACTCTTTATCTTCTTTCAAAAAAAAAAAAAAATTGGTGCTCTTTATTATTTTTTTAACATGAATTTTTTTTATGCCAAAAATTTCAATTTAAAATTATAGATAATTTTATTTCCCATCAAAAATTGTGTATAAACCAATAGTATTAATCATGAGAGTTAAAACAACAACCTCAATTGAAAAATGGCTATAAGGCAATGTCACCAGATGTCTTTAGTTGTAATAGATTTAAATATGGATGTGATGTATTAAGCAATAAGGCAAGCTTTTCATATAAAGTGCTATTCTTAAGCTAAAAACAATTTGTTCAAATCAACAAGAAAATTAGACGAAGGTTTAGAAAAAATAGAGAAGTCTTCTTCATTGCTAAAACAATAGATGTTTTATGCTCATAACGAAGACGAAGGCTTAGAAAAACAGAGCGACAACAGGTTTGATATTCTTAATAAAAATTAGGAAGATAAATTTTTAATAGGATACTAACTATTTTTTTAATCTTTTTCCTTAAAAGCTTCTTCTCCTTCTTCAGGAAACTTGTTCAAATCAAACCCACGATCTGTAAGAAAATTCAAGTACAACTTTATTTTTTTATATGTTCAGCAACATTCTAAATTTAGACAAAAGTTTAGAATCCAAATCTATGGAGTCTTTTGTTGGGTTATCCCACATCGGTTGTGGAAGGGGTTGGTGATGAGTTTATAAGTGTGAGGGAAAAACCTCATCTCATGATCTAGCTTTTGGGATTGAGAAGGCCCAAGATCACCTAACACTGGTATCAAAGCCCAGGTTATCAATAAGTCTCGGCCTATCATGAGAAACTGGGTTGTCGCTCCTCTGATCCAAGGCCCGATGTGTGAGGGGGAGATTGTTGGGTTATCCCACATCGGTTGTGGAAGGGGTTGGTGATGAGTTTATAAGTGTGAGGGAAAAATTTCATCTCATGAGCTAGCTTTTGGGATTAAGAAGACTCAAGATCACCTAACATCTTTACCTCTCTCCATTTTTTTTGTTGGAGATTTTTTTTTTTTTTTTTGCTTAATTTATAAATATCAGAATGTTACAATTATTAGTAATTCATATTGGGAAGATGTAAAAAATGTTTCGTATTTATTGAAATAACTTAGAAAATTGAAAATTCAATTAACGAGATAATTTAATAGAATAAAAGTAAAATTGGAAAAAGGTAATAAATTCTTTCTTGATTTTTTAAAACGACAAATAAATAAAAATAAAATAAACTCTCTAAAATATCAGTTATTTTCAAATGGAATACAAGATAGGATTATAATTTAATTTTGTGCAGAGGTACAAATTCACTTCTTCCAACTTGATATTTTGGTGAAGATACTGAGAAAATGAATGTTATGACGAGTAGGTTTATAACCTCACGGACTTACTCCTTGTGATTATCTCTTGACCCTTAGCTTTCTAAGGTGAGTTCTATTTGGTATCAAAGTGGTTCATTCCTCAGAATTTTGGGAGGGTTGTTATCCGTGAGGTTCGCGAAGTCACAAGCCATCGGTTCTAAAGAAGGGATGGATAGTTATGACATATTCTAATTCCCACATCGTTAAGTTACAGCTTGACCTTATAAGTTTATAATCTCTTGGGCTCCCTTCCCTTGTAAGTTGGTTGTAATAATGACTAATTTAAGTTATGTGATTTTCCCCTGCCCCAACTCAGTTTAAAATTGTTATGAGTGGGTGTATGAAGTCTGCCTTATAAATGTTTGATGAAATTCTTGACTTATCAATTTGCGAAATTCATGGGAATATAATTTCTATCACGGTCGGAGTACTATTCACATGAATAGTAAACACTATTCATATGAATAAAAACATTTGTAAATTTGGGGAAAACTAACCCGGATTTTCCCAACAATTGGTATCAGAGCCAAGGTTCCGCTGAGTATGCTCTGTGGTTGCAGTGTTATCTGGTCTTCCACATCGAAGAAAGGTTCCTTTGGGCTTTTGGCATTTGTTGCTCTATAGTTTCTAAGTATGCTCTGTTGTTGCGACTTTGTGCGATCTTCACATCGAAAAGATTCTGTTGATTGTGACGTGTAGTGACGGTATTTGTTGTAAATGTCAGTCACGAATCAGTGCACCATCGACCTCTACACCAAAAGTATTCTCATCAAGATCAATGGTGACTAATACCAAATTTGATGTGGAAATTTGATGGCACAATAACTGGCATGTGGCGGTGTGAGGGAGTGCGGGATGTTCTTTCCAACGGGAGCTTGATGTTGCACTAGAAAGCGGACCATAAGATGTTGATGAGAAAGATTGGACAGAATCAATCGTTTAGCATGTGGTACGATTCGATTGTGTCTCTCGAGGAGAGTGAAGGTAACATCCGTTTATGAGAGGCGTGCGCAAGCAAGTTGTGGAAGGAGATGGAAGACAAGTTCATGAAGGAAGAGCACAGAGAGCAGGCTCTATACGAGAGGCAGTTGTACCGCTTCGATTATAAACCGGTACCAGCGAATGATCACATCACGGATTTGATTCATTAGTAAGCGATTTGTTGAATTTAGATGAGAAAGTAAGTGATGTTGATAAGGCTTTGTGTTAAGCTTCCCTTCCTGATGAATATGAACATCTTATTGATAGTATGTTGGTAGGAAGGAAACAATAACCTTTAAAGTAACTTCCGCTCGTATTCTAATGAGATCGAGAAAAAAGATAAATTAGAAAGCGAGGAGCTCTATTTGGTGAAGCCCACCTTTGTTCGAGTCGTAATCAATGAAAACCGGGGAGAAGGAAGATCTCTCAGTCAAAGGCAAACTTGCAAGATGTGCCTTTGTCATGAAAAAGAGCATTGGAAGAAAGGCATGCGAAGAATTGCATAAAGAAAGGAAAATGTGTATCACGAAGCATGTGTTTGAAGATGATAAGTCGGATTTTTCAGCTTGTGTGTCATGTGACTAGTCTTGATGAATGGTTATGTGATTCAGCCTGCTCATTCCATATGTGTTTCAGAAAGGAGTGGTTCTTCAACTTTACAGAACTTGATGGTGGTGTTGTTCATCTGGTAGACAATCAACCTTGCAAGATAGTTGGGATCGGTTCAATCAGTTTGAAGAATCATGATGGATCGACCAGGGTGCTGACAGATGTTCGGTACATTCTGAAACTTGAAAAGAATCTCATTTCTTTGGGAACCTTGGAGTCAAAAGGTTTCACTATCATTATGAAAAATGGGATTCTGAAAGTTGTTTCAGGAGCACTGTGATGATGAAGGTATCAAGAGAAACAACTTTTATTACCTTTGTAAGGCGCACATCGAGTGGGGACAATAGCGTGATATCGGAGGTAGACAAAGTAGTTGAAATGTCTAGGTTATGGCATATGAGACTTGGACATGTTGGAGAGAAATCTTTGCAAGCGTTGGCTATTCAAGGATTATTGAAAGGTGCAAAGACTTGCAAGCTGGATTTTTGCGAGCAATGTGTTATGGGAAAGCAAACGAGGGTGAAGTTCGGCACTGCAATCCATAATACTAAAGGTATATTGGATTATATTCACACAGACGTATGGGGACCAACCAAGACGGCTTCCTTAGGAGGTAAACATTACTTTGTTACATTTGTTGATGACTTTTCCAGAAGAGTTTGGGTGTATATGATGAAATCCAAAGATGAGGTGTTTGAAACATTTCTTGTATGGAAGAAAATGGTGGAGAACCAGACATGGAGGAAGATTAAAGTACTCCGATCTGACAATGGTACAAAATATTGAAATGATCAATTTTCCTATTTCTGTAAGAAGGAAGGCATATCTCGGCACTTCTGATTAGAGATACACATATGAGAGATAGAATTGCTTGAGAATGCATAGATAGAACTAGGAGAAAGTTCGGTGTATGTTGTCAAATCTTTAGTTTAGATAACAATTACAGTGAGGCCCATTATGTATGCAAGTCATCTCATTAACCGTCTACCATCAGCTGCACTAAATGGCAAAACACCCTTGGAGGTATGGTCTGGAAAACCTGCAAATGATTATGATACTTTACGTGTGTTTGGTTCCACTGCTTATTATCATGTAAAGGAATCTAAGTTGGATCCAAGGGCTAAAAAGGCATTGTTTATGGGAGTTACCTCGAGTGTCAAGGGATCGCAGGCTATGGTGTCTATCTTGAAGAAAATTATTTCTAAGCGGGATATTACTTTTGATGAATCTTCCATGTTGAAGAAGGTAACAATAGATGGTAAAGTGTCAGAGAACACTTTTAATGACAGAGAAGACTACCGCGGTGGAGGGTACTCGAAGCAGTGGAGTTTGGATGACCGGCTAAACCGGAGTTGAAGGCCAGCGAACATATCGCAAAGACGAGATGTTAGAGGAAGAGGTTCCCAATGAAGACCCTCGGCAGCGACATGGTTACCAATTGCCATGAAGGCGAGAAGAGATTAGGAAACACACTTGGATTTGAAGATATAGTGGCTTATGAATTTCAGTGGTAGAAGAAGGTATACCTCGAGACTTTCTTGAAGCAAATAGTAGTGCAGGATAAGGAAAAGTGGAAGAAAGCCATGGATGAAGAAATGCGATCCCTTGTGAAGAATCACACTTGGGAAGCTAGCTAGACTACCAAAGGAAAAAAAGGAAATTGCCCTATGAATGGGTTTATCGCTGGAAGGATTTCCAAGCAAGAATAACGTTCGCTACAAGGTAAGACTGGTAGCTAAAGGCTATGCTCAGAAGGAGGGAATTGACTACAATGAGGTATTTTCTCTTGTTGTAAAACATTCCTCCATACGTATTTTGTTAGCGAGTATACCAGGTTTAATATGAGCTTAGTTCAAATAGACGTGAAGGCAGACATTTGCCCATGGTGATTTGGATGAAATCTGTATAACTTCGGCGGATGGTTTCAAAGTTCTTGGGAAAGAAAATTGGGTTTGTAAATTGAGCCGTCGTTATATGGTTTGAAGCGTGTAAGGCAATGGTATAAGCGATTTGATCAATTCATGATAGGCCAGAACTACACCAGAAGCAGTTTTGATCATTGTGTGTATTTTCGCAAGCTATAAGATGGATCTTTCATATACCTTCTCTTGTATGTTGATGACATGTTGATAGCATCAAGGAATCAAGGGGAGATATGCAGATTGAAGGCTCAACTGAGCAAGGAGTTCGAAATGAAAGATCTAGGTGAAGCCAAAAAGATTCTCGGCATGGAAATAGCGAGAGGCAGACAGAGGGGCACACTTTGTTTAACTCAGAAGCGGTATTTGAAGGTACTACAGCAGCTTTAGTATGTCTGAAGACCAAACACAGCCAGTACCTCACTTGCTCCTAATTTCAAGCAGGTGTACGGTGTCCAAAGACAGAAGAGGAACAGGAATATATGTCAAAGGTTCCTTATTCAAATGCAGTGTACAAGGCCTGACATTTCACATGCAGTTGGGACTGTGAGCAGGTACATGCATAATCCTGGAAAAGAATATTGGCAAGCAGTGAAATGGATTCTAAGGTACATTCAAAAAAACTTAGATGTTGGTTTGATATTTAAGAAGGATGATATGGTTGGTTAACATGTAGTTGGATAATGCGATTCAAATTATGCTGGTGATCTTGATAAACGTAGATCAACTACTGGTTATGTGTTTACTCTTGCAAAAGCACCAGTTAGTTGGAAGTCTACTTTACAGTCGACAGTGGACATGCACGACGGAGCGAGTATGGCGATCACTGAAGCAATTAAGGAAGCAATATGGCTACAAGGGTTGCTTGATGATTTGGGTGTTGGTCAGAAACAGGTTACAGTGTTTTGTGACAGTCAGAGCGCTATTCATTTAGCGAAGAACCAAGTTTATCATGCAAGGACGAAGCATATTGATGTGAGGTATCATTTTGTGCGGGAAATCATTGAAGGTGGAGTCTTAGTTTAGAAGATCAAGGCGATGATAATCCACCCAGATATGTTGACTAAGGTGGTGGCAACGATCAAGTTCAATCATTGTTTAGACTTGATCAACATTGCAAAAGTTTGATTGCGTCGTTGAGCGCATTTGGAGGCGTTGCAACTTTTGTTAAAGAGAAGTTTTGAGATAAGATTCGCATATTTGTCAAGGTGGAGATTTGTTGTTTTTCAAATATGCAATCCCACATCGGTTTGATGTGGGATTTAGCCGATTTTGTTTCCTATAAAGGGAGGCTTCTCCTCTTTTATAATTCACACCTCTCCCCATCCATAAGGCCTATTTTAGTATTGCAATTGTTTGGGTGTTGCACTGCCTCAATTTCTTGGAAGTTGGTTGTAGTCTTAAGTTTAATATTTTCTCTTTCATCGGTGAGAGTTGTTCGTGATGCTCGAGGACGTGAGCTGATGATGACCTCGTAAATTTAAATTGTTCTTTATTTAGTATTATTTTGCTATAACTTCTTTATTGTCATTATTTTGTATCGTGATTTGCAGATATTTAAAGTCGAAGTTACTATTCACGGTCGGAGTACTATTCACATGAATAGTAAATACTATTCACATGAATAGAAACATTTGTAAATTTGGGGAATAATAACCGGATTTTCAACAGCAAATGCAGGCAAATCGACATATTCTAGATTCCCACACGTTAAGTGCAAACGACAAGTTTATAATCTCTTGGGCTCCCTTCCCTTGTAAGTTGGTTGTAATAATGACTAATTTAAGTTATGTGATTTTCCCCTGCCCCAACTCAGTTTAAAATTGTTATTAGCAGGTGTATGAAGTCTACCTTATAAATGTTTGATGAAATTCTTGACTTATCAATTTGCGAAATTCATGGGAATATAATTTCTTGCAGTGGTTCAAATTCACTTCTTCTTACTTGAGGTTCCACCGGGTGAAGATACTAAGAAAATGACTGATTTAAGTTTTATGATTTTTGCATATAAGATCTTGTCTTAGCATCGTGATAGGATGTATGATGAAAGAGTTTGATATATTGGATTAGATTGCTCGAAATAATTGTCTGACTGAACTAATACCACGATTTCTCCTTGGCGCTCACATGGCTTTCTTTTATTTGGAAAGTGTTGGATGTTATGATATTAACCGGAGTCTCTTGTAATCTGTCTGCATTATGGTTTGCACATCAAATGTCTTAACTAATTAAATTCTGGTCTTGTTTTGAGATTTTATTCAATCATTTTCGGCTCCTACTTGTTCAGGGAAACAGCTAATATGTTGTGTTGTTCATCTCCTCATGTTATATTAGACATTACAAAATTGGAGGATTTTGCTGATTAATTGGATACTATTATGTTATTAATCATTCTACCATAGATATTGACAGACCAACTTGGCTTTTGCTTTTGCATTTGCATTTGCATTTGCATTTGCATTCTTCCTTCTGTTTTCTTGAAATCCCTGTAATCGCCTTTAATCCTGTATCTCTTTTTGTCTCGTTCCTTGGCTCTTCCCACTCCTTAATCATTGGATTTTTCAATATATTTCACCAGCATCTTCTTTCTCTCTCTCTAGGAATTTGATGGGTTCTTCTATAAGAACATCAACATCTTCATTTTTTCAAGAGCTTTTTTGTAATCTTTGCTGGGTTCACCTCCACATCCCTTATCAATTTCTCTATTTCAGTAAATAGAGTGTGACTTTCAATGCTGAGGTAGTTGGAAGTTAGGATTTTAAATTCAGAATGAGTGTGGTAGGCATCTGAATGTGCATGTCCATGCAGGGTCTAGCCTTTCTTTGTGATTTGTTCTCAACATGATTATTCCCTCATCATCAAAGCCCCAAATATAGTTTATCTGTCAATTACAGAACAGGGGTGTAAAGTAACAAATAGATGCTCCTATTTTTACCAATCAAAACATTTATTTCTTAGAATTACCCATCTCTTAGTACATTGGTTTTCTCATGAATTATTGAATAAGCAAGTTGATGAACAGAATTTAATGTTGTGAATGCAGGCTATGATTTACAATCAAGTCATGCAGTGATATTATATCTGTTAGGGGATGATGAGTGGACTTTTGATTAAATGGTTTCCCTTGGATAAAAGGAAATGGAAACAAAACTCTTGTACTTCCTTATTGTTTTCTCTTGAAGTTTTTGTTGGTCATCATAATTGAAGCAAAATCAATTTTATGTTATAATTAAACAGCCTTGGGAACATATGGTGTTGTTGGTTGCAGGAAAGAGGCCAAGGCAAGGAATTTACCTAGCTGTCAGCTATTGCATAGCCACCATCAAAACTCTCTGCAACTCAATGGAAAGATCAATGTCTTGTCCCTAATGTACAATATGAATCGATTTGGTAGCCATAGGAACCAAAAGTCTTCTCAGGTCTGAAATCATCCTGAAAAAAACTGTTGCTTTTTGAAAATAAAGCAATCCCACATCGGTTGGATGTGGGATTTGCTCCATCCCTCTCTCCTATAAAAGGAGAACCCCCCCTCTTCTCTTAATCACACCTCTCCCCTCGCCAAGAATTTTATTTGGAGTATTCTTTGATTGTTTTGGGTATTTACTTTTGCCTCAATTTCTTAGGAAATTGATTTGTGGTCTTAAGTTTGCAATTTCTTTTCATCGATGGGAGTTGTTTGTTGATGCAGGGCGTGACTGTGCCGAACCTTGTTAATTTCTGGTGTTCTTTATTTGTTATTTTTTGCTATTATCAGTATTTTATATCGATGATTTATCAGTATTTTAGTTGAGAGTACTGGCCCCATATGAATAAGTAACATTTGATAATTGGGAAAACCTTCGGATTTTCCCAACAATTAGTATCAGAATGAAGTTCAGACAGAGTGATCTATTGGTTGGCTTTTATTACGATGTTCACATCAGAAAAATTCTATTGAATATTGACATTTCGTAGTGACGATATTTGTTGTAGAAATGTCGAATTTGAATCGAGTGCACCATCGGCCTCCTGCCGCGGGTTCATGCAGATGTGTTGACTAATACATTTGATGTGGAAAGATTGATGCTTTTGATAACTTTGGCATGTGGTAGTGTGAGGTCTGGGATGTTCCTTTTCCAACGGGGCTTGATGTTGCACTAGAAGACGGACAGAAGAATGTTGTTAGGAAAAGATTGGAATGAATCAATCGTTTAGCATGTGGTCTGATTGATTATGTCTCTCAGCGAGGCTGAAATATCTAGTTTATGAGGGACGTCTTTAAAATAGTTATAGAAGGAGTTGGAAGACAAGTTCATGAAGAAAACACAGGAGAACAGCTCTATGAGAGCAGTTGTAAAACTTTCGATTATAAGCCATTCCACTATGAATGATCACATCATGATTTGATTCATTAATGTGATTTATTGAATTTAGATGAAAGTAAGTGATGTTGATAAGGCTTTGATATTGTTGGCCCTTCGATGAATATGAACATCTTATTGTTAGTATGTAGTGGAAGGAAACAATAACTTTTAAAGTACTTCTTTGCTCTGTATTCCCCAATAAGATGAGAAAAGATAAGAATTAGAACAGAGCTCGGTTGAATTGAAGCCTGGCTTTGTTCGAGTCGTAATCAAAGCCGAAAACCGAGGGGAGAAGGGAAGATCTGGAGTCAAAAACAGAAACTTGCAAAAGATGAATATGCCTTTTTGTCATGAAAAAAAAGAGCATTGGAAGAAAGAGGCATCGAAGGCTGCGAGAAAAAGAAAATGATGTATACGAAGCATGTGGTGAAGAAGATAATCAAGTCAGATTTTCACTAAGCAGTATATCAGTGATAATCTTGATGAATATAGTTGTGCGTGATTGGCACTGCTCATTTCCATATTTGTTTAAGAAAGGGAGTGGTTCTTGACTCTGAACTTGATGGTGGTGTTGTTTTATCTGGCGGACAATCAACCTTGCAAGATCATTGGGATGAGTTCAAATCCAGTTTGAAGAATCATGATGGGTGAGCTGAGAGTCTTTGACAGATGTTAATTTACATTCCGAAACTTGAAAAGAATCTTATTTCTTTGGAAACAGATAAAGGTTTCACTATCATTATGCAAAATGGGATTCTAAAAAGTTGTTTCGGGGAGCATTTGTAGTGATGAAGGTATCGGGAGAAACAACTGTACACTATCAGAAACTAACAGATCGGGATAGCAGCCGACGTGTCGGAGCGAACAAAAGTAGTTGAGATCATCAGGTTATGGCACCATAGGACTTGGACATCTTTGGAGAGAAATCTTTATAGACGTTAGAGTGTACAGATTATTGAAAGGTGCAAAGACTTGCAAGATGGATTTTGTGACAATGTGCGGAAAGCAAAAAGAAATTGAAGTTCGACACGCGATCCATATCTTGAAGGTATATTGGATTATATTCACCGACGTATGAGGACTGACAAGGCAAACCTTGGAAATTAAACATTATTTTATTACATTTATTTGATGGCTTTTCCGAGAAGAGTTTGGGTGTATACGCTGAAATCAAAGATGAAATGTTTAAAACATTCTTAACATGGAAGAAAATGGTGGAGAACTAGACGAGGAGAGGTCAAAGTATCAGATCAAGCCAGTAGTGCGAATATCGAAATGATCAATTTACGATGTCTTTTGTAGAAAAGGCATATCTTGGCACTTCTGATTAGAGATACATGTGAATGGGGTGGCGAAGCGCATAGAATCAGACCTTCTTGGAGAAAGTTCGGTGTATATTTAATCAATGTTAGTTTGGGCAAGCGATTAAAGGCTGAATTTGTATTATGTATGCAAATCATCATTAATCATCTACCATCAACTGCACTATATGTAACACCCCTTGAGTATGGTGGAAAACACAATGATTATGATACTTTATGTGTGTTTGGTTCCACTGCTTATTATCATAAAAGAATGGATTGGATCAAGGCTAAAAGGCACGTGTTTATAGAATTTACAGGTGTGAGGATACATTCTGGTGTCATCTTGAAAGGAAATTATTTCTCAGCAGGGATGTTTGTTGAGTGGACCATATGATGTGTCTGCATTATGGCGATTATCTTCAGGACTATTATCTAAATCTGCGGCGCCGTAAAACTTGTTGACTACATCGATTAATTTTTATGGATCAAAACACCTATTCAAATTTAGCGACATTACTCTGGTTATTATCTAGTGCCAGTAATAAAACCGTATCAGCAAGGTGCCAGGTTTCTTTGCTATAATTATTGATTAAAGATATTTCATAGAGTAAACCATTTTCTCGCTGGTTTTGATCCGATATCTTGCAAGTGCACGGTCGAACAAGTAGTAAATTGGATTTAGAAGTCGGTCTCGATCCACGAGATCTCAGATTTTTAGCTCAACTACGACATAAAACCGCTACTATTTTGTGAAAATCACGATGTTGGGATTTGTAGAAAAGCCTAAAAGAATTATGTAAGAAAGCGAATAAATAACAAATGAATTGAATATTGAATATTAAAATAACTAATTTAAATTGAGCAGTTCCATCTCGAGAAACGACAGATATTAGCTCTTGTGAAGAATCAATTCCTACGATCACATTATTGTAGCTTTGCTTCTGAACTCTGATTTTTAATCTAGTCAAGGATTATGATAATTCTAATTTGAGATCTCCAAACCACACCGTTCATTATCTCTTATACCATTTGTTTCTCTGAACCTGGTGCGGATAACTACTTTTAAATTGAATAGCCTGGTTCTTGGGTATTTTTAACTGTAATACTATGCCCATAACTTGGACTACAAACTTTGAGCTCCTTAAATATAGTCATTGCGGAGGTTTGCCTTTGTGCGGTTCCTCATCCTCAAAATTAGAACGACTTACTCTTTCCTTGATTAGATCACAAGCTAGCAGGGTGAATTTGCTTATTCAGTGGGGTGAACTCTCACATGCAAATTAATAACTCGCTCTGACTCATTCTAGTTCTAAAGTGAGAGGATTTATTGATTTAAGTATCACTGAGGCATTAGTGGTAATATCAGGGTTCAATGCAACTAGAATTTGTTAGCCATAGGAATGCCTTCTGTGTCACTCGAGGAGGGCCTCCTGAATCAGGCCCGAAAACAATCTCGTTATGGAGTGCGAGCCCGACGTGGGATCAATTCAAGAAACAAGCAAAGCTGACAAGTCGATTTAAGATCTGAAGTTAAATATAATGAATAAAATCTTTGCGGGAAAGATAATTTAGTGATACTTTGTCCAGATTCAGTAATTTGAGTTTCTAAATTACTGATTATACCATACGGTAACTAGTGATCAAAACCAGCGCTAAATCGGAAACCTGATTAAATCCAAGAATTTTAATGCAGGATTAACAACCGAACAGTAATTTTAAAATATAAATGCATTCAGGCTAAATCCTTCTACAGTGCGTTCGAATCAAGTCAGAGCAGAAATACCATAATCTAATCTAAAAATAAAATGGAATGGCGAAAATAGAAAGAAAAGAAAAGAAAAATAAAAATACGGGGCAGCCGGCCTCAGATCTCTCTTTTAAATCTCTTAGAAATTTGTTTCTTTTGTGCAGCAACCATTATTTATAGGAGTTAAGTTGGGCCACTAATTCAGTACATTTCTTTTGGATTTATTAGCGGCCCGATGGTAATCTTGTCGCGACATAGAACTCTTGTCGCGACCGCATTCTTTAATCGCGTCCTTGTTGCGGGAGCCTATGTGGTTCTTGAAATGTCTTAAGTGAAAAATGGTGTCGCGACGGCTTGATCGTATGGCGCGACCTCTTCTTATTGAAACTCGTATGGCGGCGATGCGGCGTGTGACCTTGGATCCATCGTGATGTGTGACGATCCCGGTGTTGTACGTGACTCCATTGATCTGATTGTTGTCGCGACAACTGATGTTGTCAGCGACCTCCGTCTTAAGTAATTGATGTACGACAACCGGATGTTGTCGCTACCTTATCTTCTACGCGAATTGGTGTGTGTGACTTTCTCATACTAAGTGATGTCGCGGCTGTACATTTGTAGTGATGTGCAGGCCCACATCGGATGTCGTGACCTTTGTATCTTAACTATTCTTGATTCTGGTTGTTTTAACCTTGAGTTTTACATCACTCGGCTCATTTTGTTTTTCAATTAAGATTCTATTTATTGATTTCAACGATGTAACCTGAATAAGCATTTCGATTGCTGTCGAAGCTTAGTAACATTTGGTCCTTTCATCATATCGTCGTTCTTGCTGCCATCTGCTTCATCCCATTATATCGGTTCCGCTCACGCCATAATGCATCGCACTACGCAATTTCTTTCTTTTGGATTTCTGTTATCTGAAATTTAGTGAGATTTATTCAAATTCCTACATATAAATCAGTCTTTTATGTAAAGTGTCAGAGAAAAAATGGCGAAAATGAATGACACAAGCTCATCAATGTTACTTTTGATGAATTTGCCATGCTGAAGAAGGTAACAACATCATGAAGAATCATCGAAGGCATACTCGACGAAGGAAGGCGCAACGCAGTGGAGGTACTCGAAATTGGTGGAGTTTCAAGCAGGCTTGGTTAAACAGGTAAGAGCCAGAGGCGGATGAACATGAAGCGGATGTTGGAGAGGAAGGGGTTTCAAGTGAAGAACCTCGCGACAACATGATTTACTAATTGCCATCGGGGAGGCCAAGAAGAGAGACTAGAGAGCACACTCGGTTTGAATGTAGTGGCCTTAGAACACCGAGTGGTAGAAGAAGGTATACCTCAGACTTTTCTTGAAGCAAATAGTAGTCCGGATAAAGAAAAGTGGAAGAAATATGGATGAGGAAATGCAGTCCCTTGTGAAGAATCACACTTGGAAGCTAAGCTAATTTGCAAGGGGAAAGAAGGAAATTGAGCAAAATGGGTGTATGCTGAAGAGATTTCAACAAGAATGGCGTTACGCTCTGAGGCAAGATTGGTAGCTAAAATTTATCACTGAGAAGGAGGGGTGACTACATTAGTATTTTCTCACATTTGTGAAACATTCCTCCATCGTATTTGTTAGCCTTGTAGCACGAGTTTAATATGGAACTAGTTCAAATGGGCCCGTGACAGCATTCTTACATGAGTGATTTGGAGGAGGAAATCTATATAACTCAATGATGGTTTCAAAGTTCTGGAAAAGAAATTGGTTTGTAAATTGAAAATAGTTATATGGTTTGAGCGTAGTGACGATGGTATAGCGATTTTGATCCCGAGTTCATGATAGGCGGAACTACACGGAAGCGGTTTTGATCCTTTGTGTGTCTTTGTAGCTAGAGATGGATCTTTCGTATACCACCTTCTCTTGTATGTTGATGATGTTGATAACATCAAGGAATATCAGGAGATATGCGGATTGAAGGCTGTTGTGAGCAAAGGAGTTACGAAATGAAAGATCTGGGTATTGAAAGATTCTCGGCATGGAAATAGCAAGAGACAGACAGAGGGGCACACTTTGTTTAACTCAGAAGCAGTATTTAAAGAAGATTACTACAGCAGCTTTGTGGTATACCGAGAAGACCAAACTGCTCAGTACCCAGCATCTCATTTCAAGCAGATGCTACGGTGTCAGACAAAGGGAAACAGGAATATATGTCAAAGGTTCCTTATTCAAATGCGATGGGTAAGCAGTCATAATACTGTATCGTTGTATCTGAAACTGGCAAGACTTTCACATGGAGTTAGGGCTGGCGGCGAGTACAGCCGCATAATCACGGAAAGACATTGGCAAGCGATGAAATGGATTAAGGTACATTCGAAACCTTAGATGTTGGTTTGATGTTTAGAAGGATGATATGGATTTGGTGAGCATGTAGTTGGATACTTTGCGATTCAGATTATGCTGGTAATTGTGATAAACGTAGATCAACTACTGGTTATGTGTTTACTCTTGCAAAAGCACCAGTTAGTTGGAAGTCTGCTTTTCACGATCGGCGAGTGGCTTTGTGCGACGGATGCAGATGCTCTTGGCGATCAGCGCGGATGGGTTAAGGAAGCGATATGGCTACAGGTTTTAGCGATGATTTGGGTGTTGGTCGAAACAGGTTCACAGTGTTTTGTATGACGGTCAGCGCTATTCATTTAGCGAAGAACCAAGTTTATCGTACGGGCGAAGCCTTGATGCGTGGGGTATCATTTGTGAAATATTGAAGAAGGTGGAGTCTTAGTTGAAGATCAAGGCGATGATAATCCTGCGAATATGTTGACTAAGGAGTGGTGACAACGATCAGGTTTCAAATCATTGTTGGAACTTGATCCAACATTTGTAAAGTTTGATTGCGTGCGTTGGCGCATTTGGAAGCGTTAGGTTTTTTGTTAAAGAAGTTTCGAGATGGATTAAACATTTGTCAGTGGAGATTTGTTGCTTTTGAAAATGAGCAATCCCACATCGGAGTTGGATGTGGTTGCTCCATCCTCTCTCCTACTAAGAGAACCCCCCTCTTCTCTTAATCACCTCTCCCTCATGGGCTATTTGGAGTATTGCGGTGTTTTGGTATTTACTTTTTACCAATTTCTAGGAAATTGATTTGTGATCTTAAGTTTGTATATTTCTCTTTCATCAGTGGGAGTTGTTCGTTGACGCCCGAGGACGTAGGCTATTGCCGAACCTCATAAATTTCTGGTGTTCTTTATTTTGTTTATTTTTACGCACTTTGCATTTGTCATTATTTTATATCAGTGATTTTGCCGAATTTCCATTTGAAGTCTTATTCATATGAATAGTAACATTTGTTAATTTGGGAAAACTAACCCGGATTTTCCCAACAAAAACTTGTAAGATCCAAGGAGTAAATGTTAAAGTTGAGATTGTTAGCTATGGCTACAATTGAATTTAATTCCCCAGCACCTGCAAACCATACAACAAATATACACATTTCCATGATTTTCTCACTTTACACTGGAGCCTCCCATTTATTGAAAATCTGCCAAAGTCAACAAATGAGTTCAGCCTAACGACACATTAAACCTTTGCCAATATGTCAAAAGTGGATGGATGATCACGATGACTGATGTCCATGTCAGGAGTATATCTTCACCATGTTTATTTTGTCTTCCTATGGTTCTGATCTTTCTACTACTATTGCAGGTATGCTTTCAAGATCTTGAATTTCACATGAAGTAAGCTCACTTGAGCGCTGCAGGAAAAGGCACAGAAGTTTGGACCAGTATTACTGATGCAGCAAAGATGGTATAAGTTCATAGGATTGACATTACTGAAGGCATACTAGCAAGAGAAAAAAAAAGCTTTGAAGTGTAGCAGCATGGTGCTTTCCCTGAAAGAGTAGGCGGTTTATGTTTTTATTTATTTATTCATTTATTTTTTCCATCTCTGCCTTGTCATTTATGGGGTTATAGGCAACAAATGCGATGCTATAATGTATGGATTGGGGGATAGTATACCCACAACGTTTTTGTTCCTGTCATAATGTGGTTTTCCAGACCAGAATTTGCTGGAATTAAATTAACCAAAATTCTCTTGTAATGTGCATTTTACACTTTCTCAAGTATTGTATAGCGATGGCCAATCCAAATAGGCCATATCATTATGGAAAGTTGGGAATAATAAAAATTTGTAGGATGCTTAGTAGAAGCCTGGTAAATTTAATTTGCAGATAGCCCATTGTGCTCATTGATGACCAAGGCTATTTGAGGAGAGATTTCTGAAAAAATTTCTTGGAGTTGGTATGAATCGGTTGAGCATTGATATCATTAAGCTAATAAATTATTTTCTTCTTCTTCTGATGCTCTCCTGTTTTGGGTTGCTTTTTTCTCACTTTCCACCTTCCACAGTATAATCTTTTGGACTTTTTTTTTTTTTTTCTCTTTATGTAAAGCAACAAAAAATGGAAAATACGTGGGCGTAAAAAAAAATCATGCTCAATTTTCTTGAATTAAAAAGCTTCTTGGGCCTGTATTTGGGTGAAGCTCATTTTGTATAACTTTGGCTGTCAAATATCATATAATTTAAAATTTTACAATCATCTGAACTCCAGTACTATGATTAAATTAAGACAAAACGTATGAATTGCCACATGATAATCCCACATCGAAATTGAGCTGGAATAACAAGGCTGAGGATGGAATATAAATAATGTGAGACTATTACCGGTCCACATACTTACCTGGACGGGGTCTTTGGTTGATCAAGAAATGGCCTAGAACAGTGACCTCCATTGCACTTTGGAGGGGCGCTGCCCTAAGATTTATTAAGTGGCAGAATCTACGTCATAATTTGTGGTAGAGGCGGTTCGCGTTCGCGCGGCCCCTACCCTTAATTCAATTAGAAAGTTTGTTTTTACTTGTTTTATTTCTTAGTTAGTGATTAATGGTTCTGTATGTATATTCCCATTATTGACTTATAGTTTAAAAGAAACAGGCAGTGATTGTTTAATTTTATGTATGCCCAAAACGTTATAATTATTGATTTTGTATCATGTCTCCCATCCTTTGGGTATAGCTTGAATCAGTGTTTGTGTGATCAGTTGAATGTGACCTTTCTGGTTTGACTGTGGTTCGATCATTGGTTCAACCCCTAAACCGTTGATCGGTGACATTTTTGGTCCCGGTTCAACCATTGGTTCAGCCTTTAAACCGTGAATCGATAACTTTTCTGGTTCAACAACGATTCAGTTTTTAAAACACTGGTTTGAATAGGAAGCTCCCTGTATTGTGGACAATTAGGGTAAGCTAATTGCTCTTAACCTATTCGATAAAATGCTTATGTCGTTTTGGCACTTCTTCATAGAAATCACTTGTTATCTCTGAAGTTCAAAGCCAGTTATCATGAAGTTTGTTTGCTGATTAACCAAAATACCATTTTTATTCAAATCATTGAACTTTTAGGAAGTTGGGAATAACAGGATGAATTGTAGAAGGGTTTATAATATATGAGCTTTTATCAACAGTATATGCCTTTTTTTACCTCCTTTTTGCTTTGTTCCTATTATTTTGTGAACACCCATCTTACCTCCTCTAATTTCCTCAGTATACATTCACTAGCTTATTCTCTTACAATGGTAGGTTCAGTTTTAGTTGATCAAAACCCCATCATCAACTTTTTAAATAGTCACTTGTCATTCAGAAGTAGTAGCCATTTGTGCCTCTGCTTCTCTTGGTCAAGGATCAAGACAGCTGATCTTTAATTTCCACTCATAAACGTAAAGAGCAGGTGATTCAAATTCACCTTTTCTAATTTGAGGTTCCTTTGGGTGAAGAGATAGAAGACATGATGAATTTTAGTTATATGATTTTTGCATATTCTTGTCTTAGAATTATAGAAGGATATATGGTAGAGTTTGATGCATTAGAAATGATTAGATTACATGCAAAAATTGACAAACTTAACATATAAACTGGCTTCTCCTTGGCACTCACATGAATTGTCTTTTATTTTACAAAGCGTTGAATGAGTATATTCTGGGAATATATAATCTGCATAATAGTTCACACCTTCTCAATGTAGTTTTGTGATTGCCCACCATGCACTCCTCAGTATTACATGTTCTATTATGTCAAGCCATTTGAAGGACTCTTTATCTTTGCAGTGGTTCTGTTGGATACATAAATTTGTGGGCTGACACGGACTGTATATCAGCTTCTATTTTCAACCCTTAACATCTGTCTCATCCCCTCAAACCTTTTTGGGATTTCTTCACCTTGTTGGTATGATGAGGAGTCTTCTACTAGAAGGTTAGAATTACCATGTTTTTCGGTATCTTCTTGGTTTAAGCAATTTAATTGATCCTTTTAGAGAAACATTGATTTCTTCACTTCTAACGAGCTCTTCTGCAACCTCTGCTGTGGTTACCTCCACCTCCGTTATCAACTAGAGAAACATTGATTTCTTTCCTTCTAATGAGCTCTTCCTCAATCTCTGCTGTTGTTACCTCCACCTCTGTTATCCACTCTTTGACTATAGTATACAGTGTATGATTGGTTATGCCAGAGTAGTTGGAACCAAGGGTTTAACTAATAAATTCTGGTCTTGTTCTGAGATGTTATTCCTTTTTTTTTTTTGGCTTCTACTTTTTTTATGAAACAGCTAATCCGTTATGTTATTCATTTCCTCCTGTTATTTTAGAGATTCCAAAATAAGAAGTCTGCGAAGACTATAAGCAGAATTGGATGATGCTGCTGATCAATTGGCCACAATTTTTATTAATCATTCAACCACAGATATTGATACACCAACCTGGCATTCGCATTTGGATTTTTCCTTTCCTTTTTGAATTCCATTCTACACGTTTCAAGTTTGCATCTCTACTGGGTTCACCGCCACGACCATTGTTAGTTTCTCCATTTCAGTGAACGGATTAACTAAGGATGATATTTGATGCTGAGGCATTTGGAAGCTGAGACGAAGTTCAAAATCAGTGCAGTAGAACATCTAAATGCACATGTGTAATACCCCTTAAAAAAAAAAAAAACAAAAAAAACAAAAAACAAAATTTCCCAAATAAGAAGGGCTAAAATGTAAATTTTCAAAGTTGGAAGGAGTTTTTAACAAAAAAATATAAATGTTTTGCTAAAAGAAAACAACAAAAGTTTCCTACACAATCTTAACCTTCTTCACTTTTCTCTCAAGGAGATGATAGGTGAGCTAGGGTTTCAAAAGGGGATTTCAAGCTTGAAAAAACATCCATCCCAAGTAAGTATTTCTTTTTCCCTCTCTAGTTTGAAGCATGTGATGTGTTTAGGAGTGAAAAAATTCTTTGAGAGAAGAAAGGTAAGTGAAAAGGTTTTGTACTGTTTTGGGAGATTTATGATATCTCCTTATGCAACAGTTGGATTGCTTTAGAATTTGGATATTGTGAAGAGAGAAAAGAAAGAATCCCTAATTTTTATTATATTCACGGAAAAAGACTTGCCTCTACATTACATACTGGACTTATATATATACACACTCATGGGACCCATAATACAGTAAGAAAATAAAGGAAAAGACTGTATAATATCTAACACTCTCCTGAATTTGGGGCTTATATATAATATCACATCGAGGCTTTTATTCTAATATATTTAATTCTAGGACCTCTGAGAGATTTAGTAAAGATGTCTGCTAGTTGAATATTTAAATTGACAAAACTAGTAGCCATACATCCTGATGCGATCTTCTCTCTAATGAAGTGGCAGTTAACTTCAATGTGTTTGGTCCTTTCATGGAAGACTGGATTGGATGCAATATGCAAAGCGGCCTGGTTATCACAGACGAGCTTCATCTGTTCATCATTTCCAAATCTCAACTCCTGTAGGAGGTGTCTCAGCCATATGAGTTCACATGTTTCGAGTCATGGCTTCGATACCAGGCTTGTATTAGATCTAGCCACTACATGTTGTTTCTTACTCTTCCAGGATATTAGGTTACCACCAATAGAAAACCTGGTACGAAGTGGAACGTCTATCTGTGGGTGAGCCAGCCCAATCTGCATCTGTGTAACCAATAACCTGGGTATGATCTCTATTCTCGTACAACATACCTTAGCCTGGTGTACTTTTGATATATCAAAGAATGCGGATTCACAGTCAATGGCTATCACATAGTGGTATGGGCCCGACTAACAACTGCCTACGGAAAGGGAAATGTACGGCCAGAGTAATGGTGAAGTGGTTCGGTTTACTACGAGTCGTCGATATCTCAGGGATCTCTAAAGGCTCCCACGTCACAGTACAAGTTTGACATTATGATTCATAGGAGTGTCGGCCCAGGTTCTGATCCCAACATACGGTTTCTTCAAGATGTCTAAAGCATACTTCCGTTGGGGAGGACTCCACGAACTTGATTAGACTATCTCGATTCGAAAGTACTTGAGTTTCCCAGTATTTAGTTTGAAAGTGGGTGAAAGGTGTTGCTTGGTTTCGTACCATCTTGATCCTTTTTGTAATGGCGATGTCATCCATAAGCTTGACAGATAAATACCTTTGCCACTGAAGAGTTATGATGATAAAAAACCGAATGGTCTGTATAGCATGCCAAATTCTTGAGCAGCGAGAACTAAAAGCGTGAAACCATGCACGAGGAGAGATTGTTTCAAAAGCCATATAGAGAGAGCGATAACTGCACACTAAGCGGAAACTCCCACGACAACAAAATTAGTTCTGGTTTTACTCGTATAAACTTCGCCATTAAGATCACCATGAAGGAAGGCATTTTTAATATCCAACTAAAAAAGTGGTTAAGAACACATAGCAACCGTAATGGAAAGCGAGTGGACGAAGCAATCTTAACTAGCGAGGAAGAATATATCTTACAACTAAGATATATTGCTTACAGATATATGACTAAGTGACATGCATTTGATGACATACTATTACATGAGACAGACTTATATAATGAATAAGGAAAAGTTCATTCTGGAAAATTATTAAAACAATATTTGAATAAATACAGATTTTCTGATCTAGACAGTAAAAAACATGTTGAGATAAGTGTATTGAAATCTTTCTGCATGAATTTCATGGATAGAGCAATTGGAATTTTCTTTGTTTACCAGGCATGGATGTATGAATGTACTAGCAAATCTGAGCTGACAAAAATCATATAACACCTCACTCTATAACATGTATTGCAAATGGAAAAGGTGATATGGAAATAGTGTGAGATATTTTCAATATTAAAAATCAAACTTAAGAGACATAAAAGGCATTCTCTTGAATATTGACGATATGGATTATAAATCATGAATATAGTGATCATCTTCTTTCTTCAAAAGCAAAGAAGGAAAGCGAGTAAGAGAAGGCTTGGGCAACATAAAAATTTAGTTGGGGAGAAGAAGGAGTTCTCTTCTCTCTACAAGAATAATAATCAAACAGTGGATTACCTGAGAGCAAGAAGGAAGAATGTTGACAGATTGTGTGTGGAAAACTGGTTGAGTTTTCTCTGACTCTAACGGTAAGGTTTCTCTCTATATGATTCTTTATTGATGTTTTATTTGATATTCGTTGGAGGTCCTGGTGCCAGGCGGCTGCGTCAGTTCGATCTTTGGATGAAGCCATCGAAGGCTGAATAATTGGTGTCGTGGGATCCCGATTTGTTGGAAATACCGCCATAGCCAACACCAGTTTGTGCTATAAAATCTTGCGATATGTGATAAACTAAACGCCGATTATCTAGGTTCTGTGACAAGTGCCGGATGTTCGAATAATTACTTGTGTGACGACCAACGAAGTTCTTCATTCGTAACGATAAATATTCTGTCATTTGGCAGGAAAAATGTGTGTTGATCATTCAGTCGATTGCCAATGTACCGTCAATCAAACATGATGTTTGATTATAATCTTGAAAATTTATCAACGTGACTGCGGTTTGCATTCTTATGACTCTTATGATTATCCTATTTTCCGTGTTATATGATCAGATTAATGTATGATCTCTGAAGTGGATCAACGGTAATTTGCTGGTGTGCTATATTGATCATTATATATGGTGAAATAACCATTCAGTGAACCACTCTGGTGACTCAAGAGCAACCTCTGGAGGGGGTGATGTTCAGAGTGTGAACTCAGAAGGGCGAGCTTTAATCTATGAGGCAGTTGCGGAAGAAAACAGTTATGGCTTTTGAGTAATGATTTTGTTTATATCTCATTATGTGTTGTTGTTACTCTTTATTGACAGATAATCTAAACAACTCTTGGACTATTGATTGTTTCATTCTGGGTATTTTAGAAGTGTTGAACATGGTACCAAAAGCCCTTTTCAAATTCTGGTCTAGTGGAGGGCGTGGGTGTTTTCATGTTCAGCGAGTGGTGCTTGGACTGAGTTCCCAGGCGTCACAGCTTGGTATCAGAGCAAAAGTAAACGATTACCTTGGGAGCTCGGTGGGTGTAGAACGTAGGTATATGAATACCTAGGGTTTAAGGGATTTGGGCTTAGGCCATAGTCTTTGAGGTGTAAGAACATCACCACGTGGTGTGGCTCGATGTTAGGGATAGGTATGTGATTACCTAGGAAGGCACGGGACAAAATTAGAACACTGCTTGTGTGTTTTGTGTGTGATCATGTGAATTGATTAATGGTTGTATGTATGTGTGAAAGGTGTATAACATGTTGATTGTTATGTGTTGTGAGTGATGTGTGCTTAGTGATTAGCACATAGATGGGTTGGAAAATGTTTGGAGTTTTATAGTGTGTAAAACTGGAAAAAAAGAAAATAAATAAAATAAATTTTAATAAATTTATTTAGGTTATTGGAAAATGAGAAAAAAAAATGGATAAGTAATTTTTTTTGGGTGTTTTTCCAGTGGCATGCATGAAGAAAAGTAAATGAAACAAAATTTGTTTTAAATTTAATTGGATGTATTGGAGAAAAAAAAAATGTATATATTTTTTTAGGTGTCTCCAATAGCAGAAATGATGAAAAAAAAAAGTGTGAAAAACGAAAAAAAAAAAATGGTGCAGAATTGGTTGGGCTACTGCCCAACTGTGTCACAATACAATGGAAGATTGTATTGTGACACAACTGTAATGGGTGTGTAGTGGCTGGAAAATTGTATTGCAACTTAGGAGTGTAAGTTGGCTGGGGAGTGATATTGTATTGTGACATGGCCTTTGGGTGTGTAGTGAGTGAAGAGCGTGATGCGAGGACACCAAATTGTATTGCAACATGGGGCCCGATTGGTTCGGGAGTGAGTGTCACAATACACGAGTGTGGTAATGACAGGGAGGCTTAGGGCTGGAGGATTGTGTATAATCTGATCCGTTTAGCATTAATGGGTGAGGGGGTGGCCCGAGTGGGGATTGTGTCCTTGATATAAAGTGTTGTATTGGCGGAGGTTTAATTTAGGGGAGGATTAATATTCTTGATACACGTGGTGTATTGTAACCAGAAGGTTGGCAGGCATTGGGTCACAATACTGTGAGTGTATTATATGACGGGGCTGGGGCCCTATGCGAATTTGGAGGAGTTTGTATTGCAATACAACGCAATGTATTGTGAGCCTGATGCACACCATCATTGTTTTGGACCGAATTCATGAACACTTTATTCTAAAAAATAATAATAATAATAAAATAAAATAAAATAAAAATAAAGTAAAATAAAATGAAATAAAATTTTGAAAAAAATGAGAATTTTCAAAAATAAAATTTTGATGTTAAATATGAATTGATATATTGAATAAATTGTCTTGCATTACTTTATAATCTCAGGCATGGTATATAAAATGTTTTCTGTGTATGAATAGTGTCTCGGGGCTGTGTTTACACCCTTGAGATACGTCATTAATGTTGCATGTTTTTTATTGCGTGATTTTGTGTTTCAAATTGCGTTGAAGGACATATAAATTAAGCATGGTGAATATAGAATTATGATTCTGTGATTATTCTTGCGAGGAAATTATATGCATGGTGTAATGCGTATAGAAGGATGAATCTTGGGTTGGAACTATGACCTTAGGGATTTAGATAATGAAATGAACAGGAAAGCTTAGAATTTTATTGAAATAAATAAATTGAGTGGTTGGAAGTTAGCGCCACTTAGGAAATGAACGGGTCAGTTCATGGTTGTCAAGTCTATTAGTAATTGGCATGTGCATTGCCTAGTTAGTAGAATATGAAAGTGATAATCTTGTTGCCATTTGACATATGTAGATGGCTAGTCGAGGGAGAGAACGAAGAAGTCGTCCTCGAGGTATCGGTCAGGCACCACCGGCTTTTGACCAGCAGGCCTTTGCTAAGGCCTTAGGGATTGCGATCGCGTATCGCACGAGGCATGTGCAGCAAATAAGTGAAAATAGAATTTGAGATTGACGACCTCCGGCGTTTAGAGCATCGTCCTCCAGTGGTTAGAGGAGAGGTGGACTCACAGGGTCGGGACAGCCCATGACCACCGGAGGGAGAGGTAGATGACCTCCTGAGGCATCAGATATGGGTGTTGAATGCCCAAGAGGAAGGAAGATCCGTCTTCTTCCAACCCGGGAAAGAAGCAGAAGACTTGTTTCACAAGGATATCCAGAACGGGGCCGAGGTCATCAGGACCAAGGCTGGGATGGGACATTTAGTCAGGCAGGGCAGATGATGTGTTATCTCTTGCCACGGCGGCTGAACACTGACAGGATTGTCGCGGGCGGGAATCGAGGTTATGGGACACCTCGGTCAAATCATCGATGAGACGAGTTAGGGTTACCCGGTCGGGATGGGCGAGATGGTGTGCTACCATTGCCGGCCGGCGAAGACATATGAGGAGAGGATTGCCCTCGGAGGTAGGGATCGGGTTTGGGAAGGTCTGCGATCTCGGTCGGTGAGGGCCAGGAAGCGAATGCGAGTTTGTTTCTCCATTACCTAAATATCGTCAGGAGGAGACCAGTGTGATTAGTACCCCAAAAGTGCTATTTTGAACCCTATATTAGATGGTTTTGAGTGCTTTGGCGCTAATCATCAATGTCATTTATGCCAATTGAAGTGTTCAAGTCTTCTTAGTATCAACGCATCTGGGTTAGAGGTTATTTTTGTGGTTGTTTTGCGGGTTTTGCGCACTTTGGGAGTTGATATCGAGTCAAATGATGAATCACGAAGATTGATCCCAATTGTCGACCATCAGTCAGACCAATCAAGAAAGAATGAAGGCAAAGTGATGTCCGATCTGATGAGGACGAGCAATCGGTGAAGATCCAGTAGATCGGGAATTTATTAAGATTGCGAAAATTTATTTGGGATTACGAAAATTCGCAACCTTAGCGAAAATTTATGACCTTGATACCAATTTTATGAACACCGGGTTTTTCGTAAACACTTTGATTCCTAGCAGAAATTTCATGATTGCTACTCACGAAAATTCCCTTCAAGCTAGCGAAATTTCGCTAACTAACGAGAATTACTGACCTTAGAAATTTCCTATTTTAAGCTATGCATGGTGTTTAAGCTACCTAGCTGAAATTCCTTTGCCTAAAATCATGTTTTGTATTTAATAACTAATCAGCTCAAATTTGGTGTATTACTCTCTTGTCCTTTAACTTAGCCAAATTTGTAGGCTTTTAGTTTCATGTATTGAGGTGCTTTATATAAACCCCTACTCTTTTTGTAATAAATATAAATTTTGGGGGAAAGCGGCTTGATTTGGAAAGAAATTGCAGGATTTTCATTTTGTAAATAAAATCTCGTATTTTAGTTAGGGTTTAGTTCTCTCTTCTCTCCCTCTTTCCCTTACTTTCTAGGCTTCCAGGCACCTCTTGAGGATGTGACTGAGATGTGGCTAAGCCTCCTTTCTTTGAAGAGGAAGGAAGCTAGCTTGGTTGTGGGGCATATGCATGTTGTCCTCTTGTGTTAAAAGCTACAGGTATTGTATTTATGGCCCTCATCTTCTCAAATTAGGGTTGAATAACTGAATGTTATTGAGGATTTGTGATACTCTCCATGCTTTAGGATCACAGTGCATACTTATTGCTAGATGCTTGTGGTTCATTAGATGGTCTTCTGAGCCTACGAAATGATATTTAATGCTAGGGTTTCAAGGCGAAAGGGCCATGGCGCATGCTACACTGTGTTGACTCAAATAGGAGTTGTTGTTAAGGAACAGTTTGCTAGTTAAACATAGATCGGTTATGCGGGGGTATAGGTTGCTTGTCATAGCAGCGAGGATAAAACCCGAGGACACTTGTTTGCCGCAACTTACCAAGTTAGTGACACCAAATCTTCAAAGTTAACTTTTCACCGCATTTCGGTTTTCTGATTTCTCGGCCCGATTAAAAAGCTAGCACCCTTTGTTTTGAAACAAAAATCAAGAAGTCAAATACGAAAGCCTTGCAGCCTTCTTGCACTTATGCAAATCATTCCCTAGGATGAAAACCCATCCCGTGTTCGACCACTAGACCAGCATCTTTGCATTAGCTTGACTCTACGGCCCATTAGTAGAACAGGTGTATATAAATTTTGTTGATTTTTAGCTCAGCCCTCGTGAAGCGCGAATCAGTGTCGGTATGAGGGTGCCTCGAGCACCTGGTGCTTCGCGGATGGGTCGCATAGGCCGAGTCGAGCGTGTCAAGGTCGACCACGAGTTTGCGGGCCGAGTTCGGGTGGTGGGCGGATGACGTGTTACCATTCTTGCCAACACAGGCACAAAGCGGGTGTCCTAGGGCGAGAGATCTCATGGTCTGGGGGCTGGCGTTTGGGTGCGGATATGCGGGTATGTTTTCTCGCGCTGATGACTAGAGTAGCGTTTAAATTAGATGCATCATATTCATTCATTGTTGCATCTTGTGTGATAGATTTGGGCTTAGAGGTTGAGGCCTTTAGAGAAACCAAATATGGATGTTCTTCCCTAGGATGTAGGGCGAGAGTTGACCTGATAGGTCGGGATTATGAGTTAGGGATATCCGAGATTCTGCTCATGGTGGACCCCGAGATTGGGGTGTCACTGTGCTTATGGCATCGTGTTCGTGCACGGTAACATCGCGTGCGAGACGGAGTGTGGGTGCATGGTATGGTCATTCACCGCTCTTTGGTGAGTGTAGGTTGAAGTTTGTCTTTGGGACTACGTCGATGAAGACCCGTAGTTCGAATCGAGGAAATAAAGTGAATTAAAGTGTGTTGGGCCAACAAGAAGGGTCGTTAAATCACAAGGGTGAAGCTTGAAGTTAGGGTGAAGGAGACCCACGGTAGTATCAGAAAGGTCCTGTGTGGGTGTAAGAGACCCGGAGGTATCGAATTTACGTGGGTGTAAGAGACAGGGGCTATCCCCAAGGAATTTCTATGTGGGTGTAAGAAGAGACCGGGGGAGGTATCTTGAATTTACGTGAGGTGTAAAGACGGTGAGCTATCCCAATTTACGTATTGGGTGTAAGAGACCGGGGAGATATCAATAATTACGTATTGGTGTAAGAGACCGAGTGGGTTATCCGAAATTTACGTATGGGTGTAAGGGCAGAGTGGAAATCGAAATTTTACGTATTGGGTGTAAGGGCGGGAAGCCATTTTTCGAATTTACGTGTGGGTGTAGGGCAGTGGAGAGTCGAGAATTTACGTGGGTGTAAGAGACTAGGGAGCTATCTAAATTTTACGTGTGGAGTGTAGAACCTGTGGAGATATCAGAAATTTACGTGTGAATGTAGAGGCTCGCGGTGTAGGCCGAAGAGTTATGTTGCAGGATGAAAACGCGGTCGGGTTATCACATAGACTTAGAGTTGGTATTAGAATTCGGGAGTGACTGAGATGAAAACACCGCGGTCGGGTTATCACGTAGACTTAGAGTTGAGTGATAGCATTCGGGTATTTCGAGATTGGATGCCCCTTTGGAAATTGCATTGGGTGTGGTGAGCCGGTAAGGGCTCGGTATATGGATGTCATTCATGACATGGACTAGGTTGACGGTCCATTAGATTGTCAATGATTGTGACCTTGGGAAGGTCAGTGTTTGCACACCAAACAGGGGTTGTGTGAGTTTACACATGCACGTGGTTGGATGTGTATGTGTGTGGAATTTCGGGACGAAATTCTTTTTAAGGGGAGAATGTGAGACCTCAGAAAATTCCAATTTTCAGAAAAATGACAAAATCGTAATTTCGGTCAAAACCCGAAATTTTGCTTTCGTATCTGGATAATGACGGACTTCAGATTGGAATCGTCTGTGAAATCTAGCTACCCGTCAATTTCATCGAATTCGAGAGGCGGTCGGAATTTGCACGTTTTTCGAGCATCTAGTATCGGATGCCGTAAAACGAAATCTGAGGTGACAAAAGTCACCTATAACATGTACTCTTGTGACACATGTTGCATGAGTAGAGAGATGATGGAAATGGGTAGCCGAGATAGTGCCAAATGTCGAAAATCCAAGCTTAGGGACATAGAAGGCATTATGTGAATAGTTAAATGATAATAAGACAAAATTATGAATAGTGATCATCTTCTTTCTTCAAAAGCAAGAGAAGCGTCTGCGGGGAAAGGAGGAAACTTCACAGTGACATAGAAATTTGTTTGAGAGAGGAGAGTTTCTTCTCTACAGATCTCGGATAATCCGACCCATTCGGTTCTTGGAGGCAGAAGGAGAAGGGTGATTCCTACAGCGGTGAGGACAGCAGCGTGGGCTGCAGTTTTAGGGGGTTTCGACAAACTCCGTGAGGTAGGGGTTTTATCCTACTTGAGTTACACTTTGTTTAAGTGTTTTGTTGATGTTTCGTTTGGGTTAAGACCTTGAACGACTGTTTGATCGGTCCCAAATCTTGGAACCGAAGTGTGAAAATTTGTGGAACCAAATTGGGTAGTCCGTGACAGTCCACGGACTGTTTGGGCTGCTTGTAGTATGATTTATGCTATAAATTATGCTTTGGTGTGTATGAGGCCGGAAATGGCCTTGGATTTCGGGTTCACAATGTGGAACCGATGTTGGATGATTTAGCGTGAGCGTGCTAGGGGTTTCCTTTGTTCACATGAATGTGTTCGCAATATTTTGTGAGAAAATGTGTTTGGTTGAGTGATTCAAATTGAATTGCTCATGTTTGTTAATTAGCCCATGTGAGCTAATTTTTGGTGTAATGTATTGAGAATTTATATAACATGTTGTTGTGATTTAAATTATGTAAATATATGCATGATGATATATTTGCATGTGTTATATGAATTGAGTTGAAATGGTCATGTAGACATTCAAGTAGGATCACGTATTTACTTGAGTGTATGTTTACCTTTGATCATTGCATATGCACTTAGGTGGGGAGTAACCCATTTAGGGTGATTCCACTACTGGGCGATAGCTCACCCTGTCGAGGGAATATTATTTCAGGTACATGGAGCACTTGAGAGGACGGCTCATCTTAGAGGCCGATTTTGAAGAAAGCCGGATTTTGGCTTTAATGGTTTTTGGTTTAACATGTATTAAAGTTGTAAACTTTTGATATATGTTTGGTAAGAGTGATGTAATAACTCTTGGACTATTGGATTATAGTTGGATGTATTTTGATGAGCGTTGGTTTATGGGCCCAAGAGGCCATTTTCACTCAGTTATAGGTCTCGCGATATGAGACGTGTAGATATTTCAGCAAGTTGACGGGTAGTCAACGGACCCCCGGGTTTTGGGGTGTCACACCTTAACTGTGTAAACCCAACGACAACTAACTGGAAACTTACCAAATGGCAAAACAGATCCCGAGTGTCGGAGTTAGTGTAAGCTGACCATTTCATCTACCATTGCAATATGACCCGGATGGGAAAGAAGACTCATTGGTGTTCTTAGGAAGAGAAAGCAGAGGAAATAGTAGAAACGAATCTGAGTAAGTGAAGATAATCGATGGTAACTCAAAAATTATCAAATAGGATGAGGATTGCTAGTAGAAGCGTGCAACTACGAAGCGATGAGCAAGTTATCGCGAGCGGAGCCGGGGTAGGAGAAGGTGAAGGGATGGGAAGTGAGGTCGAGCGGGGGCTCAGCGAGAAGGGAGAGGGAACAAAGGCATAGTGATGGAGATGATAGAAGCACGGAAGTGGACGAAGATGCATCATCAAATATAGGCGGGAGATGATGGGAAGGGGTAAGACCGATGGGAAGGGCTTCGGAGGAGGAGAAGAAGGGTGAGTCCTCGAAGAAGGTGACATCAGCAAAGAGAAAGTATTATGAGTCTGGGGGAAATAACAACGATAACCCTTCTGAAGTCGGGAGTAGCCTAAGAAGATGCATTTCGTGGCCTTGGCGGAAAGTTTGTCTTGTCTTGGAGTGAGAATATGAATAAAGCAAGTACAACCAAAGGCACGAGGAGGAAGGAAATAAAGTGGTTGGTCGGGGGAAAAGTAGATGAGGAATGCGGTCATGTAACGGATGAGGGCATACGATTAATCAAATAACAAGCGGTAAGACATCGTCCTAAGCGAAGGAACATGATAATGGAGGAGGAGAGTACGAAATTTGTGTCAATAAGATGACGATTCTTACGTTAATTTTGCCCCACATTTGTTGAGGAGTATGAGCCGCGAGAAAGGGTGATGAAGGAGCCCGTGTTGGGACATGATAAATAAAGGGTGCAGAAAAATATTCCCTGGCATTATCACTACGTAACACACGAAATAGAAATATTGAGCTGGGTTAGAATTTCAACATAAAATTTATGGAAAATATAATATAACTCGGCTCGATTTTTCATTAAAAATAATAGTACACCCGAATAGTCATCGATAAGAGAGTAATGAAAATCTTGAATCCTGCAAAGTAAATGCGGTTCGTGAGGATACTGAAACACATGCGGTGGACAAGTTCAAAGGAGATTTTGCCGATTATTCAAACTTTGCGAGGAACGAGACACGAAGTATGTTTCCCAGTGATGGACTCACGAGTGAGGACGAGTGGAACCGAGGGCGTCTCTGGAACTTAGAAAGACCGGGGTGACCAGACGATTGTGAATGAGAGGAGCATCGAGTGGAAGCATAGAGTGCGGGAGATGATTGCGAGAGGGAGTATGAGGTGATAGAGGCCTTAAGACTCCGTCCGATGTGATCATCTTCCCATTATAGGTCACAAAGTCACTAATTTATTAGAAAAAAAATAATGGGCAGTTAAGAATGTGATGAATTTGCTTGGAAATAAGATTAAAGGACACTTAGGAGTATAAAGGGGAGAAGTGAGAGGTAGGGAGGGAGAGGGATATTGTCAAACTAATACCTTTAGCCAGGTTGAGAACCATTAGCTAAGGTAACGATGAGTAAAGTAGGGGTAGTAGTAAGAGAGAAAAATATCTTTATTACCGGATAATAGCTGATCGAACACCAGGAAATCCCAGAATCAGGTCCTAAGAAGATGTATGGTAAAAATGGGGATGAAAGCGAGGTAAATTGATATCAGGTACGGGCAACGGTCTGGCGAGAAGTTGACTGGTTGCTTGATAGCGAAGATAGTCATCATACTCACTGTCAGTGGGGGGAATACCCTGAGATGTGGAGGAGCTCGGAGTCTGGGGCGGCTAAGAATCAGAATCAGAAGACTGGGCCACGTGGGCAGTGTTGGGAGGCCGTCTATGCAACTGATAACAACGATCACGAGTGTAGCCAAGCTTATTGCAATAGGTGCAATGAGGACGTTGTCCTCTACTTCGGTTACCACTGCATCCTCCTCATAGGTTAGTGTGAGAAACTAACATAGAAGAATCTAAAGGGCTATTAAATGGCAAAGTCTGTGTGGAGGAGATATGGAGGAGGCGAACAAACACGTCATCCAAGGATGGGACTGATGGACTGCTAAGAATCTGATCTCAGACGGTCTTAAGATCCAGATGGAGGCCAATAAGAGTAAGGACCATGAAGAACTTGTCAATTTGCGTTTGTTGAGCCCCAACATCACTAGTAAGAGGCATCAGTGTGAATAACTCCTCCTTAAGAGAGGCAATCTGGCTAATATAATTAGATAAATCCATGTCTTGTTGTCGAATATTGACAATAGCAGAAGCCACCTTATAAAGACGTTGGATATCATTCGTGTATAGAACTTTTGCCTGATTCGAAACTTAGAACATGTTTTGTAAGCTAGAAGATGATCACGAAATTTTGGATCAGCGCCATAATACGCTACATAGTTGTGCATCTATTTTCTTCCATTGCACCTTGTCAACATTAGGTTTAGCATCCTCCGGTGTAATAAGATGATCCTCGTAACCTTGTCCCATGAACCAGAGTTCCACAGAAGTTGACCAGGAAAGATAATTCTCACTACCAATCAATTTTTTACGATGTGATGATAGGAGATCGAAGATATGAGATGTAAAAATAGGATTTTTAGTTGCCATATCCACTTGATTGGAGATTGAATCACGTTTGGATTGAAAAGAGCCTTAATAGGAGGGCGAATCACAACTATGGAACTTGAAATCCGCAATTTGTGGGCGGAGGTGAAAGTAGCCCAAAGCGTGGAGAAGATTGGTAGCGGGTGCGACGGAGGTGAAATGGGCAAAAAGGTGGATAAGGAGGGCTCGGGGTGGATCGCCGGAGGGATGGAGTAGTAAGACGGCGGTGGACGAGCTTGGATATGAAGTCCCATTACCGGAAAATGATCCACACACACCCACGAGTCGGCGTGTGGATGGCAAGCTACCTGAGAGAAGCGGCGATTGACGGCACGTGCGGGGCTGTTTTCTGGCGGGGTTTCCATCGACTTGTAGATTGGCCTCGTGTGCCTCGAAATCTGAGGTTTCCAGCCGGAGAAGAGCTGGCCGGAAAGTCACTGGAGGCGGCGATGGCGAGGAGATCCGACGACGGAGAGTTTCGGGAGGAGAATATAGTGACCGGAATGAAACACGATCACCGAAAAAGTAAATTAGGTTTTCCCTTTGGCTCTAATACCATGTGAAGAGAGAAAAGAGAGAATTTCTAATTTTATTATATTCATGGAAAAGGACTTGCCTCTACATTACATATTGGACTTATATATATACTGGCTGTGGGCCGCTGTCTGATAAGAAAATAAAAGGAAAAGAAGCTGTCTGATATCAGGGATATGTTTGAGATAAGAGAATGATCTACAATAAGAACTGTGGAGATCGTGTTTTTATGTTTGAGTTGAGAGTTATTGTTGTTTGAAGCAAACAATTTCGGAAATTAGTTTTAGTTTCGGTAATATTAGTGTAAGCCTTCATTCTCCTTATTCAACCGTTGGATTGTTTTTAATTTTGGATATATTTGAGATAGGACACCGATCTACGATTTGAACGATTAAGATCATGTTTAGAAGTTTCAGATGAGAGTTATACTCATTTAGAACAAGCAGTTTTTGAAATTGGTTTCAGTTTTTGTAAGTTTAGTATAAGCCTTTGTTCTCCTTATTCAACCGTTGGATTGTGTTGAAATTTGTAATGTTTTATATAAGACTTTGATCTAAATTATGAACGGTGAAGATCGGAATTTATGACTTGAGGAAGGAGATATTAAAGCAAAACCGTGACAGTGATCAAACTACATTTAAATTAGTTTGGAAAAGAAAGTAATAATTGAGGGCAAATTATTCAAAGAGTAATAATAATAATAATAATAATAATAATAATAATAGTAATAATAGTAAGTTTAAAATAATAAATAAGTAAAATAATATTGAAGAAAAAGAAATAATAGTTTAGATAATTAATGAGTTTTTTTTTATCTTTTATTTGTTTAGGTGACGTAGACTCTTAACTGAGTTTAATTGTGGAGTAGTATCAATCAAGACTTTTGAGTTGCTTTGAGGTAAGGACGATTAATGCAGCTTTTCTTATAAAACAAAATATTTTGCTATTATATGTGATTATGAGTTTTGATAATTTGTATTTGTTTAAATTATATGCATGGATCAAATACAAGTTTTGTTTGGAAAATGGATTTAGTGTTCCATGGTAGAGATTGAAAGTTATGGAGATATATTTTTGTATTTTTATGAATTTGGAAACATTAAGAAAATATTTGACTTTGGTTTTTATGACCCTCGTCAATGGGTATAAACTTAACAAATATGGCCTATGTCAATGGGTATAAACTTGACAAATATGACTCATGTCAATGGGTATAAACTTGACAAATACGACCCTTGTCAATGGGTATAAACTTGACAAATATGGCCCCAGTCAATGGGTATAAACTTGACAAATCCAGCCGTAGTCAATGAGTTATAGTAGTTGACAAAATGGTATTTGTCAACGGGTTAGAATAGCTGACCTTTTATTTGAAAGAAATATGTTTTGAGAACCAAGAGTATAAGTATTTTGGAATGACCCTTGTTAAAAGGTTAGAATAATTGACATTTTATTTGAAACAAATCTTTTGAGAACCATGAATATATGTGTTTTAAAATATTTGTGGATTTGATTATGATATAGAATTGTTTGAGAAACATAGAGCCTGAATGAACATGAGTTTGAAATATATTTATATATATTTATTTGTACTTAAGGATTTTATGAGATTTGTGAGGAAAGGAAAAATATTTTATATCTCAAATTTTGTGAATTTTAAATATTTGATATATGAAAATGTATTAACATTCCTTATTGGGATTTTAGCTCATTACTTATTGTTGATCATTTTTAGGTGCCCTAAACCTTGGTGAAGAGTGATTTTTGGGTAGGCAGGGATGGAAGTTGAGAACTATTTTTGAGTTGGTATTTATTGAAAAGACTTAGAATTGTGGACTACTTTAATGCTTTGGGAATTAATGTTTGCAAACTTTAATTGAAAGGATTTTTGTAGCTAGAATGTTCTACGTTTAAGTAGAAGTGTCGACGTGTTGGGTTGGGTTAAAGCGGATTCACCTGAGTTAGCGGGTAGCGGGTGAAACATGTAACCGAACCGCGACCCGTTTGTCGCGTGTTAAGCGGGTTGCTTTCGTTTATCGCGGCGGTTAGGTCTCACCCAAACGATTAATCGGCGGTTAATCGTGTTGGTTATCGTGTCGGCGTTAATTTTGGCGGTACAAATCGCGATCGTTAGTAAAAGCGGCCGATGAAAGCGATGTTAAGCGGGTAGCGGGTTATAAGCGGGTTAGCGTATGCCGAGCGTAACCGTTTATTAAGCGTGTCGCCGGGTTGACGGGTTTATCACCGAACCGTTTAGGTCTCCACGAAACCGACTGTCAGTGATTAATCGTGTAAAATTGTTGAATTTTGACGAGTACAATTTTAAGATTATTAGTTTGAAAAATTTTATCGTGTTGGAAGAACGTTAGTTTCGTAAAATTTTATTATACTTTGGAAGGGTTTTGTATCTTTGAAATCATTTTTTGAGTTTTGTGAGTCAGTTTAATTCTTCTTGTGAGTATATTAAGGACAAGCAGATTCATAATAAAAAATTTACCCCAAAGTGTATGGTTTAAAGGTGGGATTTTAGAGCTCTATATATAAATGAACAGTAATGCCCTTGGTTCCGAGTTGAGGTGTTATAACATGTCCATGCAAGTTAGTCTGAACAATAGTGGGGTCTATCACTTCTTTGATATTAATTAATTCACATCACATGAAAAACGCAGCGTTTTGGTCACTACTTAAGCAAAATGGCGTCGTCAGGAGTTAGAAGAGTGCTAAAGAACAGAATAATTTATCAACCGGAGTGTCATAATCGGACATAAAAAATACCTGAAAATTGAAAATTCTCACCTCATTTGAACACTCTTGTCATCGTCGTCAAGCCTCAAACTTTGTTTCAATTCTCATAGATTCTTTTTCTTTTCTTTTTTAGAAAATAATATTCTTTATATTTTATATTTATTCTATGATCTATCTCTAACATTTTCGATTAAAATATATAACATTTTTCTTTTTTAAGATAAAAAATAAAAAAATTTGTGTAGTTAAGACTTAAGAGACCGTTGGCGTTGGCAGCATTATTTCAAAGTGGTAGAGTAGTCCAGTAGAGGGTGGTGGGTCCCTCGTCCTGATTCCTGATTCCTGTCTCCTGACTCCTGGCCGTGTGGGCGAAGGCTTCATCCCTTTATGCTTCCTCTATTGTTTTTCCTCGCCCACGTCCATCCTTACCATTATTATTCATTTATTTTCCCATGTTTCAAAATTAACAATAATTCATTAATTAATTAAAATAGACATCTAATTTTCTTTTTTCTTTTTTTTTTTTTTAATTTGGAATAAGGGGAGGGGAATACCCCAATTATATTCGACTGTAAACTCTCCTCGATCAAAAGTGGCCACTCTTATCTTCGGTGGCGGATTTAGGGTACGTCATTTGGATGAAGGGCTGAAATTTTTATTTTTTAATTAGGACCAAAACAGCGTCGTTTTGGTCTAGTGAAAAAATAAAAGAAAAGATCTGAGGCAGCCTCACACTACATTCATTTGGCTCGGTAACGCTTCTTTGGAGTCAGGGCAGTTGGACCAAATTTTCCGGAAGGCGCCCCTCCCTCACCACTTTTGCGACGTGACCATCCATCTCCTATCAGAGCGTCTCCGTCGTTAGCCGTCGCCCCGCGAATTTCTAACTCGATATTTGGTTTGTTTCCTTCACTTTCATTTAGTAAATTTTTAGGTTTTAGGGTTTAGTAAATTTTTAGAAAATTGGTTGAGTTTTGATTTTTTTGAATAATTTTTCAATCTATGCATTTATTATGAGAAAATTTGTTGGGTTTGAGTTTCCAATTGTATTTATTTTGTTAGGTTAATTTTTCAATACCCCATCTCCTTTCTTCCCTTAATTCCACCCACCAACAAAATCTGACCCAGAATCAAAGCAGGAGGCAGAGGCGGCAAATGGAGCAAGGCTGCTGCATGGTGCTGGCACACACTGCTACCAGCAGCTCCATGTTGCTAAAGTTTGGCAAACCTTGCCTCTATAATGCTATAGTTGTGTAGACCCCCTTTTGTGGACCTCTTTTGAGATCCTTTTTTTTAGGCTCGTTTGATGGTGATATGTGGCTAAGAGTAGGGTTGCCCTGATTTTAAAACTAGCCTTATTCTTTTATAAAGATGGTATAAAAGGGGAAGAAAAAGATGTCTTGTAGGAGGGGTCATCTAGTGGAGAGGCGATGGCAAGAAAGAGAGAGAAAAAAGGGAGGCACCATTCTCCATTTGTATTTGCTAAAAAATGATCAAAGGAACACAGATGAGTATACATGAAGGCGCCGTTCTCCTCCTCTTTTCCTTTTCTTCGGCCTTTTCTTTCCTCCCAGTTGTTTTCCTTTGTTCAACCTTTTTTCTTCTTGTTGTTACGTCCTCTATAAATGACCTCTAATGACATATCTTTTATTTTATACCCACTTCCCCAAAGAATAAAGGCAGTCACCAAATTAAGCGTCACTCTTTCTTGTACGTATATGTAAAATGAGCAAAACTTCTTAAAAAAGGCATGATAGGTGATCTACAAGTTGCTTCTTTCCAACTCTATCTACACCTTTGAAGTTGGTGATTAGGGTTTTTTAGGGATGGATCAAACAATGAATTTGGGAATGCAGGTGGGTATGTTTGATATATGGAGTAATAAGTTCGTGAAAGGGAAAAGGGTGAATTTTAGGGTTTTAATGAATGAGAAAAAAAAATCATGAAATTCAAAGTTAGTATTACTGAGAAGAACTGAAGAAGAAGAGACCATATTGGGTTCAACACCTCCATTTATTTGTTTTTATTTCCGAGCATAGTTTTGAAAGGCGTGAGGCGCACCAAGGTTAATTAATTAATTAATGGTTTGGTTTTAGTTTTGAGTCTCAATCTTTTTTTCAATTGTTCTAATTCAGTGGTCTTAAGTTTCAGTTGTATCTTTTCTATTAACTCAACTAAACTTTCTGTCTTCCTGTTCCTGGGAAAGAAAACTGTTTTGCAAGATTGATTTACTAAATTTAATTTTATTTCTGAAAACATAAAAAGTTGTTCTTTAAACTGTTTTCCAAAATAGTTTTTTAAAACACCAACCAAACATGCCCATAGTCTCTGGTTGGACACACTTCCTGTTTTCTGATTTTAGAAGTAGAAAACAGAAAGCGTATCCAAATGGACACATGATTAGGAAACATCAAACCTCAGTAAGGCCTACCATTTCCTTGTAGGAAGCAGGAAATTTCTCAGTGTCTGCCTAAAACTGCAACCAAAGAGAACCAGGACCAACCCATTTCTCATTACTCTGTCCAGTAGAATATGAGTGCAATACAGGTTGGTTGGTTAACAGTACAACCCTCTTATAACCCTAAAAGCAGGGTGACCCAGAAAATTTTTGGTGGAGCTGGATCTAGAACAGGGAAAACAAACAGGAAAAAACTTGCGTTATCCTGGATGTGGCTTCATGATATGGAAATTCAATTCAGCAGAATATTCTTTAAGTAAACTAGTGGAAACCCATGATGTGCTTATGGTTATTGTCATGCAGGAAATGTAATTTTTAGCATAGAGAACATGATTTTTGAATTCAAACATAGCCAACTGGTTGAACTATTAAAACTGGGAGTCTCAAAGTTTAGTATATTTTTAAGGTAAGCCAGTGGATGAAGGATTGTCTTCAGAACCAGTGCACTGTCAAAGATTCTACTGTTTTCCTCTTTCTGCTGTTCCATCGGATACCAGGGTAATCTTGGCTACAATTTTTTTCACCTTTCAGAGATTATTATCATCTTTTTCTCTCAGCAGGATCCTGAAAAAATCCTGATGGAACTTGTATACAATATATTTGACTCTTGGAGAACCGTGAGGAAGGAGATATTAGAGCAAAACCGTGACAGTGATCAAACTACATTTAAATTAGTTTGGAAAAGAAAGTAATAATTGAGGGCAAATTATTCAAAGAGTAATAATAATAATAATAATAATAATAATAATAATAATAATAGTAATAATAGTAAGTTTAAAATAATAAATAAAACAAAATAATATTGAAGAGAAAATAATAGTTTAGATAAATTAAAAGAGTTTTTTTTTTTATCTTTTATTTGTTTAGGTGAAGTAGACTCTTAACTGAGTTTAATTGTGGAGTAGTATCAATCAAGACTTTTGAATTGCTTTAAGGTAAGGATGATTAATATAGCTTTTCTTATAAAACAAAATATTTTGCTATTATATGTGATTATGAGTTTTGATAATTTGTATTTGTTTAAATTATATGCATGGATCAAATACAAGTTTTGTTTGGAAAATGGATTTGAAAATTTTCATGGTAGAGATTGAAAGTTATGGAGATATATTTTTGTATATTTATAAATTTGGAAACATTAAGAAAATATTTGACTTTGGTTTTTCTGACCCTCGTCAATGGGTATAAACTTAACAAATATGGCCTATGTGATATAGGTATAAAACACAAATATGGCTCATGTCAATAGGTATAAACTTAATAAATCACGACCCTGTCAATGGAACAAAACACGACAAATATAGCCACAGTCAATAGGTATAAGCAATAAATCCATACTAATCAATGAGTTATAGTAGTTGACAAAATGACCTTTGTCAACGGGTTAGAATAGCTGACCTTTTATTTGAAAGAAAGATGTTTTGAGAACCAAGAGTATAAGTATTTTGGAATGGCCCTTGTTAAAGGGTTAGAATAATTGACATTTTATTTGAAACAAATCTTTTGAGAACCATGAATATATGTGTTTTAAAATATTTGTGGATTTGATTATGATATAGAATTATTTGAGAAACATGAAATATGACAAACATCAGTTTGAAATATATTTATATATATTATTTATTTGTACTTAAGGATTTTATGAGATTTGTGAGGAAAGGAAAAATATGTTATATCTCAAATTTTGTGAATTTTAAATATTTGATCTATGAAAATGTATTAACATTCCTTATTGGGATTTTAGCTCATTACTTATTGTTGATCATTTTTAGGTGCCCTAAACCTTGGCGAAGAGTGATTTTTGGGTAGGCAGGGATGGAAGTTGAAAATTATTTTTGAGTTGGTATTTATTGAAAAGACTTAGAATTGTGGACTACTTTAATGCTTTGGGAATTAATGTTTGCAAACTTTCATTGGAAGGATTTTTTGTAGCTAGAATGTTACATTTTAAGATTATTAGTTTTGAAAATTTTTATCATGTTGGAAGATGTTAGTTCAATGAAATTTTGTTATACTTTGGAAGGTTTTATGCCTTTGAGAGATTTTGATTTTATGAAATTAGTTTAATTCTTCTTGTGAGTATATTCACGACAAACAAGATTCATAAATAGAAATTTTGAAAGTGTGGTTTAAAGATGGGATTTTAGAGCTCTATATATAAATGAACAGTAATGCCCTTGGTTCCGAGTTGAGGTGTTATAACATGTTCATGCAAGTTAGTCTGAACAATACCGGGGTCTATCACTTCTTTGATATTGGTTGTCAACATGATTATCCTCTCATCACCAAATGTAATTATCTTTCAATAAGAGACAGTTGTATAAGGTAACAAATAGATGATCCTGTTTTTACCAACCGATATGTTTATTTCTTAAAATTGCTGATCTTCTGGTAACATGCTGCAAGCAGATGAACAGAATTTAATCTTGTGAATGCAGGCTATGACTTACAACCAAATCATATGGTGATAGTAGGATTATCTCTTTTTGGAAAATGGTGGACTTTTGATTGAATTGTTTCCCTGGATAACAGGAAATGGAACAAAGCTGCGGAATTTCTTTGGTTATAGTTTTTTAAAACTGTCTTTTGTTCAGAAAAATAAAGAGAACACGTTTGATTACTAGCTTTTTTTGTTATAAAAAACACATAAAACACATAAAACACTAAATTCAGAGGACAAAGAGTAAATTTAGAGAACACTAAAATATATTTTATGATGTATATTAATACAGCTTTGGGAATTTATATGTGGTGTTGTTAGTTGCAGGGAAAGAGACCAAGTCAAGGAACTTAGCTGGCTGTCAGCTATTGTTGAATGTTCTGTTTAGTCAAAATTGTGCAACTCAATGGAACAATCAATGTCTTCTCCCTCACAAACGAAAATGAATCAATTTTCAACTGGAATCAGAAGTCTTCTCAACTATCCAACATTACTGATGTTGTTGAAGGCATACTTGCTATAGCACAAAGACCACTAAAAAAGTATTATCTGACAACAAAGGTTTTGGGAACACAAAAAACACAAAAAAAAAAAAAAAAATAGGGCTCATTTTTATCAAGCCGTTTTAATATATATATTTTAAAATTTTAGAACAAAAACTGTTCTTGAAATAAGACCAAACAGCCCCTTGGATCGTTAAAAGTTGTTTTACTAAGTTACAAACCTGAAATCAACCACATACCATACAAAATGGGGCTAAAGAATCAACTGTTAGGGCTCTGCAAGCTCTAATGTGGCTAGGCACAATTTTCCTAAGCAATTCTTCAAATGAATGTGCGTTTGTGCAGTTGGGATCATTTATGTGATTGGATGCAACCAGAGTAAATTGACATAACATTGTAATGCAAAACAAAATGTGTTTGAGAAGATTGTCCACTGTTGTTTTTGGAGGACAACGCTCGAAAATCAGTTTCTGAAAATAATTTTTCAAAGACGTTGTAGGGTATGTGTCCAAAGTCTTACATAGATTAAGAATATGAAGGATTATGAGTTAATAAGGATGAACGATATCCAATTGGTATGAGGTCTTTTGGGAGAGAAGCCCAAAAACAAAACCATAAGGGAGAGGGTCTATGAGCTTTTTCCCAACAAGTGATACTAGAATCTGGTTCAAGTTTAACCATGTGGGTGGATACCGAACACAAGTAAGGCATGTGTTCGAACCCAATGAAAGATACAAGTGGTATCAGAGTTAGGTTTAAGCTAAACTATATGGGTGAATGCTGAACAAAATTATGTGTTAAGCCTATGACAGATGGTGTTTCACGTAGAGCATGTGCTCAAATGCAATGAAAGACAAAGATTGTCCTACATCGGTTAGGTATTGAAAGGATTATGATTTAATAAAAATTGACAATATCTAATTTATATGAGATCTTTTAGGGGAGAAGCTCAAAAACAAAACCATAAGAACATTAGCCCCAAAACCGACAATATGATGCTAACGTGGAGTCCATAAAGTTTCCCAAAGGCAGTTATGGATTATTCTTATGAACTAAAGTTTGTTGTACAAATCATTTTATCCTTGTTTATAATATAAAAAAACTTCATGGCTCATTCTGTGTATATAACTGTTTTTAGAAAACTATAAAGTTATTTTAAAACACATCAATTTTGTTTATATAATTGCTTTATTAGGAGAACGAAGTTTATAAAAAGAACAGTTTTTGGTTTAAAATTGATTGAAATATAAAATTTAAATAAGGCGTTACTTCCTTCACTAATCGAGTCTATGGACACATTTTTGTCCATTCTTGCAAAATTGAGCAATTGCCCATTTAGGGATCCTTTAAGCAAAAACCAAGAGTTATTTGGGACACTAATAAAAAATATTTAGGACTATTTTTGGTTAGAAATAAAAATATTTATTATACTTTAAAATATTTTCTTCCCGGGAAGATCTTTTTCCTCTATATGAAATAAAAAAGTACTAATAGACATTGTAATTTATATTTTATTAGAAAATTATTTTCAAATTTTAAAGTAATTACCAAATATGCCTTTTAAATATAATTTTCAATTCTAATCTAAAAATTGTTTTCTAAAAAAAAAAAAAAAATCACCCCAACTATAAAATCTAGAAAATGTTTTTTGAAAGAATCTAGAAAATATTTATAAATAATTAAAAAATTATGCTTACTGGGAAAACATGATGTGATGGAGTGAGATTCCCAAAACGTTTCTAAGTTTGAAATGCTTGAACGCAAGCCATTATTCAGTTGAGGGTATTGAAATGTTTTTATATTATTAATGTTCGTTCAATGTTCATTTATTTTTTGTCCCACATCGAATGCGTATAGCAAAGAGGTCTTCTAGGATTACCCATAAATAAGCCGCTGTCTCTATGGAATTCTTCACGCAGCTGCGCAGTGAGCACAAAGCGAACTATTCTTTCGCCTTTTACTAAAGAATACCGTGTGATCGCTGCAATAAGCAACATACGCTTATTTTTGGAGGGTTCTTTCTTAATTGAAAAGAACACCAACCGATTCTAGTAACAAGCTCTGTTTGATATTTAGCAATATTTACTATATACATTCTTAGAATTTTGGAAATAAGTAGTTTATTTTAAAAGCAAAATAATTTATTAACCTTAATGCGTAAGATTAAAATGTACACATCTAACTTTTTAAGTTATAATTAGCTTCCACGAGTATTCAAGGTAAAAAATAATAGTTTTAAAATCAATACAATATTTTTATTTACTATTTATTATTTCTAACTTACATAGCTCACTCCTTTCAAGAAATTAGATAAGCTCACTTATTGATTTTTTTTTTTATATTTTTAATTGGACAATTGAACATGAAAAAGTTTTATATTTCTTAGCATTTTTTTTATTTCTTTAACATTTTTGGAAAAATCAAACATTATTTCAATCCAAATTTTTGGATAAAAGAAACAAGAGGCTATGGGATAGGCCATTTCCAAGATTTATTACACACAATTTGATGTGTAAAGTCAATAGCAGGAATTGAATGAACAAGTTTTTGCCTTTTTGTATTCAGGTAAATTTTTTTAAAATTTTTTTATTACTTATTACTGATTTTTTGAAAGTTTTTGGCAATTTTTCATGGTACAAATTATGTTTTTTACTACCTCAGTAAACTAATTAAAGTTGATACCATATCAACAAGAGTAAGAAATGATAGTCCTTTTTAAGTTATAATTAGTTCCAGGAGTATTCGATGTAAAATAAAAAATAATTTTAAAAATCAATACATTAGTACAAATTGTGCAATTGGGGTCATTTACGTGATGGTATTCCACCACAAAGTAAATTGACATAACATTGTAATGCAAAAAAAAGTGTTTTGAGAAGATTGTCCATTGTTGTTTTGGAGGGGATGCTTGCGAAAATCTGTTTCTGAAAATAATTTTAAAAGTAGTTTTGGATTATTTTTAGGGACTAAAGTTTGTTTAAAATTTCAATTATAATGAACATGACTTTAAGTGTCTCGTTTGTTTTTAGCTTTTTACTCGAAAGGCAGCCAAACTTTCAGCGATTCCAGTCTAACTTTGTTTTTAATTATTTAAATGATTTAATGCGAAATTTGAAAAAAATTGAATAAAAACATTTTCAAAGCAGAAACTGTGCATATCTACTCAATAAGAAGAAGAAATTGCAACTTCATTCTGCTACATATTAAAAGCAAATAACCCAATATTCTTATTTACAGTATTAAGTTGGAAAAAAATTATATTCAACATGGAAGTAGAAGAAAAAAAACCACCTTAGTCTATTAACCCTACAAATCATTGTGTGCTTCTTTACAATATAAAACTTCATGGTTAATTCGATTATATGTAACTAATTTTATTAAAAAATTATTTTTAAAACACATCAATTTTGTTTTATATAATTACTTTATTTGGGAGCAGAAGTTTTAAAAAGAACTGTTTTTTGGTTTAAAATTTATTGAAATAAGAATTTAAATAAGAGCGTTACTTCCTTCACTAATTAGGTCAAAGATACATTTTGTCCATTCCTGCAAAGTTGAGGATATTTTGCCCGTTCAGAGAAAGTATCAATTATAATTTCCTTTAAGCAAAAAAAAAAGAGTTATTTGATAAAAAATATTTAGGACTATTTTTGGTTAGAAATAAAAATATTTTATTTAAAATAAGATTTTACTAAGTGTAGCAGTTCCTACGTCTTCTAAAAACATGGTAATTAATTTTCAAACTATGAAACATATTTTAAGGTTTTATTTAAATACTTTTAAAACTTGCATTTGAGCTACAAACGCTTCTTAATCTCTAATTCTCCAGAAAGCTAATAATATTTTATTTCATGTTGTTTAATATATAGAAAGAGACTTTACCATCTGAATCGTCTGATGAGTCCCACATCGAAACTTTATGAAATAACGAGGCTGACAATGGCATATAAAACATAGGAGATGGCGCAGTTTACTCCATGCCTGGACGAGATTAACGGCCGATCAGAAAGAGCCATGGCTTCAGACAGTGACCTCCATTGCACTCTGGAGAGTATTTGTCTTGGAATGCGAGTGGTGGAGTGCGTCGTAATTTGTGGTAGGGGTTCGCGTCCGCGTCTCCTGCCCTATTCAATTACGAAAATCATTTTGCACTCTACTTGTTTGATAAATTGCATAACAAAGAAATATCTTAGGAAATTTCTTGAATCAAGGGATGGAAATTACTTATTTATTTATATTTCACCTTTCGTGCGACCCCTGCCCAATTCTCAGAATAGATATGTAATGAGTTTGATAAAATGCTTGTGCCATTTCATTAAAATTATTGATTTGTTGTTGCTTAAGAAATTCAGGATCTATTTAACATTCGTTCTTGTGATTTATTCGATACTACTATAATTACTGAAACGTAGAAATATAGGGTGGGGATTGATTATATTTGAAGGTGGGTAGAATATGGGATTCCAGCTTTCATCTTTTAATCTAATCCTTAGCGTCTGCTCGTTGCTTTCCTTGTCTTCATTTTATTTCTCTTAGACACCCATCTGGTCATCAACTTGTTTTACCCCATATCATTAGATTTTTCAGTTTGTTCCACCTCCATCTGCTTCCTTTTCATGAATTTGATAATTCCATCAAGCGCAACATCAACTTCTTCGTGTTTCAAGAGCTCTTCTGCAATCTCTGCTGGGGTTACCTTCACCTCAGTCATCAGTTTTTCAATTTCAGTAAAAAGAGGGTGATTGTTGATGTTGAGGTAGTTGGCAGCTAGGATTTTAAATCCGGAGGAAGTGCAGTAGGACATGAGGATGTGCATGTCCATGCGCCCTGGCCTCAACAATGCAGGGTCCAGCCTTTCTTTATGATTAGTTGTAAACACGAGTATCCTCTCATCGCCACAGCTTGACCATAGTCCATCAATGAAATTAAGCAGCAGATGAAGTTATCTGTCAATAAGAAGACAATGATATAAGTCCATGAATAGCTGCTTCTATTTTTACTAATTGTATGCTTATTGCTTTAAATTACTCGTATCTTGGTATGCTGGCTTTGATTTTCATTATAGGAAGAAAACAGTAGATGAAGACACCTATTAAGCTTTGAGCTATGAACTTAAGTTAGATAGTGATATATAGCAAGCTATTGATTTCGAGACCTCTCATTTCTACTGGAATTTCACTCATTTACCAAATTGTTTTGTTTTTCATGATAGAGAAATAGACCTCATACTGATAGACTAAAATAGTTGCAAGAAAAAGAGGCTACACCAAGGAACTTACAAGGGTGTTACTGTTGTCTGTTCCATTTTCTCGGTTCTGCAATTCAATGGAACAGTCAATGTCCTCGAGTATGGATCCATTTCCTGTAGAGACCAAATCATAGATGTTTCTGTAGATACTTGCAAGCTCCAAATCATAGATGTTGAATTTGAGATAGTTAGCCATGGCCGCAACCAAACTCGATTTCCCTGTGCCTGGAGGACCATACAACAAATACCCGCGTTAATTTCCATGCCTTCCCCACTTTCTTGTAGAACTCTCTTCTCTTCACAAATCTGTCCAAGTCAGCTATCAGTTCCTTCTTGAGCGTGCATGGGATCCATTGCCAATGTGTCAAAGGTGGATGGATAGGTGAGATCGATTGATCCCCAAGGACCCTCATACTCATCAGAGAAACTATCCAGTGAGTATCATGGCTCAAAGTCGCGGTATTGGTCACCGACTCGGACGGTTCTGAGACATATCGGTCACGGTGTATCGCCGATACGCAAAATAAGATGATAAAAATATTTAAAAATTATTTGGATTTTATATAAATTATTAGAAAAATAGATATAATTAAGTTAAAAATTTAATAAAACAATTTTTTTTTATATTTAATGAAGCATTCAGTGAAAGATAAGTATGCTAATGCTAACGAAAGAAATTATTTTCTAATATATTTGTTCTTCAACAAAAATTAAATTTCTATCCAGTGGTAAAATAAATTTACATAATTTCTTCTCTTCTATATGGTTGATATTTAGGTTGGGAGGGCTAGGATGTATTTTTCGGTTGAAAACAAGGCAAAAATGGGGGTTGGAAGGCTTGGATATGCAAAATACAATTTCTGGAGAAAAATAAAAAATATATTTAAGCTTAATAATTAATTATATATATTTATCAAACCCATTTTATTTGTTTCTTAGGAGTAAAAAATTTTAAAATATGTAAAATTTTAAGGAATTTTGATTATATTTATTTATTTATTTTTATATCATGCACGGTGAAACAACAAAATATTTTTTTTCTTTTCATAATATTTTATGAGTTTCACACAGAACCTATGAGAATGTTGGATAAAAAATTTACAAAACAACATATGGATAAAAAACACGCCAACAAGAATAAAAAATTTAATGAATGACACACTATACTTAGATAAAACTTTTCATGAGGAGGCCAGACCATATAAAAGAAATATGAGGGGTGGACAAATAGCTGGATAAAAAAAAATTGAGAAGGGGCATATGGCCATAGCCTATGCTAGCTCCGCCATAGTATGAAAGAAATAATAAGATTATACTTCCAAATAACTATAGCCTTTTGGGATTTTATAATCCTTCATTCTCTGGAATGATCGATCCAAAGTAATTTATTAAGTTCTTAAGCTTTCAATCCATGTTTCAAAATTTTGTTGAATGGTTGATTTCCATGAATGGAGGAGCTTCAACACTTAGCTTTCTTCTATGATATCTCCATATCTATCTAGCATCATAGATGGTAATTGTAATGACATAGTGTGGAACGTCAAATCTCATTACCACCCTGAGGCCAAACTGAAGAAGACGACTCTGAACTTCAAATTGAAGAAAACAACTCTAAATATCAAACTGAAAAAAATCGGCTTTAAACACCAAATTGAAGATGGCTCGAGCATGCGTGAAGCGGCTTTGAATGCCAAACCCGAAGAAAAGCAGTCTGGCATCAAAGCTGAAGAAAGCGGTATGAGCATTAAAGCTGGAAGCGACTCTGAACTCTAAATTGAAGAAGATAGCTCTGAACACCAAACTGAAAAATGCGACTACGAGATATATTGAAGAAAACCCTTCCCCGGGTGCAGCTAGAATGAAACGAGTTACGGATGCCAAACCGAAGAAAGCCGCTCACGAATGCCAAAGAAATTTGAAGGAAGCAGGCTGAACCTGCATGAAGAAAATGAATTTGAATGTCAAACTGAAGGAAACGACTATGACCACAAAAGCGAAGAAAAGCGACTTTGAGCATGGGGTGAAGCGGATACGAGCGCTGAGCGAAGAAGCGGCTCTAAACACTAAAGCCGAAGCGACTGACGCCCTGCCCAGAGGAAATGACTACGAAAAACATCACACTTGACTCGCATGGCTGACCAAAGATCCATTGAATAAACAATACCGAAGCAAAAACATCTCAGTGAAGATCATCCACAACAAAAACCATCTACATATCTCCAAAGACTATATAACCTCAACAAATAGGAAAGTACACTCCATGGTGGCATTTGCCCAAAGTGTCACAATGAGCTCATCCTCTCGATGACAACTGTCCATACCATCCAACCCACTCCAGACGATCTCAATAACTAGGGTGGTATGCCCCTTTATGACATCCAACATAAGCATGATGAAACCCTGTAATATCAAAGCATGACTCACCATCTCGGCGAGGCGGAATGCAGAACCATGAGCTTGGATGGTCCCGATAACTAAGGGGTATGCCTGAGTATGAAATATAATGCTCCATATTGTCGAAAAATCAATCAAAATCCATCGCCCATTAGTAAAGAGAGGCGGCACCAGATTAATCAGAGGCGTAACTAGAAATGGATCAGGCCTTTCACAGTGGTATCTTCGAGAAAAATCAACATGACAATGTCTAGATATCAACCAAGTCTCAGATGCCTATCTAAGTAGATGTTGTCAAAGAAAACGTCAAATCTCATGGCCTCAGGGTGGTCTTATGACACAGACCATAATGTAGGCTTAGGGTGATAAGGTGAATGAAATGAATTGAAACTAGGCTCAAATACCTAATAATCAACCTCGTGCCCTCGTGTGTGGAATGCCACATGCATAAGAAGTCTCATGAGCAATGGACACAAGAACATCCAATGGAAGCGTTGATGATAATGATGTGACACAAAAAGTGTAACAGGGGGTGAGATAAAGGTAAAGACAGGATGTGGTGGCTTATCATACTCAAAATTAATAAACATATGAGGGTGATAAATGAAAATGAGAATTAGAGAAGTCGAGAAGATAGATAACAGTAAGGGGAAAAAAACGATGATGATATGATGAATCTACCCAAATCATTGCATGGGGAAGACATGTTGTGAGCCAGTGGGATGATGAACCATGACCAGCGATTCGGAGCCCTTAGGAGGATCAAATCATCTCACATACCACCCCTAAAAATCTCAAAGTAAGCACATGATCTTTTGGGATCCTTTCCACAGCTACACACAAACTCCCATAAGTAGCCATACACTCGAAACAATGATCTCATATATCCAATATACATGCTCGAACCTGAGATCAGGGATCTTGGGAGCTCACCTACAGGCCATAAGTAATAAGCATTCAAAACTATTCTAATAAATCCATATACATACTCAAGGATACGTCACGCATACATACACGTGAGCATTTATATATATATATATATATATATATATATATATATATATATATATATATATATATATATATATATATATTTCTTTTTTTTTATTTTTTTTTGTTTTGTTTTATGCGCATAGATTGAATAAAACAAATGAAAACAAAGCGATATGACAATGAACAAATATCTCTCGAAAAGAGTCAGTCTGATAAACCAACTCTAATGAAATGACCTGAGCCTCTCGAGCTAAAGGTCTACGAATAAATGTCAATGAAATGAATGAAGGGATGACACGACAAACCCTTATGCAGTAAGATGAATAGATCACCAATCTAAGTGAGAAAGAATGTGATAGAAAAAGAAGTCAAATAGAAAGAAAGTGGTGAGAAAGCATAGAGAAACATAAAATGGGAACGAGGGCCCATTGGAAGTGAATGTGGTAAGGTGATGTAAAGAATAATTCAGTAATGTCCACCTTTCAGATCCTAAACTAAGACATCCACACACCAAAGGGCCCTTATCCTAGGTATGAAAAAGTAAGCAGGGTTATGAGAGAAAGATAAGCCAAAATGTGCACGTGAGGCTCAATGGGCTGACTACGGTAAAAAAATGCCAGTAACAAGTGATAAAGTATATGGCTAACAGAAATGATGATCATTGATTCGTGCCACAGTAGGGTGATACGGAATCAACAATATTTGTATCCTAAATTTCACTCTCTTTGCGAAGTAGTCGACTCACTGCATGATATAAGCGGCTCTAGGGTTGAACACAGGGATGGTTTTCTTTGTACAAATGAGTTGCAGTGGAGTTCAAAACTGGTGAATTAAATTTGGATTTCGGGTTTAACGTTAATCAGGGAGTTTGGTTGTTATTTGTTGAAGCTAAAATAAGAAAAAAAATGTAAATAGAACCCTTGAAGTGTGAGGCCCTTTGGTTTAGGGTTTAGGAACAACGTGTTCTCGGGTCTTTTTCTCGTTTTGGGGATGATGACATGTATATAGTCATTTCCCGAGCAGGATCTTCATTTAGCTTTAAGAGCTAAGCCACTAATAAATTTTCTTTTTGATAGAAAGCATTTTGTCAAGACATAAATGTCCACTAGCGTTGAAAACACATCTCAAAACCCTATAGATAACTAGCGAAACGCTAAGCGGCCTCAAAAATGGATCTAGTGAAAGAATCCATTCGGAACAGCTTGCTGACCACATTAAAGAAGAGCATGCTTAAGATATTTTAACCTTAGTGGCGAGGCATAAATACCCATAGCGCATACGCAGAAAAATAGAAGGCAGTTGGTTTTACCTTAAAATTGACACCCGGTGGCCTTCCTTCAGGATGGGGAGGTTTTGGCGTGGCGCATCCTTTGATTTGTCATCATCGAAGGATGTTTGGTCGAAAAAATGAAAGAAAGTGAAGCGAGAGGAAGCTAGGAAGCGGGAGAGAAATTTGAAAGCTTCTCTAAAATTTATTGCAGTGATTGATTGTTACAAACTTTGACTCCCCAAACATATATTTCAGAGCAGAAATTATAAAAACAAACCAAAACAAAAGCTATTACAAGGGTAGAAAGGAGAAAAACAAAAAACAGAGTCGTTTGGATAAAAAACAGAAGCAGACAATTTTCGCTATGCATAGTGATTTTTGCTATCATAGCGAAAATTCGCTATAATAGCGAAATCATAGCGAATTTTCGCTATCATAGCGAAATCAACGTGCATGTAAATTCAGCGCAGCCTTGAATTTTGGCTTCCTTTATTCATCCTTTGTTCCATTGGTTCTAACCACTCTTATTCCTTTGCTGCTTATTCCATTTCTTCATGCTTTGATATTCTTCATTCTGGAAACTGCTTGAAATTGATAGAAAACCATATGAAATTGATGGAGATCAACCCGACTTTGTTATGATTGGGTTGACACGACCAATTTGGCTTCCAATTCTTGCAAAAGCTACTGAAAACAGCCTCAGATAAGTCAGTGATCTGATAGGGACGACATGTCAATTGGGTTAATTATAACAATTAGTACACAGACAAAACTATTAAAAATAGGGTTCAAAAAGGCAGCACTTTTGGGCACTAATCCCACACCCCCAACCGACACATTGCTTCAATCCATATAATGCAAAAAATATATATATATATATATATATATATATATATAATATATAAAGCCTGTAAAATTACGACTAAGGCTTTGCGGTTCAAGTTTGTGAAGAAGTAATGCCTAGCACAAGTAAGGAATGTCTTGCATGATAGCTAACTGAGAATGAATGCCACTTTAAAGTGCTTGGTATCAAGAGCATCATCTCAAATTGAATCAAACAGAAACCCCTGAAAATCTAAGTGTTTGTTTGATTAGTTCTCAATAATCACATTAACTAGCTGCCTCCTCACCCAGGCCTAGCTACTACCACAACCTAGCATGCTAACCAGCCAAATGGAGTAGGACTTACTTCTTATTCCACAATTCTTTTTATTGTTGTGAGATTAAATCAGAGTCGACCTCACTAACAAGTCATATATGGGGTTCTGCAGGTGTCCCACCACACACCCCGTTAAGGTTTAGGGCACCAAGTCGCAAGGATCTGCCGACCACTAACTCATGAGGCTTCTGGACTTGAATGATTTTGAAACTCCCAGCACCTGGCTTATAAACTCCCCATCCACTCGTGTAGCGAGCGCTAAGTAGGCGACTCCCATTGATGAAGAGTTTTAAGGGCAGGGCTTTAAGGCTTTAGCCATATACCCCTGGGACAGTGCTTTCGGGTTTCCAAGGCAAACATTGCAAGAATTTTCCTTCTTTTCTTTTTCTTTTCTTTTATTTCTTTTTTAAGCACTTGTTTAGCCTTCTTTCCACAGGGGTCCATAACTATTAGGGTGTTATACATTGATGTGTAGGGGGGCGAGTCAGCTCAACACTAGATGGAGATTGTACTGAGAAGCCGGGAGATTGCGCAGTTTTGACACTTTCATTTAAAAACTGTGTGCTGGGTGTGTGCCAGTTAGATGAAGTGGAAGAAAAATCATTGAAATCAACAAAGAGTTCAATTGATCATCCCTCCCTTTAGGCATGGAACCAATCTAACATCAATAGGGTGGATGAAGTTTCAATTTTCAAACCAAGATTAATGGCTTACAAATTTGGGCTGCAAATGGGTCAGATGGTATTATGTAAATATAACGAGCCATAAAAGGAAAACCAATGACCAGAACATTACAAAATGGGCTTGCTCAAAATAACAAAAATATAAATTGCAAAATCCCTTCAGCTACTTTAACTCTACACTTTTGACAAATATCAGTTGTCCTCAATGGAAACTCGGATTGGAAAGTTAAGGGAAGGAAGTATTCCCTCATGATGAGATGTGACCGTTGTTGGATAGGGACATGACTTTCCATCCTGGCACCTTTTTCCTCAGTTTGGGCTTCAAACAAACAAGTTAGGAGAAGAGAGAAAAAAAGTAATGACAGGTTCATAGACATTTTAAAATTACACATTCATAATAATTTCAAAAAATGTTGTTTTGTGGATATATTTGGATTCTACACTCTCTAAGCTTTCCAAGCGTGTAAAGAAATCTGCAAGCGGGGTCGGATGAAAAAGTTATGATGAAAGCAAGGGTGGGAGGGAAGCAGAGCGGTGGGCGTAGCAGAAATTTTCGCTGTGATGGCAGAAATTTACAAACTATAAATGAAAAGAGACTCGCTATGTTTTGAGTCTTCGCTATGTCTAATAAGCAGTATTTTGAAAAACAAAATAAGGGAGGAGGAGAGAGAGAGAGACCACATTTACACCTTCACACACTACTTTGCTGCACCCACAGAGTCTGTTGTGGGGAGTCAACGTTAACCTAAAAAATATTAATAAAAATAATAAAAATAAATACTCCAAAACTTTTTTAGAGACGATTTTCAACTTTTTATATATATTAAAAAAATAATAAAATAAATTTTTTTAACATAAAAATAAAAATAAAATAAATTTGTTTTTAAAATAAAATAGCAACAAGTAAAATAAACATAAAATAATTTTTTTTCCTTCTTGTTCAAAATTTTGTCTACTAGTGGGGGACAAACCAATTTTTATTTTAAGCTACATAGCGAAATTTAGCGCTATGATGCGAAAATTCCCTTCTTTGGTTTTCATTATAATTGAAAAATATCTGTTATGGGCGCGAGTGCCCCACTACATTCTCTGCACTTCTAATCTTGATTCGTTAGGGAATTTTCACCCAAAATGCAAGTGTAAGAAAAATTAGAAATTGCGGGGAAAGGTGAAAACAATAGAAAAAATATTAACTTAAAAATTATGGAGAAATCTAAGGAAAATTATAGAAATCCAGTACAAAATAAAATAAAATAAAATAAAAACATGGAAAATTAAAACAAAAAGGTAGAGTGCTCACTGACCACCTGCTTAGGCCTTTTGGAAGTGGGCTGGCGGAACCCAGAAATGGGGTTAAGGTGCTCAAATCGGTAGCTGCGAACTAACCACTTTGTGCCCTTGCCATGCGTGTAAGTGTTGCTTGTGTGTGATTAATTGGGGCTCTGCTGGTGGCCACTAATTTCTTGAATTTTTGTGGGGCCGGGCGTCAATTTGATGTGCCCTTTCTGATGGAGCCTCGAGAGTTGGTTGACTGCTCTTGGGTGTGGGCGAGTATGTACGTGATGAAATTTATTTTAGGGTTAAAACGAGTCGCCTTAGGATTCAAATTCATGGGAATTGTGGTTGAAGGGTAAGCTTTAGTGGTTCTTTCCACCTTACATTACTGCCTCCTTAGTCGACAAAGCCCGATGATTTCTTTTTTTTTTCCATGGCCTTGACACTTGATTGCAGGGGGCACATCTGCGGTTCCTCGGAGCCACAGCGTTCTTCACTTTCAATTCCTCCCCGAGGCTGCGATTGAGCTGTCTACTGAAATTGTTTCAGTCAAGCACTCTTCCTCCATATTCTCCTTCTCTTGATGTGAAATGGATGGCTGTAGGATGTCGAATTCCTGATCAATTTTGCTCTGGGTTTTACATCGATTCCTTGACCAGGAGTTTTCTCATCTCGAATTTCTTGATTGGCACGAACATTCACTACCCTTTGCTCCTCTTTGAAATTATCCACTAGTTTTCTCAAAAGTTCGGTATTGCTTGCTCAAGCTGGAGAAGTCGCGTAGTGTTTGTAGTGGGCGAGGAGTTGAGGTATCTTTGTGGAGGCACCATGTAGGAGGGTGCACTCATCCATTGGTCTCTATATTCCCTTATAGATCTAGGTGGGTTTGGATTTCTCTCCCAGGGTTGCTGATTTTGCCATGCTAGGTTTCTATAGTCCCTCATTGTCATGTATGCTCTAGGGTTACTCTCCACTGAATACTCACTGTATTGCTTTCCCTCTTCCATTTGGTTAGTATTCAAGCCCACTGTAACATGTATTCTTGCGTAGCTGTGGCAACACAAGCCTACAAAAAACAATCTGTGCGATTACATTTTTTTATAGTGAAATGTACTAAAAAAAAACTAATAGTGAAACAATAAAAGGAAAATTTAACCAGAACTTGTGATAGAAGATCCACAGAGTGTTCCACGACTTTCGTCAAATACGCTTAGAGCTGCATCCCGGAAACTTAGCGGCGCCATTTGATTAGGTATACGATAGGGTGATCACGAATCAGCAAATGTTTGTATCCTCAATTTCCTCCCTCTGTGTGTCGAGCTCTTGTAGTATAGCTCTAGGGTCGAACACGAGGATGGGTTTTCTTTGTACAAATGAGTTGCAGTGGAGTTCAAAACTGGTGAATTAAATTTGGATTTTTAGGTTTGGGTAAAAACAGGGGAGTTTGGTTGTTCACTGACTGAAACTAAAATAAGAAAAAAAAAAATGTAAAATAGAACCCCTTGAAGTGTTAGGCCACTGGTTTAGGGTTTTAAGGCAAATAACATGTTCTCGGGTCTTTTTCCTCGCGTTGGGGATGATGACATATAGTCATTTCCCGAACCGGATCTTCATTTAGCTTTAAAACCTAAACCCTAATAATTTTCCTTTTGATAGAAAGCATTTTATTAGACATAAATGTCACGCGGTGAAAACACGTCTCAAAACCCTACTCCACGATAAGCTAGCGGGAAACCAAATGTGAGCCTCAATGGATCTAGTGAAAGTATCCATTGAACCCAAAAAGCTTGCCAAATATACATTAAAGAGAGCATGCTTAAGAGATTTTAACCTTAGTGAAAAGCAGGAACGCAAATACCCATAATTGCATACATGAAAAACAAGAGAATCGTTGGTTTCACATACTTGCGCCTTGCGATAGCACAAACCTTCCAAGGATGGGAGGTTTAGCTTGGCTTTGTACTTTGATTTGTCATCATGCAAGGATGTTTAGCGATCGAAAAAATGTGAAAGAAAATGAAAGAAAGTGAAGCGAGAGGAGAAGCTAGGAGGCTTGGGAGAGGCTGAAAGCTTCTCCCAATTTTATTATTCTGAGAAGTGATTGATTGTTACAAACCTTGACTCTAGTATATACGGCTCGAGCAAGGAAATTACAAAAAACGAGCCAAAACAAAAATTTATTACAAGGGTAGAAAGGAGAAAAAACCAAAAAGCGGTCGTTTGGATAAAATAGAAGCCCGACATTTATTTATGCATAGTGATTTTCGCTATCATAGCGAAAATTAGCTATGATAGCGAAAATTCCAGCGTAGCAAATTTTGGCTTCACTGTTCATCACTGTTCCATTGGTTCCTGCTGCTACTATTCCCACTGCACTATTCCATTTCTTCATGCTTTGATATTCTTCATTCCCGGCTTGCTGAAATTGATAGAAAACCATATGAAATTGATGGAGATCAACCCGACTTTGTTATGATTGGGTTGACATGACGATTTGGCTTCAATTCTACTTAAAAAACTACAAAAGCGACCTCGGAATGCGTCGGTAGTGCAATAAGGACCCGAACATGTCAATTGGGTTAATTATAACAATTAGTACACAAAAAGCGCTCAAAACCTATTAAAAATAGGGTTCAAAATAGCACTTTTTGGGCACTAATCAGTCACCCATCCTACGACCATGGTCTCAAATATTTGATCTACATTGGTTGGCTCTAAGAATTGGTTTCCATCTAAGTCCTTCAACCATGCAGCTCCCTCTACGGTCAACTCTCTAATAATGTAAGGTCCAATCTAGGTGGGTTTGAACTTCCCTATGGTCACTACTCAATCCTCTAATAACTCTCAAAACCAAATTGCCTCACGGTAATGGTTTAGCATGTGGGATCAACAATAAATGATGAGTAATAAAGGAGAGGTCTAGCGTATCTCCATAAGATCATGTAAAAACATCTAGGTATAATCTGAGCATGTAAAGCAGTCTATCTCTCTCATATGTAGATGATCTTCAAGCCAAAACTCGATCTCACAGACCCGATCATTGTACGAGGTCAAAAATTTGTCTCATGATCATCATAACCATGCAAAACTCTCATAAGTGATACTGCTGATCATGAGTGATGGTATCTAAATCAAATCATGGTCATCAAACATCAATATCATGAATCTGTCTTTATGGGCGAATGAGGTGCACATACATGATACCATCCCGATTGGTAGCGCTCCGTGAGATCCTCATCTATCGAAAGCTCTGCTCTAGCCTATCCATATGTGCACGTGTATCATCAGTGGTTGAAACAAGCACTATAGCTGGTGAGTAGACCACCTCTATCTGATCGTGAAAAACCAATGGCTCATGAAAAACTATCAATTGAACAGGCGGTGGGGGTGCCACAAAATCATATTGAGTCTCATCCTGAATCCAGTCATGCGGGGCCTATTACCTTTCTAGCCTCCGGCTAACTCCAGCTATGGCCTACTGAATCAAGGAAATCGCTGAGGCAAACTGATCAACTATAACCAACTATGAATCCATAACCATATGATCTGTCATGGGAACTAATCTGCCCCAAACCCTAATCCACGAATGTGGTCTCAAACTATATAACATAATAAGCCTTGAAAATGTACCAGAACTGGAAAAGACATTACCTAAGCTGAGCACAATCAATAAGTGAATGCTGAACTAAAACCGAAATAGACAAGCCAACACTATGTAGAAAGTTGTTCCATTGAAACCCAAACTCTGATCAATCTCTGTATACCCTTAAAAAGAAACCAAAATGGAGAAATCTGGATCCATATCATGACTGAACCGGCCTTGAAGGCTCACAGATGAACCCACGTGTAGGATAAGAGTCCTTATCAGTAGGATCTAAACTCAACCTAGAAGGTCAATGGTGGCTCTAAAAAGACAAGGGTGGGTGGGTCTTTTAAATGGATCCGTAGTAGGAGCGATCGTACCCTCTAGTGGTACACAACCTCCTACACATCTCCAAAAAGACGGGGCGCTTCCATGTAAGGTGGTCATCACCTCGACACATGCACTTCCTCCACATCCCAAGGGACGACCTATGGTAAAGGCTCTCACTATTCTCAACACTCAGGGATAAACTAAGTGTATAGTGAACATGTGGGTGCATCTGAAAAACCTAAATCACATCTAAAACAAAAAAAAGGCACACCAGTTACACAAGTATCCTAAAATCTAGTTCTAGGATATACAAGTCTTCAAAGATTGGACTCCTCAGCATCTATTATGTCAGCTACCTCCAAAATGCTCCTAAACATGGATATAGCCCATCATTAGACCTTACTCCTAGTCACTATTTCGGTCGAAAAGACAAAGCGAGACAACAAGTCACAATTAAACCTTGCGATTAGTACCGAAAAATTAGCATTTTGAGCCCTATTTGAGATAGGTTTTGGTGCTTTTTGTGCACTAATCATGTCAATAACCCGAGGTAAAGTGTTAAGAGATCTGCTTAGTATCACTTATGCCATTTACAGGGTTATTTTTGGTTGTTTCGGGTTTTTTGCATACCTTGAGAGTTCAATATCGATATATGTGTGAACTATGAAGATTGAACTCATTTATCGACCATCGAAACATATCAAAATTCAATGGAATGAAGGCAAAGTGATGAAAATGGATCTGTGGAAGATACGTGTCTGGCGAGTGAAGAATATCACGAGCCAGGGAAATTTTTCTTGATTGCGAAAATTTATTTGGGATTCTGAAAATTCGCAATCATAAGAAAATTTACGCCCGTCCTATCGAAATTGAAATTTAAGCTGAGCTTTTCAAATTTAACGCTAATCAGCATTGCCTAAGCGAGAGTATACATTTTAAGCTATCTCTGGAAATTTCTATAAATTTAGTGAAATTTCGGTTGCTTCACGCGAAGATGGCGGAGTGCATAATGAAGTATACGATTCCTTCTTATCTACCTTGGAATTTGTTTTTACCTAGCGAAATTTTTCATTTGCCTAAACGAAATTGTGCATAAGCGAAACCTCACGCCTTATCATCTTTGTGTAATTAATGCCAACCGACTTCATTTTGGTGTATTACCTCCTTGTCCCTTGTATTAGCCAAAATGTTAGGCTTTCTTGTATTTTCATACATTGGGTGGCTATAAGCCCCCTCCATTTTGTAACCCTAAGCAATCTTTTGGCACATTTTCATTTTATGTAAATATCTCCAGCTTGGTTAGGGTTTGTTTTCTCTTCTCTCTCCTCTTTCTCTCATTTTCTAGAGTGCCAAACAACCCTCTTGAGGATGACAACTCGAGAGATGCTTAGCTAAGCCTCTTAGCTGAAGGAAGGTAGCTAGCCCAGTTGTGGATTAGTTGCAGGTTGTCCTCATGTGTTAAATGCTACAGGTACTGTATTTATGGTTCCCATCTTCTCAAACTAGGGTTGAATATCATTTAATGTCATTGCTTTGGCCAATACTTACCATGCTTTAGGATACAGTGCATACTTATTGCTAGATGTACTGTTGTTCTTTAGATGGCCTTTACGAGCCACTGAAATGAAGTTGAATGTTAGGGTTTCAAATTGAAAGGAGCTGTAGATGCATATTAGCTGTGTTGACTCAAATAGGAGTGATTCTAGGGTTAGGTTTTCTAGTTAAACAAAGATCCGGTTATGGCTTGGACTATGGTTTGCTTGTCATAATGCGAGGATAAAACCAGAGACACTTGTTACCCCGTGTTGTCAAGCTAGTGACTAGACCTTCAAAGTTACCTTTTCTCACTTCACTTTCAATTTTACAATTAATCATCGAGTCAAGCAAACTCACCTTTGTTTAAACAAAAATCCAAAAATCAAATTAAAAGCCTCGCCATTTTCAACAGTGCGAGTCATTCATAGGATGAAAACCCGTCCCAGTGTTCGACCACTGAGCCTGCATTTATCTTGCCAGTAGCTTGACTACGGCGTGGGAGAAACTTAGAATATAATTTGTTGATTAGAGATAAATCACTACGGTAAGCCTGAATCAAATGGCGCCGTTGCCGGGGATGAACCAAACTCGTTTGATAAGTTGAAGTGTACTTGTGATCAACATCCGCAGTGAAGGTGACTTTCTTACAACCCTTTTGAATCCCGGTTGCCGTAGCGCAGAGTGTTCATCGCTTCCGCGATGCCACCTTATTTTATTTTGTTTTCTGATCGATTTTTATTTTTAGCTAACAATAACCACTTTTTACGAGATTTGTTTGTTGCTATTTCTTGTGTCTCTCGATTATTATACTTGGTGTTTATGCACCCGCGGGAAAGAGATCGGGTAGACTACAGTCGATTACACCGGTTGAACAAAATTGTGAAATCAGTGTGCCAATAGACCAAATGGATCCCCTACGAGAGCAGTCATTGGTGCCCCCGATGAATCCAACTGACTATAGATCGATGAGGGACCACATCCACCCTCACAGAGTTAGTGCCGCCACCAACGTCATACCCTCTGTTGATGTGCAGATGGGCTTTAAACTTTCGACCACCACATTACTCCACCTCGATATGGAAGGTAAATCATACTTTCAGATTGAGAGTACATTATTTGAATGAAGTACTCTGATGGGATGGTTATAAGTGGGACATTTAAATGAGCCACAAAAGATGAAGTAAGATTGACAAACAGCAGACCTTTGAACATATATAGTTCAGTGACTTTGACAGATTTTAAAATTCTTGGTGCTCTGTGGGACTCATGATTTGGAAGGATAAATGTTTTGGGAAACAAGAATAAATGAGAGTTCTGCCATGAATCTTTGGGATAGTTCATGGAGGTGCAGTTCAAACTGTTTGTCATAATGGTTGATCATGGATTAATGACTTGTTTTATGATGATATCTCAAACTTCATGGTTATTCAGATTGCCTCGTGAAGTGCTTGTTGTAGAAACCGGACAAACTATGGTTTTGATATGGCTAAACCTCAGAAGCGCAAGGATGATGGTAGATCTCAGAGCTGAAGGTCAGGCCTTGAACCAGCGAGGGGGCATGTATGCGCTACGAAGACAGAGATGAAGCAAAGCCGACCACTTTAGCTAGAAGATTGGATGAAATTTGGAAATGAAAAATCGGTATGAAATCTGAACAATTAATGAGTTATGCGCATCCCTGACTTTCTTGCTTGATTTTGGTCAAATAATCACCTTGAGGAGCAGCATGCAGAGTATGCCCATGTCCTAAATCAAAATAAACCACCCATAGATGCTCCATATGGTAACACACATAACCCAATTGGAGAAATCATCGAACTTGTCATGGAAGCCAAACCCCATCGCCTCCGGGAGCACATCGAGCGGTTTGGTTCCACGCCGACCTGACCACCTCCATCCTCATTCTCACGTGGAATGGCCATTTAAATTTGAGTAAGATTGGTGGGTAACTTTAATGGAAGAAGAACAAAAGGGATCAATGCACAATTGGCACAAAGGATTGAAATCTTGTAGAAACCTGCTGAGCGAGAGAATAGATGGGCTTGGAAGCGATCTTAATCGGGGAAAATGAAACTGATTGCGAGTATTGATCCACAAAAGATCCAACAAAGTGCGGAGTACGGGAGAGAGGAAGGTTCTCTTCCCAAGAGCATTGCCAAATCGAGGAGTCCATGAGATAATGGGTTTATCTAGCAAATTTCGGGAATGGATGAGGTGAAAGCTATAATTACACTAAAGGAGTGGAAAAGGGTTGATCAACCCGATGCGAAACTTTGTTGGGGAAACAGGAAAGAAGTAGAAATGGAGTCGGAACACATTTTTACGAAAGAGGGCTCAATGAGCATAGCATACCACCTCCATTTCCACAAGCACTTAGAGGCAAGAAGAAGGCATCTCGTGGCCGGGCATCTAGAGATCTAAGAGCGGGTAAAAGTCAACATACCTCTTTTGGACATAATCAAACAAGTCCCTGCCTATGCAAAATTTTGAAAGATCTTTGCACGATCAAGAAGGGATTAGGCATTGAGAAGAAGAGCATTTCTAGCCCCGAACAAGTCGGTGCCATAATCAGTAAGAACCTGTCAAATCTGAGGATCGGGATCTCCCACAATTTCGGTAAATATTGGTGGGACTTGTATGGAGCACAAATCCTGCTTGACCTAAGACAGTGTGAACCTGCCATACTCCATGTATAAGCGGTTAAGTTAGGTGAACTTAAACCTACCAACATTACACTATCATTGGTAGATAGATCGTGAAGATCCTAAGGGGGGATAGTTGAGGATGTCTTAGTGAAAATAAAATGAATTCTACTACCCGAGTAGATTTTGTAGTTCGACAGAGCGATTGCAATGAACCCAATCATGTGCCAATTATCCTAGGAAGACCATTTATGGCCACTGCTAATGCTATTATCAATTGCCGAAATGGAGTCATGCAACTTACATTTGGCAATATGACCTTGGAGCTGAACATATTCCATTTGAACTGACAAACCTGGTACCGGAAGATGAAAATCTAATGGCTGATGAGATTGGTTCAAATGGTCAACATGCGGGAAAGCTAGTGTCGGGAATTAGGAAATGACCCGACGAGTGCGGCCGAGTGTGTTGGAATAAGCCATCGGTGCCCAGCGAAGCGATTGCTTTCGATTCACCGTAAACCCGTTGAGAAGCGAGTCACGAGGAAAACCCGACAGCAAGGATGCGCTCGAGGGCCAGCTACTTGGTTTGAGGAGATCATCTCCCTTGACCCTCTTTGAGTAATTTTTGTGATGTGAACTGGTTGGTGTTCCAAGCAGTACGAGTTCAACAATTTTTTTGCTTTTTGTTTTAATTTAGTCGATTTTAATAAATTCGATTCTTACAAAGTTTCTTAACCAAGCGATTTTCCACGTTTAGTAACTTTGTAGTACCAATATAGTATCTTATATTTAAAATTTTTTTATTATAATATCATATATTAATTTTTTTAGTATAATAATTTTTTATTTCTTATATTATTAATATTTAAGCTAACAATTTTTGAAATGCGGGTGGTGATGAAGTAAACTCAAATTGACATAATAGCGAAAATTAGAGGGAAAAAGACCATCGACTTAAAGTCTAAGGCTTATAAAAAGAGGGGAGGGGGCTGGCCATTCAATCACTTCGTATTCACCCTCCCCAGTCTTTTCCTGAGCCACCTTTGCTGCAACCCTGAGCCACCTTGGCCGCTACCCAGGCAGCACAGGACCAGAGGTTGGCCCACTGTCACTCCATGCTGCAGCAGATCATGACACATTTGGGTATTCAGCATGTTCCGGACCAGAGAGATGAATCCGTAGCAGCAGCAGCATCTTTGGATGTGTTGGGCTGCGGCGGCGATTCTGATTACCACCACGGCCGGTGAGGTGGATTAGGTTTCTTTATGTTTTGTATAGTTACCGGCTTGCTCCAATTTGCTACTAATTTTGAATAGATTTATGTGTTAGCCATAGTAAGCAGTGATACTTTTGTATGTTAGCTTTGTATTCATGCCACTATAGCCATTTTGGCTATATCAAAAGCTATTCAGTATATATATACAGATTTTTGCATATCATGTTTTGTGCCTTCACCATGTGTAACTGTTTTTGTCTTCAATTGAACAATTGAATTGCTTTAATTGGACAATTGAATTGCCTTTGTTGGAAGAGTGAATCATTGTAAGTTACCTTTATCATTTAGAACAAATTCCATGTTTGAAGAAATTTTGATCGAGTTGAAGTTCGAGGGTGCTCAGCAGACATTTCTCCTTAAGCTAATTCACACCTTTGCACACCCAGTTGTTTCAATAGGGTGGCCGAATTTGTATACCTCCTTTCACTTTACATAAGTAGGCCTTAGGCATGTTGGCAGCCTAGGATAGGTTTGTGTTACCCGTTGAAGACCAATGTAGTCTTCCAAAAAGAAAAAGAAAAGAAGAAAAAGAAAAATAAAGTCGTGACACTTTGCCTTGAAACCAGGACTCTTGTTCCAGGGGTATATAGCGAAAGCCTTTGAAGCAGAGTACTTACATGCCTTAATTGGTTGGGAGTAATGGGATTTAGTGTTCGTTCTGTGGGTGGATGGTAGAGTTTAGCAGTGTAGGTGCTTGATTTTGAAGTCATTCGGTCAGGGGTGAAGCACAGCAGAGTTTGTGGTCAGTGATCCTTTTGGCTTGATGCCACAAACCTTAATTGGTTGGGTCCTTCGGTGAACCCCCGTTACGGACTTTGGTGAAGTCGGATTTTAAGCATTGCATCCTACAATGTAGTTGAATAATGAAAGAAAAGAGTAACTATCCCTATCTAGGTTGTTCAACAACTTAAGGCCATGTCAGTGCTAGGTTGGGGAGGGGACAATTTTCCAATTTATTGGCTCGATCTGGTTACATAAAGAACCATTAGACTTTGGTGGAAATTCAGGTTGAGAGCCTTGGATCCAATATTGACCTATAAATTGTTCTTGTATGGTTTTGGCTCTTTCATATCGGTTTTCAAACTTGGTGTAAATTTTTCATTTTAAAGGTAGTGTTTATATGTACATACACCTTTTTGAATCATAAACTTTTTGAAAATCACTGCATGCATATCCTTTTAGTTTTTGCATTGCTAAGGGACTAGCAACGTTTCGGTTGGGGGGTGTGATTAGTACCCAAAAAGTGCTATTTTGAGCCCTATTTGAGATAGGTTTTGAGTGCTTTTTGTGCACTAATCATGTCAATTAAGCCAATTGAAGTGTTAGGGTCTACTTAGTATCACTTATGCCATTTCGAGGTTATTTTTGGTTGTTTTACAGGTTTTTGCATACCTTGAGAGTTCAATATCGATATATGTGCTGAACTATGAAGATTGAACCCATTTATCAGCCATCAAACATATCAAAATTCAATGAAGGAATGAAGGCAAAGTGATGAAAATGGATGCAGTGGAAGATGCAGTGTGCAGCAGTGAAGAATATGCAAACCCAGGAAATTTCGCTATGATTGCGAAAATTTCGCTGGGATTGCGAAAATTTCGCAATCATAGCGAAAATTTACCATGATCCTAATGAAGTGAGGCTAAGCTAAGGCTTTCAAATTTCGCTAATCACTATGCCTAGCGAAATTATACATTTTCGCTATCTCTAAAAAATTTCGCTAGGCTAGAGAAATTTCGCTAGCTAGCGAAAAATTGGCAGTGCATAGCGAAATTCTCTGATTTCGCTATCTCTGTGGAATTTCGCTAACTAGCGAAATTTTATTTGCCCTAAGCGAAATTTTAGCCTACCTAAGCGAAATTGTTACCATAATGAAACCTCTTGCCTTATCATCTTTGTATAATTAATGCCAGCCAGGCTTCATTTGGTGTAAAGCGAAGAAAATTAAATAAAATAAATTTTATAAATTTATTTGGGTGTGATGGAATGAAGAAAAAAAACGTGTGAAAAAAAAAAAAAGAAAAAGAAAAGGTCACGACCCATTTTAACGCGACCTTTGAGGTCCGCGACCACAGCCATTTGTATGTCATTGACGGCATTTGGAGAAGAGCTGGCTTTGGCAGGAAAGCGGGTGTCACGTCCTGAGCTTTGTATCATGGCTGGGGCGGCTTGAATGAATGGAAGGAGTGTGTCGCTGATACAGGTCTTTGTATCATGACGAGAGAAGAAGGCAGCCCATTTGGAGAGTGTGTCACGTCTGATTTTGAGATCGTGACGAGGAGAGAGGCACGGCCCTTGGAGGAATCGTGTCACGTCCTGATTATTGTATCGTGGCGGGGGCCGAGAAGTGTGGTTGTTGGGTACGTGTCGCGTCTGACCACGGCCCGAGTGCGATATGGCAAGAGGCAGGGGCTTGGTCGCGATACAAAATGTGTATCGTGACCAGAAGGGGGCTTGAGACAAGGTGTTTTGTCACTTAATATAAGGTACGACACGACCACATCTGTGTGTGACCAGGAGCTTGCGATATGGCGCAGCTAAGGCACAGACAATGGATTTGCAGGTGCGACATGGTCGGGGCACGACCACGACACGGCCCAGCGCGTGCGGCGTGTGCGCGTGGCCTGAGCGCACTGCGCGCACCTTGGGCGCACCATGCGCGCAGCCAGGGTTCAGTGTGTGCACACTGTGCACTTGACCTATTTTGGGCTGTCTGTTGTTTGATCCTTTGTTTGGGACCTTTGTTCGCGAGACAATGTTCACAATTTTTTTTGAAAAATAAAATAAAATAAAATAAAATGAAATAAAAATTTTGTAAAAATGAAAATTTTTCAAAAAATGAAATTTTTGTTGTTAAAAATGATTTAATGTGGAATGATTGTCTTGCATTACCGTAAATGCATGGACATTGTGTATGAAATGTTTTCTGTGTATGAATAGTGTCTCGGGGCTGTGTTTATGCCTTAGAGATCTTTGCATTGAACTAAGCGCCATTTGACTTTTGTAGATGGCTGGTCGAGGCGGGGCGTGGGGGGCGTCCGCGGGGGTCTTCGAGTCGAGGCACCACCGGTGTTGTTCGGTAGGCTTTGCGGGTACGTAGGTATTTAATTTAGCTGTTGTGCGCCAGGCTAGTGTAGCCGGGTGGTCGGGAAGGTCAGAGTAACCTCTCTGGGGTTTAGGGCACATCATCCTCAGAGCATTCATAGGGAGGGAGTCAGATGATGGCCGGACCATTGGTTCATGCGGTCGAAAGTGTTAAATTTATGGAGGTTACCTTCGACCACGACGAGTTAGACTACGCATTCCGGCTAGAGGAATTTGAGGCCTTTAGAGATGATAAATTCCTTCACTAGGATGTAGGGTGAGAGTTGATCAAATGTGTCGAGATCATTAATTCGAGGATCTCGGTGATTCTGCTCATGGGTGGACCTTAGGGTGGTAGACGTGGTGAGTGTTGGTACCATTCTTGGCAGATGAGTTGGCGACCATCGGGTTGTCGATGGTGGGACCTTAAGTAGGGTTATTATACTGGCAGCGATCCTGAGTTGATATTGAGGTTACATATGCACGTGGTTGGATGCGTATGTGTGTGGAATTTTGGGACGGAATTCTTTTTAAGGAGGGGAGAATGTGAAACCCCGAGAAAACCTAATTTTCTGAAAAAGGGCAAAATCGTAATTTTGGTAAAAATCCAAAATTTTTCTAGATCTTGGATGACGAAACGGACTTCAGTTAGATGGTATGCGAAATCTAGCTAACCGCGTCCAATTTCGTCGAATTCAAGACAATCGACATTTACGTTTTTCGAGCCAGCGGCGAGCATTGAGTCTTGAGTAAAATGACATGTGATGCTTGACAAAGTCTCCTATAACATGTACTCATGTGACATATGTTGCATGAGTAGAGATGATGGAAATGGGCCGGGTGAGATTGTGCGAAGTGTCGGAAATCGAAAGAAGGGACATAATGGGAATTTTAGAATTTGTTAATGAGGAAAAAGATAAAAAATTGCATAGTGTTGTCTTCCCCATTTTTAAAGAGACAATAAAAAAAAAAAAAAACGTGCAGTGCTGAAATGGATATGCATTGGGCTTGAGTTTTTGAACCTAGAGAGAGAGAGAGCTCACGCTCTCTACAGATTCGTCGTCGGATAATTCAGTTTCTTCGGGCCCACGCGAAGAAGAAGTTGCTCTGCGGACCCCTGCAGCGTGAGCCTTGGGTTTGGGGAGTTTCGACAAACTCCGTGAGGTAGGGGTTTTATCCTACTTGTTTTATCCCTTGTTTAAGTGTTTTGTAAATGCTTGAGTTGATTGAGGCCGTGAGTGGCCGTTTGATCGGTCCCAAAACTTGGAATCGAAGTGTGGAAATTTTTGGGAACCCGTTTGGACAGTTCGTGATAGTGTATGGACTGTTTGGGCGCCTTGGGTCATAATTTATACAATAAATTGTGTTTTGGTGTGCATGAGGCCGGGAATGGCCATGGAATTTGGTTCCAAAAAGTGGAACCGATGTGTGTGTTAGTGGGGCACGCCCACGAATGACCCACTTGCTGCATTTGGGATGTAAGCAGTCCCGAGTTTGTATGAAATGGACCAAAAACGTCCATGTGTTTCGGTATTGAAATTGTTTGAAATGAATGGCTTGAGTTGTGTGGAAATAGATAGGTTAATGCATGAATTTAATGTGTTAACAAGATGCCATAATTATATAAAATATAATTGTGTGTGTAGGTCATTGGAAATGGGATTGTGTTTAGCTCAAGTGAGCTAATTTGGGTGTTGGTTGATTAAACATTGAATTACATGTGGTGTGATTGTAAATTTGAGAATATATGCATATTTGATATATTGGTATAAAAATGGTTGAAATGGCATAATGCATATCATATGCACCGGGGTAACCTTGGAATTAGGTGTGAGTGCATGACATGAATTAAAAGAAAAACGAACATGGTTGCAAAAGGAATTTCAATGGATGATTTTCTGAAGAATTGTGTTGGGAGATGGTCCAACAATTTCACGTCGGAGGAGCCCATGATTTGTTTCGGAAGGTTCTCCAACACATTCGCCTCGGAGGGCAGTCCCATATTTTCTGAAATTGGTAATATATTTTCAAAGGCAACAAGTTTTGTTTGAAAATGGTGTTTTCTCATGCATGGCTTAGGCAAGTGTGAGGAGTCGGTGGACTCGGGACGGCATGGGTTAGTCATTTAGACATTCAAGTAGGATGCTTGAATTTCTTGATTGTGTGTTTATTGGATCATTGCATATGCATAGGTGGGAAGTAGCCATTGGGGTAAATTCCAGCGTGGGCGATCGCTCACCTTGTAGGGGAATGTGTATTTCGGTACGGGCGTTCGGAAGGCGACTCATCTTAGAGGCCGATTTTGAAGAAAGTAGTTTATTGGCTTTGATGGTTTAGTTTTAACATGTATTAAAATTGCCAAACTTTTGATATACATGTTTGGTAAGAATGATTTATTAACTCTTGAAACTAGTATATAGTTGGGATATATTTTGTGAGTGTTGATGCGGGGGCTGAGTGGCCGGAGTTATTTTACTCGCATATGGACCCGGTGAGGTCATTGTGATTGTTTGGGACATGTTCTGTATTTGGGTATAGCTCCCGTGCAAAAAGAGACCTTTGGAGTTTTTAGGTGAGTGGTGTCAGATCACGGAGCATCTACTTAGTATTCCGCAGGTTGACGGGTTGTCAAAAGACACCCCGGGTTTTGGGGCGTCCACGGAGGCTAGTCATCTGTGATCGGTCTCATGTAAGCATTGGTACATCATCCATATCACCTGCATAATTTATGAGAGTATAAGATGAGCAGGGTGAATATATAGAAAAACAACATGCTGCGCGAGGTAGTAGATGAATACAATGGAATGTCAACATGTCAATGGCTTGAGATGACGATCAATCAAAATGTGCAGTGTCGAGGATGAGTAGAGTAATCATACAGCAAGGGAGGAATCAACATGCTCTACGATAAACAAAATATCCAGCAATATAATCAACTGAGTGCGACAAATGAAGTATGCGAAAATAGAGTATACATGTAAAAAATGAGATACAAACATCATATAGTAAGAGGGAAGTCAACATGCTATGAGAATAGTCAAGCAAAACAATTAACATATCAAAATCAGTGGAACAAACGACAATGATAAAATAATAAGATTATAAGGTGAGCAGAGTGAGCATCTCCATAAGAAGCAAGTGACAAAACCAAGATGAGTAAAAAATCGACCAGCAAGAAGTCTGACAGCGAATATTAATAATACAACAGTCAAGCATGTGAAAAATTACGATTAGCAAATCAGCTCTCTGATGTGTGCTGCATTAATCAGTTTAAAAAGCACAAAAATGAGGTGCCTTATCGATAAACCCGTCAAAAGTCACATTTTCCCTAATTTGTAATTCTGGCTTGGCCTCACTATCCCCGGTGAAGTCGCCGTTTGTGGAACCACAGCATTTTTGGCTATTATGCATTCCCAAAGAGTAAAAGCTTAGTTTCGTATTTTAAAAAACCATTTTAGAAAATGGTTTAGATGCTCCTTATTTTGGTTTTATTTTAAAAGAAAACAAATAAAAAAGAAAAAGCTAAATCGACTCATGATAAAGAAATGGCAGTCACAGAAAAGTCTGAGTTAGTTAATGTTACTTATTGGAAAGGTACGATGGAGCGTGCACCTGGCTTACTAAGTAGGTCTCTAATGCTAAACGCCCAAATCACGGGGTCCATTAATAACATGATCAACGTAGAAAGGTCGTGGATGTGATTAACTTGGGCACACCACACCATTGAGTCCTAGGGACCGGGATTTATAATCGGGCGAGTCCTCACAATGATCTAAATCCCAGCCTGTAAGTGCTGTCTGATGTTGCAAGATACATTGATCCACCTGAGTGATCACATGGGACTATTTATCCATACTCAAAACATATAAGCATGACTATAGGACCATAGTCCATAAGAGTTTTAAATTTACCTTTCTTATACAAAACATATGTAAAAAATTAAGAATTATAATACATGTTTTACAAAATATAAATCAAAGCCCACGATTAGGCTTTCTTCTCATTATCGGCCTACAGTGACGCCATCTCCTGTACATCTCTGTGCACCTAAGGGGTCACGGTATGTGACATTGCCCGATGAGTGAGAAATCCTACACAAGAATTTACTCAGCCCAAGTGCACATGCAATGGTCATGCCACAAGCACATTCCAATCACGATTATGTCAATCCTAGAATGGAATCTACATGACATGAATGAGATGCTACTCCTTATGATCCCTGTACCAAGCCTCACCGACTTCTCTCAACACACAATTTGCCATGTATGAAAAACTTTTCCCAAAGAAAAAGGTTTTTTTTTGTTTTTCAATTAAAAACTATTAGACATACTCCGACAATTAGTTTTATTTATAGCTATTGGGCATTCTCCGACAAACTACTTTATTCAAAAGTATTGGACAACCTCTGATTATTCATGTGACCTTTTAGGACTTTGTCCCTAGACCAAAACCAACATCAACACCAAACCTGATGTTGATTTTCAAAATACGCTCCACCTCATTCATCGTGCATATAAGTGCAATGCAATATGCCGTGCCCTATCCTGCATGCTACATATATATGAGACTATATGTACATGCATACTCATGCATTCAACGTACATCAATTGGAAGGTTATATCGATGAACACATAAGTTCCAAATTCCAATTCCTGTGATTCATGCCGGCATATCAATATATGCATACATTGACATCATAAGTCATTAGCACTTTCGATAACGACATACTTTAACCTCTAGGCCTAATTTGTGACATATCAAGGTCCTGAAGTAGCCTACAACAACCATGTAATGGCCTCGATCATACAAACTCATGCATTTCCCCCGAGCCTCAAGGATAATTATATCCAACATGCATATAATCGCAACCAACATACACCAATTTCAATGTATTGGGCCACACACGTCATCACAGCGGCTTGATTTGCGCTTGGTGCTTCCACAGATAAATTTTCAGAAAATGGGCATCAATTCCGTCAAAAGGCATATGTCCATATTCTAGACTCAAGGAGCTTTAAGCTGGAGTCTAAGGAAACACCACAGATAGTTGACGAGAAAGTTATGGTCGTCCAAAGTTGGAGGCCTCATATAAACAGTGACTTACGAGCAGAACCAGTAGGGGCCTACTATTTTACATCATTTTCGGACATAACATGAGTTCAAATTGTATTAAGTTATATATAGATGGATTCTAGACTCAAAGGGCTTTCCATAGAGTCTAAGAACACTAGAATTGGAGTTTGGAGAAGGTGCAGCCGTCGAAGTTGGAGGCCTTATGAACATTAACCCGAGAAAAATGCGTTTTTACGGTTGCCTAAACGCCATCGGAAACAGCCTAGGCTCGACGAGACCAAAAGCGACTCCTAAATAGAAGAAATGGCCAAGTACGGAAGGGTTCCCTACCTCTTGGAGCAAGCGAACCACTTCCAAGACCAGGGGCTCGAGAACCACGGCCTCCAGGCTTTGAGCTCGAGATCTTCCCACGAAAATTCTTGATTTCGGTGTCCATGCATTGCCCTCGACGAGTACTTCAACTTTAGATCTTGGCCCGACGAGATCCGACCCTTGAATCTCATTAGAATCAAACAATGTAGCATACAAAAATACCCTAGTATTTTATAATATATTATTTTTTATTATTATGTGTTTAGGGTATAAAATAAAGTAAATGAGAAATTTTTGGAATTTAAATTAAGACAAAAAATATACCTGACACAAGGGTGAATCACCCAGTGAAAATGGCAAATTTAGATTTGTAAAAATGAGGACCTAAGGGCAAAAAATAGAATAAGCTTAAATGCTAATGTGAGTTAAATGAAGTAAAATAGAAGACTTAAATGTCAAAAACTGAGAAATGGGACTTATTTTGAAAGCCAAATAATAGGAAGCCAAACAAAGGCTTAACCATTAAATGAGATTAAGACCAAATGTGGTCTAAGATAAGGCACATTTATTGCATTTCGTTCTTGAGGCAAGGGAGAAAGAAGAGCTCGAGGTCGAGAGAAGACCAAGGTTTTGGTGGGAGGTCAGCCCACATTTCAAGTGATCAGAAAGAAGAAGAGGAAGGCTTGGTGTTGAAGAATCAAGAGATTCAAAGGTAAGAAACTAAACCCTAACCCCTTTTCTCTTGTGTTTGGGTTGGAGAAAACCCCAAATGTGGATGAAAGTGTTTTGTATTGGTTGTAAATGGGTTTTGGTATTGATTTGGATTGATTTGGAGGAGTGTTTATAAAAAGGGAAATGTTTGGTTTTCAAATGAAATGCTGTCAAAAATTTGTCAAAACCCCTGTTCTTGTTTTGACTATAGATTAAGTTATAATCAACCAAATGAAGTGATTCTAATTGATAAAGAACCATAAGAGATAGATCTACAAATGTATAGAAGGTACTAGGAGCAAACTACAGCACTAAGGCTCCCGAAAATGGGCTTAAAGATGAGTTTTGGGTAGCTCAAGGGTATGCCTTGTTTTGGGAGTAGTTGTGAATTATTTGGCGTAAATGAGTTTCACTCGTCAATTTGAGTGATTTAAATGCTGGGTAAAGCTAGACTTGTAGGAGAATAATTTACTTGAAGGAAGTGTATGCAAATTTGTAACCCCAAAGTTCCCGAAATGCATCAGGGAGTGGGTATGTGCAGATTATGTTTGATGAGTAGTCTAGATGTTAAAGTTAGCGTGCCATTGATTTATAATCTGATTTTGGGTGCTAGGGGGTTGGTTAGGCCTTGGTCTAAGCTAATCAAATAAATGTTTGAAGTTAATTTTGGACAACATTAGGATTGGTTTTGGTGACACGTTTTAAAGGTACTGCTGTCTGAAAAAAATAACATGTTTTGCCCTGTTTGTGTTATGTGGTTGAGGACCTTAGAGAAGGAATTTTAAATTAAAAAATTTCAAAGATGTAATTGGATATATAAAGGACTATAATGGAGAGTTTCATAATTTTTGAAGATCGTTTGAATAATTTTTGGCTAATAAAGTCCAGAGAGTACAAAAGCGGAAAATATAGATTCCTTGCATGTGGTGTTAGTGGTTGTTTGAGGTTTTGACTAAATCTTCCTTTAGGGATGGTTTAGTTGATCAAAAAAGTACTATTGGAAAAAGATTATAGAGCGGGGCAAAATTTTAGTATTTTGGTTATGTGATGGATTGAAGTTTGGAAACTAACGACATACCCGAGGGCTTGTAATGCTGCCTTGTGCTGTGAGATTGAAGTCCCGATGATAAGCTCAGAAAATCAACTCTTAAATCACCTTTGAATAATATTGTTCTTTAATTGTATTAGAATAAGGGTTGACGGAGGGCCCGGGCGAGATCGGGTCGGGGCTGGGGTGTCTAGTGTAAAGCTTTTTTGGTTTGTTCTCTGCCTTTCTCATTGTTGAATCTCTATCACCAAAATGTTGAATTGCATGTTGAGATTGTTTTGAGTGATTTGATGCAAATAGAATTGTAAAATGAATTGAAAGAAGGGTTTAATTTAAGTTAGAAATTTGAAAGTGATTGATTAAAAATGAATGACATGAAAATTGCATAGTATTGAAATGATTTGTTTGTGTAAAAATACATACTATCTTTGTATTTTCCTAAAAATTATTTGAATGCTACCCTTAATAGAATGTTAAGCTGGTAAATTCAAGTTAAGGATAAATTTGTATACCAATGAAGAGTCGAGACAAGCGTCACTATTACATTTGGCATCTGTAGTCAAGTAGCCCAAAGGAGCGATATGAGTAGTGTACACACAATGAATACATATTTTATATATATATATATATGTATATATATACTGCTCATACCATATATATACCTATATATATAGCATATATATATATATATATATATACATCTTGACCAGCGGGATATCTTGGGTGATTAGATATCCGTCTTGTGAAATCCATAGGTTAAATTAGATAAGGGCTAAAATGCGAAAATGATAATGAGATTGAAAAGTGCACGATTTGTGATTTGAGAATGATTTAATGCATATGAAAATGCATAGCAGAGATGACGATGAATTATAATTGATTTATTGAATATATATATATATATATATATATATATATATATAGAGAGAGAGAGAGAGAGAGAGAGAGAGAGATACGTATTGTATTGCATTGGTCATTGACAATTGTACAAAAGCATTGTTTTATAAATATTGCATGTTTCGATTTAAAATGAAATGAAGAGAATTTTCGCCTTAGAACCACTAAGCATGAAAATGCTTAGGCGTATTGTTTATTTTAAATGCCAATTGTCGAGTGATTAACAGTGGGACCTAGATCAAGGAGGCATTAAATTAGCTCAAGAAAGGCTGTGGAGTAAAAGTATATGCTACATCACACGCCATCCATCCTATTGTTGAACAATTGATGTTTTGTTATCAAAGAGTTAAACTCACAAAAAGATTTTTTGTATATTATTTGAAGATGACGTGGGGCCTGCCTTCATTGTAAATATATTACAGTTAATATAAATTGTGGGCCCTCTGAAATGATTGGCAGCTTACAATTTTGAAAAAAGAAAGAAAAGAAAAAAGGGCTTTTAAATGTCTAAATAAAATATGTTTGATAAATGGGTCGGTTCGCGCCTCCAGAATTCAGTTCCGGTCGGATTGGAAGGGTGCCACATTTAATTAATTATAGGCCTAGAGTTTAGAAATTTGTTCTACAAAATGATTTTGAAAATTTGTATGACATGCATTGCATTTGCATATAAAGGATGACGTGACTCTGATGCGGATCTTGTCGGTCTTAATAGGTAAGCATGGAAAGTTCGGAGCCCGATAGTGTCGTTTGTGAAGATGGAAGTGCATAGAGATTGTCCCATTAGAATACGAGAGTATGAATTTCCTATAGATTTGATCGAGTTGTCATTTAGAGAGTTTGATGTGATATTGGGGATGTATTGGTTTTCCCAACACCAAGTGGTAGTTGATTGTAGAATGAAGAGAGTGGCCTTAAGGACACCAAGTGGCGAGGAACTGACTTTTATCGGCGAGAGGTCGAACCACCTCTCTAATGTGATGTATATCGCCAGATTCTTTGCTAGAACTATGGTTGAAAGATTCAATGAGAAACACTCGCAGCATATGTGATAGATCACGAAAAAGGTGAGTCTAGTTTATCGAGGACATCCTTATAGTTTGTGATTATCGGGTGTTTTTGAGGAGTTTCGGGATTGCCTCACGAGAGAGATTGAGTTCGCGTCGGCGTTGTTGAAGTGCCTGGCATCATTACCGCCAAGTATAGAATGCCTCCAATGGAGTTAAAAGAAATCTTGGTTAAGAATTGATGCCCAGAGAAAGGATTTATTCATCAGGAGTGTATCACCATGGGAGCTCGATTGCTCTTTGTCAAGAAGAAAGTGTTAACGGTTGTGTGTGTTGATTATGACAATGAACAGATGACAATGAAAACGAGTATACGTACCGGGATTGATGACTTGTTGGGCCAATTGAAGGTGTAAGTGTCTTTTCGAAAATTGACTGCGATCGGTATCATCAATTGAGGATTAGGATGGATGTGCATAAGGCGGCGTTCGAGGAACCGCGATGGACATTATGAGTTCCATGTAATGCAGTTTGGGTTGAAAAATGCTCCGGCGACTTTCATGGACCCTAATGGTGTGTTTCCTCACGAGTATGGATCGGTTTGTCGTAGTGTTCATAGGCGACATACTTCGTATTCAAAGATCGGAAAATCACGGCCACACACCTTCGGGTGAGTATTAGAAACTTTGAGAAAGAGTAGTTGTATCTGGCGAAGCGAAGTGTGAGTTTTGGTTGAATGAAGTGTCCTTTCTTGGACACCTTGTATCAGAAGAAGGAATTCAAGTGGATCCAAGGAAGATAGAGGTGATCATTGAATGGAAACCATTGAGAAATGTCACGGAAGTGCGTAGTTTCCTAGAATTGGCAGGTTACTACAGAAGATTCGTTAAGGGGTTTTCGATGACTACGACCTCGATAACAAGATTGCTCCAGAAAAATGTAAAGTTTGACTGGAGTGAAAAGTGCCAAGTAAGTTTTGATAAGTTGAAAGCGTTCTTGTAGAGGCAGGTTCTTATAACAACCTAGGTAAGATTATGTGATATTTAGCAATGCGTGGTAAATTATTTCGGATGTCATATACGAGATGGTGTGCAGCTTTGCTTCAAGGCCAGTTAGCGCATGAAAGAACTGCCTATGCGCGGTTGGAATTAAGCGCAATTGTGTTTGCATTAAAGCGAGTTATTACTTTTATGGGGAAAAATGTTTCATCACACGATCATAAAGTCTTAAGTATTTGCTCTCTATGAGAAGCAACTTTAACAAACGTGGATGGTTGGAGTGATAAAAGACTAGCGATTTGCGTGATTGACTATCACGGAAGGCGATGTAATGGCGATGCTTTGAGTAGAAGAGCCGATCACCGTCTTGACGTTGAATGCTCAATTGTATGGAATTGTGAACGATGAGTGCATTAGTGGCAAAATTGATAGTGAGGCCAGGAATTTGTTGGGTGAGTCGCTGGAGCCACAAAAAGATGAAAGGCTAACCATAATAAGTGGATTGGAAATGGTAAAGCAGGGTTCTGATGAAGATGGGGTTTTATATTGGGTCGGGTTTGTGTACCCGATGATAGTGAATTGAAGAAAGCCATTCTAGAAAAGGCACACAGTGGATCTTTTGCTATCGTCAATTAGCCTGAATCTGTGAATTTAAGGTTTAAATCTTGGTGGTTGAATGAAAAGATCTTTTAGAATCGTGACCAAGTGTTTAGTGTGTCAAAAAGTGAAAGCCCGAGCATCAAGTTCCTTTAGGATTATTGCAATATTAGAATGCCGGTGGAAGGGACGAATCACGATGAATTTTGTGTGTAGTTGGGTTACCGTGCTGAGGAGGAAGCATATTTCGATTTCGGTCATAGTAGGCCAGAATGATAAAGTCGGCTCCGCACCTACCGGTGAGCCCAGATTATTAAGCTGGGTAAGCTCGCAGTACGCTACACAAGAAATGGATTAGGTTGCGGGTTCAAATATCCATTGTTGGGCCAGAGATCCAGGGTTTACCTCAGAGATTTTAGGAGAAAGTGCGAGAGCTTTAGGCACTCATTGAATTTCAGCACGGCCGTTCACAGCGAGACGGATGGACAATAAGAAAGAGTAATTCAGATTATGGAAGACATGCTAAGGAGTTGTGACACACCCCCACCCCTTACTAGCAGGCGATGTCAAGCAAACTTTGAAACTCAGTCGATACTTCAACGACTAAGAGAATCACAGTGAAACTAAGCCATGTTGCTTGTTGAAAACGTATAAATTTTTCTTTTCTAAAATTGTGATTTTATAAATTTCGATAACAATTTGCATAGGACTGTGTCCCAAAACACGTAAATACAATTTACACTTCTAAAATATGGCAACCAACAACACTTCATTCAAGAGCCTCGGGCTCATCACATTTCATAAACAAAACTATGTACATACATATGCACAACTATACAAGTTTAAAGTGTTTTCTTACAAAAGTTGATTTACTTTCTTTACAAATATCATACAATGGTGATAAATACAACACATATAACTAGAAATCAGGAGGACATGCAGTATGTCCTAGCGTCAGTACTTTGTACCTGGAAGATAATTTTTAAAAACAGGAAAATAATGAGCTAAAAGAGCTCAGTGAGTGTATCTTTTATAAAATCATTTAACTACGAAAATGTCTCAAAATTGTAAAAACGATCTTTTACAAAACACTTTAAAAAATCTTGCTTGCTTTGCTATAAAAGTTTCTAAAACTTTTTGTAAAAATGCTTGCTTGCTTATCAGTGGTCGATTTTAAGCTATATGTAAAATGCTTATAAATATAATGATCAACCAGGGCCTTTCTTACTTCTTTGTACCACTAGTAAACACGGGAAACCTATGTCTCTCTGGAGTGCCGATTGGAAAGGACCTCGATGTCCACATCACCTATTCAGGTAGGTAAATATGGTGGAATGCTCCATCACCACATAATAAGCTTCAAATGCATTAGCACTTATATCTTTCGTCGTCTTGCAGTCTTTCTCTAATATGCCATGATATGAGCTGAGTTTGCCGACTAAATGAATATAAGAAATGCAATCATGTCTTAACTTCCCCGTGCACGTGCCCAGATGCCTTTGTAGTAATGCTTGAATAAGGTAAAGGGTTTACCGAGGCCTAACTTATAAAATATAAGTTTGCTTGCTTGATTAATAGCTTATATTGCTTGCTTTATAAAATATGGATTTAACAAATCAAAACCATAGGCTTTAAAATATGGTTTTAACGATTAAACCATAACATTCAAATCGTAAACAATTTATAAAATAATACTAGCATTGAAAAATAAAGTTTAAGAACACTTTCCTTTTCCATTTATAATAATAATTGAGCACGACTTTCGATTTATAAAGCAAACTTTACCTCTGCGTTGATGTATTAGACCACACGCGTCATCACAACCAAGCAACTTCCACACTTGGTGCTAAAATTAAATTTTTCAGAAAATATGTGGGCCCCAAATGCCATTCACAAGCATATGGTCAGATTCTACACTCAAGGGGCTTTCCGTAGAGTCTAAGAACACCCGAATCGGAGTTCGGATGAAAGTTATGACCGTCCAAAGTTAGAGGCTTCACGTGAACAGTGACATACGCGAACCCAAAAAAATGCGTTTCTTTGGTTCTCTAAACGCCATCCAAACAGCCCCTATTTAACGCCACGTCAGGGAGTGTGCAGGTACACATGGCGTGAGTATCTGAGCACCAAGTGTCACATTGTGGTATCTTGGAGATGAAATGGTGAAATGATAAATTTATGAAACCGAAATGTCGTACTAAAAGAAGGGTAAAGATGTAAATTCACAAAAAAGGATATGAAAGACATAATTGGAGAAGATAGGATGCCAAAAATTGAAATAAAACAAGTTGATTTGCAATATTAAAGTGCTTGAGGACTTAATTGCAATTAAGAGAAAGATTAGACTATAAATAGGCGCTGGGGCAGACGGAAATATCACATTTTGTTCTCATTTGGCTAGGGCAACCCGTAGGAGAGGAGAAGAAGGGAGAAAAGAAGAGGAAGAAGAGGAAGAAGAAAGAAAAGTAGTGGGAGAAGACCAAACCAAGGTATGTTTTCATTTTGAAATCAAGTGTATTTGATGTCTAGGGTTTTGGTGGCGGAATTAGTTCTCCTTGTTAGGGTTTGTGGAGATCACATTAACCATAAATTGTTTAATGGAGTAAAGCCCAATTTTTTAAAAATTAAACATGGAATCCTCCTAATTGTATGGTTTTGTAGAAGTTGGTGGACCTTGGGTTGGATGTGGGATTTTTCACCTGAGGTTTTGTGGTATATGAGGTTCCAGACCTGTCTGAGTGTTATGGAGTTGTTTGGAGTTAGATTCCATGTGGTTTTTGAAGTATTATGGATTATAGAAGTTGTATGAAGAGAATTGGTACCAAAAAGGGGCAAAAACAGTGCAGGCAAAAATCCAGTGGTACTAGTACCCAGAAAGCAGTACGATAGGGTACCACCAGGTAAATAATCAGTGCAAATCTGGCCAATGAGCAAATCGATCTGAGTGCGTCGGAGATACCGGTACCGCAATGCCCAAAATGCCCCGATTTGTGTATTTTTGTATAATTAAGCCCAAAAGCACACACCGATTGTATAGGAACCTTACTAAATGATTAAGAGAGGTTCAAAGAAGATTAGAACTCAATGAAAACAAAGCGTACCTCGCCGCGAGGTGAAGCGAGAAGCTTAGCCTCGCGATGTCGTTGAGTCTTGAATGAGAGCTATGAAATCGATTAAATTTCACGTTATCATTAGGCGTTAATGTGTTTCTTAGTATTCATTTTAAGTGTGTAGGCTAAAGCGAGGCGGGGAAAATTGTGGAGGTCGTTGCTGAGTTTAGTAAGCGAGAAAGGTGAGGTGTTCTAAACCTATTTCTTTTCAAATACTAGTGTATTGTTATTATTATAAATGACACTGCTTTGGTATTCAAATGGTTTTGATTGTAAACCATGTTTGAAAAGCAAGCAACAAGATTAGCAACAACAATAGTTTTGATTTTAAACCACCATCGTGAAAACGAATAAGTAATGGTTTTTGATTTATTCAACCTTGCACTTTAAAAAGCAAGCGGTAGAGATTTAGCAAGCAAGCAAATGGTTTAGATTATCAAACCATATTCAAAGCAAACAATGGTTTTGAATTATTAAACCCATGTTTCAAGCAGAAACAGCGAAGCAGCGAAAAAGAATATTTGCGAAAACGAGGCTACAACTAAAATCCTTAGTTCTAAGCGAGCAAACCCGGTCGAGGTATTAATGTTTTGATGGTGTTTAGATATCTATACATGCGTTTAGATTTCCGCTGATTGAAACCAAACTCAGGGCATCACATCCCTTGGCATTTAAAGGCAGTAGCGCGATACAAGAGTATATAGGGTTAGCACGTTAACTAAATTATGGTAGAGACCGGTCGATTCCACCATATTTATTGAAAGGTGAAATTAGAAATTGGTACTTGGGGCCACTTTTTCGCTAGGTGAGCGGACCAGTCCATGCAAACCGCAGTCGTCACCCGAGGCTCCTGTGTTCACTAGGGTACAACAAGTAGGAAAGGCCTCCAGTGGTTGGTGATTTATAAGCATGACAGTTTTGAAAAATCAACCATTGGTGCACGGTCGAGCCCAGGCTCCGTGTTTGTTTTAAGCAGACGGTTGAGCCCAGACTCTCGTTTTTATTTTAAAGCATGCGGTTGAGCCTAGGCTCCCGTATTTATAAAAAATTTTATAAACTTTTTAAAGCAAGAGATTTGAGAAAAGTATTAGAAACTTTTAAAGCAAATTAAGGTAAAGTAAGAAAGTATGAAAAGTTTTATAAACTTTTAAAAGCAGGCAAGTATAGAAAGTTTTAGAAACTTTAAAATAATGAGCAATGCTTCTGGAAAATATCCTGTAAAAGAGAGTTTTATAGTTTTGAGATGTTTTCAGGAAAAAACATTTTATAAAGCATACACTCACTGAGCTCGTTTAGCTCATTATTTTCTTGTTTTAAAAACTATTTTCAAGGTACAGGCACTCCGGACGCTGGAGCAGATTAGGATTCTCCTGACTTTAGTATCAGTGCTATAATTAATAACATTTTGTAAGGATATACTTTGAATTTGTAAATTGGAGTATACATATGTACATAGTGTAGTTGTGAAAATGTATTGAGCCTGAGGCTCTTTTGAAAGGATATTGCTGGTTGCCATATTTGGAAAAATGTAAGTTGTGTATACAGGATTTGGAATTATCCTATATGCAATCATCATGCTGCCGAGGTTTTACTACTACCAAGATTTTTACTAAATCATAAGTTGGAAAAAGGAAAAATTTTTATATGAGGTTTAAGCAAGCATACTGGCCGCTCACAGGAATTTAGTCGCTAGAGGTTACGCCGTGATTTTTCATGACTACCAGACACCCGTCGCTAGTGTGGTGGGGTGTGTCACCCTAAGGCTCAACCAAGACCAAAACGACTCCTAGATGGAAAATAAACCCGAAAACATTAGTCTCGGGATCAAAACCAAACCTCAACATAGTCCGGGACTGCCCGAAAACAGTTCTGAAAATCTTGTTCGGACTATCCCAAAACAATCCCGAAAATTCAACCCGGATTGTCCGAAAAGAGTCCAAAAAATTCAACCCGGACTATCCGAAAAACAGCCTGTGGCCCCTACACTCAGTCCAAAAATTTTGAATCAATTTACTTACTTCATGGCTCTTAAGAAAATTCAAGCTATTAAATGACTTCTTAGATAGAAATAACACAAGTAGGAAAATTCCATACCTCGTATTTGACGAAACGCTTAAGATTTGCAGCTCTTACGCCAGAGTTTCTGATAATGTGGACCAACTTTGCCTGCCCGACGAAAAACCCACACCGATTCCGTGATTTTAGAAAGAAGTGAAGAAAGAAACTTCAACCCTTTATGTCTGGTCCCTCTCCTTCCTTTGACTTTATCTTTTTTCTATTATTATTATTATTATTATTATTTGATATATGACTCATATTGCTCCCTCATTCAGTCCGTTTCTCATTCGAACAATTTATTTCTTTTCAGTTCAATTTATTTTAAATGAACTTAGCTCAAGCCATTTCCTAATTTTCGAGATTTTCGTAAAAATCCCGTCCCTGAAGTCACTGGCGACTTATCATCTAGAAAATCGTAAAATATTCGACCGTCTTAGACCGACAAAACTCCTTTCTCGGGGTCACTAGATTTCATGAGAAGAATTTAACGGCCGCAAATCCGCTTCGCTATCCGGATCTAGAGAATTTTCTAATTTCTCGAACCATTCCTCGAAAATTTATTACTATTATTATTATCCTTTGGTAATTTTTGAAAATTTAATAATTTTTTTCTTTTGGTTTATAGTGCTAAGAATCTTTGGAAAATTTATAATTTCATTCTTAAAAAACAACGTTTCAAAAAATACTATTATGCACTCAAATAATTAAGGCCCTTAGTACATATGCACTCTTACAAGCATCGCACTGCATACACCCCTCTCAAGACGCAAGTATGTCAGGTGATCACTATGAGGATAGCTGGGATAGACACATCCCTTTAGCTGAATTTGTGTAATAATAACAGTTTCCAATTATATTGAATGGCGCCTTACGAGGCTTTATGAAAATGTAGAACACCGTTGTGTTGGACGGAATTGAGCGAAAAGAAAGTGATTGGCCCCGACTTGATACAGGAGACTGAAGAAAAAGTGAAAATGATTAGAGAAAGATTGAAAGTGGCCACCGATAGACAGAAATCATATGCCGACATGAAAAGAAAAGATATTCGATATGAGGTCGAAGGAAAAGCAGCTTTGAAAGTATCGCTCGGAAGAAGATGAGATTCGTGAAAAAGGGCAATTGAGTCTTCAGACACGTCCCTGCGAAGTGATGCGCTGGTCCAATGGCACATCGTTTAGCATTACTCCCGAATTGGAAAAGATCCATAATGTGTTTCCCATGTGTCCATGCTACGAGGTACCGATCGACTGGTCACATGTAGTATCTTCTGAGACGCTGGAGTCGGACCCATTTGACCTATGATGAAAGAAACAAAGAGAGATTTTGGCTCGTGAGGTGAAAGAATTCATAACAAGAAGATTCCATTTATCAAAGTGTCAGGAGAAACCACAAGACCGAGGAAGCCATTTGGGAAAGTGAAGAAACGATGCGGCAACAATATCCGCAACTGTTCAATGAAGGTAATTTCGAGGACGGAATTTTCTCGAGCGGGGGAGTTGTAAACGCCCAAAATACTTCTAGTATTTTTATGATATATATATATATATATATATATATAGTATATATATATATATATATATATATATATATATATATATATATATATATATATATATATATATATTATTATTATTATTATTATTATTATTATTATTATGTGTTTAGGGGTATAAAATAAAGTAAATGGAAATTTTTTGGAATTAAAACTTAAGAATTGTAAAATATATATATATATATATATATATATATATATATATATACAACCCGGAATTTATCCAAGTGTAAAGGGCAAATTTGGAATTTGTAAAATGAGGACTTAAGGGCCAAAAATAGAATAGGCTTAAATGCTAATGCGAGTTAAATGAAGTAAAATAGAAGACTTAAATGTCAAAAAATGAGAAATGGGACTTATTTTGAAAGCCAAAGAATAGGAAGCCAAACAAAGCCTTAACCATTAAATGAGATTAAGAGCAAATGTGGTCTAAGATAAGACACATTTGTGCATTTTCGTTCTTGGAGAGCAAAGGGAGAGAAAAGAGAGAGGGTTGAGAGAAGACCAAGGTTTTTGTGGGAGATCTTCTCATTTATGGTTTCAAAGTGATCAAGAAGAATGGCTTGTGTTGAAGAATCAAGATTCAAAGGTAAGAAACTAAACCCTAACCCTTTTCAGGAGCCTGTCAGGAAACCCCAAATGTGGATAAAAGTGTTTTTAAATGGGTTGTAAAACGGGTTTTGGTATTGGCTTGGAGGAGTGTTTGTAAAAAGGAACCGTTGGTTTTCAAAGGAAATACGCCAAATATTTATCAAACCCCGTTTCTGGTGTCAGAATCAACAAAATGAAGTGATTCTAATTGGTAAAAAACCATAAGAGATAGAGCTACAAATGTATAGAAGGGCCCAGGAGCAAATTACAGCACTAAGGCTCCCGCAAATGGGCTTAAAGGTGAGTTTCGTATTCGCGGGCATGCCCTGTTTTGGGAGTAGTTGTGGTGTTTTGGCCATAAAATGAGTTTCAATCATCCAATTTGAGTGATTCAAAATTATGGGTAAACTAGACTTCTAGGGGACTAATTTACTTGAAGGAAGTGTATGCAATTTGTAACCCCAAAGTGCCCGTAAATCAATAAAGTGAGCGATATGCGTATTATGTTTTTTGCAAATTAGAGTAGTCTAGATGTTAAAGTTAAAAATCAAAATTTACCTGGTTTATAATCTGATTTTGGGTGCTTAGTTGGTTAGGTATTGGTCTAAGCTTAATCAAATCAATGTCTGAGTTAATTTCGACAACATTAGGATTGGTTTTGGTGACACGTGTTAAAGGTACTGCTATCTAAAAAAAGCAGCATGTTTTACCCTGTTTGTGTTATGTGGTTGAGAGTCTTAGAGAAGGAACTTTAAATTGAAAATTTTTAGAGATGTCATTGGATATATAAAGGGACTAAACTAGAGAGATTCATAATTTTTGAACACCGCTTTTGAATAATTTTACACAAAGTCCAGGAGTACAAAATTGAAAATAAATCTGTCCTCGCATGTGGTGTTAGTGGTCGCTTGAGGTTTTTGACTTAATCTTCCTTTGGGGATGGTCTAATTGATCAAGAGTACTGTTGGAAAAGGATTATAAGGCAGGGAAAAAATTTTAGTATTATGGTTATGTGATGGATTAAAGTTTGGGAAACTAATAACCATATCGGGCTTGTATCTTGCCCTTATTCGCTAATGAGATGAAGAATACGATATTAAGCTCCGAAAATCAACCCTAACCAAAATCACTAGCACGCGCGAATAATATTGTTCTTTAATTGTATTGGAATAAGGGCTGACGAGGAGGAAAACCCGAACTGAGATCGAGATTCCGAGGATTGGAATCAAAGTGCAAAGCTTTTTGGTTTGTTCTACACCTTTCTCTCATTATTTCGAATCTCTATCTCCAAAATGTTTGAATTGCATGTTGAATTGTTTTAAATTTATTTATACAAATTATGAAATGAATTGAAAGTTGATTTAAGTTAAGAATTTGAGAAATTGATTGATTGCAAATGAATGACATGAAAATTGCATGAGTATTGAAATGATTTGTTTGTATAAAAATACATACTATAACAGATTTTCTTAAAATGATTTGAATGCCCTTAATAGAATGTTAACCTAAATTCAAGCATGATAAATTGGTATATCAATAAGAGTCGAACAAACGTATTCATTGCGGGCATACCGACCAGCCTAGGGGATGCATTCCGTAGTGTACACCAACCGAGTACATATTATATATATATACCGCTCATAGCCCAACAGGACTCGTGTTTGATTCGCTATCCCGTGGCAATTAAAATCATAAAGTTAAATTTGATAAGGGCTAAACAAAATGATAATGAGATTGAAAAGTACACGATTTGTGATTTGAATGATTTAGTGCATATGAAAATGCATAGCTTGAGATGACCAATGAATTGTAATTGATTTATTGAAATATATATATATATATACGTATTGTACTCGCATTGGCCATCGATAATCAGATAAAAGCATTGTTTTATAAATATTTATTTTTCTATTTAAATGAAATGAAGAGAGAATTTCGATAAACTACTAAACACGGCAGAAACGCTTAGCGATTGTTTTTACCAATGCGCAGGTATCGAGTGATTAACGCGACTCCAAGATCAAGGAGCCGCAGAGTCATCAAGAAAGCCGCTATAAAATATATACTGGCCATATGCATCCATCCTATTTTTGAACAATTGATGTTTTGTGATCAAAATATTAAACTCTAAACGATTCTCAGATATTATTTTTAATGGGTATTGAATGCTTTCATTGTAAATATATTTTAAGTTAAATAAAATTGTATGGCCTACCAAACGCATTGAAAACGCCTGCACTTTTTGAAAAAAAAAGAAAAGAAAAAGAAAGGGGCTTTTAAATGCCTAAATGAGCTGTTCGGAGAATGAATTTCTCGCTACAGCCCAATCCGCTTGCATCTACCAATCTGTCAGATCTAAAGGGTGCTTACACGTAAAGAGAAGCTAGAGCTTCTCGCTCCTCCCTCTCTCAATTCGGCCGCAGCAGGAAAAAATGAAGTGGAAGAATTTTTTTTTTCTTTTTATACTTTGGACACGTGGCCCACGTCGCGCCACGTGTCACTTGGATGTTCTGAGTCCGTTTCTGCCGCGAAAAAATTTATTTCGTCCCAGTTCAAGTTCAAATTATCTTAAATGTACATTCTTTAAATATTTTCAATTTTTGAGATTTTTCTAAAATCCCCGCTGGGGTCCACCTCGACACTAACGCCCTAAAATCGTGAAAATTCGACCGTCTCCCGGAATCAACGAAATTTGTCCGTTTATTAGATTTCGCGAGACTAATTGAAAGGTGAACTCATTTCATTATCCACATTTATACCAGATCAACAAACAATAATATAAACAATTTCGCTCTTCATTATCATTTATCATCATTTTATTTTCCATTTCAAACAATAATAACTTCGTCTAACTGAACAACAGTTGAAAGTTAAGAATAACAAAAAGCCGTTAAATAATGTTGAATAATCGCTAAACATCTGAGAAAACAAAATTGAATTTTTATTATGTTAACATTTAAACACAAAAATACAAAAATACAAAAAACCATTCACTGTTCAACAACATTACAAAATCATATAAATGCAATTATTTATTAAAACGATACATGTAATGTCGAGCCCACCCAAGCCCATTCTTATGTTGCACAAATTAACTCCCAGAATTAATTTATGAACCTAATTAATCATGTGTTTGGAATATTTGAAAACCGATTTGAAATTGAAATTTTGAAAATTGAAAGTTTGAAATTGAAGTTTGAGAATTTTGAATTGGGATTTTGGAAATTGGATTTTGAAATTAAGAACTTGAGTTTTATAAATTTGAGACTTGGAAATTTGTAATTTAGAATTTAAAATTTTGAAATTGGAAATTGGGTGACTTGAATTTTGAAATTGGAAACTTGAAAATTTGAAATCGAAAATTAGGGTACTTTGAATTTTGAAATTAAGGCACTTGAATTTTGAAATTGAGAATTTTTAATTTTGAAATTTAAGATTTGGGAAATTTAAGTTGGGAATTGGGTGACTTTAATTTTAAATTTAAACTCAAAATTGAAATTAAAGCTTCCAGACTTTAATTTAGAAATAGACACTTGAATTTTGAATCATGTACTGGTAATTGGGAATTGGAAACTTGAAAAATTGAAATTAAAAATTGAGGGATTTGAATTTTGAAATAAGAGCACTTGAATTTTGAAATTATAAACTTGAAATATTAAAATTAGAAATTGTGGGACTTAAATTTTGAAATTAGGAATTTGCAATTTTGAAATTTGAACCTTGAAAATTTGAAATTTGAGATTTAGAGGACTTGAATTTTAAAAATTGAAAATTTGAATTTTAGAAAATGAAATTTTGAATTTGAATTTTTAAATTTGACACTTGAATTTTAAAATTGAGAAATGAAAATTTTAGAACTTGAATTTTTTAAATTTGGGGATTTTATTAAATTAAGGGATGGGTGATGGTTCATGTGTTAAGGAAAAATAAAATAAATTATTAAAAAAAACATCAATAACCAATAGCAACAATATGCTTATAAGGACAATAAAATAATAAGATTATAAATTAAATGACTAATTAAATATAACAATAAGTTACACACACACACACACATATATATATATAATACAATTAATTAAAAAAAAATCTATATAAAAGAAGAATTTCTAAATAAAAAGAAAGTTAAGAAAACTTACCTAATAGATGGATAGTTCTTTGGGTCGAGTGGCCTTCCAAGTTGAGACCGTCTCTAAACCCGGGATCGCTTACCAAAATTGGGACCTCAAAGCCCAAATTATTAAAACTTTTAAACTAAGGCCATCCTCCATTAAAACAAAAACTTATAGACAAGTTTGTGCCTCAAATTAAAGGCCCATTGTCGCAAAACTTTTCTCTCAAAAAAGAATTTAATTAAGGGCCAATAGGGCCTTGTAGACACCAAAACTAGGGTTTTAGGGGGTGAGTTTATTTCATTTTATTTTATTTGTTATTCTTTTTATTATTATTATTATTATTTAAAGGGAACAAGAGGGGAAAAAAAAAGGAAAAGGGGGAACAAGAGGAGAAGAAAATGGAAAAAGGGGGAACAAGAGGAGAAGAAAAAGGAAAGGGAAAAGAAGGACACGAAGAGGAGAGCAAAAGGATGATATCATCCACCCCACCAATGTAGGAAATGGCCACTCCATCACAAATCCTGCACCGCTACCCTAATCCACTCAGAAATCCCCTGTGAAGCGAAGCCGTATTGCTTAAACCTCTTATAATTTTTTTTTCTTTCTTTTTCCAACTTAGGATTTGGTGAAATCTCGCAATGTAAAATCTCAAAGATGACTACTTAATGACAGGACACTCCAAAACTTATACACCCAATTTTCTTCACTTTTTCCAAGTATGGCAACTAAATAATATTCTCTACATTTTCACAAAACTACACTATGTACATACATATGCTTCCATTTATACAAATTCAGCGATATTCTTACAAAATATTACATCACAAAGACTTGTAAATGTCGATAAGAATCCTAACTGGCTCCAACATCCGAGTGCCCTGTATCTGGTATTGGTTTTTAAAAACACAAAATAATGAGCTAAACGAGCTCAGTGAGTGTATGCTTTATAAAATTTTTTTCTTTTTCGGAAAACATCTCAAAACTGTAAAACTCTATTTTATAGGAATATTTTCCAGAAGCCTTACTTGCTTACTTTAAAGTTTCTAAAACTTTATGTACTTGCTTGCTTTTAAAAGTTTCTAAAAACTTTTCATAAATCCCTTGCTTGCTTACTTTGCTTTGCTTTTCTTTAAAATTTTATAAAGTTTTCCTCAAATCTCTTGCTTTAAAAGCTTTTAAAACTTTTCTCAAATCTCTTGCTTTAAAAAGTTTATAAAATTTTTTTATAAACGCGGAGCCTGGGCTTAACCGCGTGCTTTAAATAACAATGGGAGCCTGGGCTCAACCGTTTGCTTAAAATCACCACGGGAGCCTGGGCTCAACCGATCGTTTTGAAATCTAAACGGGAGCCTAGGCTCAACCGTTTCCTTAAAACAAACACGGGAGCCTGGGTTCAACCGTGCACCAATGGTTGATTTTTCAAATCTGTATAGCATGCTTATAAATCATCAACCACTGGAAGCCTTACTTGCTTGCTGTACCCTAGTGAAAATGGGAGCTTGGGCATCGACCGTGCCGATGGCTGGACCCGGGTCCTCTCACCTAGGTGGAAGGGCCTGAGCACACTTCACTCCACCTTTTCCGGTAAATATGGTGGAATTGACCTGGGTCGCCATCACCATAATTTAGTTGTGTTCTTTAACCTTATATACCCTCGTGACGCCGCCACGGGCCTCTCTTTAAACGCATGACGATGAACTAAGTTTGCCAACCGCAAATCTAAATGCATGTATGATATCTTAACACCACTGCATACCGAATACCTCGACCTAAGATGCTTGCTTAGAACTAGGGATTTTAGTTAGGTCTGTTTTCATAAATATTCTTGTGCTTGCTTGCTTGCTTTAAATATGGTTTGATAATTCAAAACCATTTGCTTACTTGCTTGCTTGCTTGAAACATGGTTTAATAATTCAAAACCATTTGCTTGCTTGAACATGGTTTAATAATTCAAAACCATTTAAATACTAGTGTAAAACATTTTATAATATAATACAATTAGTATTTGAAATGTTTGTAACACTCACCTTTCAAGCATTTAAACCGGAGCACCGATTCCACGACTCTTTCCCGCCTTTTCTTTAGCCCACACTCAAACGAATACGACTTAACACCGCTCACGATAGCCGCAAACTTAACGTGCTCCACAACTAGCATTTATTGACACTCATCGAGCCACGCCTACAGCTTACTCGAAAGGCAGGTACGCTACATTTTTGCCGCAGTTCCAATCTTATTTGAACCTCTCTTAATCATTTCCAAGAAGGGTTCCTATGCGATCTGGTGTGACTTGCTTAATTACGCAGAAACTACACAATCCGGGCATTTTCGGGGTAACACCTATACCGGTACACTGGACCCGCACCTGGCCACCTGGGCTCTCACGGTGTATTTGATGTACCTCGCACTGCACTCCCATACTAAATTCGCTCTGCATTTGTTATTTTTTGCCACTTTTGGTACCATTTCTCTTCATACAACTTCTCCATTCCTTAATACCTCAAGAATCAACATGGAATTCATCTAAAAACAACTCCATAATACTTGTATTGGTGGTTTGGAACCTCATACCACAAAACCCTAGGTGAAAATCCAAGATCTTTTATGAACTTAACCCAAGGTCCACTAATTCTATATAAAACCATATAATTTTGATGATTCCATGTTTATTTTACACCAATTGGGGTTTTACCCATAAAACCTCAACAAATCCAGGGTTTGGGGTGATCTCTTCCACAAAACCCTAGAAAAGAAGGAACAAATCTCCAAACCAAATCCTTAGGAATCCAAAATACCCATGATTTCAAGACAAAAAGATACCTTGAATGGTCTCTCCTTCTCCTTCTTCCTCTTCTCTTCCTCTCCTGCTCTATCTCTCTCCCTCTCCAAAACGGGATTTATAATAAATAATGAGACAAATGAATTTTGTTTGTCTCAAACCCTCCTTTTATACTCCCATACTCCTCCATATTGCAATTGGTCTAATTCTTGAACAATTTGAAAATTCACACTTTATTTTATATGATGGCCTATCTCTACTCATTTATGATTTTCATATCCTTATGGCAATTGTTAATTTTATCCCTGCTCTAGTACCACAATTCCGTGTTCACTAAATTTATCATTTCATATTTTCATCCTTAATAATAACTCCCAAAATATTACAATTTCACTTGATGTCGATATCACTTTACAGCTATATGTACCGTATTAATTCTGACGCTGGCACATAAGAAAGCAGAAAAGATAGAGAAGATAAATTGGATATCGATCAAACTGGATTCGATGGACATTAAATTTAGATATCTTGTTTTACTCAAGACTAGAAACCTCCCCATGGTTTTCGATAAAAATTTCAATGGTTAGATTTTCATATATAGGAAGTCATTTTCGGAGATTTGGAAATCAGTTTTTGTAAGACCCGAGAAAATTCCAATTTTTGGAAAAAGGGCAAAATCGTAATTTCGATAAAAATCAGAAATTTATTCTTTAGATCTCAGATGACGAAAAGGATTTACCATTGAATCAGTTTCTAAGTAAATTCTAATAACACGTCATCATTTAACTTCAGACAAATGTGACTTTGCATCGTTTTTTATACTCATATCTGTGTCTGAACTGACTTGTGATGTGACAAAGTCACCCTATATAACATGTAATAACATATTATATGCATGAGTAGAGATGATGGAAATGGACTCGAGATAGTGCAAAATGTCTAAATCCAAGATTTGAAGGCACAGAATAGTTAAACATAATAAGACTAAATGAGTATAGTATTGTCTTCCTAATTTAAAGATAATCAAAAATGGGAGAGGGGAAGGATAGTTCAGATTTTTGGAAACCCCAGAGAGAGAGTGACTTCTTTGTAAGACATGGCTTATCTAACGCCTAATTGTCTGACAAGAAGAAAAGCTGCTTACGCAAAGTGAGGCTCATGCATCGGGTTCGCTTTGAAAGCCACAAACTGTATGGGTTTCCATCCTTGAGTTTGGCTAATTTTCATTTATGCATTATGATGCTTGAGTTGATTATACCGTGAGTATTATTGACTACCCAAATCTTGGAACCGAATTGTTAGAAAATTTTGAAACCATCAGTGTACTGGGTGACTGTCTACGTGTCGTTTGGGTTGTTGATTGTAAAATTTGTGAAACAAATTGTATTGTGATGTGTATGAGGCCGGAAATGGCTATAAAATTTGGGTTCCTAAGGTGAAACCGATATTGGGTATTTGGCCGTGAACAGTAACCCGATGGTTTCATTGTTCACATGAATAGTATTCATAAAATAAATTTTGTGAAATAATGTGTTTGGTTGAGTAATTCAAATCGAATTGTTCGTGTTTGATAATTAGCCCAAGTGGGCTAATTTTTGGTGTAATAGATTGTGAAATTATATAACATGTTGTGTGATTTAAATTATGTAAATATATGCATAATGATATATTTGCATGTGTTATATAAATTGTATTGGAATTGACATCATGGTGATTCCATATACCGGGACACCCTAGAACGATAAGAGAGTGAGTGCATGAGGTGGTTTATCGAGAGAGTAGTTTCTGAGGGTTGATTATCAATAATAATTATCGTAGTGTGTCCATTACAATACCTGAGGTAGTCCATATAATATATTTGACTGTTTTAGCCACCCAATTGATATATATCGGAGGGTTGTCCACTAAATAGGACTTCATCTGAGTCTGTCCACTACTTATATCTGAGGTTGTTCACAATTAAAAAACAACATCTTGTTTGGTAATGTTTCTCTACACGTAGCTTAGGTAGTGTGAGGGAGTCGGTGAGGACTCGGGGTATGAGTTGGTCATGTAGACATTCAAGTAGGATCACAAATTTGTTTGAATGTGTGTTTAAGTTGGAGCATTACATATGCACTTAGGTGGAGAGTAGCCCATTTTGCAGATTCTGACTATCTGGCGATAGCTCACCCTATCGAGGATATTATTTTCGTACAGGAGTTTACAGAGTGACGTGCTTCATCCTAGAGGCCGACATCAAGAAAGTCCTATTGTGGCTTTGGTGTTTTAGAATACATATATTAGAATGTATTGTAAACTTTTAATATGTGCCGATAAGAGTAAACTTTTAACTCTTAAACTATGGTATAGAAGTAGTATTTCTGATAATGATTGGTATAAATCAAAAGGTCATTATACCCCATATTGGATTATATTGATTGTTCGGGACATGTTTGTATTTGGGTAGAGTTCCCCATAAAAAAGCGAGACTATGCCTAATTTTTTGTGAATAGTGTCGGTTACCCACACTCACGAGTATTCCGCGAAGCTGATGTAGTCAACAAACCCCTGATTCGGGGCGTCAGCGCTTTGGGGCTTCAACACTTAGTGTAAGTTTCTCGCTCTTTTTATTCCACCGATGGATTGTTCTTATTTTTAGATATGTTTGAGATAAGGCATAAATCTAGATTATGAACGGTGAAGATTATGTTTCGAGATCTAATTTTATAGTTATGTTAGTTTGAAACCAAAAGAGTTATGAATTCGCTTTCACTTTCAAATGACTTGCAAGATTTCAATCTTCTTATTCCACGTTGGATTGTTTTGATTTTTAGATATGGTTGAGATAAGACATAGATCTTCACCTAAAGGTGAAGATTGACGGTCCCGATTATCATTCCAGTCTCTGAGAACAGTGCTTATCTTTGCCGGATTTTAAGAGAGAAAATCCATGTTTTTCTCTTCATTGTCCAGATTTCACCAAGGGTTCGATTCCGCTTCATTTGTGGCCTGATCAACCTGAAATTTAAAGGAGAAAGTTTTAACTCCTCATCGATCTTCATTCTGGAATCGTGGAGACCAGTTGAGTCTCTAAAGCAGTGTTTTGTGTCAGAACAGTGATTCCGCATTAAGGAGATCTTTTCTTTTATTTTATGAAAATTTGTTACATTTGACATATGATTAATGTATGCCTCTATTTAGAAAATTGTGTTCAGCCCCATAGTTTAACCCATTAAACAAAACCCATTTGCTTATGCCCAATAGGATTAAGGCCTAATAGGCTAATCCATTATTTTAGGTCCAACTTACTTGGACCCATCAAATTAGGCCTAGTCCATTAATTTAGGCCCAACTTACATAAACCGAACTTACTTAGGCCCATCAAATTAGGCCTAGCCTATTAGGTCAGTTGACCAAGCCTTTGTTACACATTTTGATCAGCTTTTTAGCCTGTCAAATTTTTACTCTTAATTTATGCAATTTCCCAATTTATCATTTTTTAAAATTCATTTTTTTTAATTTTAAAATTCAAGTCTTCCAAAAATTATAGTACTAAATTTTCATTCCTCCTTTTAAAAAAAAAAAAAAAAAAATTAAATGTCCAATTTTTCAAAAATTAAAATTCTCATTTTCTCATTTTCTAAAATTCAATTTTTCAATTTTAAAATTCAATTACCCTAATTTTCAATTTCATTTTTTTTTCCAAGTTTTCATTTTTTTCCACTTACAAAAATTCTCACTTAAAATTAAAGTGTCTGGCAATTCAGTACCTGTAAGTCTCCTAATTTCTAATTTCAAAATTTAAAGTTTCAAATTTAAATTTACAATTTCCTAATACCTAAAATTCAAAATTCCAATTTAAAATTCAAAATATCTCAATTTCTACCTCAAATCTCAAATTTATAAAATTAAGTTCTTTAATTTAAAAATTCAATTGCCAAAGTCCAAATTCAAAATTCTCAAACTTCAAATTCATTTAAAAAATTCTCAATTTCAAACTTTCAATTTTCAAAATCCCAATTTCAAATCATGTGACGCCCCAACCCGGGTGTCCATGACTTACCTATCAACCCACGACATTTGCAATGTCGGGTGACCGACATTCACGAAAAATCTGGGCAGAGTCTCCTTGTAGGAAGCTCACCTAAATACACCCGCATAAACCCGTCCCAAACAAACTAACATAACAGCTTATTGATTAAATCCGCCTAATTGGGGCCCATAACAAGATTCAAGCATACATGCCAACTATATACCCAATAGTTACAAGAGTTAATATGTTTTTTTTTCTTATACAATACACACATTAAACTTGGGAAAAGGTTCTAATACATGCATACACTGTGCCACAACCCTGAGTCTCTTCTGAATCCCATTCCTTAGACGGTCGTCCCCGCACGCTCCCTCAGACCAAAATAATATCCCCTGGTCGTGGTGAGCTAAATGCCTCAAGAGGTAATCGCCTAAGTGTGGCCACTACCACCCAAGTGCAAGGCAATGTTCAATTAAAACACACATTCACAAAATTCGCTGATCCTACTCTTGAACGTCTACATGACCAACTCGTGATCCCGAGTCCCTCATCGATTTCCATCACACTCGCCTAAGCCTCGTATGAAAATTATTATTTTGTTTGTTTGTGGACAACCCTCCGATGTGTATATATATCAATTGGGCCGCTCCGACGATTGATATATTATTTGTTGGTTTGTGGACAACCCTCCGATGTGTATATATCAATTGGGCCGCTCCGACGATTGATATATTATTTGTTTGTGGACTACCCTCCGATGAATATCAATTAGCCATTCGACGATTGATATTTTTAATTTGACTACCTCCGATAATTAATATTTTTAGACAACCCTCCGAATCTTTCTAGACTCATCTCATGCACTCACTCCTATAGCCCTGGGTGTTCTACATATGGAATGCATGTATGCAATTCCAATACAGCTTCACCTACGTATAAATATAAACATGCATATTTACAAAAATTTAATTCACACAATCATGTCATGTAAATTAATTAATTCATACATCAAATTAGCTCACTTTGGGCTATCGATCAAACATGAGCAATTCTACTTGAATTACTCTCGACTAACTTATATTTTCAAAATTATATTTTGAGAATGATCGCTTCGAATAGTGAAACCCTGCTACTATTCCCTAAAAATCTACAAATCACCTACTCACTTAGTGAACCCCGAAGCCTACGGCCATTTCCGACCTCAATCCAATCAATACACGCATCAACACACAAATGTATACTTACAATTGTAATACCGTGGAGCAAGCCACGACGCCTCCATTTGATTTTCAAAATTTAGATCAATTCGGTCCCAAGGTTTGGGATCGATCAAACGGCCCCTAACGGCCTCATTCGACTCAAACATCTCAAACACTTAAAATGGGAATAAAAACTCAAGTAGGAGAAACCCTACCTCTCGGAGTTTGGTCGAAAACTCATAAAACCCAGTCCACGCGCAGCCGCTCCGCGTGTGAACGCCTTCCTTCTTGGCCCGAGACCGACCTACCGGATTGCTCAGATTTCAGAGAGAAGGAAGACCTTCTCTCACTAAAAAAATGCCATGTTTGGCTACTGGAACTCTCCCACGTTTTCTTCCCTTTTTGGCATTTTAAGAAGACAACACTATTTGTGGTTTGTCTTGTTATCCAACTTAAACTATTTAAAAATGACCATCATGTCCCTTCATTTCCCAGTTTTGACATTCGGCACTATCTCGGCCATCCATTATCATTATTTCTCTACTCATACCACTTATGGCACATGAGTACATGTTATATGTGACTCGTCAAGATCGAAAATCGATTACTATGACCTGAACGCGATGCTCGAAAAACGGTAATTCGACCGTTCCTGATTCACGAAATTTTACGTGCTAGCTAGATTTCGCGAGACGATTCCAACGGCGAAATCCATTTCGTCATCCGAGATCTAGAGAATAAATTAGTTTATAACCGAAATTACGATTTTGCCATTTTTCCAAAAATTGGAATTTCTGCCCTACATTCTCCTCCTCAAAGGAACAACCTCAAATTCAGACACTCACATCACTAACATGCATATGCAACGTGCATTCTACCATGCATGTAAACTAGTCATTTAAATGTTAAACGACTAAACCACGTACCTTCATCCCTAAACAAGAAGGGATAGGTGGCCCGCATCGTGTCCTCGCGGGCCCCACGTGACCTCCACTCCATAGTACCTCCATAGTACTCCTGACTAAATTTCTCACGGTCTTGCTTCGCAAAACCTGATCACGGCTATCAACAATGCACACTGGTCCCTCCTCGAAGGTCCCATCCGTGTCAACCTCAATCTGCCCCCAATCCACCACATGAGCTAGATCTAGAGTATATTTCGGAACATGGAGATGTGAAACACCTCGTGAACACCTGACATGCTGGGCGGTAATGCTAACCGGTACACAACGGTGCCTATCCTCTCGAGTATCTCGAAAGGTCCAATGAACCTCGGCGATAGCTTCCCACGCTTGCCGAACCTGACCACGCCCCTCTTAGGCATCACCTTCAAGAAGACATGATCTCCAACCTCGAACTCTAGGGGTCGACGTCGCACATCAGCATAAATTTCTACCGCCCGAGTCGTGAGAAGACGCCGTCAGACAAGCCCACCTTCCTAGGTGTCTCAATCGATCAGACCGGGCCGGGATGGAGCCTTCCCACCTGCTCCAACATAACGGTGACCCCGCACGTCCCATATGCGCCTCATACGCCATCCGATACCGCCGATGGCACAGAGGCGACCTACCAGGAAAATGCCCTCTCACCGCCCTTATGATCCAGACGATGCCTCGTGAAAGTACGTCCTCTAATACCAGATAGTCCCTCTCCCGCACCCACCATCCGTTCGAGGGTGGAACAGACTCATTGCGCCACCAGCTCCATAGCCTGAAACTCTTCCAAAATCGCACTTAACCCGTCCCTATCCCACTATGGATATTGGTACCCATGTAGCCTGACTATCTCTAATGTACAATGTGCGTAATCTCTCCAATGAGAAGGTCATCCTCGCGACGGCTAGAAATGTGCCGACTTCGTGAGCCGGCCTACTATCACCATACCGTCATGCTTCACGCGTCCGTGCTCGGGTCACAAAGTCCATTGTGACGTGCTCCCATTTCCACTCAGCCACCTATAATGGCTGAAGTAGCCCTGTTGGCTTCTGGTGCTCAGCCTTAACCTGCTGACACATGAGACATCGTCGAACAAAGTCCCCTATATGTCTCTTCATCCCACTCCAAAGAGTAATCGGGCGCGAAGATCTACATCTTCGCGCTACCCGATTTGACGACAAATCGAGAGCAAAGAAACTCCCGGAACTCTCTCAAATTGATCAATCGGGGAACCACTACCCGTCCCCCATACCGAAGATCATCATCCGGTATCGTCCCACTCCCTCGTCACCGCACTGACTGCATCTCGGGTCCCCGATGGACACTATCTCTTCTTTCCCGCCACTGGACTCAATCACTCAAGCCAATGGTGACGGTGTAGCCACTAAACTCCCTAAGGTACCTAGTCCGTCTCACAGATCAGAGCCCAAACCGGTCCCACGCCTCGAGCATCCGCCACTCCCGAGAGCTATACTAGCCACCTCTCTCCCTCCGTGACTCGACCGAGTGCACCAACCACCACATTTGCCTCTACCAGATGGTAACGCAAAGTGTCATAATCCTCTAGAAACTCCATCCATCTGCATTGCCTCATGAGTCATTGCGTGAATGCTCGCCCGGACTTTTATGGTCTAGTACACCTCGAACTCTCGCCATTATCGTAGTGGCGCCAAATCTTTAAGGCGAAGACTACGGCCCGCCTTGACTCCATGTCGTGTGTGGGGTGGTGCGCTCGTGATTCTTTAATTGTGAGAACCATAGCTCACTACCACTCCGGATGCATCGAAACACATCCTAATCCAGGCCCTCGAGGCATCACAATACCTTTGTGTACCCACATCCTGTCGGGACTATCAAGATGGGAGTTGAAGTAAGTCTCCTCTTTAACTCCTGGAATGCCTCCTCGCATCGGTCATCCCACTCAAACTTGACCTCCTTTCGGGTCAATCTAGTCATAAACACTTTGCTATCTGAAATCCTCAATGAATCTCTGTAATACGACCAATCGCAAGCTTCATTATCCGCAGTGACCGGTCTCTCCCCACTCATCAACGCCTCGACCTTCTGCGGGTCGACTAACACCTCGATCTTTGACACCACGCGTGTCCCGAAATCTCACCTCGATGGCGAACTTCGCACTTCTCTTGCGAACTTGAGCGATACGATGGTCTCGTGACGTAAAGCGATCCTCAAGTGATACTCATTGCTCCCACTTTCATTTGGGGAGTAGATCAAGATGTCATCGAACTAACAAATTGATCTAAATAGGGTTCAGAATATCCTATGCATGAGATCCGTGAATCTTGTTGGCGATTCGTCGTCAAAAGGCATCACGTAAACTCAAAGTGCCCATGCTTGGCGTCCTATGGCGTCTTAGGGATATCTATCTCCTAACTCTTAGGCGTGGTAACCGGTGCGAAGGTCTATCTTAGAGTAGACTCGCTCCTCTTAGCAGTTAACCAATCGTCAATCCTCGGTAATGAGTACAGATTCTTGATCGTAACAGGATTCCAGCGTGATAGTACGATACGATCGAAAGTGCTTGTCATGCCGCCAAGCAAAGCCGGACCCCATGAATGCGGTCTTTCGATCCTAATGAACCTCTTGTCAGAGTAACTCTGTGGCCGGATTATGAGTCCACATGCTCAATCGGTGCCATCTATGCGGAGTCATAGAGATGGAGTGAAGTACTGTGGTGTAACTTCGATCTGCAGTCACTACCTCGGTGGAGGTAGTCGGGTAACTCGTTGGAAAAACATCCACATACTCGCACACTACTGAGGTAGATCAAGCTTGGTCAATAGTCCCCTAAAGGTGGAAACTGTAGCCAACTAGCTAAGCGTCCACGACACGGACTCGTATTATCTTTATGCAGGGCAAAATATCATGCTTGTCCCCTGATACAACAGTGATCTGCGTGTAGGCGGTAACTCTCTATGCTCTGTCGATCACGATCACGTAAAGTGATGAGCTTAAAAGTCATCTATTTTAGTCCATTTTTCTGCTTGATTTTTAATCTAAAAGAATGATTAATATGCGAAATGAAGAAACTCACCAAATTGTTATTCAGTAGGGAATTTATAAGAAAGGAGATTATTGCAGTAGAGAGATGCAGAAAGTGGCAGAGCTGAAATGAGAATGACTGGTTGAATAAAAATGGAAGAATGTTGCAGTTTAGAGCTCGCATAGGGAAGATAGGATGTCACGACATAAGGGAAATCAAAGGCAAATTGAGCGGGCCTTGACGGGAATTCAGTCGAGGCGATTAAAGCTAATGAAGACAGGGAATGATGTCGCGACAACATCACGAGGTCGCGACAAGATTAATAGCTTAGCAGTGGAAACTGATGTCGTGACATTCAGAAAAGGTAGCAAAATTAACAGTGAACCAGAATTGGCTCCTAAGGTTGATATCAGAAACTGCATGAAACACTCCAAGTCGCGACAAGAAATTAATGTCGTGACATAGACTGGCAACTTGACACAAGCGTCGCGTGAGCAAGAAATTCGCGACGGGCGAAGGTCTTGACTAGGCGTGGCGGAACTTGGATGTCGCGACAGGATAGACAACACCCCAGGCATAACTGATGTCGCGACAACGGATTAATGTCGCGACACAAGAAGCACCAACGAAGCTAAGACGAGGTTGCGATAAGATGAAGGGAGTGCTTGACAAATGATGAAAATAGTGATGTCGCGACAAGGATTTGAAATCAGCGACATCGGCGACTCATAGCGAGGAATTTTCGTGATGTATGAGAAGACTATTAATGTCGCGACAAGAGATTGATGTCGCGACAAAAGAAAAGCCTGCTGAAACAAGTACTGAGACTATTGATGTCGCGACAAGAGATTGATGTCGCGACGCAGAGGCTGCTAATTTCAGTCGAAGACGAGTTAAAATTTGCTGAAACTAATATTGGGGCTGATTGATGTCGACAAAGCATTGAAATTAGCGACGCAAAAGAATGTATGGGTTTGAAAGGATGTCAGCGACCAGGTTAAAAAGCTCTTTTTGTGTGCAGAATGGCGATGTCGCGACAAACATCCGCAGTCGCGACGCAAACGGTATGGGCGATTCAGTTTACAATCCGCAAAAAGTGCATCGAGTGGGGCCCGACTTGAACCACATCATCGCGGTGATGCGAAGGAAAGCAACTCGGCGACTTGAAAGAGAGATAAGGTGGTAGAAGGCTCTGTATTTTAATTTTCTTTTCTTTTTTATTTTTAGATTAGTTTGTTCTTTATTTCAAATTTGGATACGAGCGTTATTTGTTAAAGTTTTTCTTTGAATCACGAAATTCTAATTTCCTTCAAATTTGCGTGCAGTTGTTTGAATTTTGGACAAATTTTGAATTCGGACTATGTTTCCCTATTCTGAGTTGCTTTCTTGATCGGTAAGGTTATTGTATGGTGTAATCTGATGATTTAGAAACCCGGCTTCCATTGAATTAGGTTTATCGTCGAGAGAGTATCTTCTTTGCAATTTTGTTCAATGTTGAATTCGAGTTTGTAAATATACTTCTTTGGTCTTGTGTATTTTTACGTTATTGATCTCAATATCGATTATGCCATACCCGATAGGGATTGTTTCAAGCTCTGATTTACACAGGAGGCTCTCTGGTGATACGGAAGCGCATTCTGAGTGATGAACAATTTATGAAGGTATGCTAACACGATATTATTGTTCCCTAGTGTGCTGCAATGAAATTAAGGCGATAAATCCTCTTCTGCCAGACGAGAATGAGTTGGGCTATTTATCGATTTAGAAAGCTTGTGGAGAGTTCACCTCGGTCGAATAGTGAATTTAATCAGTGTTAGCAAGGATCTAATCGAGGAGAGGATGAGCTATTCTAATTTTGAGGAAAAGCGAGTATAGTGTAAACCTATGCAATGACTAAATCTAAGGAGCTAAGGTTTATAGTCAGTATTTGTGGGTATAGTATTGAGAAGAAAAATACCGAGGAACAAGGCAACCCCAGTTAAAAGTAGTTATCTAACACTCTGTCTTGAGAGAAGCAGTGAAGATTAGATAATGAAAGGTGGGAGTTTGGAGATCAATTTGCTGTATCATATTCCTTGGACTAGTTTCAAATCGTGGTTGATAGAGCGAGCATCACGATGCAATCTGCGGGAATTGATGTTTCACAATAGTTGTATTTCAATGCTCCCTTTAAAAGATAAGCTATTAAACCCTAAATTTGTAAATTTATTCAGTGTTAAATTATTTGTTCTCATTTAAATTCTTTTTTTTTTTTTTTTTTTTTTTTATTTTCATAATTTTAAGGCTTTCAAAACTGTTTCAAATTGTCTATCATAGTCCAAATAGTATAAAGCTTGGTAGTCGGGGTAGTTGATTGAAAATTCTTGAGATCTCTGTGGGATCGATATACGGACTCAATCCATTTATTGCTTGTTTGACTGTGCACTTAGGATCTTGGATCGAATCGGGAAAAGAATTTTATCTGAATCTTAAGGAAACCGGAGTTTTAATGAGTATACTTGCAATAAATATAATATAAATTTATGGCATTATTCTTTAGGGATTAGACAATAGTCCATTGGTAATAACGTCATAAATTTGTATGTCTTTGATCCATGTCAACAAGTTTTATAGCAGTTAAAGATTAGAAAATTTAGTAGATCGATATTGAGACGAAGAAGAAATGCTAATTTGGACATTTAAGAAAAGAACAAAAATAGTTTTCCAAGTAGTGGTTATCTTTAACCACTAACCTTTAACAAACCATATTAGAAAATATTTGTTGGCTGACTAATCCTATTAATGTAAGTGTGTTTTGATTTGGGGGGAAAAACTTTAATGCATAGGAAACGAGAGACAGATGCGATTCCGGCGGATCTTTTTGAATTGAAGAACACTTTGAGCTTGAGAAAAGCGAAAAGGCGAAACTTCGTATAGCGGATGAAGGCAATATGATGAAGGACAAAACGGCTGACGGAAGGCCTCAATCAACGATAAAATGGGGACTTTTGGGACCTATTATTCGGGATGAATACTCTCTGCAATCGGATAGCCTACAATAGATGCAAATAATTTTTGAAGCTGGAAGCCGGCACGATTACAATGGTTGACCTTGATTTCTTGGTCATCCCACAGAAGACCCAAATGAGCACCTGGGAAGGTTTCTTAGGATGGCAAACACGGTGAAGTTGAATGGGGTGAGACTAGAGGTTATAAAATTGCATTTATTCCCATTTTCTCTAAGAGATACAGCAGCCACATGGTATGACTCTCTACCATATGGTTGATACTGAGGAGCTTGTAGAAGCCTACTTGGGTGATTCTTCCCCCATCACTCACCTCGGAGTGAAGGAGGAGATAATTGTGTTCCAGTAGGGAAGATAAGAGCCTTTATGTAGCATGGGAGAGAGATTGAGTTCTTTGAAAAAGATGCCCGATGCATGGAATAGACTTGAAGACCCGGATGGACATAGTGTATCATGCGCTTGAATGGTATCTAAGGAGCGTATTGATGCTCATAACATTGGAGCATTCCAAACGTAAGAGTCTTTGAAAGGTAGAGATCTGATTAAGGACCTGGCTAAATGCAATATAAACTCCATCGAGTTTTGAGTAGTGTGAAGGAAGAGGAGTCATGGGTGAGCAAGATGACAACCATGGAGGCAAAGTTAGATGCCGGTATAGAATGGACAAGCGAGGAAGATGCTGCTTGCTCATGAATAGGAAGCGGTGAGGAGAACTATTGAGGAGGAAGTGCTGATGTACTCCTTTGGCTTTGTTTTATGATGCTAAGGAGGTTAAGTACTTGGGAACGAAGTTATCACTGAACGAATCTAACACCCTTGACACACTATCATCGTGGCGAGGAACCATGAAAATTTTCATATGGTGGAGGGCCTCCACATGGCCGGCATGGATAGAATACTCAACGGGGATATCGGCCCAACCACCAAAGTTCTGCGTGACTGTGAGAGGTGAAAATAGAAGCGAGTACGAAGTCGGAGGAGGCTCTGACCATTTGAAGATCGAGAATCACGCAATTCATGGGGACAACAGAAGTGGTAAACCTCCATGAACAAAGTTCTGTAGTGGAAGCCTCAAATACCAATTCTCAAATTTTTGAGGAGAAGACCTGGCCTCCCTCGGGGGCTTGGGACACAAATAGGAAGCGGCTGGCCACTAAACACAGGCGGATGAAGATGCCTTTCCCGGTGACACGAAGAAGAATCCGAAGGCTTTGTGTGGGCGTAGCGGCTGAAGTGGGAAAGACTTGGAAAAGGCAGAAAAAAGATGAAAGCAACAATGGAGGAAGGCCCGAGACAATCTTTGAAACAACGGAGAAGGAAAGAAAGAAGGCAATTTGTCGAAGAAGGAAGCAAGAAGAAAACCCGGAACAATCGCTGCCGAGTCCCATTTCCATAGAGAGTACTTGAAATCAAGATAGAGGAGCAGGTTGCAAGATTCTTGAAAACCTTTCGGAAAATTGGGAGATCGGTATGCCTTCGAAGTGGTGATGGATACCACTTTATGCAAAATTTTTGAAAGACATGCGACGAGAAGGTGGCGAAGGAAGAATTATAGACTTATTGCGACTTGCAGTGTTGTGATCAAGAGAGACTTACCAGAAAAGATGAAGGATCCAGGGAGCTTCACCATTCCCTGCACCATTGGAGAGTTTGAGTTTCAGAAAGCTCTATGTGACTCAGGTGCCAGTATCAATTTAATGCCCTATTCCGTTGCTAAGAAGTTAAGTTTGGGGGAGCTTACTCCCACTACTGTTACCCTCCAAATGGAAAATAGAACCCTAGAAAAACCTGAAGGAATCATAGAAGATGTGCTGGTAAAGGTGGGAAAATTATTTTTCTAGTTGACTTCATCATACTGGATATGGAGGAAGATTCACAAGTCCCTCTGGCTGTACAGGAGAGGCCATTCCTTGCATGGCGACTCTGTCGATATGCGAAGGGAATTCTCACCCTCGAGTTGGAGAAGAAGCGGTGATTTCAATTTAATAAGGAGTTTGAGAATAGACATAGAAAGGGAAGATATCAAGTCAATAGAAGATGTATGTCCATGACTCTTGATCTTTACTATGATTGTAATGCCCAACTTTCAATCAATGAAAAAGAGATGAATTTCCAGTATCTTGAAGGTTTTAATTCAGAGTTTCTACACATCGGTTTACATTCTACTGAACAAGTGATGAGTCTTGAACAAAATGGGATGAAAAAAAGAGACAAAAATGAAGAAAAGGAATTTCATCAAGAAACCAGTGAAGAAGGGCTAGTTTTAAAGGAGTTGCGAGTCATTTTAAAATATGCTTACAGGCTGCCAAAGAGTAAACCCGGTAATAATTTACGCTAGACTCGGTAATCTTGAGGAGCAGTGCTGAAATTTTAAGGAATCATAAGAGTCTATAGCTTGGTCTATTGAAGAGTTAAAGGTATCAATCCATCAATATGCATGCACAAAATATACAGAAGAAATGCAAGGCAATTGTGAACATCAAAGGAAGTGAATCCGAGTAATGAAAAAGAAGTAGTCGGGAAAGGAGGTGCTCAAATGGTTAAATCTTTGGTTTTATCTATGCAATTGAGCAGTCCTTAGGTTATGATCCATGTGGTTCAAAGAAAATTGGATTTATTGCTTGATCCATAATGAAAAGAAATGAATTAATTCAACAAAACGGTGCGAATGGAGAGTATGCGTGATTACGGTGAACACGGCTGACTAGGAAAGATCATTTCCCTTTGCCCCTTCATTGATCAAATGTTGGAATGATTAGCGAGGACACCCTCATTTTTTGTTTCTTGGACGGGTATTCGAGGCTACAAGCAAATTGCAATTGCACTGAGGACGAAAAGACCACATTCACATGCCTATGGTACTCCCTTGGAAGGATCTTGTTTAGGGCATGCGTCTCTGCTACTTTCGATAATATGATGTTGATGTTCTCGGATTTGGTTAGGAAGTCATGGGAAATTTTTATGGATGACTTCACGGTGTATGGGTCAGTTTGAACAATGTCCGAACAACTTGAAGCGATGCTTCAAAGATGCAAGGGACAAGCATTGGCACTAAGTGGGAAAAATGCCATTTCATGAAGTGTTGTGGATCAGCCGATTCCTGCTCTTGGAACAAGTGGACCAGTCTGATTTGATTGTCACTCTTCCACCTCCACAACGATCAAGGGATAAGGAGTTCTTGGGTCATCTTTGGATTTTATAGGAGATTCATCAAAGACTTCTCAAAGTAGCCAGGACCATTATGCGGATTAGAAGGACACAAAGTTTAATTTTGATGATTCTATAGAAATTTGCGCCTTTGAAGAAATCAGATCGGATTGGTTCGACACCTATCATGGCTGTCTGCAGATGGGATCCCGAGTTGAATAATGTGTGATGCGGTGATTTGCAATGAGGGGGCTGTATTAGGCGAAAGAGAAAGAAAATGTTCGAGCCATACTATGCTAAGCGGAGACCTTCAATGAAGCACAAGAAAACTATTCCACAAGCCCCGAGAAAGGAGATGCTAGCCATAGTGTTTGCTTGTAGAAGTCAGACCATACATTTTGGGATCCCCTGTTATAGTTCACCCTGAGACCCCGTCGACCGTGAATATCGTCATCAAAAAAAGAAACTAAACCCAGAGATTGATAAGGTGGGTCTTTGCTACGTAAGAGTTTGATCTGGAAATTAAAGATAAAGGGTTGTGATAATGTGATGGCGATCCACTTGTCAGTAGAGCGAATGAAGCGAGAAGGAGGAGCCCGAGTGCGAGGAGGGAACTTCCCGGATGAGCGGTATTTAAGGTGTCATTCCCGACTTCCATGGTATGCGTGTGTGAATTACCTAGCTTGTGGAATTGGTTCCTAAGGGTCGACTACCAACAAAGAAAACTCGGGTGACGTGGGTACTACATTTGGGATGACCCACGCATTGAAAGAGTCTTGACATGATTATCGGAAGATGTGTGCCGGAGAGTGAGCAGTGTAAATCTTGAATGAATGCCATGCATCGCCCTTATGGGGACATTTTACGAAGAAAGAGCGACTCACAAGATACTCAATCTGGATTTTATTGGCCCACTATCTTCGAGATTATGCTGAATGGGTCAAGTGTGTGATAGATGCCAAAAGATTGGAAATATCGACAAAAGCGAAATGCCCTAAAAGGCATAATGGTGAACACAAATCTTTGATGTATGGGGAATAGATTTTTATGGACCATTCCCACTATCATTTTGGAAACACAGTATATCTTCTTTGGCGGTGGATTATGTTCAAATGAGTGGAAAACATTAACTTGTCCAAGGAATGATACTATCTGAGTTGTGAATTTTTTACAAAGAATATTTTGGCCAGTTGGAACACCCAGGAACTATCATTGGTGATGGGGAAGCCATTTGCAAACAAAATATTTGCAAAACTTATGACGGTATGGGATCAAGCATATAAGGAGTCTAGCTTATCATCCCGGACCAATGGACGGGCGAAGATCTCACTTGGGGAGATTAAAAGAATCTTGGAAGGCGTAAGTTCGACGAAGGATTGGTCTTTAAACAGTGATGCACTTTGGGCTTCACGGAATTTGCATTCAAAACTCCCATTGGAATGTCCCCATCTGAGTTGTCTTTGGAAAACCATGTCATCTACCTCTTGAACTGGAATACAAAGCTATGTGGTATAAAGAAAATTTGAACTTTGATTTTAAAGCTGCTTGAGAAGAGAGGCGCTCTAGCCCAGATGACTGGAAGGCGAAATGAAGCCTACGATAATGCTAGAATATCTCGGAGGACAAAACAAAGAAATGGCATGATTAGAGGATTACGAGGAAGAGAGTTCGGGAGCGGAGAAACCGGGTTCTTCTTTTTAACTCCAGTTGGAAGTTATTTCGGGAAGTTAAAATCCGAATGGAGTGGACCATACCGCAGTAGTGTCAAGCACTGCATTTGGAGCAGTGTACATTAAGGCGTCTTTGGGAAGAATTTTAAAGTCAATGGACAAAGGCGAGAGGCATTATCAGGCGGGGGAGGAAAGAAAGAGGAAGAGCTGGTGGTTCATTGAGAAAAGAATCAAAATGGCAAGTCGACTAAGGACTCAAAGCGAAGCCGGCGATGGGAGGCTGACCCTGAGACTTTAGTTTCTGATTTTAGACTTTGATTTTTTTTAGAATTCACCTTGATTTTGTTTTCTCTAGTTCTTATAATGATTAGTTAGTGATTCGTGCCACAGTAGGGTGAGCAGAATCAACTAAATTTATATCATGTTCTCCTCTTCTTTTCGTGGTGAAGCTGCTGCGATATGGCGGAGTCCTAAGTCGAACAAGGGGATAGGTTTTCATCCTAGGAATGATTTGCATAGGTGTGAAAATTAAGGCTTTCTATTTGGATTTTTTTTGGATTTGTTTCAAAACGATTGTGAGTAGTTTGAAAGGCGAATAACGTAAGAAATGCAAAGAAGTGATGTGTGAAAAGGTAACTTTGAAGATTTAGGTCACTAACCTTGATAACATAGGGCAGACAAGTGTCTCGGGTTTTATCCTCGCATTATGACAAGCAACCTATAGTCAAGCCATAGCAGGATCTTTGTTTAACTATAAACCTAACCTAGAATCCTCCCCATTTGAGTCGACACGAGGTAACATGCATACATTGCCCCAGTTTAAAACCTAACATTTCAACATCATTTGTTGGCCGTAAAGACCATCTAAAACCACGATTAATCTAGCAATAAGTATACCTTGTATCTAAAGCATGGTAAGTATTAATGGAAATTAATGACATTAAATGATATTCAACCTAGTTTGAGAAGATGAGGCCATAAATCTGATCTTGTGCGATTCAACACATGAGGACAACACATGCTTCGCCCCTGACCAAGCTAGCTTCCTTCCTCTTCAAGAAAGAGCAGCCAAGCATCTCTTAAGTTGTCTCATCTCCAAGGGGTGTTTGGCAGCCTAGAAAATGAGAGAAAGGGGAGAGAAGAGAAAAGCAAACCACCTAGCGGAAAATCTGCGAGATATTTACATGAAAATAAAAATTGTGCCAAAATATTTCTCTCCAATTTCTTGCTTAGGGTTACAAAAACTATGGGGGTTTATATAGGCCACCCATTATGTGAAATTACAATAAAGCCTAACATTTTGGCTAAAATAAGGGACAAGGGAGTAATACACCAAAATGAAATTAGGTTCCACATTAATTACAAAGGATGACAAAACGAACTGATTTAAGCTAGGCACAAAATTTAGCTGAGTAGCGAAATCACCAAAGATAGCGAAATCAGAGAAAGATTTAAGCTGGGCATTGGCAGTTTGCTGGCTTAGCGAAATTTTTAGATGATCATGGCGGATTTTATTTAGGAGCAGTGTAGGCGAAATCAGCGGAGTGCGAAAATTCACAATTTCGCTAGGATTGCGAAATTTTGGCTATGATTGCGAAATTTTCGCAATCCCGACTTGAAACCACCATAATCTTAAGCGAAGTCCTTGGAATTCTTGATCTTGCTTGCATGGCCTACTGCTCTCTATCTTTGCACCAACTTTATCACTTTGCCTTGTTCTTTCTTTGATTTTGGTATGTTTGATGGCGATGATTGGTTTCAATCTTCATGGTTTAGCATATGTCTACGATAGTGAACTCTCAAGATGCATAAAAACGCAAAACAACCCAAAAAATAACCTCTAAGCGGCATAAGTGACACTAGAACACCTGAGCACTTCAATTGGCATAATTGACATGAACAGTGCTCAAAGCACTCAAAACCTATCGATACGAGAACCCGAAATAGCACTTTTTGGGTACTAATCAGTTAGTACTTGAGAAGTTAATTTTTGTTTAATTGAATCCTTTACGTAGATATTCTTGAGTGCTTATCACGAGAAATGTAAAGGAAAAGGAGAAAAGGACAACTCGAGGACATCTCCGACCAAGTGCGAGAAAGCGACGGGGAAAAAGGGGAGCATTCCTTTCCCACTATATATAAATTCGTGAAAAGTAAATAGAATACATGCTTGAATTCTTTGTGTGAAAATGGTTTTGTTTGATGGCGAGAATGCGCTATTGTCAAGAGTGAAAATTTGTCTGTTCATTAAATTTAAGGCAATTGCGGACTAGATTAGCGACAACTTATGTCGCGACGAGCTGGTCGCAGCCGAGTTGATGTCGTGACTCGGTCGATTATTGAAGGAAGAAAGGGTGGATGAATTCGCGACCAAAGTTATGTCGCTGACGAGAAATTTACGTCGCGATAGAGCGGTGTGTCGCTACAAGAGTATTCCTTCAAAAGAGTAGTGAGAATTAGCGACAACTTACGATGTCGTAAGGATGCACGATATCCGACCCTTAGGATGACTTGTCCTCCGCAGTTAATTTATGTCGCGACAAACAATATTATCGTGACATAAAAAGAAAAGTTGCCCATTTGAAGCGGCTTTAATTTTTGCCTAAATTTAATGACAGCACAAAATCGGAAATTAGATAGTAATTAATACGAAAACGGGGAATTCAATTCATGGAGCGAACCGTTAGTTTATAATGCCTGAATTTCGAAGAGAATAATCAGCAGAGGAGATTTAGGAAAATATGTTCAGCGTATTCATTGCTTCATTCTAAAAATTTCCATCGTGATGAAGCCTCAAGAGGGGCAGAATGCGAGGAGTCTCATTCAATGCATATGTTGAAAACTTAAAGAAGAATAAATAACCTCGTTCTTCTCGAGAAGCTAAAATCCTTATAAAAGGCGGAAGACAAAGGAAGAATAAAATATATATATATATATATATATATATATATATATATATATATATATATATATATATTGTTTGATATGATTTGAAGTTGTGTGGTGTGGTGATTTTCTTTATTTTAATTGTTAGTAGAATAACAGTAGGATTCAGCTCAGGAGTGAAATTGCTGATATATCATAATCTGAACTAGTTGAAGTAATTAGATTAGAAGGAGGCTGAAACACAAATAAAATGCAGAATAAGGGCCAAATGACATGCAATTTAATTGAAGCACAAAATTACAAATTAGTTTGAATTTGGGCGTGGAGGTCGAGGATAAGGATGGTTATACAATTGAAGGAACAAAACATGTTTTTGAGTTTGTGGTATGAGCCGGTGAGTCAGGAACTTTGTTGGATATAACATCCATTTAAATCCTCATCAAGTGATATAGTCAAGAAAATCCTCGGGGTTAGTCACAGGTTAATCAACCCAAATTCTAGAACTTGTTAGATTAGTGATCAAGGTGAAATCTGGGTGATACAGCAACAAGAAATGATACGAGCCATCCTTGGAGGTTCAGGCCATTCTAGCCATCCTATTTATATGCTAATCACATATACTTTAGTTCCATAAATTGAGCCAAAACAAGCCTTATTTTCAAAATAAGCCAATGGAGACCCCAACCCCATCTAAAGAATCAATCCTCAAGAACCTGTGATTGCAAGAATTCAAGGAGAGGAAGAAATAAAGTTTGAAATTATAAATTTTGAGAACTACTCAAGGAGATAATACGTAAAGGGAAATGAAGAGAAAAGATCTATAATGTAAAATACAATTAAAAGAAAGCTTAAGGGAATAGGTTTTATTCAGGCCTCGACTCGAACAATTAAGTTCTGTGGGTGTTTCAACACCTAGTACCTTAATTATCCATGGAGCCAATAACCCAAAGTTCATAAGAGTGTTAAAGCCTAAAAAAGACAAACACTTGACTATTCCTACTCATATTGTAAAGAAAGAAAATTTGGGCTTGAATTTTACAAATGAGAAAATGGGATCATGCGCTTTGAATAGAAGAAAATCAGGTATCCCAAATATGAAGTCTTGGGGAGTTATTAAAGAAATTACAAGGAGAAAAGGGCAGTATGTGAGTAAGAAAGGAAAAAGAGTATTGGTAATCTTAACCTAAAAATCCCATCCATCCTACCCATTACCCAAGCCTAACATTACAAGCCCAAAAGACCTGATTGATCTTGAAGGTTGGAATTACCTACATTAGTGGAGATCAATATGAACAACAAGTATATGGAATTTGGAAAATTAGGAAAAGATCAAAACTGTGAACATCCTCTGAGGGTTCATTGACTCATTAAGGAAATGAGAAAGAAAACCAACTTACATTTCAGCAGGATCAATTAACTATACTGTTTGTAAAACAATTTCAACAATTTGGTTTTGTATACTAGATAGAGAAAAAAACTAACCTTTGATTTTGGGACTTTAGTCGAATACGTAAAAGAACACAATAGTTTGACCAATTATCAATGCAAAATGTATCGTAAAATGTCCTTTGTTCGAGGACAAACAAATTTTCTTTTCTTTGCTTGGGGACAAGCAAAATTTTAAGTTTGGGGAGTTTGATGAGCTTAAAATAGTCATTTTTAGTCCATTTTTCTGCTTGATTTTAATCTAAAAAAGAATGATTAATATGCAGAAATATGAAGAAACTCACCAAATTGTTATTCAGCAGGGAATTTATAAGAAAGGAGATTATTGCAGTAAAGAGATGCAAAAAGTGGCAGAGCTGAAATTAGAATGACTGGTTGAATAAAAATGGAAGAATGTTGCAGTTTAGAGCTCGCACAGGGAAGATAGGATCTCGCGACATAAGGGAAATCAAAGGCAAATTGAGCAGGACGCAACAGGAATTCCAAGTCAAGCAAGTAAAAGCTAATGAAGACAGGGAATGATGTCGCGACAACATCACGAGGTCGCGACAAGATTAATAGCTTAGTAGTGGAAACCGACAATGGACATCTTAAAAGGTAGCGAAATTAACAAAGGAACTGCACTGCTCCTAAGGTTGATATCAGAAACTGAATGAAACACTCCAAGTCGCGACAAGAAATTAATGTCGCGACATAGACTCGGGCACCAATTTACAAAACCAAGGCGACAAGGCAAAATGAAGTCGATGTGCGCAGGTCTGACTAGACTGCGGATCAACTCGATGTCTCGGCTGTGATAGACAACACCTGTGCATAACCGATACGTCGCGACAGCCCGGGATAATGTCATGACACAAGAAGCACCTTTAGAAGGAGGTGTGACAATGATGAAAATAGTGATGTCGCGACAAGGATTTGAAGTCGCGACATCAGAAAAGACCATGACAGGAATTTTCGTGATGTATGAGGAGACCATTAATGTCGCGACAAGAGATTGATGTCGCGACAAAAGAAAAGCCTGCTGAAACAAGTACTGAGACTATTGATGTCGCGACAAGAGATTGATGTCGCGACATGAGAACAATCTAGCCGTGAGACCAAGTATAATAAACTAATATTGCTAGTTGATGTCGCTACAAAGCATCGAGGTCGCATAAGAAAAGTCATACGAGCCGGAAGGATGTCGCGACTCGTGCTAAAAGTCGCTGCAACAAACACCGAATGAAATCCGATGTCGAAACATCACGAGGTCGCGACAGACAGAAATGGGCTACCAATTTGCAATCCACCAAAAGTGCATCAAATTAGGCCCAACTTTAACTCCTATAAATACGCACCGCTATCAAGGAAAGCAACTCTACGACTGAAAAGAGAGATCCGGGTATCAAGGCCTCAGATTTCAATTTTTCTTTTCTTTTTTTATTTTTTAGATTAGTTTGTTCTTTATTTTAAATTTGGATCTGAACGTTAGCTGTTAAAGTTTTAGCTGAATGCAGAATTCTAATTTCCTTCAAATTACTGTCTAGTTGTTTGAATTTTCAGACAAATTTTGGAATTAACTACCGCTGCCTATTTACGCTGCTTTGATCAGTAAGCTATCAGATGGTGTAATCTAGTGATTTAGAAACCCAGCTTCCATTGAATTGAAGCTATCGTTTAAATTATCTTTCTCAAGGTAATTTTATTCATTAATGTTGAATTTCAATAGAATCTACTTGTCAGGTCTCAGGTATTTCTATCGATCTCAATATCGTTGTCTCATACCCATTAACCCGGATTGTTTCAAGCTCGATCAGAGGCCTCTCGAGTGATGGCTGCAGAAAGCATTCCCGAGAGTGATGAACAATTTCGAAGGTATGCTAACCTCGATATTGTTTATCTAGTGTGTTTCGTGAAATTAAATCATAAATCCTCTCTCACTGAGACGAGAACGAAGCTGGGCTATTTATCGCTTTGCTTATAAGAGAGTTCACCTCGATTCAAATAGTGAATTTAATCCCGTGTTAGCAAGGATCTAATCAAGGAGAGGATGAGCTATTCTAATTTCGAGGAAGAGAAACCAGTATAGTGTAAACCTATGCAATGACTAAATCTAAGGAGCTAAGGTTTATAGTCCATGTTGTGGGTATGAAGTATTGAGAAAGAAAAATACCCAGAACAAGGCAACCCAGATTAAAAGTAGTTATCTAACACTCTGTCTTCGAGAGAAACAGTGAAGATTAGATAATGAAAGGTGGGTTTTGGAGAGATCCAACTGCATCTATCATATCTCTCGACTAGTTTCAAACTGCGGGTCTAATGTGCAAACATACAAAGGTAATCAGAATTGATGTTTCACAATAGCCGTATTTTCAATGCTCCATTTAAAGATAACCGTTCAAACTTAAATTAGAATTTATTATTCTTTATTAAATTCATTTGTTCTCATTTAAATTCTTTTTTTTTTTTTTTTTTTTTTAGTTTCTCATAATTTTGGGCTTTCAAATCTGATTCAAATTGTCTATCATAGTCCAAATAGTATAAAAGCTTGGAGTAGTCGTGGTAGTTGATTGAAAATTCTGAGATCTCTCTGTGGATCGGAGACATCCGACTCTAAATCCATTTTATTACTTGCTTCCGACCAGGTATCATAGATCTTGGATCAAAATCAGAAAGAATTTTATCTAATCTTAAGGAAACCGATTTTAATGAGTATACTTGCAATGAAATATAATCAACAAGTTTCATGACATTATTGCTGGGGATTAGACAATAGTCCATTGGTAATAACGTCATAAATTTGTATATGTCTTTGATCCATGTCAACAGTAAGCTATCAGCCAATCCATCCCTGGGATGACATCGAACTTTGACATGTCCATGATCCTCAGGTCCACTGTGAGTAGAGTCCCCGAGATCTCTAACTCACAACCTCGACCTATCATCCTTATTCTCGCCCTAATCCCTAGGGAGAACTCACGCACAATCCGCTCCTTTAAGGCTCTAACCCTAAGCCCAACTCTCTCTATGGTCGTGGTCGTTCCAACCATGAATCCATATCTCAGAGGCTTAAGTCCTACAATCCCGACCCGAACTCGGGACAACTTCACCCATTCCTCGACCTCCTAACCTCGCCAAGTTTCAGACCACGTGACCCTCATTAACAACCCAAGCCAAGCCTCGTGAACCTAGTCACATAATCCATCACAGCCATCGCCCCTCGTTTCAGCCTCTAGGAACTCCCCGAGCCTCGTAATCTCACAACCGAAAGTACTACCCATGAACAGCCTCAAATCCCGCCATGTCATAACCCTAAGTCCTAGGAAGTCCCAACATTCACCATGTATTTGCTTACTGAGCTGATAGCGACTCTGATCCAGAGCCACAGGGGATTCCCAGGCTTCAGATGCCTTCAGATCGAGAAACTCAGCTGGTTCAACACCGATCTCCCCGGAATGTTCCAGGATGATGCTTCCTAACCCTGATGCACAGATCCTCTCCCCGAATTACCCAGCATACCACCGTATGACAGCGTACTGGTCAGAATACCTACACCCGCAGAAAGCCTGGCCGACGACACCGCGGCCGGGTCAGTCGCTCCAGCAGTTCGACCAAGGCCCCTTGACATCCTATACGCTCGCCCTCTACTAGCCATCATCACAACAATGGCACGTTTCAATTTCAATTCAAGATCCCAAGGCATAAACACCGCCCGAGACACTAATCATACATAAATCACAGATTAGCTACATTGTCCTTGCATTCTCTATAGTAATGCAAGGCAATCAATTTTGCATTTAAAATATTGTTTTCTAACAAAAATTTTTCGAAAATTTCATTTTTTGAAAATTTTATTTTTCGAAAATTTTATCAAATTTGATTTGATTTGATTTGATTTATTTATTTATTATTATTTTTATTTAATAAAAAAAAATTTTCTTTCGAAAATTTTTGTGACGAACAGTGTTCATGAACCGTGTTCACGAACAATGTCCAAAAAATTGACTTAGAAACAGCATCGAAGTCAAACCGTCGTAATAGCCGAGCGCACGGTGCGTACGCCTGCCGCCGCAGCACGCCGCACCGCGCGCTTCAGCCGCCAAACGCTATGCCTCACAAGGCCGCCGGGCGCCGCGCTTCGCCACGCTCGCGCTCCAGCCCGCAAGCCCTGCGGCGCTCGCAGAGTCCGCCGCCAGCTTCGCGCTTCGCGCTTCGCTGGGCCCGCGCCATCTCGCGCGCTTCATACTACAAGATCCGTGTGTCACTTCGCGCCCCGCGCCCCTTGCCGTGCCTCTCTCGGCGCCCTCGCGCCTAGTTTAACTGCTCAAATGGGCAGTGGCCCATTTCAGGTTTTTGCTCCAATATTTTTATTTATTTATTTTTTCATTTTTCGCTTCCTTGGGTTTCAAATTTACTGAAAAATTTTGAAAAAATATTTATACATATTTTTTTTTTCATTTTCCATACTTCAAATAAATTTATAAAAATTTATTTTCTCTTATTTTCTTCAACTTAGAAAATTATTTTCATCACCTAATAGGCCAAATAAATTTATAAAATTTATTCTTTCTCATTTTTGTTCTAGTTTTGTACACTGCAAAAATTTTCCAAATCTTTCCACCACACCTAGGTGCTATTTTTTTTTTCCTAAGCACACAACATTCACATAACATGACATGGTATATATACCATTAATCAAACATTCACACAACGTTTCATCAAATCACACACAAAACACAACAACACATGTATGCAGTGTCCTAGTTTTGTCCCGTGATTTCCCCAGTGTAATCTCATACCTACATCTGACATCGAACCACACCTAAGCAAGGCATACCTAAACTCGAGCTCCCTAGGCATTCGTGATACCTAAGCTCGGAGCAATTAAGTTGTGACGCCCTAACTCGGTGTTCGCGACTACCCGCCAACTCACGGATTCTCGTGGAATGTCGTGTGACCCGACATTTTTCACGAAAAATCCCAAGTAGTCTCCTTTGTACGGGGAGCTCTACCCAAATACGTTACCTGCATAAACCCGTTTCTAAACAGTCCAATATACGCTTTATGATTTAAAACGGCCACTGGGGCCCATAAACAAAAGACTCCATACATGCCAACTAAGAATCCATAACTATATACCCAATAGTTACAAGAGTTAATATGTTTTACTTTATACAATACATACATTAAACTTAAAAAGTTCTAATACATATACATCAAAGCCACAACCCGGGCTTTCTTCTAATCCTCTCGATCTTCAGATCTAGTCAGTCTCGCACGCTCCCGTACCGTAAAACATCCCCCGAAGCGTGAGCCAATGCTCGCAGTGGAATCACCCTGCTGGCTACTTCACTCACCTAAGGCAAAGGCAATGTTCCAATGAAAACACACATTCAAGCAAATTCATGATCCTACTTGAATGTCTACATGACCAACTCAGATCCCGAGTCCTCACCGACTCCATCACACTCGCCTAAGCCTCGTGATGAAAATTCATTATTTCGTTTGTCATGACAACCCTCCGATGTAAAAGAGTATCAATCGGGCCGCCCGACGATTGATATTATTTTGTTGGTTTGTGGACAACCTCCGATGTGTATATATCAATCGGGCCGCCCGACGCATTGATATATTATTTGTTTGTGACATCCGATGAATATCATTCAGGGCCGCTCCGACGATTGATATTTTTAATTTGGACTACCCACGATAATTAATATTTTACAACCCTCCGAACCGCTTTCTGTGGTCTATCCCATGCACTCACTCCTATATTCTGTGTCTAAGGCATATGGAATGCATGTGTATGCCAATTCCACATGTTTAATTCATAGGTAAATATATAAACATGCATATATTTACAAAATTTTAATTCACACAATCATGTCATGTAAATTAATTAATTCATACATCAAAAATTAGCTCACTGGGCTAATGATCAAACACGAGCAATTCTACTTGAATTACTCGAATTAACTTATATTTTCAAAAATTATATTTTGAGAATCGTTTTAGAATAGTGAAACCTCAAGCATTATTCCCCCGAAAATCACAAATCATCCTGCTCACTTATGGAACTCCGGTTTCACGGCCATTTCTCCGCCTCAATCCAATCAATACACGCATCAACACACAAATGCATAATTTTACACCAATACGTGGGATGCCCATGATCGCTTCCATTTGATTTTCAAAATTTGTATCAATTCGATCCTGTTTGTGGATTGACTAAACGCCCTAACGGCTCCTTATTCGACTCAAACATTCGTAAAACACTTAAAAATGGAATAAAAACCTGCGTAGGAGAAACCCCTACCTCCTGAGTTTGTTGAAACTCATTAAAATCGAGTCCACGCTGCAGCTCCGCTCCGCGTAGAATGTCTTTCCTTCGCCCGAAGATCGCCAATCTGGCCTGGATTGCCAGATTTTTGTGAGAGAAGCGAAGACCTTCTCTCATCAAAAAACTTATGTTTGGCTACTGGAACTCTCCCACGTTTTCTTCCCTTTTTGGCATTTTAAGAAGACAACACTATTTGTGGTTTGTCTTATTATCCAACTTAAACTATTTAAAAATGACCACCATGTCCCTTCATTTCCCAATTTTGACATTCGACACTATCTCGACCGTCCATTTTCATTATTTCTTTACTCATACCACTTATGGCACATGAATACATGTTATATATGACTTTCACAGATCGAATAGATTTACTAAGACCTAAACGCGATGCCCTCAAAAACGTGTAAATTTCAACCGTCTCTAATTCACGAAATTTTACGCGGTTAGCTAGATTTCACGACGCATTCTAACAAAGGAACTGCTTCATCATCCAAGATCTATAGAATAAATTACGGAATTTTAACCGAAATTACTATTTTGTAACCGAAATTACGATTTTGCCCTTTTTCCAAAAATTGGAATTTCTCGGGTCTTACAAATCAATTTTCAAAAATTCCAAACACATGATTAATTCTATAGTTCCTATAAAATGTAATCTTGTGGAATTAATTTGTGTAACATATAAATGGGCTTGGGTGGGGCCCAACATCTCATGTATCATTTATTAAATAAACTTGACACTGAATGTATAATTTGTTTTTTATAATTCGATCATGAATAATTTCATATTTGTTATTGCACTAACATTGTTTTTTATTGATAGCGCTTATGATGTGCCGTCAAGGTACATATTATTTCATATTTGACTTTACTCGTTTATTTTATTCATTTATTTATTTGTTGATGGTTTGATGTACAGTTGTGTAATTATGAGAGATAATTTTTGCTATTTATTAGTTAATCAATCAATGATCACAACTTCCATAATTGGATTAGTAGAGACCCGACTTTAGGGGCTTAAAAGGGTGCTACGACTCACTACTGTACCTTTCCAATAAGTAACATGACCTCCGAATTTGAACTCGATTTCGTAGACATGTATTTTTTAAACAAGGAGCGCATTAGGGTTTTTATTTCGTATTTTGTTTTCCCTTAAAAAAAAAAACTAAAATAAGTGGTGATTCCAAATACCATTTTTTAAAAAAAATGGTTTTTCAAAAAAATAAAAAAAGCGAATCTCACAATTGAGTGAGGATGCACATAAAAAATACGGGTCTACAGGCCTCTCATTCTTTGATAAGAGAGGTTCATCATTTTCCTTTTTTTCTACATCCCAAACCAAAAAAGAGATGCCCTCTTTTATAGGGAAAAAAAAGCCTCTTTCCTACTAAAGAAGAAACCTCATCGGGTTCCAAATTTTGGAAGTCTACACATAGCCATTGGATTCCTAGATGACAAGACATATTTGAAAAGAAAACTATTTCTCGAAGACTGCATCTAATTTTGGACAATTTCTATTTTATGGTTGTTGGGATATATATGAACTATTTGGTCATGTCATGCTATTTAATGAAAAGTTAGCCATGAAAAAAATGCTTAGGATTGAAATTTGAAAGCAAGATTAGAAGGAAATAAAATATTGCAATAAATATTAGACATTAAAAAATTGTAATCACAATATACGGATAAATAATCATAATTTTTGGATATTAATTGTTTGATAGCATGATGTTTTGATTTGACAACATGGAATATAGAGTGAGAACATTTATCCCCATTTGACGAATTATTTTTTTATATAAATATTTTTAAATAAAAAAAATGTATAGTATGATTGAGATATGAGAATAAGTTGAAGTATAATAAATTTGAGATGGACTGAAATTGCATTGAATTCAAATAATCATCTCGCAGTTGTGACAAGAATATGGCTAAATTAGAGTGCACATAATGTATGGGTGTCTGATATGGTTTTAAAGTAATGTATGATTGAAGTTTTCATAATTATGTTTGTGTTTATTTGAATATATAACTTAATTAAAAAACTACACTATGGCAGCTCCACATATATATATTAAATTGGTAATGAGCATCGATTAAATATGTGACACCTCAAATTTCAGGGGTCCGTTGACAACTCGTCAACCGGCGGAAAATTCTTGTGGATGCCTAAAATTCACACCACCCCATTGAGTACCCTTTCTCAGACCTGTGGATTTGTTCAAAATCTGCACTCTCCTTTGTATCATGAGCTCACCCAAATACAACCTGTGCGATTTCATGGTAACCTGTCCCAATATTATACAACGACCACACCGGGTCCACATACAAGTAAAAATGGCCACGTAAGGCCTATTTATCCATATAAATACAATCTATATCACCGAAGCCACCAAGAGTTATTACATCACTCTTAATACAAAACATTATGTTAAAACTAACATGTTCTAATATAATATACAAAAATACGGATCAAGGCCAATCCGAATTCGCCTATAATGTTGGCCTCTAAGGAGCACCGCTCGTCGCACATGTCCTGCACTAAAGGGGGTCCTAAGATCTTCGGGGCGAGCTAACGCCCAGTGTAGATGTTCATGCGGTTATTCCCCACCTAAATGCACATGAATGGTCAAACAACCAAGCACACACCAACCTACGACATGCAATCCTAGCATAGAATCCTACTTGTCATGAATGAGACGCGACTCATCATGCCCCATGTACCAAGTCCTCACCGACTCCCTCAAACATGCATTTTATCATGAATGAAAACCATTTTCAAACAAAGGTATTTGTGTTTACCCGTGGACAACTCTCCGATATAAATAGTGGACACACTCCGATAATATATTTTGTGGACAACCCTCCGATGTATATCAATTGAGTATACTCCGATAAATAATATTGTTGGTCAACCCTCCAAAACAATTCTCTCAAGAAACCACCGCGCACTCACTTACCGTTATAGGTGCCCCAATGCATGTAAAATGCAAATGGTTACTTCATTTCCTTAACTCCGCAACACCATGCAAAACCGTGGATCTCCATCGACTTCATCCAGTACGAGTCCATAACCCATTTACCAAGGATGGTGAATGACAACAACTATGCACTCACACCCACACCATGAGATGTCCCCGTGCACCAGTGCAATGCAATTATGCCATTGCACTCTAAGTCATGCCCAATGCATAAAGACCTCTACATGGACACCCTATACCGTACACTCCACTGTGTACCATGGACACTCATGTCTAATGCACACAAAAGTCCATACATTCATTAAACGTTAACATACATACAGTCATACTAACATTTATCACATTCATGTCAACACATCAAACAAGCATGCATCAACATTATTCCAACTACTACTTAGACAAGTAATACACTAAAATCCCTAAAGGCACCATGGCGCATAATGCCCAATAAACTAGCCTACAACATGCCATGCAATAGCCATGTCCACACGAAAACACATCACAAACCCAATATGTTAGAGCACACATATTGACATCCAAGCATGACACCTCTTAATCAAGAAATGCCATTTCAATCAATCACACAAACACATGTTAACATTTCATCAAGTCACTACCTAGCCGGGCACGACACACCTCATTTCCTAGGCTAATTCATGGCATATCATGCACCTAAGATAGCCTACAACCTGCCATGTAATGGTCACTTTAGCACACAACTCCTCATATCCACACAACCAACAATTAGCGCACTTGTTGTAACAATCAATTTTTCAACAATGATGTGAGCACCAATTGCCATTTAAAAGCATATGGTCAGATTCTAGACTCCAATAGCTTTCCATAGAGTCCAAAAACACCCTGAACCAAGTTCTGACGAGAAAGCTATGGTCACCGTTGGAGGCCTCAGAGGAACAAAGGATCACGACGGAACCGTGAGGGGTCACTGTTTTTCATCATTTTCGGAACCAATTATGAGCCTACAAATTTTATCAAACTATAAATGGATGGATTCTAGATTCAAAGGGCTTTCTTCCATAGAGTTCAAGAATCTAAATGTGAGCGCCTTGACGAAAGTTATGGTCGCCCGGTTGAGGCCTTGCACAAACAAAGGCTTGGGCAGCCGCAGAAACCGCACGAAATTGCATCTCTGTGGCCTACGAAGCTCCCGTACATGCTATTTTTCCTACCCAAACTCATCCCGGAAACAACCCTTTCACCCGACAACAAACCCGTTCAAATTGGGACCACAAATCGGCCATAAACATGGCACAAAACTCATCATGAACTTAGCCCAAAATCAGTTTCAAAGCTACCCAAAAAAAAACTGGACATCATAGCTCAAAACTAGAAAAAAATCAGTTTTTGTGTCCGGGAACACAACCAAACAGCCCCTATGGCTCAACCAAGACCAAAATAGCATTTAGATGAAATATAAACCTAAGTAGAAAGGTTCCCTACCTCTTGGAGCGAAGACGAAACTTTTTGGAGTCCCGAAAACCCGAGACCCACGACCTTCCCAAACTTCCGCTGACCGACTTAAAATTCTGATTTCTATGGTCCACACGTTGCCCTCGACGAGTACTCCAACTTTAAGTCTTGGCCCGTCGGAAACCGAGCCGTAAATCGCCGTAAATCTTAAAGAGAAGATATAGCTTCTCTCACTAGCTTTTCTTCTCCAAACCCAAAATCTTCGCAGTGAAACTCGCTGTCATTTGCATCCACGCGTAGCTCTCGCCGAAAGTGTATGAACTTTAAATCTCGCCTCGACCTGAGCCCCACCAATCTCGATCTCCGTGATCAGAGAGAAGGAAGAACTTTTCTCTCTCCCTCTCACTCTCACGCCCATCGCCCAAAAATGGGGAGAAAAAATCGATTTTCTCTTCTCGCTTCCTTTTAAGTTTGTTGACGTGGAGTTTATTTGCGCCACGCGTCCACTACTCGTCCGGGTTCGTTTATGTCCCGAAACAATTTATTTTCGTCTCAATTCAATTTATATTAAATGAACTTAACTTAAGTCATTTCCTAATTCTCGAGATTTTTAAGAAATTCTCATTCCTGAGGTTACTAGATACCTAACTTCAAAAATTCATAAAGAATTTCCACTATCTAGGAATTTAGCGAAACTTTTTTGAGTTATTCGTTTTTGTGAGACGGATTCAATGACGCAATTCCGCTTCGCCATCCGGAAGCCTGGGAATTTTTGAAGCTTCCTAAGCCATTTTTAAGAATTTACTATTTAATTTTATACTTTTAGAAAATTTTAAATTTTTTGGGGTTTTACAGAATATTGATAAGTTTAGGCTACTGATGTTGTAACAATCATAATGGAGTTCAAGACACTAAAGCTCCTTTCGGAATCCAAAAGTACTAATGAAAAAAATAGAAAGAAAAAGTGCAAAAGTAATAAAATTTAGAGGAAAAAAAAAATAGGACTAAATTTAATAAATTTATTTTATATTTTCATTAAAACTCATTTTATTTATTTCTTTTTAAAAATATATAAAAATTTGAAGAATTTTGATTATATTTGAATATTTTTTTTATATTTTTCACTGTGAAATTAAACATATGAGAAAGTTATTTTTCTTAATATATTTGTTTTCATTATACTTTTCGAATTTCAAATGGAACCTAAAATTATACAGTGATAGCAAACAAGCCAGCTCATTTTGAGGGAAAGAGAATTTCTTTCATGTATGAAACTGTTTCTCTTCGCTAACAAGAAATGGGGGTAAAGTTTTTGGATATAGATAAATTTGAATATCCGGTTCTTGATTTATGGCATATTAAGTATGATATATATATATATATATATATATATATATATATATATATATATATATATATATATATATATATATATATATTTTAAAACATTGATAAGGGGGAGAAATTTATGAAAATATTCAATAATTTTTTTTTTAAAATAATAAAATAAACAATAATATATTTAAACTATTTTATACGTTTGTTTTATTAAGTATGATCAAGGATAATATTTTATTAAATATTTTTTATATTTTTTTATTTTTTAACAGCACTCTAGGGACAAATACAATGTTGTAAACTGTTTTTATTGAGACTCAAACTCGAGACCCCTCCCCTTTCTATGCACTATTTTTTTGAAACATGAAGCACTTTACCACATAAAGTAGGCATGCACTCTACCACATAAGCTAGGCATGCACGAACTATATTTATTTATTTAAAAATAAAAAAATTGGTTATAATAGAATATGTTTTGTTACAGTTTAAATTATATTAATAATTTAGTTATTAAATTAAATTTATAAAATAGTACAACTTCGTTCATTTTAATATTTTAATTTTTTTGAACAAATTCATATCTTTAATATTTTAAATAAAAAGATTGGTGAATACTAAGATAAATAAAAATTAAAGTATTTAGCTATAAAAAAAACATTAAAATTATAATTGCCAATGAGGCTTGATTTAGTGATTAAGGGCTGGATGGGGCATATGTAATAAAAAGTGAACAGTATAAAAAAACAGAAATTAGTATACAATTTTTTTAAATATTTAATTATCATATAAATATATAAGAAAATTATTCTAAAAATTATGATGAGATGACTTCATATGTTTAGTAATAAATTAAGTAAAATTTTAAATAAAATAAGTAGAACAACACAATTTAAGGGGTTGTTTGTTTACTTTTTCTAAAAACAATTTGCTTTCAGATTTTAGGGCCAATTTGATACTGCTTCTTATGACAATGTTTCTAGCGAAAACACTTTTTCACAACACTTCTATATTTATAGGAATCTGAAAAAATAATTCTCCTAGTCTTTTTTATAACATGTGGGATATGTATAAAACTTTTATATAATAAAAATTACTAAAATGGATATTTAAAAATTAATTACAAAAAAAAAAAATCATAATAAACCAAAAATTTTAAGGAAAATTATGTTATAGTTTATCAATATGATTCTATTTAAAAATATAACATATATATTTTTTAATAACAACTTTTGAAAAATAAGAATAAAGTTAGTGCATTCAAAATATAAATAATATGTTTGTACATAAAATTTAAAATTTGAAAATTTGAAAATACTATTATTTTAATTTTTATATTTATCTTTTTTATTTTGAATGTTTTTATTTTAAAATATTAAAAATATAAATTTGTATAAGTTATAAAGTATAAATATTTTAATAAAATATTAAAACTCATTAATTTTACTTTAGAATTTTTTTACGAATTTATATTTTTAATATTTTGAAATAAAAATTCAAATAAATCAAAATATAAAATTAAAATTAAAATGAAAATAATAGTAATTTTAAAATTTATATTTTTAATATATGCACAAACATATTATATACATTTTTTTTGAATACACTTTACTTTCCTTTTTCTAAATCTTTCAAGCTCTGATATTTAAAAAATATCTTTCTTTTTTTGGGTTTTGTGACGGTCGTTAAAAATGACATTTTTGGAACAAGAACTTCCTTCCACACTTTAACTGTGACACCCTTATCCCGGGGGTCCCGTTGACAACCCGTCAACCCGTGGAATACTCGTGGATGTCGAGTAACCCGACTCCACACCATCGTATCCCCTTTTTTGGGACCCATGATTTATCTAAAATCTGCAGAGTCTCCTATACTGAGCTCTACCCAAAATACAACTCGTATAATTACGGCAACATGACCCAATATTATACAATCCAATTACTAATTCGATTCGTGCTACAAAGAGGGTGCTATGAATCAATGTTTTATAACCTTAAATTACTCCATCATCGCACAGAATCACCCAGATAGCATCTAGGATCAACACAAGGATGCGGGTTTTCTTCGTACCAAAATGATTTACAAGAGGGCTCAAAATGCAGGAAATTTGTTTGACCTGCATTTCAAAAGTGTGTGAAGCCGATGTTGTGGAAATTGAAAATGAAACGAACAAACTAAAATAAAGTGTAAAAGAAATCCTCAAGTGTCAGGCTGCCAAGTCGGGTTAATAGGGTTACAAAGAGGTCCTCGGTTCATTTCATCGCTACTGGGGAGGATAACCTATAGTCAATTCCCGAACTCCGATTCTACTTAACTTTAAAACTAAACCCTAATAAATTTCCTTTCATAGAAAGCATTTATTAGCATTTATGGTTCCTATAGTGAAAATCTATCACCTCGACTCCATCCTACAATGATTTGTAAAGGGCAAACTAATGAATCTCATGATCTATTAATAAGCATCCACTGAACCCTAAAAGATTACCAAGTATCGAATAACGAGGATGCATCTACAGTGAAAATATAACCCCCAACTCCACTTCCAAAGGGCTCGTAAATAGCAACTAATGGATATTAGTACTAAAGCTAAGAATACATCAACCCCAAAAAGCTTGCCAAGTATTGGCCAAAGAAAATACATCAAAGAGCTTTAAACCTAGAGTTGCAATTGGGGAACCAAACAGCAAACTCGGGCTGAAAAACAGGGGAACAAAATGCAAACCTTACTTCCCAAGCCTAGCAACCCTTTCTTCAAGGATACGAGACCTTAGCCAAACATCCTTTGAGCTGTCATCCTCAAAGTGAGTGTTTAGTTTCCTAGAAAGTGAGAGAAAATGAAAAATAGAAGAGAGAAAACTGGAAGAAAACAGAGCACCCGTATTTGCTTCCGTCTAAAAAAAACTTTTTTTTTTCAACAGTGTATTACAATGGCTTATATAGCCTTACAATCAAAGTGAAATACCAAAATAACCTAACTAAAACTATTACAATGAGGGTAGAAAGGAGAAAAACCAAAATCCGGTCATTGAAGAGCCGGGAATTTTCGCTGTAGGAGAAAATTCGCTATGTAGCGAAAAATCTCAAATAGAAATAAAAATTTGCTATTCAAAGATCACTATCCTCCTGCTTCATCACTATTCACGGCCATCGCTCCATTGAGCTTACATCGCTCATCATGCACTATTCATCTGATTCATGCTATTTTTGCTTTCTTTTCCTTTTTATGATATTCTTTTCTTATGATTTTTGATCCGCATCGCGAGTTCGACTGCACTCTTCATGCTGAATGATCTCGACAAACTTGGCATTAAAAGCTGCAAAAACTACAAAATTAGCCACAAAATATGATCGCAGTACAATAGGGACCCAAACAAGTCAATTGGGTTAATTATAACAATTAGTACACAAAAAGCGCTCAAAACCTATTAAAAATAGGGTTCAAAATAGCACTTTTTGGGCACTAATCAACACCGGGTCCACATACAAGTAAAAATGGTCACGTAGGACCCATTTATCCATACTCAAACATATAAGCACATGACAATAAAACCATAGTCCATAAGAGTTTAAAAGTATCACTCCATGCAAATAAAATACAACCCATATATATTTACAAATCATATATCATCAAAACCACAAATCAAAAACTTACTTCATATGTGAGTCACGAATCTTGGTCAATAGTGGCTGTACTGAAGGGGGTCCCGACAGGGTGAGCAAAGCCCCGATAGTGATAATCTCCTCTGAGTTCTTTTCTGTGCACATGCGATAGTCGCCTGTCGAACACACATCCAGTCATGACTATACACATGTGCGAATGTCTACATGCCATGAATGAGACTCGACTCACCATGCCCTTATGTAGAGAGCCCTCGTTATCCGTCACTCAATATGTCATTGATAATATATCCGTCACTCAGAGCTCATCTATATATCATAAGCCCCGAATGTGACAATAAATCAGTACCAATGACCCATGTATCGAAAAGCCCTGGTTCCCATTACCCAATCACAGTGTCAATGAAGCTGACAAATCCTGAGTCAATGCCGACTCACATCACTGGCAGAAGTCTATGTGATAAACATGACCATGTGTCTTCTTTGGGCAACAGAACTTTTCGAATCACACCACGGGTCTCTTACATATGTACGGAGAACTTTCGAATCACAGCGGGTCTCTTACACCCACGTATTTCGGACTTTTCACACAGGGGGTTAACGGTCCCTTCTTGCTCCATCGACACATTAATTACATTTCTTTTTATGTTTTTAAGCGAGCGAGACATTCTTGGACGTCGTCGAAATGCGGCTCACTACCCATTCTGACATATTGGATACTCGATACCATGCACCCACGGTCGGCGCGATGTGACCGTGCACCATGAAATGCATGATGCCAATGCATTTCCTTCATGTTATATATATAGTGCTACATGAAACATTTACATACCATGGACAATTCATGATTTTTTATATATTGACATCTCTGATCCATATTGTACATTAATATATATTAACATAGTTTACAACGGTATATTTATTTAATATTTAATAATAACACACAAAATGGCCCAAATCTCGGACCCATAAAGCGAGGGCACCTTCTCCCTTCATGGTTGGAATCAGAATTATTGGGATACCCAAAACACATCCTGAAAACCCGAGACATCAGTCCTAGGATCAAAACCAAACCTCAGCCACAGTGCAGGAATTTGCCGAAAGGAAATAGTCAGAAAATCACATCCGGTTTGTCATAAACAATCCCAAAAATTTAACACATTGTAACTTGATCCAAAAATTCAACCGATTTGTCAGAAAACGATCCAGAAAATTCTAAAATTTCTACACCAATTAAAATTTGAGGAGGCCGAAATTCTGACTCTACAGATCTAAGACAATCCCAAGCCATTAAATGGTCTTTAGGTTAGAAATAACAAAAGTAGAAAAATTCCCTACCTCGTGGAGTTTGATGAAACTCCAATATTTTGATACACAGTATTAGCCTCATTTGCGTGGATCGACTTACTAACCTTGACCAGATAAAAACTTATGATCCGATTTTCATAGATCTGAGAAAGAAGCGAAGAAAGAAATAAAAAAAAAAAAAAAAAAATCTCTGAGACGCTCTCCCTCTCTCTGTTATTTTCCCATCTCAATTTTGACTTTATTCTTTTTTTTTTTCTTATTATTATTATTATTATTATTATTATTATTATTTTGGATACGTGGATCATATTGTTTTATTCGGATCCATTTCTATCCTGAAATAATTTATTTCTTTTCAGTTCACTTTATTTTAAATGAACTTAGCCCAAGTCATTTCCTAACCCGAGAGATTTTATTAGAATCTAGTCCTGAATCCTTTAGCGACTTCATCACGAGAAAATCGTAAAATATTCGATTATCTCGGAATTTGTGAGGCTGCAGGTCACTAGGATCGCGAGGCAGATTTAACGACCTGGTCAGTTTCGTCATCAAAGATACACCAAAATTTACGATTTTCAATCGAAATTACCGTTTCTACTTTTTCGAAAGTCGGATTTTTACGGGGTTTCACCTCCCCCTCTTAAAAATAATTTCGTCCACAAAATTCCTGCGCAACCACATGCAATCAGGGCATATGCAACGGTACCTTCATCCTCGAATAGAGGATGGCGGTGCATCGTGTCCTCATGTTCCCGTATTTGTCTCATTCTTAAATCCTTGGTGCTGCCATAGCACTTAAGCCTCAACCTCACAGTCTTGCATGCAAAACTGGTCTCGGCTATCCATGATACGCCTTTGGTCCCTCCTCGAAAGGTCCCATCAATAGTATCAACAAAAGCTCGCCCCGATCCTACATGAGTTAGATCTGGAGTGTATTTCCGGAGCATGGAGACATGGAATATGTCGTGAGCGCTCGGTAGACACCGGGTGGTAATGCCAGTGGTAGCAAGCTATGCCCACCCTCTCGAGTACCTCGAAGGGCCTAATATATCTCGGCGATAGCTTTCACACTTGCCAAGGCACGATCACTCATCTCTTGGGGTATGACTTGAGAAGACATGATCTCCACCTCAAACTCACAGGAATTAGTCTTCGTGGTAAGCTCTAACTCTTCCATCGGCTCTAAGCCGTGAGAAGACGTTTATGTATCAATTCCACCTTCACTGAGGTGTCACTAATCAACTCCGGACCCGTGGTGGATCTATCTCCTACCTCGGTCCAACAAATTAGAGATCAACATGGCCTCCCATATAATGCCTCATATAGCGCCATCTGTATACTTGCATGATAAATATTGTTATAGGCGAACTCGACCAAGGGAAATTGCTCCTCCCAGCTACCCTTGAGATCCAGGACGCATGCTCTTAGCATGTCCTCCTAACACTGTAGTCCTCTCTGTGGCCAGTGATCTGTGGATGGCAGTACTCATCCTGTTTAGCATCTACCATAAATCTCCTGTGGCTCTTATCATTTATTTGTAAACACAGGATCCGATCAATACTATGGAGACTAGCACTCCATGAAACCGTACAATCTCTCGTATGTACAACTTGCAGAATTCCTTTAGTGTGAAGGTCATCCGCATAACAAGAAAATGTGCGAACAGTAGTGATCCACTATCACCCACCACGTCAATAGCCATGATATCTAAAGTGGCGAACAGGTCACCAAAATCCATCGTGATGTGCTCCCACTTCCCGCCGGCTACCTCTAATGGGTGAAGTAACCTGGCGGCCTCTAATCGCTCAAATAGCAATTTGTTGACCGTGGATGACATAACCAAAATCCCCAATGTGTCTCTTCATCCACACATCTAGTAACTCACGCGGCCAAGAAGATCTGATACATCTTCGTGCCACTAGATCTGCTTGCAAAAGCAAGAACAATGGAATTCCCGAAGGATCTCCTCTCTCAGCTTTGCCAATTGGGGAACCACAGTTCGTCCTATACCAGATACCATAGATTCTGTGAATGGATTAGCCCTCGTCTTGCGTACCGACCCTCATGCTGAGTCACCCAATGAACCGTATCTCGGTGTCACGCCTGGGGCTAAATCGCTCCCCTTTCGATAGGGATGTAAATAAAGCGTCCCCTGAGTCTCGAGCATCTGCCACTCAAATTTTCAGCCAGTAGTAAAGTGACTTGATGCAGGCAGCATTAGCCCACCACATTTTCCTTACCCAGATGGTAATGTAAAGTGAAGTCATAATCCTCCAGATACTTCATTCAATTGCATTGCCTCATGTTGAGGTCCCACTGTGTAAAGATATACTTCAGACTTTTGTGGTCTGAAAATACCTCAGGCACTCACCATACAAATGGTAGCGCCATCTTGGCGAAGACTATAGTACGCCAACTCCATGTGTCATGTGTCGGGTAATTAAGCTCGTGGTTCTTCAAGCGCCGTGAACCATAAGTTACAACTCTCGGCGCATTAGAGCATCGATCAGATCATGAGCATCACAATACACTATGTACCTCATCCCCTTTGGACTATCAGAATGGAGTTGTAGTATCAGCACAATTCCTAAATTCCTTCTCTACGAGTCATTCCACTCGGGTACGACTTCTTTCCTAGTAAACATAGCTAGGGCTCGAGGTGAAGTGCTCGGTCTAATAAAACCCTTGTCCAACAATTTTGTATCTGGACCTTGAGATCCTATAACTCAACTAGCGCTATCCTATGTGGAGTCATAGAAATGGGTGACGTACCAGGGTGTAACTCAATAACAAAGTCTACATCCCTGTGTGAAGGTAATCCCGGTAGTTCATCCGAAAAAACATCCTCGTACTCCGCAGGCCACGGTAGACTCGAATCTCGTCTGCCTCGTGTGCTCCTAAGGTAAGGCTTGCTACTTGACCCATCAGTTGTCAGGTGCCACACCGGAGTCATGCTTTATGCGGGGTAAAGCGTATGCTTATCCCACGCGGATCATAACACAACTACCATCCTGTGTGGCAGTGGGTAACCCTCCCTACGATCCAGTTAATGGCGACCGATGCGTCATTGACGATCCATGCTAATAATGACATCAAATTCGATATGTCACCACCCAGAAAGGTCTCTCATAGGCCATGAGATCTCGACTCTAATCCCGACATATCTTATGTTTCTCACCTAGATTATAGGGAAGAATTTCCATACAACGGCTTTTCCAGAGGCCTCAACTTCCAAGCCCAAATCTATCACACATGATGAAATAATGATGAATATGATACATTCGAATTTAAACAATACCCTGCGGGAGTAAATGTACCACGCATGTCAAGAATTTGATTTGCGTGCTTTCGACCTGGTACAATCGTGAGACACGCCTAGGTCCTCGAAGTCCTGACCTGTGAGCCCTGTCCTTAACCTCGACCCATACTCTGGCCCCTCTGGCTTGTCTGTGCTACTGAAGGTGCTTGCATAGCACCCTGCGACGGAAAGTGGTTCCTCTGACCCATATAAGGGTGAGAAAGAACAAATTGTGTCTGCGCTGTCCCAGTTGTCTTTGGGATTGTCTTGCGTGAAACCACAGGATCCATGCCTCATGAGCCTCCGCTTTCCCTTATGTCAGAGCTGATGTGATAGAAAGCATGTCGCCGGCCTTAATGGCCCGCATACAGCAGGAGCTCGTGGAATGAAAGTCCTCGCTATCTTTACCGACACTCATCACAGATGCCTCGTCGTCTCCATCTCTCTGCTGGCTAGAGTTATTCAGACCAGAAGTCCATGTCACGTAGGCGAGGCCACAATCTTGCCCAGAATGGATAACTTGGTCCATTCTCAACTCTCGACCTTGGCATGTTTGTGGCCACATAGTCATCGACAAAGCGTGCGAAGCTTAATGAATCGGCCCCCGCATTAGCCATCCTTGTCATCGGTCCACTACCCCTCGACTCTGGAACTCTTGGCCTTTGCATGTCTGCGGTGGCAGAAAATGCTGCTCATAAAGAGCCCATGGAAATCTACTCAGGATTATTGCCTCCTAAGTCCTTAGAGGTCTTAACTGACCCCACCACATGGGACTCACCCTCTAGGCCGGAGCAGCGGCTGCGATCATGGCGCGCGGAGGTAGTATCCGTAGCCTCGTGCCTTCTCAATCTGTGAGACCAATGGTTTGCCACCGTGGATCGCCCACACTATAAGCGTCGGAGGATGATGTGACAGAGGGTTTTCGGACCTCCCAACTTTACCCAATTTGCACTAGCCTATGCAATGGTAGCATTCTGACTTAATGACCTTAGCAGGCACATTGGTCAAAACAGTGGTCTCTTGTTGCCCACGTGGAGCGTCTCATCCACCGTCTCGGCCTCGGCGCGCCCATCTACATATGAATGCGATAAAGTTTATTTAATTTCATTTTAGTCCCAACTAGTAATGCATGCCAGTGCTAATAGGCGTAACAACCCCGTGAACGAACCGTTCATCACCTAAGTGGTGCTAATTGCCAACCACTCATTTTTATTTATTTCAATAAAATTCAACACTTTCCGGTTCATTCCATTTTCCGAACCCCTAAGGTTATGGTTCCTAACCTTAGCATTCCACTTTTTCCTATATGCATTATACCATGCATATAAATTTCCCAGGCAATAACCACACAATCACATTTCCCATATACATCATACCGTGTATATATCTTTCATGAAATTTGTGTGTGCAAATTCGTGATCCGCAAACTATGGAACACATATCGAATACAAGCACGAAACACACCATGCATGGTGTTCAAACTCGTACCCATCCTTTTCCAAGAGTAACCACATACTTACGTTCGATACCACAGCTATGACCGCGAGCTGATAAGATTCTTTCTTCCAGGCCCACGTATCCATCTGACCCTGGTACTCGTGTACTGGAGCTCTTGATCACCTAGTGGCGAGCTAGTATCGAGGACCATACTAATGGATACCCACACACAGAACTCCACTGAATGTCGTTTACCTAAGCTGCGATACCAGGCATGTGGCGGTATCAATTTCACCTGATGCTTCATGGCCTGGCCCATGTCCCTCGAGCCACTAGGTGGTGTATGCCTATCTTTCACGATACCAAGTGACACCCTTATCAGGGTCCAGTTGTGACCCGTCAGCCGTGGAGTCTCGTGGATGTTGGGTAACTTGAGCCACCACCATCGTGTCCCCTTTTTGGTTCCCATGATTTAGCGAAAATCGGGCGAGGAGTCTCCTTTATACGGGGGCTCTACCCCAGTACAACATGTCTGATTCTCGTTCTGTGGCTTGATATTATACAACAACCACACCGGGTCCACATACAAGTAAAAATGGCCACGTAGGACCCATTTATCCATACTCAAACATATAAGCACATGACTATAAAACCATAGTCCATAAGAGTTTAAAGTACATCACTTTTATACAAATAAATACAACCCATATATATTTACAAAATATATATATATATATATCTAGCTTAGGTCGAAGCCTTTCTTCGTATGTGTGATCTTTGAATGCGAGATTCGACCACTTACGACACTGTGCACGGTCGTTCTTGCCAAGTAGGTGTTCGAATCCAACAAAATTTTTAACCTGGTTCTCTTCTTGACGTATAAAGCTGCTGCTTGATATAGTTGCTACAGGGTGAACACGAGGGGATGGGTTTTCTTCGTGAGAGAAGAGTTACAGTGCATTGAAAATGGTGTTTTCTCGTTGGATTTATAAGGTGTGTGGAAAACAGTGTGTGTGAATGGTTGAAAACTGAAATAACTGAAGTAAAAAATTAAGAGAGAAATCCTTGAGGTCTCGGGCCACTGGGCTTAAGGGTTACAGGTTATGACATGTGCTTTGGATCTTTATCCTCGCGTTGGGGAGCATGACATATGATGTTTCCAGGCGGATCTTCATTAGCTTTAAAAACCTAAACCCTAAGAGTTTTCCTTTTGAAAGATGGCATTTCATTAGGCATAAGTATCTAGCGGTGAAAACACATCTGAAGCCATACCCCGCATGTAACTATTAGAGCGACTAGCGGGCATCGGTGGATCTAGTGAAAGTATCCACTTTGAACCTAAGCTTGCCAAATGCATTAAGGAGAGCATGCTTAAGAGATTTTAACCTATGTGGTGAGGCGAGCCTGAAATACACTTAAATACATACATGAAGGCATGAGGCATCTTGGTAAGCCAAAAACAACACCCGGTGGCCTTCCTTGAAGGATCAAGAGGTATTAGTAAGCATCCATTGATTTGTCATCGTCAAGGGTGTTTGGCTACCAAGAAAGTCTTGAAAGTGAAGGGAGAAGAAAGAAAATCCTGTGTGAGAGGAGGAAGCTTCGTGCCTGACTGATTGATTGAGTGATAAAAAAGTTTGTTTGATTACAAGCATGGTTGAGCTTATATAGGTGCTCAATAAAAGGAAATTACAAAAGTGTGTTAAAGAACCAAAAATACATGAGGGAAAACTTGTATAAAACCACCAAAAAGGTGGGTCAAAAGCGATCAGCAGACCTGGTGGCGGTGTTCGTAGGTTGCGAAAATTAGCAACCGCGAAATTTCACGAGGTTCACGAAATTGCAACCTCACAGCTACTGGAGTTATAATTTTGCAACCCCAAAATTTCAACGGTTGCTCCCCCTTCTTCAATAAATTTAGCAAAATTCCTCCCGATTTGATCATGCATCTTTAGCAGATTCGGCTCGGGTTCGTCGTGTTTGAGTGAGTGAAGAAATAGAGAGCATTCGACCTCTGAGAAACTACTAAAATAGCTACAAAAATGTGATCATTAGCAAAGCCGGGACCCCAATGTATCAATTGAGTTATTGAAGTCGATTAGTACACAAAAAGCGCATAAAACCTGCTATAAACCAGGTACCAGTATTGCACTATTTGAGTCACAATCACTTAATAGAGAGACCATTCTTGCTGTTGTAGCAATGATAAAGAAGGAAAGATCATGCGAGGATATGTTTTGCTAAAATAATTTGTTTTTTAAAAAGCATATGCAAATAATGCCCAACTTTCAGTATGACAAATTGGGGCCAGGTATAAAGACCAGTTTGGGAGAACAAATGCCATACAGGAATAAGTTTCAGTGCATCATCTATTCCAAGGGAATCAGCCTGAACTTTCACCAAAATCTAAGTGTTTTTAGGTGATCGGTTATACCCGATAATTTGCTAAACTACCTCCCCTGACCAAATACATGCCTTAGACTATTGACCATCCTATATAGATTCAGTTCCTTACTTATTTCACACTTCTATTGTATTGTAGGGTGCAATCAGCTTCGACTTCACGAAGTTAGGTATAACGAGGATCCACCGGCGACTCGACCAACTAAGGTTTAGGGCATCAAGTTACAAGGATCTTTGACCTGAGCTACATGTTTCACCAGGACTTTGAATGATTTTGAGAATCAAACACCTACAACTCAGCTAAACTCACCAGTCTCACCCATGTAGCGAGCAAGTCGGTGAGCTCAACCGATTCAGTTTAGGGCACCGAGGCTTTGAAGCTTTCGTAATCAGACCCACCGGGCCAGGTGCTCGGGGTTTCAAGGCAAGCGGCGCGGCTACTTGACTCTTCTTTTTTCTTTTCTTTTGGCTTTTATTTTCTTTTGGAAGACACATTGGCCTTCTTTCTTGGGAACTCTAATCTGTCAGGGCAATCAGCGAAGCTAAACCGATTTTGTAAATAAAGGAGAATGCGGCTTCTTAGCCATTGATGAAAACTAAGCAGGCAGGTGTGTGTGGCTAGAGAATGGTGGAAGACAGGGGGTAATTACCAGGGTCATCAACTGACCAATAACTCAACCAGGCATGGAACCATTCTAGCATTTGGTATCTGATACTTGAGTTCAATTTCGGAAGGCGAAATCCACGATAATATAGGGTCAAATGAGATGCAAAGTGAAAAGATAGATTTGTATTATATATATCAAGGTGAATTTACAAAATTTTGACTTTTGCAAAGTCTAAACAGCGAGAAGCCTACTATATAAACAAAAAATGGGCTTTACTGGGCATGAAGTACAAGTCAAACTAAAAATGGCGCTGAGCTATCACTTCCAACACTAAGCGTCAGCAGGGCGAAAGTTAGTGGAGGGAAGTGGTAGCCTCCTCAATCCGGTGGGTTTGGAGAAGGATCATCCTCGGCTTTAGGCGAGGCTGGTGTTCTTTGGTGAAGTGGGCGATCTTAACACGATTAACGACACATGAAAAAACAAGTCACCCAAGTTGATCTAATAAGATCATTAACAAAATCGAAACCTAAACAAGACTAAGCGATTAAATTGGTAGCCGAGACCTTTGCGAGGCCCACTCCTAAATATAGCACGAGGGTCTCAAGGAGGGTCCTAGAAGGAGAATTTCCTCCACAATACAGCTAGTCTCTTTGCACAACACATGAGACTTCACTCTCGTCCATTAACCTTGAACACTCTATTATCATTTAATTAGGTGAACCATTGGTGAAACATTTGAGCGATGAATGGTCCAATCCATCTTGATTTGAGCTTGCCCAAAAAAAGGTGGAGTTTGGAGTCATAGAGTAGGACTTGGTCCCCTGATTTGGGATTCTTAAGTTTATAGCTGATCATGCCACTTCTTTAATGTCCTTAGCAAATTTGAATTGAAGTAGGCGTCATTCCTGAGCTCCTTTAGCTCATTGAGATCAAGGAGTCTCTTAAGGCCAGCTCTTCCCATGTCTAGATTCAATTTTTAATTGCCCACCATGCCTTATATTCAATTTCCACGGTGAGTGTAAGAAGCCTGCCAAAAACTAGGCTATAGGGGACATTCAAGGATGGTCTTGTATCTTTATTCTGTATGCCCCTAAGGAATCCGGAAGCGAGACCAATCCTTACTGTTTGAGTTCACCACTTTCATCAGTATAGTCTTGATTTCCCTATTGGCTACATCTACTTGGCCACTGGTCTGAGGATGATAAGGGGTGGCCACTTTATGCTTGACACCATACTTGGTTAGGAGATTCTCAAAAGGTTTGTTGTAGAAATGTGAACCTCCATCACTGATTATGGCTTTGGGAACTCCGAATCTGGAGAAAATGTTCTCCTTCAAGAACTTCAATACAGTCTTGTGGTTTGCTGCTCTACACGACACTGCTTCCACCCATTTTGACACATAGTCAACTCCCACAAGGATGTAAGTATACCCGAAGGAAGTGGGAAATGGTCGCATGAAGTCGATACCCCCGAACGTAAATAATTCACAATAACGAGAATAGGATTAAAGTGGCATCATGCCAATGGCGAAGATTTTCCCAACTGCTGGCTTTTGTCGCATTGTTTGCATATGGTATAGGCATCCTTAAACAAAGATGGCCAATAGAAACATGCCTGCAGCACCTTCATTGCCGTTTTCTGGGAAGTAAAATGACCTCCACAGGCACTGTCATGGCAGTGGCTGAGTATCCCTGGTTGTTCTCCTTCCGGTACACACCTTCTGATTATTTGATCAGCACAATATTTGAACAAATAGGGCTCTTCCCAATAGTAGGAGTGGATTTTTGCATGGAAGAACTTCTTGTCCTGTGCTTTCAATTATGTTGGCAATTCCCCTGTTACTAAAAAGTTGGCGATGTGGGCAAACCAAGGAGCACTGTCCACAGTGAGTAGAGACTCCTCAGGAGCTAATAAAGGTGGGGGAGTTATGGGTGTTGTGTGTATTGTTGGTGGAGGTGATTAAACAGCATTTCTTTGCTTTATCTAAGGTTTGGGGTTGATTCTGCAGTAAGAAAGATTTTCTTTGTTGGCTGTAGCTGGCATTTGCAGTAAGCCAGAGATATTTCAAAGGCTGAATGAGTGCAGCGAAGATATTTTATTGCCTTTAACAAATAAGCACGAAACTTGTCAAGGGCATAAAATACTGCCAGCAATTCTTTCTCGGTGGTAGTGTAATTCCTCTAGGCTTCATTTAGTGTTTTGCTAGCATAGTAAACCACATACAGTTTTCCTTCTGCCCTTTGTCCAAGGACTGCTCCGACAGCGAGGTCACTTGCATCGCACATAACCTCGAAAGGCAACTTCGATTAAGAGCCCTCACTGACCCAGTGCGATGGTTAAATAAGCCTTGAGTTCTTCAAACCTTTGTTGACATGCGAATCCCATTCCAAAAGTAGCATCTTTTTCAGAAGCTTATAAAGTGGCTTGGCAATTTTGAGAAGTCGGTATGAACCTCACTGTGAAACATGCATGCCCCCGAAAATTGCCTCCACGGCCTTAACATTAGGTAGGTGGAGCGGTTTGGAAATCAAGTCAACTTTTGCTTTATCAACTTCAATCTCTTTCTCTGAAATGATATGCCCCAATACAATGCCTTGGCTGACCATAAAATGACATTTCTCCCAATTCAACACTAGGTTTTTCTCTCTGCACCTTTGCAGGATAGTTTCCAGGTTGACTAGGCACTCCTCAAAATTCTCTCCATAGGCATGTGCTCGTCCATATGAAACCTCCATAATGCGTTCTACTAAATCGCTAAAAATGCTGAGCATACATCGTTGAAATGTGGCAGGGGCATTACAAAGGCCAAAGGGCATTTTCCTGCTTAGGTTGAGTTCTTGGAATTTTTACCTAGGGCTTTGGTTTATGAGGTTCCAAACCACCAATACAAGTGTTATGGAGTGGTTTTGGATGAATTCCATGTTGATTCTTGAGGTATGATGGAATGGAGAAGTTGTATGAGGAAAATTGGTACTAAAAGATGCAAATCATGTTTCTGGGCAAAATCCAGAGTAGTACAGTACCACCAACGAGACCCTGATCGGTGCGGTCACCCGGAAATACAAGTGAATCTGCAAATTTACCACCATATAGAATGTGTATGGTACCGGTACCAAACAGTGTGGTACCGGTACCACACTGTCCAAATGCCTAGATTTTTGTGTTTTTGTATAGTTAAGTTTAAATTCACACACCGATTGTATAGGAACCTTACTAAATGATTAAGAGAGGTTCAAAGAAGATTAGAACTCAATGAAAAACGTAGCGTACCTCGCCGCCTCTGCGAAGCTTCGCTTCGCCTCAGCGATATTCGTTGAGTGTGGGTAAGAGCTAGTTACTAAAGTGAGATTAATGAGTGCGTTAAGTTTGTGCGATTACGTGGCGATTAATGTCTTCGCCGTGTTGTTCTGAGTGTGTAGGCTAAAAGCTAGAAAACGGGAAAGTTGAGTCTTGCTCAAGTGTAAGGAAACAAAGGTGGTATTTCTAAACTGTTTTTTCAAATACTAGGTGTAGTATTATAAACCTGGTTTACCACTTTGTTATTTAATGAGTTTTGATTGTAAACCATGTTTTAAAAGCAACTGATGAGTTTAGTAAGCAAACAATGGTTTTGATTTAAACCATATGTGAAAAGCAAACAAGTAATGGTTTTGATATATTCAACCATACTTTTAAAAAGCAAGCAAGCAATGGTTTTAAATTGTAAAACCATATTTCAAAGAGCAAGCAAGCAAGCAAGCAAGCAAGAAAAAAGTACATTTTCGAAAACAGGCCTAAGTAAAATCCCTAGTTTTAGCGAGCATCTTTGGTCGGTATTTAAATACGTGCACGGTGGTGTTAGGATATCATTCATGCATTTTAGATTTGCCTGGTCGACCCATTTGACTCGTGCCATAGTAGGTGAACCGAAATTAACAATATTTATAACCTAAAATTCCTCCTACTACCATAGCAAAACTACTGCAGTATAGTGGCTCTAGGGTCGAACATAGGGATGGTTTTCTTTGCACAAATGACTTACAGTGAGATGAAAACTAGTGAATTAAATTTGGATTTTCAGGTTTGGTTAAAAACAATGAGGTTTTGGGGTTTAAAACTGAAAATAAAAACAAGTTAAAATGTAAAATAGAACTCCTTGAATTATCAGGCTACTGGATGCAAGTTCTACAAGTCACTGAGAGGTCCTCGGGGTCATTTCCTCGCGTTGGGGAGGATGACCTATAGTCATCTCCCGAACCGGATCTTCATTTAGCTATAAAACCTAACCCAAAATAATTATCCTTTTTAAAATGGCATTCACTAGCCATTTATGTTCTCAGTCAGTTCAAACGAGTCTCCTTGACTCACGTAACAATGGGTAATAAATGATAACTAATGAACATCACTAGATCTAGTAATAAGCATCAAGTGAGCACTAAAAGATTACTAAGTACTGACCATTGGCTTTATGGTCCCGAAGGGATCACACACCGATTAAAGAAGGAGGCACATCTGGCGGTGACTACTACGTAGAAAAGCGGGGGACCTCCGGTAGCCTCCGTCGTGCGCCGGTAGTATGCACCGCCAGGAGGAACGGGTTTTAGCCGCTCATCCTCCAAGTTGTCATCCTTGGAGGGTGTTTGGCTGCCCAAGTGCCAAGAAAATGAGAGAAAGGGATGAGAAGAGTAGAAAGCGGAAGGTGGCTTTCAGTCACTTTTTTATTAGTTGAAGTTGATTGAGTGATCACGGGGCTTGACTATGAGAAGTATGTAAAGCAGAGCCAAAGCGAAATTACAAAAAAACAAAACAAAAGCTATTCTGAGGTTAAAATAGGAAGAAGCAAAATTGTAACAAAAAGGCAAAAGGCGTGTAACTGTAGGAAAGGTGAACAGTGGCTTGTGGGGTGAACAATGCATGAGGTGACATGCGCCTGAGACAATTTCGCGCAATTTGTGCTAAAGCTCTTTGCTGTATTTTCTGCCCTTCTTTTCCTTAGTCTCACGATGCGTATCTTGAGTTTCACTTTCGAATTCTACGTGCTTGGATCGACTCAACAATTTCGGCATAAATAGCTTGCAAGGCTTAAAAATTATGTGCAGCGTCATTAGAATAGTAAAGGACCTTAATGTGAAAATTGGGTTAATTACGTTGATTAGTACGCAAAAAGTGCTCAAAACATATAATAAACGGGGGTTCAAATAGCACAGGCACTAATCGGTCAGCCGAACTGGATTCATGCATCCATGGCATTTTAAAGGAGGCAGAGTAGCACGTCTTTGGAGTATATAGGGTTAGCAGCGTTAGCTAAATTATGGTGATGGAGACCCGGGTCAGATTCCACCATATTTCTACGGGGAAAGGTAGTGAAGTGTGCCTAGGCCCTTTCAACTGTTGAGCGGACCAGGTCTAACCACCAGAGCACGGTGAAGTCACCCGAACCTGTGTTCGCTAAGTGCGACAAGCGGGAAAAGGCCTCCAGTGGTTGATGATTTATAAGCATGTTTTATATAGTTTTGAAAATCAACCACTGGTGCACGGTTGAGCCCAGGCTCCCGTGGTGATTTTAAAGAAAACGGTTGAGCCCAGGCTCCCGTTTTTATTTCAAAACGAGCGGTTGAGCCCAGGTTCCCGTGGTGATTTTAAAGAAAGCGGTTGAGCCCGAGGCTCCGCGATTTTAAAGCGGCCAGTTGAGCGGAGCTCAGTGTTTATAAAAAAAAAAAAGTTTATAAACTTTGGGAAAGCAAGAGATTTGAAAAGTTTTATAAACATTTTAAAGCAAAGCAAGGTAAAGCAAGCAAGCAAGTATGAAAAGTTTTATAAACTTTTAAGCAGCAAGTACGAAAGTTTTAGAAACTTTAAAGTAAGCGTCAAGGCTTACGGAAAATATCTAAAAAGGGGGTTTCTGATTTTGAGATGTTTTCGAAAAACCAAACATTTATAAAGCATACACTCCATGACTCAGTTTAGCTCATTATTTTCTATTTTAAAAACTATTTTTCCAGTCGCCTCTCACGGACCTTCAGAGCCCAGTTAAGTTCTCTTGACTTTTGTCAGTCTTTGTTGTATAATCTTTATGAAATACTTTGAATTTGTATAATGGAGCATATGTATGTACATAGTGTAGTTTTGTGAGAAATGTGTTGAACTGGGGCTCTTTTGAAAGAACATTCTTTAGTTTACCATATTTGGAGGGAAAAGTGTAAATTGTGTGTACAGGATGGTTTACAGGATTTGGAATATGTCCTTATTGCAGCTGATATGCTGCCGAGATTTTAGCAAACCTTAAGTTGGAAAAAGGAAAAATTTTTGTAGGAGTTTTCAACAAGCAATGCAAACCCCATTCATAGGGATTTTCACCACCTAGTTGTTAGAGTACTTGGCCAGGGTTTAAATAGGTGGTCGACACACCTAGCTAAAGTAGGGGTGGGGGTGTATGATTGATTGTAAACCCTATTTGAAAAACAAGCAAGCAATGATTTTGATTTTAAACCATATTTGAAAAAGCAAGCAAGCAATGGTTTGATTGTAAACCATATTTGAAAAACAAGCAAGCAATGGTTTTGATTTTAAACCATATTTGAAAAGCAAGCAAGAAATGATTTGATTTGTAAAACCATATTTCAAAGAGCAAGCAAGCAAGCAATGGTTTTGATTTGTAAAACCATATTTCAAAGAGCAAGCAAGCAATGGTTTTAATTTGTAAAACCATAAGTGTGTTTTATAAAACGGACCTTAAGAAATCCCTAGTTTTAAGCAAACATACCAGTCAGAGGTATTCCGTACATGCACGGTGAAGTTAGGACATCATTTCATGCATTTTAGATTTGCCTGATCGGCAAACTTAGTTCATGAATCATGGCATATTAAAGGGGACCGTGGCACGCACGGTAGTATATAGGGTTAGCACGCTAGCTATTATATGGTGATGTAGACACGAGGTCTTTCCACCATATTTACCGAAAAAGGTGATGTGGGCTAAGGCCCTTCCACCTAGGTGATGTGGACCTAGGTCCTTCCACCGGCACGGTTGAAGCCGAGGTTCCCGTGTTTACAAGTGCAGCCAAGCGAAAAGGCCTCGAGTTGTTGATATTTATTCGTAAGCATTTTTTCATACGGAGTTTAACATCAACTGCGGTATACGAAAGCAAACTCATTTTTATGAAAGTTTTAGAAACTTTTAAAGCAAAGCAAGCAGCAATCTATGAAAGTTTTAGAAACTTTTAAAGCAAAGCAAAGCAAGCAAGAAGTTATGAAAAAAGTTTATAGAAACTTTTAAAACAAAGCAAGCAAGAAGTTATGAAAATTTTTTAGAAACTTTTAAGGCAAGCAAGAAAGAAGTTATGAAAAGTTTTATAAACTTTTATAGCAAAGCAAGTAAGGTTTTTGGAAAATGTCTTGTAAAATATAGTTTTACAGTTTTGAGATGTTTTCAGAAAAAGCAAGCATTTTATAAAGCATACGCTCGCGAGCTCGTTTAGCTCATTATTTTCTGTTTAAAACTATTTTCCAAGTGCGGGTGCGCCCGAGCATTTGGGCTGTTTTAGTATTCTTCTGACTTCTAGTATAATGTTGTATTAACTAACTTTTGTAAGGAAATACTTTGCATTTGTACAGTTGAGCATATGTATGTACATAGTTTTGTTTTGTTAAAATGTGATGAGCCTGAGGCTCTTTGAAAGAGTGTGTTGGTTGCCATATTTTGAAAAGTGTAAATTGTGTTTAAAGGATTTGGAATTTATGTCCTATATCATTTGTTATCTTGCGCGGTTTTAAAATCACAAGTTTAGAAAAGAAAACACATACGGGTTTTGTGGCAAACACGGCTTAGCTTCACGGGATTCTCTAAATCGTTGGAAGTAACGTGGGAGTTACGTGGGGTGGCGACCCTGCTTGCACGCTAGTAGGGGTGAGGGTGTGACACCTCAACATGTGAGAACCTTGTGATGGATGGAGCATTTGGAGGATTATGACTTCACTTTGCATTACCATCCGGGTAAGGCAAATGTGGTGGTTGATGCGCTCAGTCGAAAGGCACGAGGAGTATTGGCTAATGTAGTTTCCCGGGAGTGGCAGATGCTCGAGACTATGAGACAGTTTAGCCTACAGTACTGTGATCAGGCTCAGGGTGTTTTAGGGCGTTTAGTGGCTACGCCTTCCCTACTGAGTAGAGTGATTGAGTCCCAGGGGCAGGACGTTGAGATAATGTCTATCAGGGATCAAGTACAGGCTGGTACGGGTGACAAGGGCTGGGCCATTCACACGGATGGTAGTCTTTGGTATAGGGGCCGGATTGTGGTTCCCCAGTTGGCAAAGCTGAGAGAGGAGATCCTTTAGGAATTCCATTGTTCTCGTTTTGCTGTGCATCCAAATGGCACGAAGATGTATCATGAACTTCGTCGCCAGTATTACTAGAGCGGGATGAAGAGACACGTCGAGGATTTTGTTTGACGATGTCTCACGTGTCAATAGATTTAGGTTGAGCATTAGAGGCCAGCAGGGTTATTTCAGCCATTGGAGGTAGCGGAGTGGAAGTGGGAGCATATCACGATAGATTCTGTGACTCACTTGCCACAGACATCGCGGAAGCATGATGCGGTGTGGGTGATAGTGGACCGGCTTACTAAGTCGGCACATTTTATGGTTGTGCGGATGACTTTCACACATGAGGAATTCTGCAAGTGGTACATACGAGAGATTGTACGGTTACATGGAGTGCCAGTCTCCATAGGATCGGATCGAGGATCCCGGGTTCTGGCTTCCCGGTTCTATAAGGTTTCTGAGAGAGCCGTGGGGACACGGTTGAGGATGAGAGCATTGCTTTTCATCCACGGCCCGGCGGTCGGTCGAGAAGGACTATACGGGTGTTAGAGGACATGCGAGGCGTCGTCTGTGGATCTCAAGGAGTAGGCCCCAGAGCATTTTCCCTTGGTCGAGTTCGCCTTTAACAATATTTATCAGGCAAGTATACAGATGGCATCCTATGAGGCATTATATGGGAGGCCATGTCGATCTCCAGTTTGTTGGACCGAGGTAGGAGAGAGATCCACCAAGGGTCCGGAGTTGATTAGTGACACCTCAATGAAGGTGGAATTGATACTTAAACATCTTCTCCGCGACCGAGCCGGCCCGGAAGAGTTATCTTGAGCTACCGGTGGCGACCTCACAGAGTTTGGTGGGAGATCATGTCTTCTTGAAGGTTATGCCTAAGAGAGGAGTGATTATGTTTGGCAAGCGGGGAAAGCTATCGCTGAGATATATTGGGCCCTTCGAGGTACTTGAGAGGGTGGGTATAGTTGCTTACCGGTTGGCATTACCAGGGATTAATAGGAGTGTTCTACATGCATTCCATGTCTCGAAATTACTCCAGAAATACATTGTAAATCGACTCATGGCAGCGGTGGATTGGGGCGGCTTTGTTGATATTGATGGGACCTTTGAGGAGGGACTAGTGAGTATCATGGATAGCCGAGACCAGGTTTTGCGATGCAAGACTGTGAGGCTAGTGAAGGTGCTATGGCAGTACCAAGGAGTGGAGGAGGTAACATGGGAGCGTGAGGACACGATGCGTACCGCCTATTCCTTCTTATTTGAGGATGAAGGTATGTTCTTTAGTCGACCCAGTAGCTTACATTCGTGTACATATCACATGTGATTGCATATGGTTCGCGTGTAAGATTTCGGAGCGAAATTCTTTTAAAGGGGGGTGTTTGTGTGAAACCCAGGCGCTGTCGGGGTACTGAAAAGAGTAAAATGATAATTTAGTTGAAAAATCAAAAATTTTCCTAGATCTCCCGGATGACAAACGGACTGCGGATTAAGGGTGATCTCGCGAAATCTGGTGGCGTGAAAAATTTGGTCGAATTACGAGACAATCGAATATTTTATGATTTTTACGGGTGATAAGTTGCCGGTGACTTCGGGGGACGAGATTTTTGTAAAATCTGATCGAGAGAAATGGTTTGAGCTAAGTTCATTTAAAAAATAAAATTGAACTAAAAAGAAATAAATTATTTCGGAGTAGAAACGGACCCGAATGAGACAATATGAGCCATGTATTCAAATAATAATATAATGATAATAATAAAATAAAATAAAATAAAATAAATAAATAAAGAATAAAAACCAAAAACCAAAAAGAAAAGTGAAATGACGGAGAGAGAGAGGGCACAAAGAGATTTTTATTTTTTTATTTTTCTTATCTTCACTTCTTTCTCAAATCTAAGGAAATCGGATCGTAAGATTTCATCGGAGCAAGAGGCAAAGTTTATCCACACATTAAGAGCTACGCGTGGACACCAAAATCTTGGAGTTTCGTCAAACTCCACGAGGTAGGGAATTTTCCTACTTGTTTTATTTCTACCCTAAAGGCCATTTAATGGCTTTGGGATTAAACAAGACGTGAAAGGCCGTAAATTTCGATCCCACTGGGCCCGAGTGTAGAATTTTAGGTGCACTGGGTTGTTTTTGGGCGGGTAAGACCATTCCAAGACTATTTTCACACCGTTCGGGCTAAATTTTCGGGATTGTTTGCGGACAATCCGAACAAGATTTTCGGGACTATTTTCAGGCAGTCCTGGACTATGTTGAGGTTTGGTTTTGATCCCTGGACTGATGTCTTTGGGTTTTGTGGTGTGTTTTGGTATCCCGATAATTCGGGTGATGAGCGAGTGAGGGATAGAGGTGCCACTGTTTTTATGGGTCGAGGTTTGGGCCATTTGTGTGTTATTGTTGTAAATATTGTAACATGTTGTTGTATATAAAAAAATATAATTAATATATGCTATTTGATGTCTTAACTTGGGATTGCATGAATGTCGATTATATGTAAAGAATTACTATAATTGTTCATGGTATGTAAAGTAATTTCGTGTAGCACTCTCATATATACATAACATGAAGAAGGAGAGAAAATGTATTGGCATCATGCATTTCATATGTGGTCACATCGTCGAGTCGGGTGTGGAGTGCATGGTATTGAGTATTCACACTTGTCGTTGGTGATAGTTAATGAGATGGTACTGAGCGGCGTCGATGCAAATGTCTCATGGTTTAAAGCTACCAAAGAAATGTAATTAATGTGTGTTGGGCGAGCAAAGAAGGGAATCAAATTAAACTTTATACACGGTGTGAACATGGGTGTAAAGACCAGCGGTGTGATCACGAAAAGTTAAGCATGAGTGTAAGGGCTTCGGCGTGGTAGAAAAAGTTCATTATCCAAAAGACACCATGGTCATGTTTATCACATAGACTTCGGGTTGTGTGATAGGAGTCGGGGATTGACTTGAGTTTGTTGCCCATTAGCCTTGCATTGAGATGTCTGGAGCGGTGAGGCTCGATACATGGGTCATTGGTAATGTCGGTGACGGTTGTCACATTTGGCTTATGCATATGTGAGACGAGTCGGTGTGTGACTCGGGATATATTACTCAATGACATATTGAGTAATGGAGTCGACAAGGGCTCGATACATGGGGCATGGTGAGTTGAGTCTCATTCATGGCATGTAGACATTTAGGTAGACATGTGTATGTTGCACTTGGATGTGTGTTTGATTGTGCGACCATGCGTGCGCTTAGGTGGGGAGTAGCATTGTAGGAGATTATCTGCGGAAGCTGCTCGCCCCCATCGTGGGACCACATTTCAGGTGCAGGACAGTTACCAGTGGACGACGTTTCTTAGAGGCCGGGATTGAGAAGAAAGCCGGATTATGGCTTTAATATATATTTTGTAAATATATATGGGTTATATTTATTTGTATAAGAAGTAATCATAATATAACCTCTCTTATAGTTATGGTTTTACAATCACGTGCTTATATGTTTGAGTATGGATAAAAGAGCCCTATGTGGCCATTTTTACTCGTATGTGGACCCGGTGTGGTCGTTGTATAATATTGAGCCATGTTGCCATGTAATTGTCAGGTTGTATTTTGGGTAGAGCTCCTCGTACAAAGAAGACTATGCTCGATTTTCGTTAAATCATGGGTCCCGGAAAAGGGAATACGATGGTGTGGTGTCGGGTGACTTGACATCCACGAATATTTTGCGGGTTGACAAGTTGTCAACGAGACCCCCGGGACAGGGGTGTTACAAAATTTGTGACGGAATTCTTATTCTTTAAAAAAATAATGACAGAAACATAATTTTGTCACAATTTTGTGATCGATTTGTGACCAATTTGTGACAGATATATATTGAAAAAATTCATTTTATATTTTAATTTGTATTAAATACTATTTCAAAATATTATAATATTTGGAAATATTATAAACTATTTGATATTGTATTATTAATATATGTTGTGCTATATTGTGCAATTTTTGTTTAATTTCCTAAATTTGTGATATTTCAATATTTAAAATTTTTTATATATAATTTTTCACTGCTACATAGTCAAAAAATGTAAAACCTGGGAAAAAAATTCAATTTTTCTGAAAAAGGGTAAAACGGTAATTTCGGTTGATAACCGGAAATTATCTAGATCTCGGATAACAAAACGGACTGTGCCGTTAAATCCGTCTCACGAAATCTAATGACCTAGAAAAGTTTCGTCGAATTACGAGACCAATCTCGGAGATATTTTACGATTTTACGGGTAATAAGTGTCGATGACCGAAGGGACGAGATTTTTACGAAAATCTCAGAAGTCAGAAATTGACTTGGGTTAAGTTCATTTAAAATAAAGTGAACTGAAAATAAATAAATTTTTTCGGGACAAAAACGGACTCGAATGAAGCAATATGAACCATGTATTCAAAATGTTAATAATAATAATAATGATAATAATAATAATAATATAATATTATAATACTAATAAAATGAAAAAAATCAATCAAAAAGGAGAGAGGGCGTCGGGAGGGAGAGGGTTGGAGAAGATATTATTTTATTTTTTCTTCTCTTAGAAGCCTTTCTCGGATCTGCGAAGAAAATGGGACCGCGAGTTTGCGGGGCCCAGAGGCACAAGTTGATCTGTGACGAGGATTACGTGTGGATGTCAAAATCTTGAGATTTTGTCAAACTCCACAGTGGGGAATTTTTCCTACTTGTGTTATTTCTATCCCAAAGCTATTTAATGGTTTAGAAAATTGGCTTAGAGCGTGAAAAAGGCATGTTTCAGTCTTTAAGAACTTTTTCAGAAATTTTGGGCGTCAGGGCTAATTCCGGGGCTTGTTTTTCGGACGGTTCGAGTGCGGAGCCACCCCGAGCTTTGTTTTAACGATTATGGCAATTTTCGGGACTATTTTCAGAGCGATCGATTTGTGTTGAGGTTTGGTTTTGCTCTCGGGATTGATGTCTTTGGGTTTTGTGGTGTGTTTTGGTATCACAATATTCGGTGATGAACCATGAAGGAGACGAGACACCATGTTTTTATAGCGATTGAATTTGGGCTATTTTGTGTTATTACTAGAAAATGAATAACGCCAGAATAGTAACATGAATAGTGATACGAAATTATTTTTTTGTGAAAATGTGTGGTTGAGTGATTCAAAAAATGAATTGCTACGTGTTTGGGTGAGTAGCCCATGTGGAGAGCTAATTTTGGTGTAGTGATTGTGAATTTGCATAACATGTTTTATGTGGTTTAATTATGTATTCTAATATATATGTATGTGAATATATTAGTATGAATGTTAAATTGGCATCATGCATTCCATATGCAGGGTAACCTAAATTCGATTATTGAGTGCACATAGTTGAGATAAAACCTTTGTGTTCGGTGTTTGATGGTGTGTTGTGAGTACACGGTTGTGGATCAACACCGCGTAGGGTGTGTCAGTTTGATTGCTTGATTAATAAGACAACGTCCAAATGAGTCGCACGGGTTAAGAAAATGGAAATAGCTCATTGCATTTCATATGCATTGGGGCACCCTAGAACAATAGGAGTGGTGCAGCGGGTGGTTTCTTGAAGTGAATTGGAGGAATGACCAACAATATTATTTATCGGAGTGTGTCCACATAAACATCGGAGGGTTATCCATATAATATCAATCGTCGGAGTCTGCCTAATTGATATATATCGGAGGGTTGTCCATATAATATCAATCTTCGGAGTCGGCCCAATTGATATACATTGGAGGGTTGTCCACAGCCTCAGAGCCATCGGGTGAAGTCCCTGTTTATATCGGAGGGTTGTCCCGCGGTTAAAAACAAATATCTTTGTTTGGACATGGTTTTCATTCATGGCAAAATACATGTTGAGAGTCGGTGAGCAGAGTATGGGTGTAAGAGACCCGCGATATCATATTACGTATGGGTGTAGAAACCTACCGAGTACATCATCCGAAAAGTTAGGTTGCAAAGAAGACACACGGTCATGTTTATCACATAGACTTCGGGTTGTGTGATGGGAGTCGGGATTGACTTGGGATTTGTTGCCCATTGACACTTGCATTGGGTAATGAAGCCGGTGAGGACCGATACTTGGGTCATTGGTAATACCGGTGGCCGGTTGTCCCGCGATTGGGTGGCATGTGAGCGAGTCGTGGTGACTCGAGGATATATTATCGGCCGACATATTTGAGTGATGGGCCGGCGAGCTGGGGTACATGGGGCATGGTGAGGTCGAGTCTCATTCCATGGCATGTATGAACACATTCGGGTGGAGCATGTGTATGTTGCACTTGGATGTGTGTTTGATTATGCGACCATTGCATGTGCACTTAGGTGTGGAGTAGCCCTTGTAGGAGATTATCACTATTGGGCTTTGCTCACCCCGTCGTGGGACCCCCCCTTTCAGGTATAGGGAGCGATCGGGAAGGCGACTCTCATTAGAGGCCGTTTGAGAAGAAAGCCGACTTGTGGCTTTGATTTTGTATAACATGTATTAGAGTTTTATAATTTTAATATATTGAAGTAAAATGTCAAACTGCCAGACCATGTGTAATATATTGGTTGGGATATATATTTTGTGAGGTATTGATGCGGGGGCCCAGTGGTCCTAAATTATTTTATTGCATGTGGACCACAATGGTCATATTGAGCTATTTGGGGCGGGTTTGTATTTGAGGCCGACTCCGTACAAGGCTCTTCGATTTGTCGAGTGGTGTCGGGTTGCAGAGCATCCACGAGTACCCGCGGATGACGGGTTGTCGACGGACACCCTGGTTTTGGGCGTCCACGGCATGGTGTGGGCGCTGGGGTATCACGACTACCCTGGGGCAGGGATAGGCACCGAGGCCATGGCTGTGCGATTGAAATTGATACTAGCATCATAGCTTGGTATCGGAGTTTAGGTACACGAATACCTAGGAGTTCATGGGATGGGTTTAGACCACTGCATGCATTGTGTGTTCCATGTTTTTGATTGCGTGATTGTGTGTTACACATTGCGTGGAAAACTTATACACGGTATCATGTATATGGGAAATGTGATTGTGTGGTTATTGCGCGGGAAATTTATATGCATGACATATATAGGAAGGGTGGAGTGCTAAGATTGGGGAACTATAACCTGAGGGGTTCGGAAAATGAAATGGAGCACAGTATTAGATTTTATTAGGAAAGCAAAATAAAGTGGTTGGCAAGTAGCTCCACTTAGGCGATGAACGAGTCAGTTCATGGTTGTTAAGTTTATTAGTAATTGGCATGTGCATTACTAGTTAGACTGAAATGAGATTAAATAAAGTTTGTTTCCATTTGACATGTATGAATGGCAGTCGGGCGAAGGGCGTGGGGTGGAGTCCACAGGTGCTAGCCAAGCACCACTAGTATTTGACCAGCAGGCCTTTCTTGAGAACATTTGGGGTTGCGGCCTCTTTGCCATTATCAGCTAGTCTTTGTTGGTAGTCGAGGAGGTAGGTAACCTCCGAGAGATTTAAGTCACTTCATCTCCAGAGGCGTTCTGAGGAGGATCCGATGGTGTGGACCATTGGTTCCGGCAGATTGAGAAGGTATTGGAGGCTATGGATATTACCTCTGATGCGACCAAGATCAGGCTAGTTGCGTTCTAGCTAGAGGGTGAGTCCCAAGTGTGGTGGGACTGGGTTAAGACCTCTAGGGATTTAGAGGCAATGACTTGGGCAGAGTTCTATGGGCTCTTTATGAGCAGAAGTATTTTCAGGCCCGCTGGCTAGACGTGCAAGGCCCAGAGTTCACCCCAGAGGCGGCGGGGAACGATGGCCGGTGATTGAGTACATGGCTAGATTCACTGAGTTGGTACGTTTTGGTGATGACTATGTGGCCTGAATATGGCGAGTCGAGGAGATTTGAGAATGGGTAAAGTTTGTCCATTGGGGGCAAGCATGAGCCTTCGCCTCGGGACATGAACTCTATGGTCGGGACAACTCTTGCCATATAGAGAGAGATGGAGGACACACGGGGCATTCGGGATGCGGTCACCGGTGGGAAAGAAGGAAGGAGGGTCGGCCTGCGGTTTGGAAGAGACAAAAGGACCCCGTCCACGTGTGGTGCCTCAGTGAGGCCGTGGGCGGATGACATGCTTCTATTGCCATCTCATCCTGGACATATGGCTTGAGATTGCCTTGGCCGGCGGATCCCGGGGTTTTGGGCGGTGCGATCCGATTATCGGTGGACGGCGCGGACTGCAGTTTATTCCTCCTTACCCCAGTATGGGTAAAGGGAACCAGTTTTAGTCATAGAGTGCTATCTGGCACCTTCGGCCGGCATAAGGCGCCCGGTCGAGGGTCGGATTATGGGTCGAGTCGAGGGACCGGGGCTCACGGTCGGGACTCCCAGGGGACCAGGGCGTCATCTACGCTGGTTGCTTCCCTGGGGCGGCGTGCGAGATCGGTAGTTATCTGAGGGTACATTTTCATACCTACATTGTTTGTTTGGGCCATCATGTTCATTATTGCATCTTGTGTGAGAAAGGTTTGGGCTTAGGAGTTGAGGCCTCACGAGAAAACCATTGTATGGGAAAATTCTCCTCTAAGTCGGGTGAAGTTGGTCAAATGGTAGACATACTCCCGGTTTTGATGTCATTCTTGACATGGATGAGTTGGTGACCCATCGGGTTGTTAGTGATTGTGAGACTGAGGCGGGTTATCATCCCAGAGCGCGGTCTTCAGGTTGTAGAAGGTATATGCATGTGAGTGATGCGTATGTGCGTGAATTCCGGGACGAAATTTTTGTTAAGGGGGAGAATGTCGCAGGAAAAATTCAATTTTTCTGGAAATAGGGTAAGCGGTAATTTCGGTTGAAAACGGGAAATTCTCTAGATCTAGGATGACGAGAAGCGGTTTGTATTTGTTAAATTAGGTCTTGCGAAATCTAATTGAACTAGAAAAGTTCCGTCGAATGCGAGGCAATCGAGATATTTATGATTTTTACGGGTGATAAGTCGTCAGTGACTTCAAGTGTCACACCCCCACCCCCTACTATCGGCGGGTGTGGTACTCCCTGAGAAATCCTCGGCGTTACCTCTAACGACTAGAAAATCACGTGAAGCGAAGCGGGTATTTGCTGCGCGATCTCATATAAAAAATTTTCCTTTAAACTTATGATTTTATAAAATTTAGGTGCCTGCTGGCTGCATATAGAACATGTCCCAAATGCACAGTATACACAATTTTATATTTCAAATATGGCAACCTGACAACATTCTTTCAAAAAGACCCTCGAAGCTCAACGCATTTTTGCAAACCACCTTATGTACATACATATATTCCTTTATAAATTCAAAAGTATTTTCTTACAAGTGATTATTAATAATACAACACTTATACTAAAGTAGGAGAATCTATTTTGCTCCATTTGTGCGGCATACACATTGCACGGAAAATAGTTTTAAAGCAGGAAAATAATGAGCTAAACGAGCTCAGTGAGTGTATGCTTTATAAAAGGATTTCTTTTTTTGAAAATATCTCAAAACGATAAAACTCTCTTTACAAGATATTTTCTAGAAATCTTGCTTGCTTTGCTTAAAAAGTTTCTAAAACTTTTCATACTTGCTTGCTTGCTTTGCTTTGCTTTTCTTTAAAAGTTTTCAAAACTTTTTATACTTGCTTGCTTTGAAAGTTTACAAAACTTTTAAAAAATCTCTTGCTTGCTTTCTTTAGCTTGTTTTAAAAGTTTCCAAAACTTTTCATAAACCTCTTGCTTTAAAAGTTTATAAAACTTTCTATAATACGAGAACTGGGCTCAACCTAGCCTTTGAAATAAAAGAAAGCGGGGGCACGGGCTCCAACGGTTTGTTTAAAATCTAGCGGGGGCGCAGGCTCATGGTTCACTTCTGACAAACCACACGGGAACTGGGCTCAACCTTGCACCGGTGATTGATTTTTTCAAATTGTATAAAACATTCTTATAAATCATCAACCCTTTGGAGGCCTTTCTGGCTTGTTGTACCACTGAGTGAGCAGGGCACGGCGTCGATCGTCTTGGGTGGAATGTTTGGGTCCATCATCCGCTAGGTGGAGGGCCCAGCAGCTACGGCTCTGCCACTGCAGCCAAATATGAGATTGGAATTGACACAGGTCTCCATCACCATAATTTAGTTAGAGCTCTAACCCTATATACTCCAGTACGTGCCACAGTCTCCTTTAAATGCATGATGCATGATCTAAGTTTGCCGACCAGGCCAAATCTAAAATGCATGTATGATATCCTAACACCACCGCGCACGTACAGAATACCTCTGACCGGTATGCTTGCTTAAGACTAGGGATTTTTGGTTAGGCCTATTTTACAAAATAGACTTGTTTGTACTTGCTTCATTGAAATATGGTTTACAATTCAAAACCATTGCCTTGCTTTATAAAGTATGGCTAATTACATCAAAACCATTACTTGTTTGCTTTTCACATGGTTTAAATCAAAACCATTTGTTTGTAAAGCTCATTCTTGCTTTAAACATGGTTTACAATAAGCTTGAGCACAACTCCTACTTTCCTGCCTTTGTTTTAGTCTACACTTTCAGCGAATCACGTATTGGTACTGCGTATAAATAAACAACGTACTTCACACACAAGTCACTTTAGGGTCACACAACATTCATATAAATCCAAATTAACAATTTACCCTTGAGCACTAAAAAACCCCTAACAAAAAAAAACCACTCATTTTGGTAAACCTTTTTCCAACTATACTCTCTTGACTTTATTACCCAAATTATTCAAACGGTCTTCAAAAATTATGAAACTCTTCAGATCAGTCCTCTATATATCCAATGACATCTCTTTAAATTTTCAATATAAAATTCCTTCTCTAAGGCTCTCAACCACATAACACAAGTTACAACAATTTTTTTGATGCCAGATTGGTTAGCTTACTGAATCACCTACTGTTATCCTTGATTTCTGAGGTCTTAACTCCATAAATTGGAAATGGTTTCTTTACTTATTTGAAGCTATTGTTCTAAGGTTTCTTCTCCAATTGGAATCACCCAATTTGGATCACCAAAACTCAAGTTATTGTATTTTACATCTAGATTACTCAAATTGGCAGAACAAAATCTACTTTTATAGCTCCACTTTGAAATTTATGGGCACTTTAGGGTACAATTTGCATACCTTCTTCAGCTATTACCTAGAAGTATATTTTACCCATAATTTTGAATCACTCAATTTGGATGAGTGAAACTCCATATATTAAAACACTACAACAATACCCAAAACAGAGCATAATCAGTAAGCTACACGAGCTCACCTTTAAGTCCGTATTTGGGAGCCTTAGAGCTACAATTTGCTCTTGGTCCCTTCTATACATTTGTAGTCCTATCTCTTATGGTTCTTTTCCAATTGGAATCAATTCATTTGGATGATTATAACTTAATATATAGCCAAAACAAAAACAAGGGTTTTTACAAAAATTTTGACATCATTCCCTTTAAAAACCCAATATTCTCCTTTTTACAACCATTCCTCAAAACCTACATGGAATTCACCCAAAACACACCACAACACTTGTATTGGTGGTTTGGAACTTCTTATACCAAACCCTAGGTAAAAATCCCAAGAATTCAACCCAAGGTCCACCAATTCCTACAAAACCATATAAATAGGAGGATTCCATGTTTAATTTTCACCAATTGGGGTTTTTCCCCACAAAACTTCAAGAATTCTAGGGTTAGGATGATCTCTCCCCAAAACCCTAGAACAAAGAGCAACAAATCTCCATAGAAATGCATACCAAAACCCTAGACACCCAAATTACACATGATTTCAAGATGAAACATACCTTTGTTTGGTCTTCTCCCACTTCTTCTTCCTCTTCTTCCTCCTCTTCCTCTTCTTTTCTCTATTCCTTCCTTGCTCTACGTTTTGCCCTAGCAAAATGAGACAAAAATGACTTTTGGTTTGTCTCATGGCCTTTTATAGCCTCATATTTCCCCTAATTGCAATTAAGTCCTTAATCCCTTTAATATTTGCACATCAACTTTGGTTATTTCTATTATGGCCTCTTATCTGCTTTGATTATGGTTTTCATGTCCCATTCGATCAATTAAGATTTTAACCCTTGTCCTAATACAAATTCCGGGTTCCATAAATTATCATTTCATATTTTCATCCTTATTAACAACTCCCAAAAATATTAAAATTTCACTTGGTGCTCTTATACGTGATCAGTGCCCAAAAAGTGCTATTTTGAACCCTATTTTTAATAGGTTTTGAGCGCTTTTTGTGTACTAATTATTATAATTAACCCAATTGACATGTTGGAGACCTATTGCACTTCTAATTGCATTTGAGGCTGTTTTGTAGTTTTTGCTGGAATTGGAAGCCAAATTATCGTGTCCAATCAATCATAACCAAACTCGGGTTGATTTCAAACCAATTTAATATGGTATATGAATTTATTGGCCCAGGGAATGAAGAATTTCAAGCGAGGAAGAAAATAGAAAAAAAATAGCAGGTGAAGAATGCGGGATCTGGGGATCACGAGGAGCAGTGGCGATGGAGCGATGGCGCGGGATCCATAGAGAACCGGTGTTTTAAAACATGATAGCGAAATTTACTGTGATAAGCGAAAATCTTGTATAGCGAAATTTCAATTTTATTGTACTGTATTTTATATGATAGCGAATTTTTTCGCTATCATAAGCGAGTATCATGATAGCGAAAATCACTGTGCATAGCGAAATTCACCCCCCTTTGATTTTGATCCAAACGACTTCGTTTTGTATAATTCCCATTTTGTCCCCATTGTAATCTTATATTTTTGGTATTTTTGGTATTTCACACCTCTTGTATCGCTATATAAGCCAACTTATAGCTTTTTGTAACCCTAACTTATTTTTTTGAAGCTTTCAGCACGCAGCTTTTCATTTTGTTTCAGTTTTCTCTCTTCTCTCTCCTCTTTCTCTCACCTTCTTGGGTGTCAAACACCCTCCAAGGATGACAACTTGGAGGATGAGCTGCTAAAACCCTTTCCTCCTCGAAGTGGAAGGTTCTTTGGGGAGTAGGATCGAAAGGCTGCTAATTGGTTCCCTTGTTTTCCACCTTGTGGAGTTTTGACATTTTGGTTCCCAAATTTCTAACTCTAGGTTTAAAGCTTTTTGATGTACTTTCTTTGGCCAACACTTGGCAAGCTTTTAGGGTTTAGTGTGTTCTTAGCTTTAGATACACTAATATCCATTAGTTGCCATTTACGAGCCACTGAGGTAGGTTAAGGGGTTGTATTTTTACTTTTTGATGCATCTTCTTTGATCAATACTTAGTAATCTTTTAGGGTTCAGTGGATGCTTATTATTATATCCACTGAGATTCATTAGTTGCCCTTTACGAGTCATTGTAGGATGGATCAAGGTGATAGATTTTCACTGTAGGAACCATAAATGCTAAATAAATGCTTTCTATCAAGAGGAAAACTATTATGGTTTAGTTTTTAAAGTTAAATGAAGATCCGGTTCGGGAAATGACTATATGTTATCCTCCCCAACGCGAGGAAATGAACCCGAGACCTCTCAGTTAGCCTAGGACCTTAAACCTAGTGGCCCAATGCTTCAAGGAGTTCTATTTTACATTTTATTTTATTTCTTTTCAGTTTGCAAACCACCAACCCACTGTTTTTATCACCACCTTAAAATCCAAACAAAATTCACCATTTTTGACTTCACTCAAATCATTTGTACGAAGAAAACCCACCATCACATATTTCGGCCCTAGACACCACTATCTTGCCGGTAGCTTGACTATACGCGATGGGAGAAATATAGGATACAAATTTTGTTGATTCGGATCACCTCTTGTGGCATGAATCAAATGGCGTCGTTTAGGGGATGGTGCCTAAATGCATTGAAGAAGTACAATGGAACACTTGTGGTCCTCATCACAAGTTTTGGTGAATTTCTTTTATATTTCATTGTCATTTTTTTATTTTATTTTCATTTAAAAAAAAAAAAAAAAGTTGCTGCAGGGGAACATGTTCCAGTGGATTAGTAATCCAGAAGGCAGCCTGGTCAAACTCAATCTCCCACAAAACTTGGCCTGAGCTTGAATTGTGATAAAATGGAACACCTAGAAGGAGAGCAGTACAGTCAATACACTATAGAGAGAAACCCCAGGGCATATATGACAATGAGGGACTATAGGAACCTTCCATGGCAGTTGCAACAACCTGTAGAGAGAAATCCAAACCCACCTAGATCCATGAGTGACTATAGAGACCAATGGATGAGTGCACCCTCTACATGATGCACCTCCACAGTATACTTCAGCTCTGACCACCCTGACCACACAATTAATTTCTCCGATTGAGCGAGGCCATTACGGACCTTACCAAACTAATTAGGTGATCTTTGTGGTAGAGCAAAAGAATTTAATGCGAATTGAGCCAAAAATCCATCTTTGTGGAAAACTCAGTAGGCCACGAATTAGATAGGCTTCAAAGTGAAATGGATAAGAAAATTGATAACTTTGCATTACTCCGTTTCAAAGGCTGCCCGAGCGTTTTTCATCGGGAGGAGGAGAATGCGGAGGATGAGTGCTTGACTGAAACAATTTTAGGTGGCTTGGCTTCCTTGCGATCTCGGGAGAATTGAAAGTGGAATTAGTAGAGCTCCTCTGAGGCTGCGGGATGCCCCTAATTTGAGTATAGTATATGGGCCATGGAAAAAGAAGAACAAATTCTTCCCTTGTTGAGTGAGGAGAAAGTAATGGAAAGGAGGCGGGGGAAGAGCCACAGAAAACCCTTCTGAGCCACCAATAGCCCTTGCCATCTCTGGGCCCGATTATGCCACGCGACAACCGACCCTAACACCCTGCGGCGGCACCTGCTCCCAAGGCTAAGTCCAACCCATCACTGCTGGCCATGCAAAACTTCAATAGATTAGTGGCCTTTGTACAGACCTTTGCCACTACATCAAAAACGATGGCAGCCGCACATACCGCATGGCATAGTGGATGGTTCGGGTCCGGGTTCAGGTTTGGAGCACACTGGTTGTAGCATTCCCACCAGCTCCACCCGGTTTGCGGCCTCCAGGCCTAAAAAAAGCTGGTTTGGGGGCTTCTATGATCTCCCCACTTTTTGTTTTCATTTTTCCTTGTTTTATTTTATTTTATCGTATTTTATCTTGATTTCTTTAATTTTTCTTTTTAGATTTTCTCTATTTTTTAGTTAAATTTTGTTTTTAGATTAATTTTTACCTTTCCGCAATTTTTTCTTAATTTTTCTTGTATTAATTTTTTGCGGTTGTTGCAAATTTTGGCGAATGAAGATAAAGAAACTTAGGAATGAAGAAATGGGAAGCGGAAAATTTCGCTATGGCATAGCAGTACCGCAATGATAAACGAAATTTTAGCAGCCATAGAAAATTTCGCGGGGCTTTCGCAATGAATTTTCGCTGGCTTAGAAATTCACCCCAAGCTAGCAAAATTCTGTATCCACTAGCCCGGACAAAACGGCGCCGCAGTGTTTTCATTTTTTAATTATTTTATTTTATTTTTTATTTATTTTATATTTAATTTTCAAAAAACGTTTGTTTTTTATTATTTTCTATTTATTTTGATTTTCAAAAAAAAAAAATATTTTATTTTAATTTTATATTTGTCTAAAAAAAAAACTGTCTCAAAAAAAAAGTTTTCATTTTTATTTTTATTTATTAATTAATTTATTTTGTATTTAAAAAAATCAGCACCCACAGTAATTTTCGCTAGCTTGACGAATTTATTAAATAAGCGAGAACCCTTCGCTATAGGCCCCACTTTTGACCTCAATTTGGTTTCACTCTTAACTTTTCATTCGAACTCCGTTTTAGGCGTTCTTAGTACCGTTGGAAGCTTAGAGTGTAGAATCAAATATGCCAGAAGAACATTTTGAGATTATTATGAAAGTGTAATTTTAAAAATGCTCCAGCCCGAATCACTTTTTCCTCTCTTTTCTTCTCTAACTTGTTTATTTGAAGCCCAAGCGGGTCAGATAAGGTGTCGATGGAAAGCTTGAAGTCTCTATCAGCAATGATAACATCCTGCATCGGAGGTAACCTTTATTACTCTAATTTTCAATCAGACCCCATTTCGGACACCAAGATGTTTGGGTTGGGGGGAGAGTTAGCGAAGGAAGTGGCTTTTGTATTTATTCTTTTGTACTATTTTATTCAAGCCCATTTTGTGATGTTTAGTGGCTTGCTGGGTCCCCTTTCTATAAAATTTGTTATACTATATAAACACATTTTCAAAATTTGGACCCATTTGCAGCAAATTTTTGTGTTTTGCCTAGCTCATAGTTTGAAAAATTAAAACTTTGTCCAATTATATTGATGTTAGATTGGTTCCATGCATAATTGAGTGGATGATTAGTTGAATTCTTGTTGCTTTCAACCTTTTTTCTTCCACCTTTAGCTAATCACACACAGAGCACATTAGGTTTCAATGATAAGGGTGACTTTGCCAACCTCCTTTACTTTGCATAACCTATCTAGTGTCGTTGACCACCTTTAATAGGTTAAGGACCCTGTGGAAAGGCGATCTGTCTTGAAAAAAAAAAAAAAGAGAAAAAGAAAAGAAAAAGAATAAAAATTGAAATGCTTTTCCTTGAAACCCGAGCACGGTCCGAGGGGTATATGGCGAAAGCCTTTAAAGCCCGATGCCCTAAACCTTCACTGGTTGGGAGTCGCCGACTTAGTGCTCGCTACATGGGTGGATGGGTGGAGTTTAGCGAGTTGTAGGTGCTGGAGTCTCGAAATCATTCGGAGTCCGGGGTGAAACCTTTAGAGTTTGTGGTCGAAAGATCCTTATGACTTGGTGTCCTAAGCCTTGGTGGTTGGGGTCATCGGGTAGATCCCGCTACATGGACTTTGGTGAGTCGATTCCTCAACATTGCACCTATGACACAAAAAGAATAGTGGAATAAGAGGTAGGTCCCTAATCTATTATTTAAGAGTTGGATTTAGCATGCTAGGTCGTGTGTAGCTAGGTTGGAAGTGTCTTGTTTGACGAGTTTATTGTTGAGAGCTAATCTGAAATAAACACTTAGATTTTGAATTGGAAGTTTGGTTGATTCACGAGAGGCCTCTTTTGATACACCCGATTTTGTATGGCATTCATTCTCTCATAGCGAGTTATTGGACACCGGCTTTGATGATTCTTACTTGCAGGGTTAGAGCATTACTCATTCACAACCTTTTGAAATATAATTTTGTGAACATTATTTTTGTATGCTCTCTCTTTATTTTCTTCTTGCATTGCTAAGGGACTAGCAATGTAATGGGTTAGGGGAGTGTGATTAGTGCCAAAAGTGCTATTTTGAACCATTTTTAACTAGGTTTTGAGCGCTTTGTGTACTAATTGTATAATTAGCAATTGACATGTTCAGGGTCCTATTGCCTTCTAATTGCATTCCAAGGACGGAACATGTATGCTTGTCTTCTACGGATCTTATCTTGAGCTTGATACGGTACAAAAAGTACCCGTAGGTACTGATTCATTATCTGAAGGTCCCGGGTCGATTACCTTTGGTTATACTTATCATGCGGATAAGTACCATAAGTGCTACAAAACTTGTACTTATATTACTGATACGGAAGTACTCGTGGGTACTTTCTGAGTTTGTACTTATTCGGATCACGGGGTACCCGTGAGTACTACGAATCTTAATCGAAGGCGAGGGGTACCCGAAGGTACTACGAGAGACTGTCAGATTCAAGTACTTTCGTAGGTATACGAGAACTTAAGCGACGGGACTTAATTAGAGCGGGGCTTATTCGGATGCAGGGAGCACGCGTCGGTATTGAGAACTAAATCAAAGACAGAGCTTAATCGAGAAAGCAAGGGCTTATTCAAATACAAAGTACTCTTAGGTACTCACAGGGACTTATTAGTCTGAGGACAAAACTTATTCGGATCTGAGCTGAGAACTTATTCGAATCACGGGAGTACCGTAGGTACTCTGAGAACTTAGTCAAATACAGGAGTACCCGTAGGTACTACGGAACTTATCAGATCAGAAGTACCCGTATGTACTCTGAGGACTTAATCGAGAAGCGAAGGAGTTAATCGAGAGCCGGGACTTATCGGATCGGGACGGAACTTATTCGGATCTGAGACTTATCGGATCTGGGGAGTACGTAGGTACTACAGGATTTGTTCGGATCTGAAGTACCGAAATGGAGTACTCTGAACTAAATAAACGAGGACTTAATCGGGACGGAACTTATTCGGATCACGGGTGTGCCGTAGGTACTACGAACTTGATGAAATCTGAGAAAGTACCGTAGGTACTCTGAGGAACTTAATCGATTCTGAGGAATTGCCCTTAGGTACTACAGGCTTACTTAGGTGCGGGTACCCGTGGGTACCTCTGAGGCTTAATCGAGGCGGAGTACCGTAGGTACTCTGAGGAGCTTAATCGAGTCTGAGGGTACCCGTGGGTACTACATGACAAATCTGAGAGGTACTTCCAGGATCTTTACTCTTATTCTTTATTCGATGTCTTATCGCATGTGCATCTGGTAACTAGACCCGATCATAAGGAAATGAGTAGGACGCGGTACAATAAGTACCAGAAGGTCTGATACAATCTTTGGGGTCTTAGTAGCACCAACGGGGAGTCAGGGTCTTGAGCAGGAGTGCGTGGCACTAATTAGAGTACCGAGTACTAATCGGGTCTTAGGAGCACTAATCAGGAGTATCGAAGTACTAATCAGGACGTCCACTCATTCATTCTTTGGTCCTAGGTAGTCATATGATCATATATCTTTCAGAACTTATAACCTTTCTTAATCACATTCTGTGATCATGACATCTTGTTTTTTCATATTCATGTTCATGTTCATGTTTCAGTTCGTTTTCAGGTTTCATGCCTATTCCTTATGGCATTTCAGATACTTGTACGATATGATGCCTATCCACACATCATTCATGTATTCTTGTCCCTCGATGCATCTACGTTTCTTAGGAATTGGAATCAATCCAATCGGATCATCTAAACTCAAGTTATGGCATTTTCATGCCAACTAGTCGGTTTACCGATTTTACCGAGGAACAGTTTGTAATATTAATTTTCCAATGCCTTGTCTACATATTTGACACTGGTTCTTTGTGCTCCTATAAAGCTAAGGTGCTAAGGGTTCTATTCCAACTGGAATCACCCGGTCGAAGACACCCAAATTCAAGTTCGTCAAAACAACCGGACTCTCTATGTTCCAGCTGGAACCAGAATTTGGCTTGCACATGGCCCCACTTTGTGTGAATTTTTAGACCACTTAGGATCATAATTTGGCAATGCCTATTCTTTAAGTTTTGTTCTCCTTGAAGTCTATTTTACGTAGCCACTTGAATCACTCAAATCGGATAAGAAATGAGCAAGTTATGGCCAAAATACGAAAACTGGTCGAAATAGGAAAACCAGAACAGGTTGTACCGGTACATGTCTAACATGTACCGGTACAGAACAATAAAAATGACCAAGACCGAGGTGTACCTGAGCTAGCTCAAATTGTCTGAATTGCAGATTCACCAAAAATGCCCATAATGGGTATTTTTCACCCCATTTCATGCCTTTTCATCCATAGATCAAAAACCTATCATGAATACCTCCAAACTTAACTATATTATGGGTTATAGCACATACATAAATAATTTTAAAGGTTTTGTAGGGTTTATTTTGTAAACCTAACACAATTTCCATAAATCCCTCCTCGAATGAGGTTTTATATAGATATTGTGCCATTTTAGGAATTTTATCAACCCTACTTTCAAGAAAACTTTGGTTAGGATAAAATCCTAACAACCCTAGGTTTGGAGCAAACTCTAACCATACAATTAGACAAGAAATCATACAAAATATATGATTCCATATAAAATCACAGAGTTCCATACCAAAGGCAAAGCATCCATACCGCCGAAGCGGCTTTCCTCTTCTCTTCTCTTCTCTTCTTCTTCCTCTTCCTCTTCCTCTTCTTGGCCTTCACGTTTTGCTCTCTTTGGAGACCAATTTGGTCTTAAATCATATTTTCAAGTTAAGGCCATGTTTGGCCTTCAACAAAAATCCATTTTAAGGTTAAAATCTACTTTTTGCATTTAAAGTCCTCCAACTCTTGACCTTCTTTGAATTCCAAGTTCCCAAATTGTATTTTAATCTTCTTAATCCATGTCTTTTAGGCCCCTTTTTGGATAAAATTACAATTTTATCCTTAAATCTTATAATTTCCGGGTTTCTCGTTTCCCGGTTTCGCATTTAACTCATGAAACAGTCAAATTATGCTTACAAAATACCCTAAACATGTCGAAAACGACTAGAGTATATTTTGGGGTGTTACATCTTCTATGATTCCTTCAGGTTTTACCAGGGTTCTCTGTAGCATTTGGAGAATGCTTGATGAGTGGGGAGTAAGCTCCCAAACAACTTAACGGCAATGGAATAGGGCATTAAATTGATCTTGTGAGTCACAGAGAGGCTTTGCGAAACTCAAACTCTCAATGGTGGGAGGGAATGGGCAAAGCTCCACTGGATCCTTCCTCTTTCTGGTAAGCCCCTCTTGATTACGATCTTTTGCAAGTTTGCGATCGAGGTTCACAAATTCCTTCTTGACAATCTTATCTTTGCTCGGTATGTCTTTCAAAAATTTTGCATAAAGTGGCATCTAGATTACCACTTACGAAGGCATGCAGTCTCCGACACGAAGGTTTCAGAACGCGCAAGCTGTTCCTCTATCTTTGATTTAAACCTCTATAAATGATGCTGCGAGCGGTACATTCTAGGTTTTCTTCTTGCCTTCTTCTCACATTGTTGTTCCTTCTTTCTTTCATTCTCCAGTGTTTCAGCATTGTCTGGGCCTTCATCTCCCTTGTTACTTTCATCTTTTTCTGTCTTCTTCTCGAGTCTTTCCCATACGGCTTTTACTTGTGTTCATACAGTCTTTTGGATTCTTCTTTGTCCTTTGGGGAAGGCATCTTTCATTTAGTTTTGCGGGGTTGGGGCCGGTTGCCCCTATTTGTGTCTCAGGGTTCTTGAGGAGGCATTTGTGGTTTCGAAAATTTGAGAATTGGTATTTAGAGGCTTCAGTGCGCAAACTTTTGTTCATGGAGGTTTAACGACTTCTTGTTGTCTCCGATGGGTGCGACATTTGTTGATCTTCAAATGGTTGGGCTACCTTTGACTGCGGTACTCGTTTCTATTTTTCACGCTTCTTCTTTGTTCTTTGCGGGAACCTTGGTGATTCTTGATATCTGCTGTTGAGGATTTTGTCCATGCCTTAGGCCTTGTGAAGCCCCCACCATATGAAGAATTTTCATGGTTCCTCGATCTTTGGATGATAAGTGTCTTTGGCAAGTTAGGATTTGGTTTGAAGTGATAACTGGCTCCCCAAGTACTTAACCTCCTCGGCATCATAAAGCAGTTCTTCGGTGGATACGCCGGCCCACTTCCTCTCAATGGTTCCCTCTCGGCGCTCCTATTTCGCGAAGCGGTGTGCATCTTCTTCTCTTGCTTGTCCATTCTATGCATGATGGCATCTAACTTGGCCTCCATGGATGTCATCTTGCTCAGCTCCATGACTCCTCTTCCTCTACCAATTACTCTTGAAAACTCTGTTTCAGACTTTCATATTGCATTGCTTGAGTCCTAATCAAATCTCTTGCCTCTTCGGCCTCTTACGTTTAGATGCTCCCTGACATGAAGCATCAAATAATGCCTTTAGATGTATCATTCAAAGGCATGATACACCTATGTCCATGCGGGTCTTCAAGTCTATTCCATGCATCGGGCATCTTTTGACCAACCTTTGAATCTCTCCGTACTACATAAAGGCTCTCATCTTCCCCCTCTTTGGAGACACGATTATCTAACTCTTAAATTAAGCGTTGGAAAGAATCTACCGAGCAGGCTTCTACGAGCTCTCCGAACATCGCAGAACCATGTGAAGTTCTTACCATTGTATTTGTTATCTGAAAATGAGAACAGTAAAATTTTATATTTATGAATATATTCATTCAACTCCTTTATGTTTTAATCTTTGAAACTTGCTGAGGTGCTCGTTTGGATCCATGGATAATGATTAAGTATTATTGTTGATTATTATATTAAATCAAACCTGAGATTAAAAGTCTAATTTGCTCCTTGTGGTATGGATGTAGAGTATTATCAATGATAACCGGTCTCAAGTCTCCATTGTATGATGATTGGAAGACTTTTTATAATCTTTATTCTCATCACTGATATTCTTGCCTTTTTGGCTGCCAGCGATAGTTTACCACGGTTTCTCAGCGAATTGTTCTTTCTGGTGGAACATCCCCAACGAATCAGATCAGGTATTGTTTACCGCCGTGGAGTTTCTGAAATCAGCGCCGATGCCGCCGGATCTTCGATAACTGATATTCGTATGACATTAGGTTGGTAACAAAACCAACCACCGCGCGAAAACCATTTTATTCTTTCTTTTAAATAATCCCGAAGTCGCGTTTCAACCGCCGTGCGGATAATGATCTTCCGTCTTTGATCCGACGTAGCCGCCAAACGTTGGTTGGACGGACGCTGCCGAAATTGCCGGTATCGTGCGGACTGTCAATCCGACAACAATACCAACAACGCTTGTTCGCGATATTGTATTATTGGGCATTATTAAAACGAAGTATTGTGTTGATTTGTTTTGACCATCGTGCGGTGCGCAGTGCAACAAGTAGTAAATTGGTTTAAGTCGAGATATCGATCACGAGAGATCTCAAGAATTTTCAATCAACTACCCCAACTACTCAAGCTCTATACTATTTGGACTATGATAGACAATTTGAATCAGATGTGAAAGCCTTGAAATAATGAAAACCAAAAATAATATGAATGAATAACAAATAAATGAATACTGAAATAATGAAATGACAAATTTCGATTGAACAGTTATCTGTAAAGAGAACATTGAAAATAAGCTATTGTGAAAAATCAATTCCCTACGATTTATGCAGTAGTGCCTTTATGAACCACAAATTTTAAAACCAGGTCAAGGAATGTGATAGTCTGAAATTTTGGATCTCTCCAAACCACACCGTTCATCATCTCACCTTCCCTTAGTTTCTCCTCGAATACGAGTGGGGTACAGATAACTACTGAACACAGGTAGCCTTATTGCGAAATTATTTTTCTTTCTCAATACTTCATACCCATAACACATGAATTTGTAAACCAAGCTCCTTTATATAGTCATTGCATGGGTTTACACTATCTTGGTTTCTCTTCCTCAAAATTAGAGCATTTCGTTCTTTCCTTGATTAGATCGTTTGCTAACACGGAGTTGAATTCACGATTCGGAGTGAGGCGAACTCTGCACATGCTTAATTGATATCCTCGACTCAGTTAGGTTTCGGTGAGAGGAAGAGGATGTATCGATTTGGCCACCGAGCACATTGAATCATCAATACTCGAGGTTCTCATCACCTTCCGGAAATTGTTCATCACTCTCGAGATGCCTTCTCTGTGTCCTCGGAAGGGCCTCACGGAAATCGGAGCTTGAAGCAACCCCGTTATGGTTATAGAAACTGACATTGGGAGTCAATTCGAAATACGCAAAACCTGACAAGTCGGTTATAAAGCGAAGTTAAGTGATAATGAATAAAATTCTGCGGGAAAGACCATTTAGACAATAGCGTCATTTCAATGGGGCGAGTTTCTAAATCAACTGGATTACACCCTTCTGATGGCTTCTTTGATCAACAAAACCCCTTTGTAAATCGGAAAGCTGGTAGTTCGAAATCCAAAATTTATGCGGAATTTAAACTCTTAGGCAATTAATTTGAAGAAATATAATCGCATTCGGCTACAACTTTACATTAACGTTCGGATCAAATTTTAAACAAAGAAAATATAAACTAATCTAAAAATAAGCTGAAAGAAGAAAATTAAAATCAGGCCCGGCCAGCATCGTATCTCTCTTTCAAGTACGCGGTACGCGTTTCTTGATGTATTTGTGTATTACTGATTACGAGAGTTAGATTTTAATTCGATGCACCTCTTTTTTGAATTTATGCCGTGACGTTATGTTGAATCTGTGCGAAGGCGACGATCTGTCGGTCTTTGTCGCGGAAGTACTGTTGATGTGACATCACGATGGCCGATATGTGACGACTTCGTAATGACATCTGGCGTTGATATGGCGACGACCAAACGTGTGACATTGCTCTTCTTATTTATGGCGGCGAATGATATGACTTTATTTCTCTGGGTGGTGTCACCGGCGACGTTGCGCTCGTGACACCGCGCGGTCACCGGCGATGTAAAACCATTTAAATGATATCGCGACCACTCTCTCTTTCGCTGATGATGTTGCAACCTTAGTTTCCTTGCAGGCGATGTCGTGACCGCCCGATTCGATCTTACGATATGCGACCGCATCAGTCTTCGTGGCCTCAATTATTCGATCCATTGTTTATCTTACATCACGACTTCTTTTTGGTGTCGCGACCTCATTATCATGCGGGTTGATACATCGCGACCTCACGAAGGATGTCAGCGACATCATGTCTTCTTCTTCATCAATTCACAGTTTGCTTGAACTTGAGTTTCTTTCACGCCCAGCTCGTTTTGTCTTCAATTACGCTTCATTTGCGACTGGAGCTTTGTAGTTGCAACCTTAATATGTCTTTTGATTGCTGAAAAAGCTTCACGACATCAAATCCTTTAATCCTTTTTGCGCCTCTCTTCTTTGCTGACTTCCTTTAGCCCGATTATATCGATCACGCTCATCCACATTTACACTCCTTTCTTTTAATTTATGCTTTCTTTTGAATTCCTTCTTTGCCTGACATTTGGTGAAGTATTCCATATTCATACTCATCGGTCTTTTTTATATAAAAATCAATCAGAAAAATGGACTGAAAATAGATGACTTTGAAGCTCATCAATGGGGACATTCAAATGGGAGTTTTAAAGCGGGTTGTATGCAGTGCATCACGAGCTTCAGCGACCAATCTTTTCTTTGGAACTCGGTCTTTTCGAGAATTCTCTTTATTTCCGCATTTGGAAATTTCGACACCCGTTGTTTAAGGATGATAAAACGAGCTCATAATGTGTTTGATACCATATACGCTCATGAGTTGTGAACACCTTATTTGCAAAATGGCTCCCTCCATCACTAATTATAGTTGCAGATTGTCCCTAATCTGCTTGAGAATATTTATTTGTAAAATCCCACAATGTATTGGTATCATTCTTTAGACGGCTCTTTGCTCGACCGTTTTGATACATAATCCGTAGCTAGGAGTATATATATTTCCAAATAACAAGCTGAAAAAGGCCCATAAAATCCATTCCCCATACATCAAACAATTGCACCACCAGGATACCTTGCAGGGGCATCTCATGCCTTTTGCTGATATTTCCCATTCTTTGGCATTGATCACATAACTTCACCCATTCAAAGCAGTCCTTAAAAATAGTAGGCCAGTAAAATCCTGATTGGAGAATTTTGTGGGTTGTTTTATCTCCTGCAAAATGTCCTCCATATGGTGATGCATGACATTCTTGTAAAATCTTGCCTTGCTCACCTTGGTACATCTCCTTATATTGGTCCCGGCTCCTCACCCCAAGCAATAATGGGTCATCCGGATATAGTACCTACTAATGGGTCCTTAGCTTCTTTCTCTTTGTTGGTATTGAATTACGGTGACATAATTCCACAAGCTAAGAAGTTCTAATGTCGACATACCGGGTGATTGGAGTGACAACTGGAATAACTGCTCATCTGGAAATTTTTTTCTATTTCTCTTTCTTCCTCTTGTACAGTGGGTTTCTCTACTCTTGACAAGTGATCAGCTATCACATTGTCACTACCCTTCTTATCTTTTATTTCTAAATCAAATTCATGCAATAATAATACCCACCTGATCAATCTTGGCTTTGCTTCTTTCTTGGCCATTAGATACTTAATTGCTGCATGATCAGTGTGTATAACAACATGGGACCCCAAAATGTATGGCCTAAATTTTTCACATGCAAATACTATTGCCAGCATCTCCTTTTCAGTAGTAGAGTAATTTTCTTGAGCTTCATTAAAGGTTTTGCTAGCATAGTAGATGGCCTTGAACACTTTTTCATCTTTCTGTCCCAATACGCTCCCGTGCAAAATCCGGAATCCACACATGATTTCAAATTCTCACATTCCAATGGTTTGCCATGATGGGGACTTCAACTAGTGCGGATTTTGATTTCTTAGGCATTATGGCGAAATTCATCGAAATAGAACTTAGTATCTTTTTCAATCTTCATAGTGGTCTAGCAATTTTTGAGAAATCTCGATAAATCTTCTATAAAAACCGGCATGTCTAAAAACTTTATTCCCTTGGCGTAGTGGGTGGCATTAGATTTCTTATAGTGAAACTTTGCACGGTCTACCTCGGCCCTGCTACGAGGAAATCATGTACCCCAAAGACAATTCATACGTAACATAAAATGACATTTTTAATTCGAGCGATTCTTGTCTTTGCACCTTTGAAATCTGTCCACGAGTTATCACGAACCTTTATTCAGCGGTCATACAACGTAAAATCATCCATGAAGATATCCATAACTTCTTACGCTATATCGGAAAATATAGACATCATGCATCTTTAGGGAAGTACAAGGCGTTACACAAACCAAATGGCATTCTCACAAGCAAAAGTACCAAATGGGCATGTAAAGTGGTTTTCTCTGATCTTAGTGCAATAGCAATTTGGTTATATCGAGTATACATAAAGAAAACAAAAATGAGGTCAATCACTACTAACCTATCCATTTGTCGATCGATGAAGGCGGGGAAAATGATCCTTTCTTGTTGCGGTATTTAATTTTTTTTGTAGTCAATACACACCTCCATCATCCTTTGAGTTCTTATAGGAATCGGTTCATTATTTTCATTTTTGATCGGTGAATCCACCTTTCTTGGGAACCACGCCGCATTAGACACCTAAGAACTATCGATATAACATATATAAAAACCTACATTTAACCATTTAGAACTCTTTCCGACAACTTCTTTCATAAGCAGGTTGACCTCTACGCTGATGCTCATGAAGTTTTGCATTATCATCCGGCAATATTTTGTGCATGCAAATGGGGTTGATACCCTTGGATCTTGATTGACCATGCAATTGCTTCCTTGTATTTTCTCATAATTACCGGCAACCGTTTCTTGACTTAGTCCAATGGTGATATGATAGCTAGTTTTCTCTTTTAAGTTTCTAAAAACTCATATTTTTAAATGGTAGGCAATTCGCAATGTTAACCCTTACTAGTTTCACGCTCATGAGTTTGTTGTTTTTGGCTACATACTTCATCTTGACTGTTTTCATTTATACTCGAGACCGTTTCCTTGTTAAACAAATTTGAAGGCAGTACTTCATAATCAAGACTCTCAAGATACTGAAAATTCATCTCAATTTCATTGATAGAGTGTTGAAGGATACAATCAAAATTCAATTCAACATCGAGAAGGTTATTGTTTCCTATAGCCATAAAACTGTCTGCATCTACATCAGGATGTTCCAGACTCCTATTAATATTAAAATGCACTGCTTCATTTCTAACCACGAGTGATTCACCTTTACGTACATCTATCAATGCGATTCAGTTGCTAAGAAAGGTCTTCCGTAACGAAAAGGAACTTAGGTATCTTCCTCCATCTTGCATATTAAGAAATCCTTTGGGAAGATGAATTTCCCAACCTTGACAAATTACATCTTCAAGAATGCCTTATGGTTGTGCCATTGATGTGACCATACGCAATGTAATTGTTGTTGGGGTAAGTTCCCCTAAATCAAGTCTACTTGCCTATTGATGAGTATCTAAGAATTTATACTAGCGCCGAATCACATAAAGCTTTCTTGAATTCATATTTCCCTATGGAGCGAGGGGGTGATGAAGCTTGCCGAGAGTCTTTCATCTTTGTTGGGAGCTTTCTTTGGATAGTAGCCTTTGCGGTGTGATCCAAGTTCAATATTCCCTCCTCAGTTATCTTCCCTTTTATTGCTGCAATTATCTCGTGAAATTTTATAAAGAAGCATTGATGTGATTACCTCGCAAATGGGATATTTATTTCTATTTTCTTGAAAATGTCAAGAGATTTAGAAAAGCTGTTCTTCTCTTCTTGACTTAAAGTCGTGGAAATGGCAGCTGAAGGTGTATAGTGATACTCCTTCCTTCTTTTGGTCCATTACTTATTTCATTTATTCAATCACGGGTGCTCTTCTCTCCTTCTTTTAGTCTTTTCTTTTACGCACTCGATCTCTTCTTTCCTTTCTATCATACGGCTGCTGCTCAGTCTTCCCACTTCTTAATTGAATTGCCATGCGGTCTTTTGGAGTTCTTTTAGTGTCACTAGGGAATGTACCCTTATACGATTTGGCATATTCGAGGGCGGTTGCCTACTCGTGTCTCCAAAATTTTCAACGAGGCACTAGCATTCTTATGAAACATTTGAGTATCAGACTTGAAAGCTTCTAAGTCAGATAGTTTATGTTCATGAAATTGTAATAGCCTTTTGTTGTCCCCAGCGAAGCTGCGGCTTGTTGTTCTTCAAATGGTTGGAGTCCTCCTCGATACGATATTCATTTACTGCTTTCACCTTCTTCTTCTTCTTCTTTTGGAGACATGGTGGCTGATATCGCGCTGATGAGAAGTTACGTCCATGCACCCAAACTTGCAATGCCTCTCCGCCCATATGAGAAATTCTCATGGTTCCTGTCTTTGGATTGTAGTGTGTGGGCGGAGTTAGGATTGGCTTGAAATGATAACTTCTTGGCTCGTTCACGTGCCAACCTCCTCGGCACCATAAGAATCTTCTTATGTTAGCATCGACACTTCTTCTCATAAGTTCCTCTTTCCTTGCTCCCTATTTCATGAAGCGGTGTGCATCTTCTCTTGTTTGTCCATCCTATGCATTATGGCATCCAACTTTGCCTCCATGGCTGTCATCTTGCTTAGCTCCATGACCCCTTTTCCTCTGCTGTTTCCCCTTGAAAACTTAGATGGAGCTTTCATATTGCATTTTGCTAAGTCTTCTATCAGATCTCTAACTCTTGACACTTTTTCGTTTGAATGCTCCCTGACATGAAGCATCGATAATGCCCTTAGATGTATCATTTAAAGCATGATACACTATGTCCATTTGGGTCTTCAAATCTATTCCATGCATCGGGCACCTCTTCAGCAACCTCTTGAATCTTTCCCAAGCTACATATAGGCTCTCATCTTCCCCTTGTTGGAATACTATTATCTCTCTTCATCTCTCTGAAGTGAGAGATGGGGGAAAGAATCTGCCTAAGTAGGCTTCTACCAACTCTTCCCAAGTATCAACAGAACCATATGGTAATGATTCATACCATGTGGCTGCTATATCTCTCAAAGAAAATGGGAAGAGATGCAGCTTTATCACCTCTGGTCTCACACCATTCAGCTTCACTGTATTCGCCATCCTGAGAAATCTCCTCAAGTGCTCATTTGGGTCTTCGGTGGGATGACCAGTAAACTGATGTTGGTGAGCCATTGTAATCAAGGCTTGCTTTAGTTCAAAATTATTTGCATGTCCACGGTAGGGTATCACGATTTAGAATACTCTTCACTGAGATAATAGGCGAAATCCTCGCATTGTGTCGGTAATGGAAGGCGCTCTTATTGTTGTCCTCACAATTCCCTCAATACGGTCATGTCTCTCATCTGCCATAGCTGCGTTTTCTGCTCTTTTTGTCTTTCTTAAGCTCCTGAGTGTTTTGTCCAATTCAGTGTTTGCTGGAATCAGGTTAGAATCCTGTTTCCTATGCATTAAAGGTTCTCCTGAAATCAAAACACACTCAGATTAATAGGATTAGTCTAACTAAACAAATATTTTCAACATAGCTTGTTAAAGATTAGGGGCTGATGTAGCCACTGCTTGAAAAGCTATTTTTTGTTCTTTTCATTCATAAAATGTCCAAATTAGCATTTCCTTCTTTTGTCATAATATCAATCTATTTAATTCTTTCAATCCCAAACAGCGAGCCATAAAAACATTTACTTACTTTTTCTATATAGACTAAAACCCCTCAAATTAACATAGCCTCTGAGAGCCTTACACTTCTCTTGCATCCATGTTACTTTGGATAAATTTGCCAAATAAAATAATTTTCTCTTAATGTTCATGATTTAAAAATAAGGGTTCGGTCTATGACACTTTGAAGTGCCACGAACCATAGTAGTAAATACGAATGTAAGAGATCCCGAGGTATCATTCCCACGAGGAGATCGATAGCGAATTCTGAGATCTTCACCCCAACTACTAAAATTCCATACTATTTGGACTCAAAACTCATAGTGAAAGTTTTATCTAAACAACTAAAATTGAAAATCCTATACTATTGAATATATTCAAACTAAGCTAAAACAAAAGTAAATGAATAAAAAAATAAATTGTGTATAAAAGAATGGATTGAATCAGTTTACTATGAGAAACGAAAACCATCAATGAAATACAATGGAACAGTCAATTCTAGCACTAAATTCTATTGCTTTGTTCTTTGTATGGAATAGATTTTGTCCCAAGATTTCCTAGTGTGGAATTGGATCTCTCCATATTCCTTTGATTAGATATCCTTGCTTCTCTCGAAGGCAAGATCAAACCGATACACAACATTCAAATTCTCTTGCAAGATCTGGGTATTTTCTTTCTCAATACTTCACACCCGTTTCTGTTGTATTGGAGACTTTTGCTTTTCCTTCTCACGGGATTTTCGCAGTTTCTACCATAGTGGTAGCTCAACCTTCGGATCGATGGGTTTATCCCGTTCATGATTAGATCTAAGCTGCTTACGGGGATTGGAACTTACCTTTAGATTAAAGGCGAACTCTCGATTATTTATATTGTTAAATACACCCCTCCAACTTCAATTATGGCGAATGAGGGTTTGCTATCAAATGAACTCAGGCTCGCGGGTTCGTCGATGGTGGTCGAACATACCCGAGAAAAGAATGCTCTCGACTCTCGGGATCTCCGTCCTACGTGCGCGAGGGCATCACGGATCAGTAGGTTCACTCCCTCAGCAAAGTATTAAGGTACTACTATTAGGAACTTATCCTTTCAAAAACGAAGCGGAGTTAAGTAAAATCAAGCCCAAATTAATTCTCCGTAATTGTGCGGAAAAATTGTAACTAAATGTAAATCAAATCAATGACTTGTCTACGGTGCATTGCGAATTAAAATGGAGCACCGATCACCTTGACCAACTTTGTAATTGCAATAAAGCAGGGAAGAAATGAATTCCGGAAATTTAATACAGATTTCATAAATTTTCAAGCGATAATACTTTATAAAGCAATTTATCTAAAAATCTGACTCTGCTGATCTCACCCTTTTGATTCGCGATTCAAAACCAAAAATAAAAAAATAAAAAAAATAAAAATCTATAAATACTTTTAGGTTCCTCTTACTTCTCCCTTTTAGGTGGTAGAAGGCCCAGGAAACTCACTTTACTCTTCTAAAGCTATAGATTTATAATGCAAAAAGAATTTGGGCCGAACCCCCAAAATGCTCCAGGTGGAATTCCAAAGAAAAAGCCCGACTCAACGTAGATTAACCATGACCTCTAGTTGATGTCGCGACATGGACTATCTTGATTGCTCGCCCATTCGATCGCGACCTCTTTCTTTAAGTTGAAACCAGTTTATCCGTATAAATGCTGATGGTGATACGACATCGTTGATCGCGACGCATTTACTTTCAGTCTGTTTCTTGGTGTTGATGTGTGACATCATTATCCTCCTTTCTCACGACCACGGGTTCCGCGACAAGCGACTTTAGATTTTGACCACCTTTACATTTGACATGATGACTTCATGTTTGTGACTTTGATTTCTTAGTTTGCCATTGTGTGTTGGTGGTCTTCTTGCCTTCATATGTTTAAATTTGTATCACGACTTCTGGTGATGTCGCGACATCATTTGACACCCTCATTTCCTTTCTTCACGGTTTGCAACCTCGGTTCTCGTTGCAGCCGATTTCCTCCTTCCCACCTTTTATTCCGGTCATGACCTCAAGGTGAGGTGTCGCAACATCAATTTCTTGCTCAACTTTTCTTGGTCGACCTTAATGAGTGGTCGACATCATTCTGATCCTTGATTTATAAGCGATGCCAAGTTAGTTCTTGGCAAGTGCTTACGTTTGGCTCTGGTACAGCCTCCTTTCAAACTCTCGGCCCACGTTTTTAAAATCTTCTGTTTTTATGTCGACATACAAAGTGGTGTTACGACATGAAATGGGCCTGCATTTAAAAACCCGGTTGCAACCTCTTTCTTTGCAAATACCTCTCTTGTGGCTTCATAGAGCGGATCCTTGTGACCTCGGAATGAATTATTAGCGACGTCACATTCGTATCTTTTGGCGTCGAGCATCAAAAAGTGATGTCGCGTGAATCTTTCCTTTGATTATTTCCTTTGCAGTCGACCGTTTCTTTGTCGCAACTTCCTTTTCAGTCACGACTTCCGCACTAAAGTTCTCTATATCTTCTTAAAAATGATTTGTTGATGTCGTGACTTGGAATGGTGCAGTTGAGCTTCCTGTCGCGACTTAAATTGATTGTGACCTCAAGTCTGATTTTATTTAGTTTCTTGATTTTTAGTTGAGCTTGTTGTATTTTCTGCCAAAATGAAGTTTGGTAAAATATCCACATTTAAATAATTCACATTTATATCTGTGTCTCTTAAAATGATTAAAAATCAATGAGTTTTGGACTCATGTTGCTCTACCATTCTCTATTATTGACCATGATTTTGACATTTTGTGACATTCTTTCTTCCTATTGACTCTCATGACATGATTATAGGAAATATGATGACGGATCTCTGTTGCCATTTTCTTGGAACAATGTCGAGGACATAGTAAGATTTGTGACGAAGTTTTATTCTCATTTATCACTATGTTGGCAACGTCGCTGACACCCCTATCTTGGGGATCTCATTTGACAACTAAGTCAACTTTAAAATATAATATAAGAGACAATCTGATATCACATTCATTTGTCATATTCTATTCAGGACCATTCACATATTTAATTGCAAATTACCTAAAAATATATGATAGAGTATTTAACCAAAAGTCCATTTAACAGTCCTTTTATACGAAAAAAAGGTATACATGTTTTGGTTCTATGGAATCTCATGCAGCTGAAAAAATAAAAACATAATAAAGCCGCCTGACTTTTAACTTCTCTATCACGATTATATCAGGTCAGCACTTTTGTCAGGACCTATACCTAAGAGTCTGACCAGTGTAGTGCCAGGTGAAAAATCTTCTACAGGGGTTACTCCTTTAAGTGCATGCAATGGCACCTTTTGCACATTCAGCGGCTGTGCTTGTCCTATTCAAGTATCCATGTTGTGGATGAAACGTGACTCACCTTTCCCATATCTGGAAGGCCTCTCTGTCCCTCAGCATCTGAATGCCAAATGTGAAAGCATTGTTTTCAAACTCTCGGAAAGGTTTTGTTCTTGAACGCTCAAATATCAGACCAAAATTTCTTTTGGACAACCCTCCGAACAAATACGTTGGAAAATCCTCACAAGAATTGGTGTTGAACCAACTCTAAGCGGTCAATGAGCAATACTCAAATAAACTGTTCAGATATTTCCAACAATTCTTTGGGACAACTTTCGATATAGTTTTCTTTGACCCAACCCTCAGTTTTTATCCGTTTGTGGACGTACTCAAATGATAATTGCTAGGTAAACCCTCCAGAAAAACCATGATGAACTCACACCATGGTTCTAGATTATCCTGATGTATAAAAGTACAACCTTATTTCACAATATTCATTAATATATTTAGTATGCATATATTAACAAATTTCACACACACAAACAGCATATTAATTCATTATTGACAATAACACACAAAATATTGAATCTCGGGTTACGCCGGCAGGCTCTTGGTCCGCCGCGGTTCTCGCCAGTGCATTGAGATATTGAACGACTGGACGGAGCCGGATTACCGGATCGAACTATTGATACTCGGTCAAACTATCGAGCGATCTTAGAAATTTCTAGTACCGCCGATCGAAAGAATCAAAGTGGGAATTATGGCCTTGACCTGTTCCAGCGCATTAATGTGTTAGCTGTTTAAATATCATTCGCTGTCTTGAAAGGTTTATGAAACCCGAATTTGTTTACGTAACTCTGATATGGATGTTTCTGCGCCTGTACTGACAGAATCTCGATGGATTTGCAGTGATGTGCGAAGAACTAGAAAAAAGAAGACTGTCGAAGCAGATCAAGGAAGAAACATTGGGAGGAAATGTGGAGATTTTAATGCTGTTTCGCCTCTTAAACTTCTTCCTCAGGATCTGAATGAACAAGCAGATTGGGAGGAGAAAGATATCGCAGAAACTTCAGAATAGTCTACGGATTTCGTCTTCGCGAGGTGAGTTTCTGTATTGCATTACCAGCTACGGATTGTTTAAATGTTTCAGTTCATTATAAAAATGATCGTTAAATTAAATCTGTTGGATTATAAGTGAAATTTTGAGATCTTTTTGTACTGATTGATGAGATTAGGGATTTTGGACGATCGGGGCCGATATCTTGGGTTTGTTTGTGTGCGATATATATCAACGAGCTCGATGATGAACACAGAAAGGACCAAGAAGGTGCCCTAATATTTTTCTATGGGTCAAGATTTGGGCCGTTTGTGTGTTGTTGAATAATGAACTCTTTATCATTCTGTGTGAGCTTTGTTAATATATCGTGCTGCGTAATAGCATAAATATTATGAAAAATGGCATATTGTATTCGTATACCTTTGAACACCACAAGACACGTGGGTGTGAAGTGCATGACATGTTTTTCGGAGGTGCTCTGGTAATTATCGGAGTATGTCCCGCAAATAAATAATCTGAAGGTTTAATAAAAGTATCATGGAAAATACGAAGAATTTGTGCAGAGAAAGTTTTCAACGATTCACACTCGGAAAGAGATGTCCAATAGACTATTCAGGAGATTGTAAAGTATTCCTCAGAAAAGGGTACTGTCCAGCATGACTGATAGAGGTGTCTGAAAAGGCCTATCAGAAGTAATAATGTGTTTTCAAGAGCAAAAAAAAGCCTTTGTTTTGGCACAATGTTTTCTCCCGCGCTTGATATAAATGCGTGAAGAAGGCTCCGAAGAAAAGGCTTTCGGGGATATGAGGAAAGAAGTAACCATTCTGCCATAGCACATGGAGCAGTAGGGTATACATGTTTTAACAATAGGTGATGTGCCATGCATCATACTTTAGAGAATGGCACCATAAAATATTTTACTCTAAATATGCTACTAAAATGAGTGGTTCCCTCTTTGATCTGGGAGTAAAAGATGGAAACATGGATGAAACATGTGGACACCATAGAGATCAAGTGAATCGTAACTTTATTTATGTTTTGTTTTTGTCTTATATTATCAACAGGAACCAGGCATGTATGCACTTTTAATCATATAAAAAGAACAGCCATCATTTGTGATTACCAAACAGATATACTTCTCTTTATATTTCATGGTCATATGAGGAAATGAATCTCGATATATTAGACAAATGGGATGTGATATCGAGACACTGAAAGACAAATTAATCCTGACGTAGTATCAGAGCTTAGGTTTGCGATTACCGAGCTGGGGGCATAGTCGATGGCAATATGGCATGATATCAAGCCAGACATCACGATTGCACGTAGCGTGTTGGGTATGGGCCTAGGATATGGAGTTGTAGTATAATGCCTAGTTATGATTACCCGGCGCTTGATGTCTGATACAGCATTGTATCAGAGCTTAGGTATACAAATACTTAGGGAGCTCGGGTTTAGGTGTCCAGAAGTTTTGTTTTATACCAACTTCACAGCATAGTATGATAGCTTAGGTACACGAATACCTAGGACTCGATGGGGCACGGGTTTAGAACATGCATTCATTGTACATTTTGATGAATTGATATATGTGATGTGTGCTGAATGGTATGGAATATATGCATGATGCGATTATATAGATGCTGGGTTGAAACTGCCGCCTTAGGGTTTCGGAAAACATAATGAACATGAGGGGTGCATTGGCGAGATGAATAAAATGAGTGGTTGGGTTAGTTCATGATGACTAAGTCTAAGAGTGGTTGGCATGCACTGGATTAAGAAGGAAATTTGGGGATAAGAGAAGGAGCCTTGGCCGGCGAGGCGAAAGTGGACAATCCTTCCCGGCCGGGCGGGACGGGTGACATGTTTCCACTACCAACAGCTCGGACATATGAGGCGGGATTGCCTCCAGAGGTAAGGATCCCAGGGTTTCGGGACAGTGCAGTCCCATTTAGCTATGGGACAGGTGCGGACACAGTTTATTCCTCCATACCTCAGTATGGGTCAGAGGAACCATTACCAGTCCTAGGGTACTACACAAGCGCCTCCCGTTACATAGGCAGGCCAAATGGGCTAGAGTATGGCCTAAGGCCGAGGACAGGGCCTACAGGCCGGGACATTAGGGATCCAGGGGCGTGTCTACGCAATCATACCACTAGTTGAGGTAGCGGATCGATGGAGTCATACGGGGGTATGTTGCTATCTCGCATGGGTAGAATATTATTTGATTTCTAATTAGTCACGTTTCATTGTTGGTATCCAGTTGTGAAAAGAGTTGAGTCTAGAGTTGAGACAGGAGGGCTCTATATGTAGGATTCTCCCCTAAGAGCTAGGTTGAAGTGTTGAGTTGGGTAGGTTAGGATGGTGGGTTATGGGGATCTTGAGTTCACGCTCCTTTGTGGACCTTCGGGTCATAGACATGTTGGGGAGTACGTTTTAAGTCATTGGATATTTAATGATTGTTCCATATGCATGTGATTGTGTATGGTTGTGTGTGAATTTCAGGGACGAAATTCTGTTAAGTGGGGAAGAATGTAAAACTTCGGGAAAAAAAATGCAATTTTTTGAAAAATGGTAAAATGGTAATTCGATTGGCAGGAATTCTAGAATCTTGGATGATGAAGCAGAATCTGACATTGCAAATTCATATTGAAATCTAGTGACCCAAAAGTTTCATGGTCTGAGACAAACGGAATATTTACAATTTTAAGTGATAAGCGTCAGTGACTTGAGGATGGAGATTTTGGAAAATACAGAAAAGTCAAAAAATGGTTTTGAAATTAAGTTCATTTAAATAAGTGAGCCCGAAAATAATAAATTGTTTTGGGAACTGAATGAAGCAATATGAACCATGTATCCAAAATAATAATAATAATAATAATAATAAAGATAAAAACGAAAATCAAAAAGGAAAAGGCAATTGTCGGGAAAGAAAGAGAGAGGGCGTGCATAGAGATTTTTATTTTTTAATTTTTTTTCTCTTCGCTTCTTTCTTTCGATCTGGAAGTAAGATTGGCGAGTTTCAATGGGAGAAAAGGCAAAGTTCATCCACTGCCGAGAGCTTCTGGCGTGGTGCAAAATCTGGGTTTGTCAAATACGAGGTAGGGAATTTTCTATGTGTTGTTTCTAACGAGGCCATTAAATGGATTAGGATTGGCAGGTGTGAAGGCGTGAATTTCGATTACAAATTTGGTTGAGTGAATTTGCGGGGACTGTTTTCGGACAGTTTGAATGGGATTCGGGTTTAGTTTGATCGAAGACTGATGTCTTCGGTTTTTGTGGTGTGTCTTGATATCGATAATTTCGGTGATGAAGCCGTAGAGGGACCAAGAAGGTGCCCTATTTTCTATGGGTCACGGGTTTAGGCCATTTGTGTGTGTTCAAATAATGAATAACATATTGTTTATTAATGTGAATTTTGTTTAATATCAGCCGTAAGCAATCATATTAACGCCAATTTATTAATGAAATGGCATTTGCATTTCATATACGCTTTGGGGCACCTATAGCAGTGAGATGCGAGTGCATGATATATTTTCGGAGAGTTTGACTCATAATTGATTACGAGGATTATGTCTCACAAGAATAAAAATCGAGGTTGTCAAATAAAGTTATATAGGAAAGTTGTATCAGAAGAATTACTTTGGGAGATTATCAGGCAGAGATCGCGTCGAATGATGTCGATGAATAGTTTGTGGGAGAGTTTGTCGACAATTCACTGGGGATTATCCAGCGTATTTGTTCGGAGGATTGTCTAAAAGAATTTTATCGGAAATTGAATAATGTGTTTTCAAGAACAAAAAAATATTTTGTTTTGAAATCAGTGTTTTCTCACACTTGGCATATGCATGCATGAGGGAGTGAGAGAGGGCTCGGGATATGGGAAAGGGTGAGTCACATTCTCATCCATAACATGTAGACATTTGAGTAGGGACATACATGTTTTGGCTTGAATGTGTGGTGTGACATTGCATGTGCACTTAGGTGGGGAGTAACCCTTGTAGGAATATTTTTCTACCGGGCATTGCTTACCCCGTCGTGGGACCCCCTTTCAGGTACAGGTCCAGTGCAGACGTCTGACAGGCATATGGGACCGCATGAGGGATGAGAGCCGGATGCGGCATTATTATGTTTTGTTTTTTTGTCTTGTATTATATTCGAGGAGAACCAAAACATGTATACCTTTTTTTTCGTATAAAAGGATTGTTGGTTAAATAGTCTATCTTCTATTTTTGTATATTTGTTAATTAAATATGAAAGAATGGATCTCAATATATGAGACAAATGAGTGTGATATCGGGACCCTCGATATTTACAGGTTTCCGCAGGTTGACGTGTTGTCAACAGGACCCCCGTAATAGGGGTGTCACACATTCACTTCTTTGTTGCAACATTTATCATTCAGTTCTTCTCACATTATGTCGCGACAAAGTTATGAAATTTCGCGACAATCTTCACTTCTAATCTTGAGTTAAACTTCATCTTTGTTACGACATATCATTTGTTGTTACGACATACCTCCGCTGGTTACCTTGAAATTATGTCGCAACATTATGAAATTATGTCACGACATTTTGTCTTAACCAATTTTCTGTTTTTCTTGCTGGAATTGTTTCTTTTTCATTCAAAACCTACAAAATACAAAGTTGGTGAATATTCCAAAATTCAGCAGTAAAATGAATCATAAACTTCTAAAAATATGCCAGAAAAATGGACAAAAACATATGAGTTTAGGACTCATCAAATTCCCCAAAACTTAAAGTTTTGTTTGTCCCAAAGAAAAGAAAAGAAGATTTCTTTATTCTCAAACAATTCAACTTTTATTTTTAAGGACATTTTTCTATTCTGCTTTAGACATCTTTTCTCCTAAATCCACAATTGAGCAGGAAAAATAAGTTAGTTGTATAATCATTTTTGAACAAGTTTCCAATCCAAAACCAGTAAGATTTTAAAGTAAGTTCACTAAACAGGCAAATAATTCCTATAGTATAAACAGTTCAATTATTTAACCTTGATTTGTGAGTGTGTGATGGTCTTCTCTCTGTTTTATTGGCAAATTAGTTAATCTTTTGGACAATACTCAGATAATAGACTCCTCCTTGATTCTTCTAAGTCCCATATGCTTGTTTGTCATATTAATCTCCACTAATGTTGCACCTTCAAGATTAATTAGGTATTTTAAGCTCGTAATGTTTGGCTTGGGTAATTGGGTAGATAAATAGACAATTTAAGCTCAATGTTACCCAGATTCCACTTACAACTCAAAACTATTGCCTTCATTCTGCATCCTTGACTTTTCCAATGATGTCAACTTTCAAATAGACCTAAACTTGGTTTGGTGCATCTTTATGCATACTCTCTATTTTGGTATTTTTCTTGACCACTTCCAGATTGTCAGTTCAGTTCCTCAGATTAGAAGCCTTTTACTTTTTATTTTATGTCAAGGTTTATGAAATAGTGCAATGTTTTGTCTCTTTAAGCTTTCCACCACCCTTAACGAACTTTGGGTTAGTAACTCCCATACCATTTGGCATTAGGGTACTAGGTGTTGAAACACCCCTAAGAACTTAATTGTTCAAGGAAGGAAGGTTACAAGACAAAACTCATTCCTTCTTGATACTTTATATTTTCATATCTTCTTTTCTTCCTTCTTTTTCCTCATTCCTCATCTCTATTGGTTTTCCTTTCTCAACCTTTCTTTTCATCCTTCTCTGCATTTCAGAATAATATTCCCCAAACTTGTCCTCTTCTGTTATTGATGTACTTGTCATGCAATCTAGGAAAACAAGGGTTTTTTTTACTATAGAATTATATTTAAGGAAGGATTTAGGCTTTTCATTTGTTGGTTGATGATGAAATTGGCTATTGGCTCAAATAAGGAACTAAGGTATATGCATATGCATATCACAAGGGTAAGCTTTGAAAGGTTCAAACTTCCAAGAATGACCTATATCATTCTTGTTAGTGGTATTGTCTAGGATTTCGCCTTGACTAATAATCTAACAAGTTCTAAGACTTTAGGGAGATTAAACTGTGATGGATCCCATAAGATATCCTTAATCATATCACAATTTCTTTCAGAGGTACTTTTGACCATGTGCATATTTTTTGAGGATTCATAATAACTAAAACTGTTTACAAAAATAGAATTATAAGTCTTATTTGTTCCATCATTTGTTTAAATCTTCCTGAATCTTGAAGTTCAACTTATTCATTGGAAATATTACAACTTCCTCTTTCAATTAATTTCATCTGACCCTAATTTCATCTATAAATTTCTTGTTTGGTTTTTGGACATGTTGCTATGTTGTTGCACAACTAACAATCTTAAATAGGTCAATCCATTCAATTTAGAAAAGTTTAACATAGCATAAGCAATTAAATTCAATCATCATTTAATTTCCACTAAACAATTCACAGCTACTTAGCAAATAAACCCAGGAAAACTGGTTTCTCCATTATCAAACAAAGCTATACAACTAAAAAGTCATCATTCTTTATTCAGAATTTGAAGATCAGAAATGAAAAATTAAATAAACACAAGAAAAATTCAAGAGAAAAATGGACACATAATTTTTTTGCAAACCATTTTTCATTTAGGCTTTCCTTTACAGGGGACTTAGTTAAAAAGATAGAAATAAGGGAGGGACAACAGGGTAGGTCATTTCTTTTTTCTATCATACTTATTGGGACGGTTCAAATTTACTGGTTCAAACTTATAACCATTAGATGAATGAGAAAAGTCATTGGACTAATATTGGTCTTAGCCCCTTCTTGCCTTATCTTTGTTAGGCCGGACAGGTCCATTGATAAGGCGATTGCTTAATAAGATCATCTGTCTCTATCAATGGAATTTATGACTCCTCAAATTCTGCACAGGCGAAGAACTGTTTGATCAAATTGTAGTTGACAATGTCTAAGCTTTCAATTTCCTCATAATTTTTCCTTGTAGTTGGGGGTTGCTTCCATTTCCTTATACCTCTTTTCTATCAGGAGCCTAATTTCCTTTTGATGCTCTTTATATAAGTATCCGAAGGCATATTCCTTTTGCAACATGTTGTACTCCATTGCATCCTCTCTCTTCTTCATTATCTCCAATAGCTCTTTATCTCTTTTCAGCTGATATGAAATGAACGCCTTTTCCCTTGCCCTGATTTATTCTTTCAATTCTTTCTCTTCTGTCTATCTTATCCCTCCCTTTAATATCTCTGTTTTAAGTGCATTCTCCATTTTAAATACCATCTCTTCCTTCTCAGCTATGGGTCCATGTACTTAACTCTTAATTGAAGTTAGACCTTTAGCTGCTTATCCCTTTCCTAGATTTCTTGCCTCATAACTTTCAGCATCTCTATCAATTCTGTATTGTTATTTTGATGCCCTGAGCTCTCAGTTGGATCTTGATGGATTTCTCTTATATATGGGGATACATTCCAAATGGGGTTCAAGTTCCCCGTGCCTCATTTACTGCTCTTGTGTTGGGCTTTCCAACTATGCTGGCTCATTTTCTCTTTCCTCCCCTTTTTCTTCTTCTGTTTCTATTTCTTTATTTTTGCCTCTGTTCTTTGGACCTTTCATCACTCTTGTTAATATCAGAAGAGAAGCCTTGGGGCATGTTTCTTCTTCTTCCCAATCTCCTTCCACACCTCCCAGGATACATAATCTGGTGATTAGTGTTGAATGGGGTACTAATCCTCTGTAGCTGCCTTTGTAGTAACTCAAATTAGAGTTCTCTACTATCTTTCCCACACTAAATTTGTATCTCTTTAGGATAGCATACAAGAGTACAGCTTCCTTCTCTCTTATTGTATTCAGGTGTTTCGATGGTTAAATGATTGAGCAAATAAAATAGAACCACACCTTAGCCTCTTGCAATAGATTCATGGGGTTTCATCCTTGTGGAATTCCATTTCCCCTTCCCATCTGTCAGCAGATCAACTATCTTCTGGTAATCTGACTCTTTCACCAGTCTCTTATACTTTTAACCATTCTTTCTCTCATCAGATTGAAAGTTTCATTGATCTTCTCCCTGCTGAACGATATCCACTGACCTCTAACTGAAGCGAGTTTTGGCCGGTCCCACACATTGGAGATCGGCGAATCAGAAAAGCGCGGCGAAAATAAAAAATTCTTATTTGGCACGCCAGGATCAAGCGTGATGAAACTAAACAATGAATGAAGGAAATCGATCTTACCTCTTATGGGCCGATCATTTCAACTAGTGCAAATTTTCTTGGCTCTAGTAAAACACAGCGAACTCATACAGGCCAGTCGGCAACAACGAGCCAAGACAATGCAGTGTGCAAACGCCCTCTAAAGGTATCCACATGAACGGCTAATGGATGGGATGGATGTGCTAGCACCTTATGATAGGTCTTTGTCCCATAAAACCAAAGACACTTAGTATCTTCCAAAACTCTAAAAAGAATTCTCTCTTAAAAATCGCCCACTTCAAAACAACCACCTCCTTTTAGATGATAAACCCCATATTTATATCAAGCCTCCCAAACATTTTTATTAAAACGAATTTAAACCAAATTCCATTAACTATTAATAGGCTTAGGCTTGGGCTTGGGCTTAATCATGGGCTAAAGAGAGAGCCTTTCTAACATCCCATTATAGCTCATTCTTATGTGTGACCCTATAGGTTCACTCAATATTGCCAGTGGGCCCAAATCATATTCTAAGCCCACAAGTTATAATTGGTCTCTAGTAAGACATTATAACTACCCAAATCAAGTGAATTCGATGACTCGAAAAAACTTACCATAGTATGATATTAGTCCTTTGTCACACGATGTCTCGATTAAGCAAGAAACATGGATGGGCCATGCTATACAACTTAATCGTTTCTTTGATTCTCAGAAGTAGACTGACTAAACAAATGATATTGATAACTCCTATCAATCTCATTGAGCTTCTAACCATGCATTTCTCGATCTCACATATCAAGGAAAGCCAATAGACATCTCACTCAATTAAGAGCGGGACAAATTCCTTCACTATCACTCACGTTCCTCCGCATGATTTCTGCATGCCCAACCACTGCTTTAATATTACCATCCTGACAAAGGCGTCAACGAGCTACTTCAAGACACGAAGTTCCTCATGTAGGAATCCATGGTGAATTCAAGTGAAGGACTCAAATACTACTGCAATCGAATTCTGCGATGACATAATCCATGTAGTATTTCTCATAAGCGGAGTTAGTCGATAACATGAATTGAACATGTAATTTTATATTTATGAGTAACATCTTCTATTCATGACCCGACAAAGCGTGGTCTTTCTTAAAAACATAATAAGTCTTACTTACATTATTATTCCCACAATAATGATCGACTATGGACTATTCTGATAGTGTTCTTATGCCTTAAGGTTTTACTATCGATCCATTACTTGATGACATAAGAGCAATTATTCAAGGATCTGATTTTATCAAGTTAAACCACAGTTTAAATAATAAGATAAAATGATAAATGCCTCATGTATATAAACATATAATGACAATGTATATGCCATTGGGCTAGAGCATATCACTAACACCACCATGTTCGAGTAAAATTTCTTAACTACATCCACAAATCCAGGAGCCTTGTGCTCATAGAATAGGTGTCATCCTATCTTCTCAATGATTTCTAGGAAATGGTAGGTTAGCTTGTTGAAACCCCTTTCGCCAATAAAGTCCTTGTGCTACCACTTGTCCCTCTAAGCGAAATAAGCATGCTCTGAAACAAAATTCTTACTTTTTCCTCCCTCTCCTCATTTTCCAGCTTCCTCTGCTCCCCTCTTTCTTTTGGGTGTTTCTTCAGTTGGTTGCTCAGTCTTTGTTCTTATTTCTGGTCTTTCTTCCTCCTACACTACTCCTGATTGAGCCTCCTGAACAATTTCTTTCTCAATCTCTACGTATTCTTCCATTATTTCATTCAAGTTTGGAATCAGAGTCGATGGTTCAGACATGAGAGAGAAAGTTGGTGAAGGCAACTGAGTGGTTTGATGGTTTATGAGGAAGATGGCCTTTTAGATTTCAAAATTCTCTATTTATAAGCCAAATGATTGTTTGTGTCCTTCTAATCTTCACAACATTAAAAAATTTATGTCATAACATAAACCTTAGGTTTGTAAGCAAGTTATGTTGTGACATAAAAATAATTGTTTAACATGAACAATTGACCTAGGATTTTGGCACTTATGTGCGACATTGAATAAATATGTGCGAGCATGAACATTAGCTAAACCAAAAAACAATATTTGATATAAAAGTATATGCGGGTATGTTTCTGATCTCAAAAACTGAAGCCCTCTTGTTGTGACAAAGAGAAATAATGTCGCGACAATCAATGGTGTCCTCGAAATTTACCTGATTAACATTTTTCAACCAATCAACACACAAAACAGTATATAGTACATTGATACCACTCAAAACATACTTTTGAAGATATATCTAACAACAAAGAACCTTAATTCAAGTATGAACAACACATTTCATTTCTTCACTCAATATAATTCAACATGATGATACTCCAAGTATTTAGAAAATATTAGGGCACCGAAACACTTTCATGATACATTTGTATAAGGAACCTCCCTCAAACTTCAAATATACATTATTATTAAAGAACAAGTTAGGGACACAGAAAAAATCCCCCTTGGAGCACTTATCTACCCAATTACTCAAGCCACACATTATAAGCCTAAAAACCCTAATTGATCCTGAAGGTGGTATATTCTTACATTACTGGAGATTAATATGACAAACAAACATATGAACTTTAAAGCATTAACGAGAAGTATGTTATCTGAGTATTATCCCATAATATAAACTAATTTTCCATAGAAGAAGAGAGTACTCAAGCCATACATTATAATCCTAAAAGACCTAATTGATCCTGAAGGTGGTGTATGCTTACATTAGTGGAGATTAATATGAAAAATGAACATATGGACTTTAAAGCATTAACGAGAAGTATGTTGTCTGAGTATTATCCTAGAAGATAAACTAATTTGCCATAGAAGAAGAGAGCTGACCTCACACACTCACAAATCAGGGTTAAATAAGTGAATTGTTTACACTAGAAATTATTTGGCTTTTTAGTGAACTTAATTGAAAGTCTTCCTAATTCTATATTAGAAACATGTTTAGAAATAATTTTACAACTAACTTAGGTTTACTGCCAAATTGTGGATTCAACATAAAAATGTCCTTAAAAATAAAAGCTAAATTGTTTGAGGAAAAACAAAATTTTCTTTTCTTTTATTAGGGACAAGAAAAACTTTAAGTTTTAGAATTTGATGATCTAAACTCATCCATTTTTAATCCATTTTTTCTAGCATGTTTTGGAAGTTTATGATTCTTTTTATGTTGAATTATGAAAAATTCACCAAGAAAAAGAGAATTCCAACAAGAAAAGCATAAAATTGGCCAAGGACAAAATTCTATGTCACGACACAGTTTCAAAATGTCGCAACAGAATCCTAATAGAACCAGCATAAGTTATGTTGCAACAAGGGTCAAGCTGAACTCAAGCAAGAGATGAAAGCTTTTGCGACATAGTTTTGGAATGAACCTTCTTATTTTGTCACCACAATGGAATGGATTTATGTCAATGCACAAAGCCGGAGAAGCTTCAGGAGGAAGAATGTCGGACATTCTTACTCGTCGCGACATTGATCCAAAGAAATGAAGTGGAATTTGCTGCTTAAAAACACAACTCTATCGCAATAGAAATTGGCTAAACAATGAGACAAGTCAAGACAATGTGCCTGATACAAAGTTTTCTATGTTGCGACATACATTTCAGCCTATGACAACACCAAGGCAGATTATGTGTCCGACAGAAGAAAACTATGTCGTGACACAACATTCCGATTTAGCAATGAAAGATAACAAGACCTTGTCGAGGTAGAGAAGTTTTATCTCATGACAAAAACAACTTGAGGTTGAAGTGAACTCTATTGCGACAAAGACGGCTATTGTTGTGACAGAACTTGAGAAGAATTATTAGAAGTATGTTGCGACACAGAAACTTATGTTACAACATAATAAAGAACTAAAGGCATAAATCTCTGTCGTGATAAGAGAAGATTATATCGCGATAATGAAAGTTGTTGAGTAAGAGATTTATGTCGCGACAGAAAAGTTTTATGTCGCGACATAAAATGGAAGAGAAATGAAACCAACCAAGACAAGTTTGTCACGAAAAATATTTCAATGTTGAAACAAATAGTCCAGCTTGCGATAATGAATGTAGAACTCAAGGCAAGATTATGTAACCACAATTGGAAGCTATGTCACGACATAAAATTGAAGAAGAACGCTTGGAAGTGACCAGAAGAGTGTCGCGACACAGTTAGGAACAAGAAAAAGTTAAATTATGTCGCAACATTCCAAAACTTTGTCGCGACACAAAAGAATGCATAAGACTGAGAAACTCTATCGCGACACATGTTCTATGTCGCGACACAAAGCAGCGTAGCAGAAGGAAACTCAGTTGCGACAAAGGATTTTGTTGTCATGAAATATTATTCAAGTATTCAAGCTACAAGGCATCCAAGAATTTTCGTCGACACAAGACACTCTAGTTACAACATAAACTAGACAACCTCAACAGAGCTATGTCGTGACAGAGAAGAAAGCATAAAAATATGTCGCGAATAGAAACTGCATGCCACGACAAGTCATAAGCAATAGGAGATGAAAACTATGTCGCGGATGTAACTTTCTATGCCAGACAAAGCTACTAATCGGGCTATAATTTTGGGATTCATAATTTGTGCCTGTATGCAACTCATCATTTGAAAATCTATAATTAGATGCATCTAGGGTAATCGTGGTGCAAATTTTCAGAAACCAGAACTACCGGGTAGTTGAACTCTTTGTATATTATTTTTTTATTTTCTTTTATTTTTGTTTTCTTTCTCAAATCGCTTTAGATTAGTATTTCGCTTATTTTTGTGGCGGATTGAACAGTTGATCCGTGGGAAGTTTGCCGGTTCATAGTAAAAATTCAGTTTTCATTACTGTTTGAAGTGAATGGAATTTGGAAATTTTATGAAGTTTATTTATTTCAGTTCCCTTGATATTTCAATGAATTTTCCTGATCAGTTAGTCATTGTTATTTGTAAATAAGTTTTGGAAGACTGAAATCCATCGAGGATTGGGTCAATGTTCATTATTGATTTCAACTCAACTTGAAAGAATGTCATAGTTTGAAATCGTGAATTTATTTGATTGGTATTGTTCTTCAAACTACTTGTTCGTATTAGTATCTTGAAATCTTAAAAAGATCGTATTCTTGCCTGATTTCCATGAAGCCCTCTAAGTGACACAGAGACAAAAATTCCTGAGAGTATGGAGTAGTTACTTGGGGCTATGTTAGACTAATATTATGGAACTAATGAACTCTAAAAGATCATTTCAATAGATCACTAACTTACTCATAGTGTGAGAATAGTTGGATGATGTATCAAATTAGTTGATAAGAGGTTTCTCCTTAACTGAAGGAAAGGATCTTTTATTCATGTTACAAAGATATAATCAAGGAGATAGAAAAATTTTATTAGATTCTGTTAATGAGATACCAATTAAATCGTATAAGGCTTCAGATATCTCCAAATTTATAGGGGCAAGAATTCTTTAGTCCTAATAAATGGATGTGAAGTACTGAAAAGGAAAAATACTTAGATCTTAGAAAGAGGATTCTCTTCTAAAAGTAACTGGTTAGGCTAATGTATCCGAAAGGAACATGAATCTCTAATTATGAAATGTATGGTTAATGGAGAAATCCAAACTATACTATATCAGATCTTTACAAGTCGGATTTCAAACTAATGGCTGCTTGTTATAAAAAGATGATGTAGAAATTGATAATTGTACATCGACCAATCTCTGTTAACTTACCCAAAGGAACTTTTCCAATTCGACATTTTAAATTCTTTATACATATTACGTAGTTTTATTTAGTTTTTATTTTTCTTCTCGTTAATTAAAACCAACCATTTTTAACTTTGGAGTTCAAATAGCAAGGATCTTAGTAGATGGGGTACCAGCTTGTGATTTAATCAACCCGTGGTAATGATAACTGGACTTAAATCCATTTTTATTACTTGAATGACCTGTGCACTTACAGTTATCTAGACCCAAAACACATATTTCAATGGAAGCCTTCCCATTCAAGGCACACAACGTATTTTATAATTTTTAGTCTTTTTTTTTTTTTGGTATATGTAAAATCAACAACAAGTTTCAATGAGCTGCCAAGGACCGACAAAGTCATTGGTAGTTTGTTAAAATTCGTTGAACACATAAGCGCTTGTCCGATCAAGTTTTTGATTCACTATCTAAACCGACCGTACCCTCGTGAAATATAAAGAAGTCATTGCTTGGTCAGTAGAAGGCTTGAAACGGATCAGACCTTTAATTTACATGCATAAAATCCTCTTGAAGAATAATGCAAAAAGGTCAATTGAACATCAGAGAAGAATGAACCCATTGATGAAAGTAGTTATCATAAATGAGGTATTAAAATGGCTGAATGCATGATTTATCTATACAATCTCAGATAGCCCTTGGGTGAGCCCAAGTCATGTGGTTCCCAAAAAGGGTGGATTCAAATTCATCAAAAATGAAAAACATGAACTGATTCCAAGTAGAAATGTGACAGGATGAAAGGTGTGTATTGATTATGGAAAAATGAACACAGCAACCAGAAAGGATCACTATCCTCGCCTTTACCGATCAAATGCAGTCATTGACACTCCAACTTCTATTTTCTTGATTGATATTCTGGTTATAATCAAATTTCCATATCCCTTGAGGACCAGGAGAAAACTACTTTTACATGTCCTTCTTATTGGGGCTAGATTAAGTAACTTCAGTCGTTAGTGGACTCAAGTTACTAAAGTTTAGTTAGTCAAACATATAAATACCCCTTAAGGATTATATCTCCTCCCACATCCATATCGAAAGAGAAACAAAAGAGCTTCATCTCCTCTTTAAAACACCCTACCATTTGGGCGTTAAGGAATTAGATAAAGTCATTAGATAGAAGATTGTGAATTTTGTGTTTCTTACAACTTTTGATTCGTTCTTTTTCCAATAGATTTGATTTAAGAATAACCAAATGTAATATTTTCTAAATGTGCAATATATATATATATATATATATATATATATATATATATATATATATATATATATATATATATATATATATATATATATATATATATATATTTAAAATTGTCTTTTTGCTTCCATTGCATAGGATATAATGGCATAAAATTTTTTTGTTAATATAGGAAAATTAAATTAAAGCATACCTGATTTTCTTATTTAAGGCAATTCACTAGAGAATGCAAGGGTGGCAATGAGGTCCCAATTGAGCTGCAGGCATCTAAGAGTCGTAGACTTTAAGGAAGCTCTGGAATTTTTGAAAGGTTGTTGCAGTGACTCAAGTCAAGGGCTCTTAGGTTAGATAATTTACTGATACCCACAAGTATGTCATTGAGGAATATTCCTCCTTCTAAATTGCACCCACTTAGATCTAATATTTTCAATGAGCATAGATGGAAACTTTTATTGAAGGCTTCTTCTTCGTTTATAATATTGCAGTTCCTTAGACTTAATTCTTCCAATGCATTCAATCGATTATCACTCTTTATTACTCCAGGTGTTATATTTCATTCATCTAAATTTAGCCTCTTTAAGTGAGATCAACCTGACAAAGAAAGCAATCGACAACTAACCGATCTCAAAGAAAGAGTCTCTAGACATGGCATTCTCTCCAAGTCCTCCAATAATCTCCTAAGTTTTGAGCACCCATCAAGACTCAGAGTTGTAAGAGAACTCAAATTACAAAAGTCGTTTCGGGATGCACTCTCTGCTTTAAAGTTGTTCAAAGACAAGTCATGGGAGGTTTGGAAGAAGTTCACCAAGATGGTTTTATAACCGGTTCCATCTAATCTAAGAAACTCTAGTTTTCCAATATTGTGCTTGATTTCAAGAAAACTAGTTAGTTTTGAACAGCCATCATAATAAATAAGTGAAATGTGTTTCAACTTATGAATGTCCCTAGGAAAAGTCCCAAGCCTCACATACCCTGTAAAATTCAAGGGAAAAAAAAGGTTAATTAGTTCATAACCCTTTGTAGGAGAAACCTTTTGTCTATATGGTTCCGACCTGTAGAAATTGAGAAAACAATGCATAGAGAAGAAAATAGAGGGAAAAAAAAGAAAGCGAAAGCATATAATTTTAAAAGATAGAGGAGAGTAATTTATTAACTATTTATTTTCTACTTCAAACTCATTTTATCTATTTTAACAATACAATATAAATAATTAAATAAATTTAAAATGTGTAAGCTTTCAACTAACTAATTTATATTTATATTTATATTTTTTTAATTTGAATTTTTTTTAGAAAATAACTAAATATAAAAAAAAAATTCCTTATCATTTTTTCCTTCACTCGCTTTGCTATGTTAATATTAAATCAATAGGGAACAATGAAAACTTCAAGAAAATGTACTTTAGTGGCAAAATATAAAGGAACGAGACAATCCTATAGAGAGTTGCCAGGGTGAGATCAGTCATTGAAATCATTGGAAAAATTGCAATAACTCCTTTATGGAGTGATAAGTCAAAGAGAAGTTTTGTTTACAATAGTGAGAAATGAAAGAGAAATCGTTGAATGATTTCTAGAGATACAGATATAAGCTTTGCCGATGCGAAATCTAGAGCCTTTGAAGACAATCAGAGAGGGATTATGATTAGAAAGCAAACACAAGTCTCCAAAAGATGCAAAATACACAACACCGTCCATGGATATACCTTATTATTTGAATTTGCTGCCAACCTTCATTATCCTTATATCTAAATCCTTTCCTTCAAGTCCATAATAAGGTAAATCTGCTGCACTTACTTATTTGACAAAAATGTTTAATACTACATACCAAGTTCGTACTACATGCCTCTAAAATCAATGATGCACTTTCTACACTAAATAAAAAAAGGTTTTGAAATAGAAATATTATTTGATCTTCTTGTCATGGAGGCCTGGACTGCAAAAAAAAAAAAAATGTGGAGCGTTTGGAAAAATTAAAGAGAGGAAAGAAAAAATAAAATGAGATCAGAATCATGAAGAATTTTAAATGCATTATAAATCACATAATAGCCATACATAATTGAAACTAACAAGAAGAGAAAAGACGATGGCTTACGAAAAGCATGTTGAGATAGATAGATGTTCAGCATCTTCTCCAAAATATCAAGTATATCCATGGAACAAATTTGCGTAAAAGACCCACCAGTTGTAAATGTGGTCATCTTTGTCGTCATCTTAGGCATCAACAGTATCCATTGGAGGATCGCTGTGCTCAGTGAATTGTATTTGGTGATAGCTTGTTTGTGCACTAGCATTAGCATCTTCGTTGCGCTCATCATTATACTCTATCATAAGTTGATTGTTGTCCCATTTTCTATGAGCATCATTAGTATCAGTAACGGTACCTTATGGGATGTATTGTGCATGTATAAGATGGATCCCACACTCTTTCACCTCTATTGGTAAATTGTCAAGCCCATGAAATGAAGCCTTGAGACATCTCCATTTGTTTGACCAATAGTGCTTCTCAATAGCAAGCTTGGGATAATAAGCCACACACATGATTTGATTTGAACCAACACAAATTTGACAACAGGAGAACCGTTCATTATCCACATCCCAGCATCCAGATTCTTCACCATCACCACATAAATTCAATTTGTAGTTCAACAAACCAAGAGCCAAAGGAATACAAACATAGTATATAGAAAATCCTAAGTCATTGTTTTTGTGCCAATCCGAAGGAAGCTCTACTATTATTTGAGATCCTTTTATCATTGGCTTATCCATTATGGAATTCCATTATTATGGAGTAATGAATCAAGCGATTGCCTTGTTTAAATAAGATCCACATTCCAACTCCCGGGAGAAGTACTACGAGTAAATACAATGTCTTCATGAAGAAGACTAGGGGTAAATTAATGTTGTGAAACATCATACCTTATTACTAATTTGAAACATTTAAGGTAAGTAGAAACCAAAAAGACTGAAGACTAGATAAACTTTCCAAGCATGTTGCAGCTGTGTACATCTAGAATTCATAAGGTCAGAAGGTCTAAACTTTAGGAGTCAGTAGTTGACTCAAGTAAAGGATTCAGTTTAGGAAAGTTGAATTGATGTCTACAAATATGCTATTAAAACAATCGATGCTTAGATTAAGACCGTAAACCCTAAGCCTCTAGACACTGAAAAGTCCCCAAATTCTCAGGAAATTTATCAAGTTCGGTACATTAATCGACATTTAGCTGTTTAAGAGAGCTCAACTTACAAATGCTTTGAATGTCTCGCACAAGAAGCCCTTAGATGTTCACTGATTAGATGGAAACTCCTTTATGGAAGTTCCACTCAAATAAAGGTGTCTTAAATTTTACATATTCTCCGAGATTTCTGGAAACATCCTTAGGTTAACCAGTTAGAGCAGGAGGCAGTTATAAGAGATTTCCAATAACCAATGCTTTTAGGAGGACATACATGGTTGTTGCAACATGTAAGTTCCAAATATTGAAGCCCTTGTAGGTATTGAATCGATTCGTGAAGTTCTTCATATGCTCCATCTAAATAAAGAAATTTGAATTTCTATATCCCCTAGGATATCTGTGTGAAGCTCCCACCCGAGAACAACCCGGTTAAGAGACCAGAAGTGATTTCAAATCACATATGGTGCTTGGAAGACTTCAAGGTTGTTGCAAAGTCTCGTATCTAAAATCAAGCCCTCATAGGTTCTTAATTAATGACGGTAGGGCTTGTATGGAAGATCCACTTAAATCAAGTTATATTAAGTCTTCCATATTCTCCCAAATTTTGGGGAACTCCCTCATAGTTGAACAGCCAAAGCAAGAAAGAGCTGTGAGATATTTCAAACTACAAATGCTTTCTGGAAGAGTCATAAGGTTATTACTTTAATCCAGATTCAAGAATTGAAGTTCTTATAGATGTTGAATTGATGTTGGTAGTTTTTCTATAGCAGTTCCATCTAAATGAAGTTCTTTTAAATTCTCCATATCCTTAAGGGTTTCTAGGAAGTTCCTTAATCTAGAACAGCCTAAGCAGATGAGAGGTTAAGAGACAACTCACTTTGAAGACTCCTAAGATTTTTGCACCCCCTCATGAATAAGCTATCGGGTTGTAAGGACCACTCAAAAGTCTTTAATTTGTTGATAACATCTCCATGTGCACAAAGCTTTAGTTGGGATCAGGATTGCTCATCCTGTTGGCATTCCCGACAAATAGTAATAGTTGGTATCAGTGAATTTACCAGCAGAGGCAGGGTTAGGGTTGTGTTCATGAGCATGGGAAGCATATATAAGATGGATCCCACACTCCTCTGCTTTCTTTGCTTTACTATATAAGATCCTGTAAAAAATAAAATTAACACGTAAATCCCAACCTATGTCTGCATATACCCCCCTTCACCCAAAAAAAAAAAAAGAAGTTGTACCAGAATCATTGATTCAGAGCATTTGAATATTGAAGATGAGAGTAGAGGTAATGAAGTTTCCAGCAATATGCACCCATGTACATCTAAGACTTGCAGACTGGACAAAAGGTCTATAATTTGTACAGGTCCTAGGCAGTGACTCAAGCTAAGGACTCTCAGCATAGAAAGTTGATTGATCCAAGTTGGTATGCTCCTAAAACGATTCGCATTTAGATGTAATTCTATCAAAGATGACAAGCGCCAAATTTCACTAGGGATTCCTTCTTCATCTATTTTGCAGTAACTCATATATAATACTTGTAATGAGTACAAGGAGCATAAACCTGACAAAGAAAGAAATCGACAACACCTTGAATTTAAGCCACTAGCATAAAGAAACTTCAAGCTTTTCAGCCTCCCTGGGTTTTGTGGCAATTTGTCGAGTTTATAACGGTAATTGATATTGAGATCTCCAAGAAAGCATATATTACAAATACTTTCTAGAAGAGTCACAAGTTCTTGGAAACCTTGTGGATTCAAAATTTCAAGCCTATTTAAATGTTCAATTGATGAGGGTAGCTCTTTTATAACCGTTCTGTCCAGGTGAAGCTCCCTTAACTTTTCCATATTTTTCAAGACTAGTGGAAGCGCTGTAGTTGCGAACAGTTAGAGAAAAAGAGAGATTTTAGGGATTTTGACTCCCAACTTCTAGCTGGAAGACTCTCAAGGTTTAAACTGTCTCGCAAACATTTGGTATTGAAAACACACGCACACATAAGTGTTTGCGCTTGGTTGATCGGACTCCACCTCTTCAAACAAAGCTTATGGTTTTCCACATTCCTCTTACAATCAAAGCAGCTAACATCCCTATCCTTAGTTGGATGATCGTAAGCATATATTGGTTGGAGCCCACATTTGAGCACCTTCTAATTTTTTGAAGGGGTTGAAAATTGAGCTTTCAAATACGTGAATTGATTGGAGAGAGAACATCTCTCCATCATAACAACCTTGGGATACAATGTTACCCACATTTGTTGTTCCAACGACGCACCTCCATTATGGTAGGATTTACAAATGGTACAGAATTTTAGATCTTGCCTAAGCATGGGAGGAGATCCATATTTGTAACACCCCGAAATATACCCTAGTTGTTTTCAACATGTTAGGGTATTTTGTAAGCATAATTGAATTTTTCGTAAATTTAATTCTAAAATATGGAAAGTTAGAAACCCGAAAATTTTATACAACTAATGGACAAAATAGTAAATTGTCCAAAAAGGGGTATCAAAGACATGGATTATGAAATTGGAGGCCAAAATACAATTTTAGGAAATTGGAATACAAATAGTTAAAAGTGAAAGGCTAAAATGCTAAATAACATAAACCTAAATTATAAAGAGAGGTGTGGAGACCAAAAATGCATTTTTGGTCTCCAAACAAGGTAGCTTACGGGAAGGAAAGGAAGAGGGAGGAGAAGAAGAGGAAGAAGGAGATCAAGCCAAGGTATGGATGCTTGACTTTGGTATGAATTTTGTATGGAAATTATGGATTTTAGCATGATTTTGGTACAAGAATTACTGAAAGTATAGATTAAGTTAGGTTTCAATTGAACATTAATTTGATTCCCGTCTCTAGGGTTTTGCTAGGCAAACATTTTAACTCGAGATTTAAGGGAAGTTTGGTTGAAAAGCCCTAGTTGATAATGAGTGAATGTGGAATCCTTCAAAATTCCAAGGATTTGTATAATTGGGTGAATATTGGTATGAATCCTAGGATTCTTTTGCAAATAAAAAGTGTTTGTGGGAGTTGTCGAGGGATTCCATGTTACATGATGATGCATTAGGAGGATCTATGGATGAAAAATGCATGAAAAGGGAGAAATACATTCAAGATTGGTGAAGTGTACCAAAGTACACCTTTGGAGCCCGTAATTCTGCACACTCTTGCCCCGCCATTTTTGGCTTGGATCGTGGTACCTAAGATATCGTTAGAGGTGTACCCCAGACACCTGCTCGGGTTTTCCCGTTTCTTACCGCTGTATTTTGGCCATAACTTGCCTACTTCTTTATCCGATTTGAGTGATTCAAGTGGAAAATTAAAATAAACTTCAAGGAGAATCATACATCAGGAAATAGGCATCGTCAAATTCTGATTCTAGGTGGCCCAAAAATTCACTCAAAGTGGGGCTATGTGCAAGCCAATTCCCGCGATCGGGCCTTAACATAGAGTAGTCCGGGTTGTTTCGGACGTAACTTGAGTTTCGGTGCTCCAAATTGGGTGATTCCAGTTGGAATAGAACCCTTAGCACCTTAGCTTTAAAAGGGTACAAAGAGATAGTGCCAAATATGAAGTTAAGACCCCGAAAATGTGAGTATTTCAAACTATCCCTCGGGTAAACTCGGTAAAATGACTAGTTGGCATGAAAATATCATAACTTTAGCTCGATGATCCGATCGATTGGATTCCACCTCGGGTAAAGTAGATTCATAGAAGAATAAGAATACATGAATAAGGTGTGATTACATATGCATCATACTTTACCAGTATATGAAATACGATGTGTCATGAACACATAATGTGGCTAAGAATGCCCTATTATAAAATAGTAAGTTCCTGAACTCATATAATTAGGGAAATGCCTAAGACGAGTTATTGAATGACATGGCACCTGTATTACGTGGGCAGGCATGTTTAGTACTTCGGTACTCTCTGATTAGTGCGACGACACTCTCTGATGTGTTTCGGCACACAGTACCCGCACTCTCCGACAGTGCGACGACACTCTCCTGGGACGTTTGTTTCTAAGACATTAGCATTCTGGCATTCTCCGACAAGTACCGACACTTCCGATTAGTGCGACTCACACTCTCCTCGGTCGTTGTTTTGGCACTCTTGTTTGTGTTACGGCACTTCATCACTATAAAGCATTTTCTGATACTCATCAGGTCAGGTCTTACCTATTTATTACACGGGGTCTAGGTATCTCGCTTATATGAAAATAACCCGAATGATGAATAAGAATAAATGAATGTATCATTCCGATCCGTAATACCTACGACTATCTCGAATAAGAATAAGTTCGCACTCCCACGGGTGATCCTAATAAGCATAAACTCTGTTATAGCGATAAGTACGTAAGGTCCATTATATGAATGCATGGAAATTTCGATATTCTTATTGTTATATACACGATTATAAATGTGTTTATGCATACTATATTTTTCCCACTAAGCGCAGTTTAGCACGGGTTTTTAATCCGTGTAGGTACAGAAGAAGGAGACAGTGATCTTCCGCACTCCCTTGGGCCAGCACGCGAGTAGGAGTTCATCATAGTAGGTCTATGCTCTGATATGTTAATGTAATATATAGTTTTTTTTTAATTTGTAAATGGGACTCGCATCGGTATTTATGATATCACGAAACCAATTACTCAAGTGGTAGTTTCATTTGGACTTTGTATGATATGTTGATATATTATAAGACTTGGATAAGTTCAATTATGTGCACGAGTCCCAAGATATATATTTCTCGCATTTCGAACTAGGGTCTCTGATCCGCCAAGTCGGCCGAATCTGGGGCGCGGACAAGATCACTCACCAAAGATCACGACGCTAACTCAATGGTTAATGGATATTGAGAATCAAGAAAATCCTCATATGCATTCATGGATTCTTCACCAAATTCAATCTCAGTCTCAGATTTGTGTGCATAATGGCTTTCAAGTATGTCCACACATCAATCAACTGGAACATAAACGCAACATACAACAACTCCCAAGAATTTATTATTTTCATACCAAAACTTTTGAAAGCTTTATATATATATATATATATAAGGTCCCTCTTTTAGATTCCTTATCCACTCCAAAATCCTACTGCTTCCCTGAACGATTATACAAATTCCTTTGCCATGGTAGCTAGAAAAAGTGAGGAATACTTTATCTGAACTTCTATTGTATTCCAATACTTGCAAAGAACAACAAGGTAAATCAGTTTTTGTTAAATTAGTACCCATTTTTAACATTATTTGATATGTGGTGCGTTCGATCGACTCAATATCTTTATTATTTGACTAGTAATACACCAACATTGAAGTGAGTGACAAGATTAAGTACTAAACACAAAATAACAATTAGAAAATTCGAGTGTGCCAGGAAATTAAAGTGTTTCCAAACTAATATTAGGCCTAAAACCAAACTTCTAATAGAAAGAAAAGTGTGTTTCTAGTTTCCTTGACATTTAGAATCTAAATGAATAATTCCATAATAAATAAAGAACATAATAGAACGAAGGTCGTAGGAATTGCTAAATTTTACTATGAAAAATTGCAATGATATAATTTTTGAGAAATTAAAAAAAAAAAACATAGGCTTGACTAGAAATTGATAATAAGGTTTGAGATTGTCTATATTCATCCCTAGCATTCAATAACCAAAATTGATGAATATTTGAAAGATCAAGCTTGAAGCCCCTTGGAAGAACTAGGATGAAGATCAGACTAAGACCGTCCCATAGTGTAGGGATGAGTGAGACTTGGTGAGTATGGAATAAGGTCATAACTTACATGGGACGCAAGTTAGTTCTAGAGCTATGGAGGCCAAGGTAATTGGGAGCACCATGGGCCTCGAGATCTTAGGAAAGTGGATAAAGATGAAATCAAAATCATTTAGGCAATCGAATAAAGATCAAATAAAGAAGTTATGATTTTCTAAGCTATCAAACCAAAATTGGAATCAAATAAGGATTCTATTATGAAGAGGATTCTTTAGAAACAAGTTTCCCATCTACATAGTGATAGCTTAAAGGAAAGTACAGACAATTCAAGGTAGGCTTGAAGTCATATTAGGATAATGATCTAACCTTATATGATATTCAAAAATCGAATACATATGGCTATATGTTTAGGACTTTGGAAGATGCTCAAAAAAAATTTTTAAGAGTAGAGATTGAAGAAGAACAAGCGAAGTCCGGACGTGCTGAAGGTGTGCAGAGTATAAATACTCAGTTGAGGTATTGCACGTTAAAAACCTTTCATGTCTAGTGAAAGATGATGGTTCTTATTTTCTTCATCTTATTTTGATGTATTATGGGTTATGAGTATGCAATGTTGTATAAAGGGGAATGGAGTAAGTTCATTCTGAATTCTACTAGAAGTGATTAGGTTTCAAGAAGGCCATGTGTAGAGAGGGAGTCTCCTACCAAGACTAATCAAACCTTGAACTACATGGAAATCCCAGATCCGGTTATAGCCTCATGGACATAAAGGTGCTTCGAACCATGTAAAATTGTGTGTACCTTTATCTTATTCCAAATTATATCACATTTTCTTTGCACAAACTAAATCCCACAAGGGGAGTTCTGACGCACAATAGCATAGTACGAACGAAATTACAGTTCGAACAAAATCATAGTCCAAACATTAAGGACTGTGACTTGGACTGCACAATTATATATGTTAATTGGTATCAGAGGGGGTCACGTTAAGTTATCGAGTGAGATCTGTGTTTACACTAACTAATTTTGTATGAGTATCAAATGGATTTGATGAAAGAGGGTGGTTCTACTGGTCGTCCTCCTCTTCTTTATAAGACGAACTATGGTTACTAGAAAGCAAGGATGCATGCCTTCATAAAATTAATTGATGAAAAGGCATGGAGATCAGCTCTACATGGATGGAAGTCGCCTACCAAAACCAATGCTAAAGGGAAAACTATCCCCAAGGACGAAGCAGACTGGACACTTGAAGAATATGCCTTTTCTACCCAAAACTCACAGGCTCTGAATGCAATCATCAACGGTGTTGATCCCTCACAATATAAGATGATCTCCACCACCGAAGTAGCCAAGGAAGCATGGGACATTCTTCTCATCCATTTTGAAGGAACCAAAGCAGTTTGTGAATCCAAGTTATAATTATTTACAGTGAAATTAAAAAACTTATGAATGAGTGAGGAAGAGACTATTGGTGACTTAAGTGGGAAATTGTGCAACATAGCCAATGAATCATTTAGTTATTAAAAAGATTCCAAAAGATAAGCTTGTGAAAAAAAAAAAAAAACTAAGATCCCTGCCACCTAGGTTTGCATACAAGGCAACATCAATAAGGGAGGCAAAAGACTTGAAAATGATGAGACTTGAAGAATTGATGGGGTCTCTACTCACGTTTGAAATAGAAATGAATGAAGAGTTCAAGAAAAAAAATAAAATTGTGGAACAAAGGGCTGAGTCCGAACTACCTATTGATGAAGGGAATGAACTTTTAGAATCTATAGCCTTACTGTCAAAGAATTTTGAAAGAGCTATAAAAAAGTTGAATGCTCAATCAAAAGGTATCCCTCAAACTCGAAAGGAGACAAGGATCAAGAATGTCAACCCATTGCTTTAGCAGCCATAACATCTAGTCTTAGTCTTGACTCAAACACAAAGTTTCAAGAATTTTCAAAGGATGTGACAACTAATGTTCGAACACATGTGATTGCTGCTAACAAGGTTCCATACAATCCTCCAGCCAACCTATTGTTCGAAGAAGGAGAGGATGAGATCTCAGACAAAGAACTAGCACGTTCTTACACAATACTGTATGAAAGCTAGGTAAACATAGTAAAAATCAATTTAGATCTTCAAGGACAAGTCCATAAACTCAGTTAAGACAACGAAAGCCTTAAAGAGGGAGGATGGGGATGACCTCCAAGGCTCGAGAAGGCATTGGGTACCAAAGGGAATCTTCAGGATCGAAACCAATAGCTTAGAACGAGATTCCCTGTCCCAGGACTACAAAAGTAGAAGAACTCGTCCAAACACTCTTGAGAATGGGAAGAACATGTCCAAACAAGTAAGACAAGTTGATGAGACAAAAGGGCAAGGGAGTCAGATGCTATTATTACCAAAAACTAGGTCACATCAAACATCACTATAGGGACTACAAATCTAACCAGACGAAGAAACTAAGGGAGAACAAATCAGTGAAAGGGCCCACCTTGTTGTTCTTACCTTTCTCAAAGCTGAAATAGAACGAAAGACGACATATGGCTGGCAACAAGTGGTTTCAATCCAACGTTCTTCCATTCAATCTGGACTCAGCAACCTTTGGGGACAATGCAAAAGGAAGTGTTTTAGGGTCAAGGTCCAACGTTCCTACCAAATTTCCTGCTTCTCTCATGACAGGTTTCCATCTTCTTATCTTTTCCTTTTTCCCTCATATGCATTTTCCTCATGGTGGCTTCATAAACCCTCTTTAGGTTCCGCACTTGAGACAAATCCACATGATAGAAAATTGGGATAACCTTTTGCTCCCTTTCCACTTTGTAGTTGATGATCTCGGCACTGGCCGCTTAAACACCATTTGGAATGAGCATAGGTTTTTGGGAACATAATAACACCAATCCTAAAAGCTTGTAAGAACCCTGGTTTGATCTCTCCTCTCTTTGGAAGTTCTTCATCATCTCTAAAAGTTCTGATATTACAAAGAATCAAAGTCGAGTAGAGATGATCAATGAAGCTTCTGTGAGCATCTTCACCTATAAAACTCAAAAACACATCGTTAACTCCACTAGGAATGAGAAGTAGAGGAAGAAGAGGATATGTTGATTCTGGTGGAGGCCATTGTTTGATTGTTTGTAACGAAATTACTACATAAATTAGAAGAAAAATAGGTTTTATCATGACATGATTCTTAGACTTATAAGAAATTTAGACATTGGTGATAATGGGGATAAATACTGCTGATTTTTTTTTTCTCGTAATTTTTTATTAGTAAAAATCATTAATACACTCTGGAAACTTTCTTCATTCTTCTTGCTTCGCATCCAACAACTTCTTAAGCAATTAGTTTTTATTTTCTTTAATTGTCATAAGATCACTTGAATCCACACCAGAAGAAGCTAAGAACTTTACTAATACAATTGAGCTTTATTGTTGAAAATATGAAAGTATGTATAATAAATTATGTAATAAAGGAAGATGACCAACGCTCAAAATACAAAACTTTCTATTATAGTGATAAATAAAATAGGTATTTGTGTTTCTTATTAAAAGAATTTCTTCCTAAGGACATTCTAAGGGTAATTAGTTCTTACATCAATTTTGTGTCAAGATAAACATGAAAAGATATTATTCCCACATGTCTTATGAAAAATTTATACATATAAACGGGAAAAGATTTTTAAAAATAATAATAAAATTTAAAAATCTTCCATTATTATAGAAATAAATTTGAATTTCTTATAACTTTGTTTATTTTTTTTGGTTGATTTTTAATAATTATTTTATATCTATCTATACCATTCATATATACATTTTAAAAAAAGTTGGTCATTGGTATGTTTCTCGAAATTAGTTATTTATTTGCATGAAAAATTATTTAAAATGGTACACTTTTTGTATAGAGATGTATTAAGTAATTTAGTCTGATTTATAATGGTAAAGTGGGAAATTGGTGCCTTTAAAAAACACTTCTCCGTTCCAGCCACCCCAAAGTTTAAAAATATTTGTATCTTAAAAGTCATTTGTGTAAGCGACCAGTACGTCGACCCGAATCGCGAGTCAAGCGAAACAGGGCCTTTCGGTTCTTCTTTTATTTTCGTGTTATTAAATTTTCTTTTTAAAAAATGCTCGCGACCAGATCAGCCCGACCGAATGGCGGATCGAACCAGACCAGTTTACTCAGACAATTTCATTTATCTTACCAAAACATTTTATTATAATGTCATTTCGTTGCAGGCGGTTTGAATTGGGCAAGCCTATAATCATTACAAATTCAATGCAATTGATGACCCATAAACATTCAACAAAATACATTTTACAAAGGCATTCATGCCTTTTCAAATGATATACAAAAATCAAAACATTTCTGAGTTCAACTATTTGTTCACAAAATATTCCATGTTCAAAAGGAAGCCGTATACATGGCGGGGTATGTGCCTCATATAACTTCGCTTCCTATGACTCTGTAGCGCTTCACGATCTTGTCTTCCTTCTGTCTGCACAAAACCTACACATAGATAAAAACTATCGTAAATTTTCATGCTTAGTGGTTCTATCTGATTCTATTTCAATGAAAGTAATTCCTTTAACAAAATTTAACATTAAACCATACTGTGTTCAACATATACTCATGCTATTCACTTTCACATGCTTTCATTTTACAATTCATTTATCATATCACAACATGCAATTTCAATGCATCAATTCAATTTATGAGATTTAAGCATATACAATAAATATCCCATTTACACTAGTCAATGTTGGTTATTTCTTTATTCTTCAATTCACATTTTAAACGATTTTGTTTAAATGGAATCGCCCTTATTATCGCTCCAGTAATGTTCTTACATTTAACAATTCGGTCTCCCATCGCAGTGGATGTGGATTTGGTGCACCCGACATGTGGTATCAATTCGTCTCCTGCGCCATCGCAGCGGATAACCGATTGGTTGCATCTCAAGTCGGTTTCTTCAATACCATCACGCCATCATGGCGGATGCCGATTGGTGCATCTCGCGATGGGACATTGGACAATTTGGGGGTGCCGCCGTGGCGAGATTAACCGTTGGTACATCCAGCCAGGCGTTCATTGATATATCATTCAATTCACATTTATAGTTCCATTTGGTGGGCACGTCCCCTTATCATCATTCCATTCGGTGGGTTTTTCAAATGCATTTCAATTCCATATTCACTTCGTATTGTCCTTTCAAGGATATACTCAATTTATGTACTCATTTCATTTTACTCATTCGCATTACTCACATTTCATATACTCATTCACGTACTCATTTCCTGGTTGCCCAGTAAACTACAAAATACTTGAAATAAGAATAAGTCGAGAGAACAAATCGAAAATTATCGAGATCTAGCTTCCTTCTCTTTGATCTCGGTCCTAGGTTAGGCGATCACCACCCGTCCCTAGTCAATAACAATCACACCACTCTTAGTGGATAATTAATTATTAAACAATTTTAGTGAATTACAAGTTTATTTCCTTTAACGGTCTTGGGTTAAGACACTAAGTCAACCCGAAGGCGAGGTACGGTACATTTTTCACTTAGCTCTAAGCTTATTTGAACCCCTAACAATCATTTCTTAGGGTCCTTAAACATTCGGGGTATGAATACGGGACTTAACGGTGCAAAATAAGCAAAAACGGGGGCTCTTTAGAGTAAGCGGTACCCGGTACACTTTCTGCAGGTGTCAGTGCCGGTCATCCTTGTCGGTCGGTACAGTGCCAGGTTCGAAGCGATCTGGCACCGATTGCCGCCCACATCCCCAGTACCGATACCACTCAGCGGTACCCGGTACCCTAGGTTATTTCCCATAAAATGCGAGATTTTGCATTTTTCACTCATTTTTCATCCACCAATCATCTCCAATTCGTCCCATATCAAAAATCCACCATGAAATCCCCCCAAAAAAACTCCAAATGTGGTTTAGAAGGAGGAGGAGAAAGGTGGTGAGAAGCAGATCAATAAAAATCCATTTCCTCAAGTTAGGGCTTTTCACCCAAATCGAATCAAAGAAGAATGAGGTTAGGGTTTGGTTTTTCTTACATACCTCTTGAATCTCCTCTTGTATGTTGCTTGGTCTCATAGGAGCAAGAAATGGGAAGCAAAGCCCACCAAAGCCACTCCTCCTTGCAAACCCTAGTTTTTCTCCTCCTTTTCTCCTCTCCTTCTCTCAAAAATGTGATTTGCTCTGAATGAGCATCTAAGACCAAGTTTGGTCTTTTAAATCCCTTGTAAGTGTAAGGCCATGTTTGGCCTACACCCATTTCTCATTTTTTTGTCTTAAGTCACTTAATCTTCATAAGGCCTTGTTTGGCCACTCAATAAATCAATTTTACCCATTTTGGCATTCCTAACTCTTGTTTACTTTCTTTATCATTTATCATTCATTTTACACTAGCATTTAAGTTATCATTTGACCCTTAGGTCCTCATTTTACAAATTTTCACATTTGCCCTTTTTCACTTGGGTTTATTTTCGGGTTCAATCAATTTCTCAATTTAGCATATAGTATTCCATCATATATATTCTTTCAATTACACATTCCTAATTATCATATTTTCCCGGAAAAACCAAATTTGACTCAATTCACACCGGAATATATAATAAAATTATTATAAAAAAATTCGAACATGCCCCGAGAAAGCGTACAATTTGTTCCCATCTTAATGGTAATGGGTGGGTGCATTTTAAAGGGTGAGAATCAAACTGCCCTAAAATTCAAAAGTAGCTAGCTTTGCATCATAGTATAATGCTAAAGATGATACTGATAATGCTTATAGTTTGATTTCAACATCATTAGTAGGTAGACATAAAAATTTTATTGATATTATTTTGATTTTATTATAAATATGAATATGAGATCAATACCATAGAAAATGTTCTTAAGTGATAAGATTTTGAAAAGGGTATAGTAAATTCAACCGTCAGATCGATAACTAAGCTCCAAAATGGCGAGATATTCCAAAAATAAATTTTTTGAAAAATAAACGATCCAACAAACTTGATTCCAAATGTCCATCTTCCAATAAAAACATGTTAATGTATTCTTCCTTATATTGAAGGGAAAGTATGTAAACATCTCATATTTTGAGCTTAAAAAAAATAAAAAATAAAAATGAACCTAAATGTCCTTATTTCACGGATATATAGCCATTTTTGGGCGAACATTTTCTAAACAATTTTCCTCAGCACCAGGCCAACAAACCATTCTTGGTCACACCATATATATCCACCTAGCCCCTTTTGATTTCTTTTAAATTTTTTTCACTTCTTAATTTTGATTTTGTTTTTCTTTTGTTTAAAATTTATCAAATCCGTAATAGTTTTAATTGATCATAGATAAGTGTTGATGAGTCTAGAATTAGCCAAATTTTTTAAATCATTTTACGGCATATTTCTATAAGTTTATGATTCATTTTAATGTTGAATTATGAAATATTCACCAACTTTGTGTTTTGCGGGTTTTAAATGAAGAAGAGACAATTGCAACAAGAAAAGCAAAAAAATTGGCCAAGGCAAAAATGTAGCAACATAGTTGCAAATTGTATGGCAAGAATCTCAATGAACGGTAGAAGCTATGTGCAGCAAGCGGCGCTATGTCACGGCAAGATCAAAATTTGAAGCCCAAAGCTAAAACGAATTATCGACATCTCACAACTTTGTTGCAACATAATATGAGAGAGATTGACTGATAAATGTTGCAATAAGGAAGTGAGTGTTGAGATATAATGTCGCGATATTTCACAACTTTGTTGCAACATAAGGAACTGAAGATGGCAAAAAAGCTTTGTCGTGACAAAAGACAACTATGTCGCGACACAAAATTTAGAGTCAGCATTGACAGGCAAGAAAACTTTGTCACGACAGAGAAGTTTTAAGTCTCGACAAACACAACATAAGGTTGAGGTGAACTCTGTCGCAAAAAAGACATCTATTGTCACGACAAAAGTTGAGAAGAATTACAAGAAGAATGTTGTGACGCAGAAAATTATGTCGTGACATAATAAAGAACTGAAGGCAAAAATCTCTATCGCAACAATGGTTGAAAAGTTTTGAACCACAATGTCGCAGTATTATTAGCTATGTTGCGATAATGATCAAGCAATGACAGTAGAGTTTGTCTCAAAAATAAATTTTATATGACGACAATAAAAACTGTAGTGTAATGGATCTTTTTCGGGATAAAAGAAAATTATGTTGCGACATAAAATGGATCAGAAATGAGACAAGCCGAGACAAGTTTGTCGCGACAAAGATTTAAATGTTGCAACAAACAATTCGACGACAAAAGATCAAAGAAAGAAATGTTGCCAACATCTTGAGTTTGTCACGACAGGAGTTGAGTCGAGTTCAGAACAGCAGACTATGTCGCGACAAAGAAAAGTTTGTATAACTAGCAGAAAAAAGAAAACAGCTGTGAGAAACTCAGCCATGACAAAAGTAAATGTTAGCCAGTGAAGGTAGAAAGAACCACAGAAAGAATGTCACAACATAGCAAAGAATGTCACAATAAAGTGGAAGAAATTTGAAGGCAAAATAATTGTTTGTGACAAAGAATTTATGTTCGACATTTTCAAATGACGAACATGACAAGTTGGTTGCAACAAAGTTTTTATGTCGCGACACAAGACACTCATGTCACAACAATCACTAGACAACTTTAGCATAACTATGTCACAACATTGTTAAATTATATCATGATAGACACCAAGAAAGAAGCATGAAATTATGTCATGATAGAAACTTTAAGCCACAAAATAGCTGGGGAACAAAGATGCAAACTATGTCGCGACATAATTTTTTATGTCGCGATAAAACAACTAATTGTGTGAGAATTTTTGGGGATCCACAATTTCTGCCTTGAAGTGCGGTCCTTCATTTGAAAATCTATAAATAGAAGCATCTAGGGCACTATGCGTAGCTTCAACCAAACAAGAAACTTCTAGGTAGCTAGAGACTCCTTGTATATTCTTTTTTCTTTAATTTTATTTTTTGTCAATTTGGTCTTAGTTTAGCATTTTAGTTGGATTCCTTTTGGTTCGAGCGTTGATCTTGTGAAACCCGGAAAATCGAACTTCGAAAAGCGTGATAAAGGTCATTTCAGTCGAAAAACCATAATTTTTCTATATCTCAGATGATAAAATAGACTGCGCCATTAAATTCGTCTCGCGAAATCTAGAGACCCATAAAATTTTCATCGAATTCTGAGACAAGCGGAATATTTTTACGATTTTCTGAGTGATAAGTTGATAGTTACTTCAGGGACGAGATTTTTACAAAAATCTCGGAAGTCGTGTCATGGCTTGAGTTAAGTTCATTCAAAATAAATTTAATTGAAAACAAATAAATTGTTTCGGTGCAGAAACGGACCCGAATGAGGCAATATGAGCCATGTATTCAAATAATAATAATATAATAGTAATAAAAAATAAAAAAATAAAAAAGATAAAGCAGAAAATAGTAGATAAGAAAGTCGAAAGGTGGAGGCATATTTCGGGAGAGTTAGAGCGTGAAGGGGGAGAAGATATTTTATTTCATTTTTCTCTTCCCTTCTTTCTAAGATCTCTGAGGAAATTAGTTCATGGAGTTTTAGTGAGACAAAATCCAGTGGAGTCCACACATCCAAGAGCTACGCGTGAGGTACACCAAAATCTTGGAGTTTGATCAAAACTCCACAAGGTGAAATTTTCCTACTTGGGTTCTTTATAGTCTAAAGGTCATTTAATGGCTTAGGGTTATCTTAGAACGTGAAGGCGTAAATTTCGATCCCAAAATTTTTAAGACTAATTGTAAGGAATTTTAGGAATTTTGGGGCCCATTTGGACCCGATCCAGGTTAGTGAGGACTGTTTGGATAGTTAGCTAAATTTTCGAGACTTTTTAGAACGATCCAGGCTAAAATTCGGGACTATTTGGGAACTGATCTCCCGGATTGAATTTGGGTTTGGTTTGATCTGAGATTGATGTCTTGGGTTTTGTGGTGTGTCGATGGTGGTGACAGACACGTGGAGAACAAGAGGTGCCACTGTTTTATGTGGGTCGAGATTTGGGTCATTTGTGTGTTATTGTTGTAAAATATTAAATAACATCTTTGTTGTGTGTAAAAATCATGTTAATATATGATATTTGATGTATTAGCATGGATTGCATGGTCTTATATTATATGTAAAAATAATAATTGTCCATGGTGTATTAATGTTTCATGTAGCGCTCATATATACATGTAATATGAAGGAAAATGCATTGGCATCATGCATTTCATATGCACAGTCACATCGCGTTGAGTCGGGTGTGGGTGCATGGTATTGAGTATTCACTAGTGTTAGTGAATGGGTCATGAGCTCGGAAAATGAGACAAAGTCCAAGGCTGAGACTCACGAATGTGTAAATTGATTAAAATGATAAATTACATGTTTTAGGCGGAGCAAGTTGGGGTGACCCCCCTCCCCTAGAATTGAAAAGCCAAAATGTTATTCACGGTTGAACGCAGATCCCGGCTATGTAAGTTAGAAAACGAAAATGTTGGAAAGCGTGTGGCGTCTGCGGTGGCTCCGGCGTCGTGGCCACGAGAAAAGGCAAAGATGTTCGCGATGATAAAAATTCAAAAAATTAGTTGGTTTATTCGTGGTTCGATCATTAGGTTAATCTTATTGTTTGTTTTCCACGCTTGATGCGGTGGGATTGGGACTTGGAGGTTTATGAGCATGGTGGGGTTCTGCATCTCGTACATGACAAGAAACATTTAATATGTGTTGCATAAATTATTTGAAATGTTGGTGCCGGTGTTACACTAATATACGCCATTGCATGTGCATTTAGGAGGGTAGTATGCCAGGAAAAATTTTCTATTGGATTGCTCTTGAGTCATGAGGACCCCTATACAGGTGCAAGGTGTCTACGAGGGAGACAATAGCTCAGCGAGGCAGTGATGATGATTCTGAAGGCCAATGTGTAGCCTATTACTTTTGTAAAAGTATATTTTGTATAAAAGAGTGCAGAAATTAAATTCTTTTGAATAATCTGTATAAATAGTCGAGAATGTGCCCAATTATGGTAAGAGAATTGAATCGGACTCTTCACGGGTTCATATTAATGTTTGCTCATATTTTATTAAATATAAATGGTATTGGATACGGTAAAAGGTCATTTTTGAAATTATTAAATAACGCACCGGTGTCTGCTGTTAAGTTGTGATATAATTGTATATTGAGGATATACGTAGTGTATATTGCCCGAGAGAAAAGGGCTTCCTATCTTGCTCGATTTCAGAAAGGTTCTATCCAAATGATTTAAATTGATATTATTCTTGAGTTACTTATTGAATATTAATGGCGTGTACCAGAAAAATGACTATATCTTGCTTTGATTTGAGCTCTCACAAGTGCGCAAAGATGGAGATTCTTGGGGTATGGAGCAGTTACTTAAAGTTATCATTAAACTAATAATATGGAACTATTGAACTGGAAAGATTGCCAATAAGATCACTTTAACTTATATGGTGTGAGGATGGTTGGATGATGTATGATTTAATTGATTAAAAGTTTCTCTTAGATTGATGAAAATTTATTAGATTTGAAAGAACCAAAGTACAATTAAGATTGGAAGAGCATGTCTTGCGTCTATAGAGGCAGAGATTCTTCAAATCAGAATTTTGGGTGTGATGCCGAAGAAAAGGAAGAAAATACCACGGTCCTTGAAGAATAATTGCTATATTCTATAAGTCAGTGATTGAACTCATGTCAAGGAACGGATCGGTAGAAAGTACCATGGTATATGGAGAAGTCGAGTCTCCATACCCATTATATCTTTGTCAGGTTAGGGTTTCGACTCGTGGTTGGAAGACTCATGACATCAAAATTAGTCTGCATAGGTTGCATAGTTTTACTCTCTCGTTTCCGTTAATTAACTTCCTAGGTGAACTTTCGATCCCAAAGCTGTTTTGATTCTTTTATATAAGTTGTAGATTATTTAATTTTCCATGCTCATACGAGGTTTAGAACCAGTCCTTGGCACCGGGTTCAATCTTGGATCTTGGTGAGTGAGTTAATTGATGTTTAAGGATTTTCAATGTTCTGCCATTGGGGCGATGTCTGACTTAAAATCCCTTACTATTCTTGCCTTATTGCGCGCGGTGAGTCTGGACAAACACATTCTCAGTTGTGAGCCAGCCTCGTCAGGAATGACCAGCATATTTTACCTGTCACCCGATCAGATGACGATTTTTTAGAGCAGGCTGGGAGGATCAGTTGTTTCAAGCATTAGAGTCTTCTGTTGAGCTTTTGAAGTCACAAGTCACTTGTTCTTTCTGTTCTTTGTCGAGTTAGGACAGTTAGTATTTCTCTGGGTTTCAGTGATGCCATTTGCACTTTCTACTCAGTTTCAGAATTAACTGGGTGACCAAGGTGCCAGTCATGGGTGGCAGAAGGATTCCCATGAGTCTCTCAGGAAAATGAAGAGGTTTCAGGAGAGACTGGCACGTGAGCTGTCTTGGGACCCAACACCACCAAAGAACATTATTTGAAAAGTTCAAAATTTATATGTTGTGAGTCCTTACCAAAGCAACTCAACGATTTTGGGTTATTTCTGACCAGGCCTTGATTTCTTGTTTGCCTTCATCTTTGAACGCAGATCACTAGCTATAATGTTTCTTTGCATCATGTTAACTTTCTATTAGGTTCCTTTATTTTTCATATTTATTGTATTTTCAGTTTTATTTTACATAAAGGAAACTCTCAGTCAATAATCTAAGAGTATAGACTGGGATCAAGTTTCAGTTAATTGTATTATTTGAACATTATAATATATCTGCATACCTATCTTATATATATCTATCTCACCTCATCTCATATATATTGATGTTTCAGCCAGTAGTGCTGCAGCCAGTTTGCAACTTCTACGATCACGCTTTTGCATATTTTCATAGAGCTTGAGATATGAAGGGAGATGGGAGATCAGTTGGGCAGGTGCAGACATGTGATGACATAGGCGAGAGGGAATCTGTTGCCATCATTGATGATTAATTCTGAGTTAGCTATACCGCTTAATGGCACCTGAGACCTAGGGCTTGAGGATTGAAAGTGAGTGTGGGATCTTGGGATTATGGATTAATTGATGCTAGGAAGACAGCGATGGTTATGTAAGTGTATGACCAGCCCAAAGGCCTCCTTCTATCAGGCTTTGGATTTCTAAACATGAACCCAAGGATTCTTAGTGAACAAACCTAATGTTAATGTATGATCAATCTATTAAATCATTCATATCGTAAAGATTAATTAGTAAAAATGCATTAATTTTTGAGAATCCGAAGCAATCAATGAGATTTGAATTGGATTAATCAATGGCTGATTCCTATGGGTTCGTTGATCCATCAGGACTTCATTGGTCAAAGTTCCACTATGTTCTTGTGATCTGTATTCTTATGGTGGTGGCGAAAAACCTAACACATCTGACTGCCATTTAGTTTTGGGGCACCAGCGAACCTCGGGTAATGAAACTTTGAGCCTGAAGATGAAACCGCCAGATCGGCAATATTCAGAGGGCCGTCTGCATTCTTGTTTTAACAAACCCCATTATATGGCGCCTTGGTAGTAGCAGGAAAACTAGAAAACAGCGGCATTTACCATGGTTATTGAAAATTGACTAACCAACAGGTCTGACATCAGCCTAAGACCAGGGATTTATTAAACAAATTCCAAAAATTGGAAGCGAGACTCACAATAACTCTAAACCATACCAGCTTAGCCATACCAAATCAATATTTAAAAATAATGCTTTCCCAGTGTTTCTTTGAAAATAAATGAGAGTTGCCTTTTTAAAATATATATTTTTAATTTTCAAGAATATTCAGCCTGAATTCTTTGTTTTGGGATGCACTCACTCTTTCACTTCAGTCTCTCAACCTCCTTTGTTTCTGTATTTGAAATAAACCACTCTATGCTTTGGCTTCGACTATGAAAAACGAACAACATATAATGTTCAAACATCATTATCAGCTTTACAAGATCACTATCATTTTTCTAATTCGCATATCATCTTTTTTGTGTTTGGTTTTATCTTTAAATTCTGGGTTAAAGATCATCATTACACGATTTTTAAATATAATTTTTTATTTGTTATGATCCATATGTTTCATTTTTTGCTTTAATATTTTAAAATTTTCCATTGATGGAAAAAATAATGATGTCTCATCTTATCCCATTATGTATAACTATACTTCTATATATATACATCATATCCTCATCCTCATCCTTATATCATATCTCATTTCTGTGGGTTTCTTGGTTTGATTTCTTATAATATTTTATTTTTTAATTAAATCGAATGTTCTTTTAGTAATTTAAAAATATTAAAAGTGTTTTTGTACTTATACTTTATGTTATTAAAAACACTATTAAAAAAATATTTCCTTTAGAGAACAATTTTATAAATAGGGAAACTTCATGCTTTAAGTATATAATATCCAACAGTGAATATGAGAGAAAATTATGCTTGATATATAATATCCGACATTGAATATGAGAGAAAATTTCTAAAAAAGTGTAAGTAACCCAAGTAGACATATTTAAATATACGAGGATCCTCTGACCAAAAGCATCTTTTAAGAGACATTTGTTTGGAGTGAATATTATTCATCTACTATTTATCATATACCAAAAAGTTGACTTAATATGTGGTAGTCTTAAATTGTGCAACTAATGTATTTCTTATGAGAGAAGTTTCACCATAAAGATAACAGGTCGAATCTAACATTTCACTTTCACGTCACCTAAGTATGAATAAATGCAAACTTGGAAACCTCTGATGTTATAAGGGAAATTGCTTATCTAATAACGCCGTGAAAGTGGTCTGTTCCTAAATATCATTTTCCTCCCTACTTCCATAGCAACTATATATACAGAAGAAACGGTCCGAAGATTTTTCTCCAACTTTGGATATAATCAAACTTGCTTATGTTTGCACATAGTGTCTCACATCGCCGGGAAACTGGAGGAAGCCTCAACTCTAAACTTGACAATTTGTGAATGTAGTCTGATTCCATGTGCCGGATACCGGACCCAAGGGAGTGGATTGTATTATCCCATATCGTCGAGACTAAAAGGAAGGTTCATCGATAAAGTGACTTGAACTCAACACTACCTTAAGACATTTTGTTTTAGGCATAAGCCCAATAGAAAGCAAAGCTGCATGGCTAATGGGAAGCCATAGCTTGGAACCCGACAATATTAGGTGAAAAGTTGGGTCATTACATTACAACTTATGATATACATTTTTATTTAGGATGGAATATTCAGAATATATGTATATGCTTCTTTATTTAGATTTTTTGTTGTTGGGAAACCTCATAGACCTTTCATTCTATATTTGTATGATATTGTTCATTTTGGGTCGCCACTTAAAAGGTTCACAACCCGACGTTGTCCATACTTGTAAACTCAAACTTCCAATTCATAATCGATACTGGAGATTGTGAGACTCTGATGCACACTCAATGCGCTTGTCAATGCAATTCTACAGTACCCCGCGCATTCTTCAAAGCACTACTAAACCGAGAGAGAAACTAGTAGTAGGAAACATTCTATTCCCCCATACCATTACAACCATTTTAATTTATGCATCTTATTCCTTAGCTAAGGAAAAATACTATAGATGGTGATCAACTTGATCATTTGCTCATACTATAGGATCAATGAGCAGTGATGTAACATTATCCTTCATCACTTTTCCAACATGAGAGTACCCATCAACAAAAGTGTACCCGTCTTCCCCCTTGTGGAACACATCCATGGCTCGAGAAGATTAAGCACACGATTTAGTAGAGGCTTTGGAACAAACGTAGGGCCGAAACCCTTGTTAATATCTTTCCACATGTACTTCAATTTCCTTTCGAAATTTATTGCACACCACTTCCTCAGAGACATCATACTGCTTCATGTAACATCTAACCGCCCTGAGCTACATGCCCTCTCTTTGTTCAAACCCATATTTATAGTAATACTAACAGACAGAATGTACATAACAAGGATATATTCCGATCGAGGTTTCATTAAGGTCAGTGTTACGTACGTTATAGCTTTGATAATTGTTTAAAAGGGACAAGTCCAAAAATCTTTCTCTAAAATGCAAAAAGATATACAAAAAAACACCCTTTCAGATAAAAGTGCCCCTGGAGATATTATTATAATGTGGGGATGAGACAAAATAACCATGAAGGATTTAGTTGTCAGAAGGGGGGTTTATTTTTACTCTTTCAAGAACATTTTTGTATGAAAGATGACATTTTCAAGGTTATTTTTGTAAGAGGTCATTCTTATAAATATTTTAGGATTTGTCCCTTTTAATTCAATTTCTCAATACTATATTCACTATATAAATATTTGTTTAAAAAACCTTAAATGATCTCATTTTTGTAAATCTAATCCTTTTCATGGCTTTTTTTTTTTTTGGAAAATAACCTATTTTGAACATAAATACCCTTTTCTATTATAAGTATTACATGCAAGTTTTAAGAAATTTTATATTTACAAGAAAACAATAAAGCTACTATCAAAATGAAACCAAAATTGATGAAGCCTGAAATTAGGTTTCAGAAGTCCTTTTAATCGAATAGCTCTTCACAATACCTTATGTGAACTGATGTCATCCATGAGCCTACAAATTACAGTTGATGCTCTAATAATCTTGGGGTCATTGATCGCCCAATCAAAGGCCTTCTTTGTTACGACTTCTCCCATACCGATGTAAGATATGATTGTAATCATGGAGTAACTCAGGCTTAATTCAGGTACTGCTATATTTCTTCATGCTGCTGCTATGCATCCTTCATGGAACCATTTAACCATGAAAATACCAAGCTCAAACTTTGCTTTTTTCATCTGTCAAATATAATTCGATCAAGTTAAACCTATATATATCCCTGCTATATGTAGTAACTACACAAGACAAAGTAAATGCAAAATATCTAATGCTTTATTACAGTAAGCCTATTATTGGTATCCATCTTTTCTCTCATCTCTTCAATTTACTGGTATTAATCTAACAAGGCAACATAGCAAAGTTTCATGTATTCTGGAAGGTGGTCTATGCTGTTAATATCCCACCTAAAAATGGAAAAACATAGCTATAATTTAAGTATCATACTCAGTATTAATGATGAGGTTGGTCATTTGCATATCTCAAACCTCTCAATGGCCTTGGTGAAGAGCTCGAGTTCTTCAAGTGTGCCATATGCGTCATACATATCATCTATAATGGATGTCATGGCCAATATTTTGGTTAGAATTCGTCTACCCCGAACATATTGAGGCTCAAAATACACCCCAAGCATCCAGAAGTAGCATTCCACCAGTCTATCTCGCGCAAATGGTAGCTTTGAAGCAAAGTCTAATTCTTTCCACCACCTAACATTCATTATATATATAACGTTAGCTCAATGAAATTTGAGATTTGAGAAAGAGGTATATCTACTAATTAATTATCTGAAATCAAACCTAGCAATATTGCTTAGCTCCTCCTTGTGTAGGGACTGCAATAAATTGAAATCCAACTTGGCCAGCTTTAATAGAGTTTTGTCATGCAAAGTTTGTTATGGTAGATAGATATATCCCACCTTGCCTCCACGCGAAACCTCTCCCCGATAGCCGTCAGTGGCATGATCAACTTGTTCTTTAAGAGGATATTCTAAGTGTTTGACCATGGAGGTTAGATGGGTGGTGGAGAAAGCAAGTGCTTCATCTAGTATGTCTTCTCCTTGAACTCCGAGATGTGCAAAAATTTCATACAATCCCAAGATGCCTCTTACATCACTCGCTAAAGCTTTCTGGTTAATCCTTATCCTGAACTCATTGAATAATTTCCTACATAATTAAATCCCACAATTTAAACATAGGATTGGAATAGAAGAAGGATATATTATTTTATTCTCACACATGATAATTATACTTTGCTCTACTACAGAAACATTGTACCAACTTGTCTTAGTAACCGAAATCAAGAGCAACATTATAGATATCACCTTCCATATCATCACCATTAGATAGCTATCATGAAGTTGTAACATCTCTTCTATCTCTTTCAAAGTGGTATGCCACTCCCATGTTGCAAAGCACGAAGAAAATTTCAGTCAAGTGAGAAGCACAAGTATCGTTACTCGCCACATTCATTAGCTTCCTCTCTCGAATTTCCACCTCGTGATCTTCATGATGCTTCACTTGCTTCAAGTAGCGTTACCCGCGACAACCAAGTAATTTCTTAAACAACAAAATTAAGAAAAACAACTTCCAAGTATATAGGTTTTTTAACATATTTTCATTCAATAATTACCTCGTCTTCAGGGGTGTAGGATATGAACCGGTCACCCCAAATGTTAGGATGATAGCTAGCTAATGGACGATTTTTTGGTTCAGAAAATTGGCCTAGAGAGCATGCTAAGACTTGACTCGACATGTTAACTTTTGGAGAACAATAGTAAAGCCCTTGTTTGAATTAATGCTTAGTGGAAAAGCTTGAGAAGCTCCATTGCATTTATAGAGCAGCAATGGCCTAGTTCAGCAGCTATATATTGTTGAAAATAGCATATGAAAAGCATTGATGATGTGAAAAAGGAAAGGGTTAGAATATGGTCACCATCTATCTATAGTAAGTTTCATTTTGTGCATAACAGGGATAAGGTGTACCAATGTTGAAATATAATCTCACATTCATTTTATTATGAGATTACAATATATTTATATATATATATATATATATATATATATATATATATATATATATATATATATATATATATATATGAAGAATGATCGATAAGATCCCTTAAATTTGGCTAACAATAAAAATTAGGAAATCTGATTGCAAGAGTTCAATTTGGAATTTGCCCAAAGGTTCTCATGTAGAAATTTACCCAGATTCTTGGTAAAAGAATCATGTGTCAGCTTTTACAAGAAAGGAAAAAATATCTTGGAGAAATTAGATATGTATGGATTCAAAAAGTATTTTCTTATTAAATATGTTTTTTTTCTGTAATAAAAAGTAGACTTAAGGTTATGTTTAATTCCTGTTTTTGAAAACTCATTTTAAGAATAATTTTTTGAAACATAGATAATACTATTTTGGTGTTTTCTATATCTTTATGGTTTACAGCACAAAAAAATATTGGCAACCAAATGTATTTTTCCTTTTTTTTTTTATCCTTGAAAACAAAAAACAGTTTTAAAAAATAAAAAACAAACATGTCATAAAAATCAATATGATGGATTTGAAAACATGCTTATTAATTTTTTTAATAGAAATTTGTTATTTTTTGGTGAGAAATCATGTTTTCTAATGACGAAGATTGAAGATCATATGCATTCAGCATCTACAAGTTTAATAAGAAACAGAATAAGGTCCGTAAAACTGATCGTTGCCATAAAGATTAAAAATATGACTTTATTTGGATAGCACTTAATACAAATGAATGGTTACAGAAATTTGTTTTAGAGCTTAGTTTAATTATAGGAAGGAAAACGTGTAGGTAACTTTGGGCTGTTGGGTTCCTAATTTTAAATTTTGGTTTTGAGAATGGTTTTTGAAAGCATAAAAACATCACTTTAATATCTTCTAAAGACTGTTCTTGCATTCTCCATGTTGTATAACTAAAAAAGAAAACACAAAAAAGAATCAGACCTGATTCCATTATTCTCTTTGTTTTTCAGAACGGTAGCCAAACGTGTCCTTTGTTTTTGTTTTATTTTAAATTTTTTGTTTTTTATTTTTTTAAATTTTGATTCTAGCAAATGCACCCAATTGGGTTTAATTTATATGAAATGGGAAGTGGACTACACTCATATTTAAATCTTATTTTTGGCATATACAATTCATTTTCAAAAATAATAATATATATATATATATATATATATATATATATATATATATATATATATATATATATATATATATATATATATTTATTTATTTATTTTTCTTGGAACCGTTTCAATTGGACATGAGTGGCAGGTAGCATCAGTGACAGGTAGCATCATATTTAAATTTTATTTTTGGCATTTTTTGGGGGTCGATGTTAGCACCTATTTTCAACTTATTTTAGTAGGATGATAGGTGCATCCAGCTAGACCATTCTTGGCATATAGACCCATTTTCGTTTAATTTATTGGAAGGTGAACATGTTGGATTTAAGGGGTTTGTTTATTTTCTTTACCCTTCAATATTAGTATTATATTTTTATCACGGTAAGAAAGGAAAGAGGTATATCATTTTGTTTATATTTATAACTTAAACTTTATGATGAAATAAAAATAGATAAAAGATTTATATGACGTCAACAAGAAAATAGAGAAACCATGGAAAACTCTCCTATTAAACGTAAAATTTTAAAATAGTTAAAATATAACTATAATAATTAATAATTTTATTATACTCTAAATTATGATTTCGGTAGTGACCTGGATTTATTTAAGATGTTCAAGATACTGCACTATGGATTTTTTCAGGATCTACAATGTTAACAAGGGAATTTGACTGTAATATATATATATATATATATAATCTTATTCTCATAAGGTTCTACAACCTTCTTTATAATAATAATTCCCAATAAACTCTAGTCCCATTTTTTCTCTTAGCCTTTTCTTTTTAAGCAATGAGGGTCAATATTTTTGTCATTTTTGGACTGAAATTACTAATCTACATCTCTTTTCATATTTTTCTTTCTCAGTAAAGTTGTTATTCTACAAAAATCCAGGTTTATTTATTTTTTCATGATTTAGTCGTCGCTTTAGTATGCGTGTGATTATCTCCTTCTTTGTGCGTGTGTAGTTGTCATCATTTTAGTGCGGTGAGTGGTTATGTCGTCTTAGTACAACGATTTGGTTTTCGTTTTCGTGATGCAACGTTTATTTGTATTTGGACGATTCAGACTAGTAAAATATATATAATCAAGGACAATAAATAAAAAATGGTCAGTTTGTGCAAGTTATAGATATTCTAATCATAATAGTAATATCAAATGTATAGGTTTTTAATCATTTTATTATGCTATTAACCTGAATGTTGTTTCATCTTTTATAGTTTTTAATGATTTTGATTATACGTTTATATCGATATATTGGTAGTTTGAATCAAAAAGATTAATTTTCTCTTTAAATAATAATAATAATAATAATACCCTAATATATTTTTAATATAGTGAATTTTTCTCCTTTAATTGAAGTTTTTCTTATAATTTTTTTATTTTATTTTTTTAAGATAGAAGTGAACAAAAGCAAAGATAAAGCTATTAATTAATCAATGGATGGCATACACAAAAGCAAATAGAACCTTAGTGGAGTCAATGGGGATACGTGTCATCTTTGTCTTTATTAATTTTTTAACCTTGGGGCGGCTAGCCATGTCCAATGGAATAGGAGCAGCCTCCACACCTACCATCCCGCTTTTCTTTTTTAATTTTAGTTTTTTTTTTATACTTCTATTCAATTTTAATATTATATTGTAGTATTACATATTCTAGTTTCTAGTGTACCTATCCCCTTTTTTATCACATGAGTCTAAGCCTCAAGAGCCCTATTATTTCACTTATATATAACAAAATCAATCTAGACTACTCTGTGCTTTGACACCAAAGCAACTGCGAGTGGGTATACCCTCATTCTATACTGAGCGATAAATCATTTATTGGCTATTCAATTACCTTCAAATGTCTCAAGGTATACCTAATCATTACCCTACTAATAATTTCTCTTGAAGCAACAAAGATCGAAGTCAAAGTATAGAATTAGTATCCAAGATATCATTGAGCACCTCAAGTCTAAGAATACTTGCACCATTGTTATGATAAGACTATACCTCAAGTCTAAGGATATTTGCACCATTGTTATGATGAGACTATCATTGATGTTTGAATAGATAATTCATATAATTGTCTCATAGTGGATCTCCGATGAACTTAGTTACTCTTAGTAAAGCATATCTACATGTCTACTTAATCATCATGATGATCACAAAGCTATGAGATCATCTCTGCTTGATCATATCAACATGTGCTAGTATGTCTAAATTCCTTTGATCTTATGGTTGTGTGATAGTTTAGATGCTACATATTTACACATAATAGGGGGTCTCATTATCATGATCAATCATGATTTCCTTTATACTTAATGTATCAAGGACTTACACTTGATTTAAGATCGTTATCAATTCATTTATTAAATGAACATCAAAGAAATGAAGATGCGTTTATTATAAATGAATATAAGACGTACAATAAGTGCTAAAAGTGATGTCCTTCAAAGCACTTCTCTAATAGTGGGTATTGGAGATATATGCTTAGAGACTAGTATTGGAAATAAACTAGTACTAAATGACACACCCCACTCCTACTAGCAGGCGATGTGCGGGCAACCCCACAGAAATTCCCAGCGGATACTTCCGACGACTAGAGAATCTTGTGAAGCTAAGTTGTGTTGCTTGCTGAAAACCTGTATAAAAATTTTGCTTTTCTAAACTTGTGATTTTATAAAATTTCAGAAGATAATACCGTGATATAAAAGACATATCCCAAAACCCTGTGAAATACAATCTACACTTCTAAAATATGGAAACCAACAACAAGCTCCTTCAAAAAAAGCCTCAAAGCCCATCACATTTTCATAAAAACAAAACTATGTACACATATAACTAGAAATTAGAGGACTATAATATATCCCAAGATCCGCATTCGTCGTCGGGAAGATAATTTAAAAACGGAAAATAATGAGCTAAAAGAGCTCAGTGAGAATGCTTTTATAAAATGCTTGATTTTTCTGAAAATGTCTCAAAACTATAAAAACGATATTTTACAAAACACTTTCAGAAAACCTTGCTTGCTTTGCTATAAAAGGTTCTAAAACTTTTCATAAAAATGTTTGCTTACTTATCAGTGGTTGATTTTACGCTGCATGTAAAATGCTTATAAATATAATGATCAACCACTGGAGGCCTTCCGTTTGTCAGATTCTAGTAAACACAGAAACTCCTGCAGTCTCTACCGCGCTCTGCAGGAAGGACCTGTGTCCACATCACCTATTTCGCAGAAATATGGATAATGCTCCCATCCCCACATAATAAGCAAGCTTGTTATACCCTAGTAAACACGGGAAACCTATGTCTCTACCATGCCGATGGAAGGACCTCGTGTCCACATCACCTATTCCGGTAAATATGGTGGAATGCTCCATCGCCACATAATAAGCTAGCTTGCTGTATCCTAGTAAACACGGGAAACCTGTGTCTCTACCGTGCCGGTGGAAGGACCTCATGTCCACATCACCTATTCCGGTAAATATGATTTAACAAATAAAACCATAAGTTTTAAAATATGGTTTAACAAATCAAAACCATAAGTTGCTTGCTTGTTTATATAAAATATGGTTTAACAACCAAACCATAAGCTTTAAAATACATCATCAAATCAAAACCATAAGTTGCTTGCTTGCTTTAATAAAGCATATCGTTTGCTTTATAAAATATGGTTTAACAAATCAAAACTATGTTTTAAAATATGGTTTAACAATTAAAACCATAACATACAAATCGTAAAACGATTTATAAAATAATACACTAGCATTGAAAAATAAAGTTTAGAACACTCACCTTTCCGTTTATAATAATTGAGCACAACTTCACAATTTCTCTGCCTCCGCTTTACTCTACACATTCAATTTATTAGACCAAAATGACTCCTAGATGGAATATAAACCCGAAAACATTAGTCCCGGGATCAAAACCAAACCTCGACACAGTCTAGGATTGCTTGAAGACAATTATGAAAATCTTGTCCGGACTATCCCAAAACAGTCCCGAAAATTTAACCCAGATTGTCCGAAAATAGTCCCAAAAATTCAACCCGGACTGTCTGAAAACAGTCTCGAAAATTCCTAAACTCAGTCAAAAAATTTTGGACTAAAATTTACAGCCTTTCACGACCTCTAAGCAAATCCCAAGACATTAAATGACATTTAGCATAGAAATAACACAAGTAGGAAAATTCTCTACCTCTTAGAGTTTGACGAAACGTTGAGATTTTGGTGTCCACGCATAGCTCTCAATGCGTGGACCGACTTTGCCTTTTGCTCCGATGAAAACCTATGGTCCAATTTCCGTAGATCTTAGAGAGAAACGAAGAGAAAAAATATATATATATTTTTCTATGTCTACACGCTCCCTCTATCCCTCCACTGCCGTTTTCCTTTTTTTTTTTTTTTTTTTTTTACTTTTATGTTTTTTTTCTTATTATTATTATTTGGATACATGGCTCATATTATCTTATTCGGGTCCGTTTCTACCCCGAAACAATTTATTTATTTTCAGTTCACTTTATTTTAAATAAACTTAGCTAAAGTCATTTCTTGACTTTCGAGATTTTCTTAAAAAAACTTGTCCCTGAAGTCATTGGCCACTTATCATCTGGGTTACAAAATCGTAAAATATTCGACCGTTCCTGCACTGATGAAACTTTTTGGATCACTTCAGATTTCTCGCGAGACTAATTTTAATCTTACTACTTTTGTTTCACTATCCGAGATCTAGAGATTTTTCTAAGCTTCCCTGAACCATTATGGAAATTTATTATTATTATTATTATACTTTTGCAAAATTTGAAAATTTCTAATATTTTTTTTTCAGGTTTTACTTTCAAGTGCTACAATTCTTGAAACTTTACAATTTCATCTCAAACAACGTTAAAAATACTACTATGGTACTCAACAATTAAGGAGCCCTTAGTGCACACATGCGACCCTACTAAGCATCGCATCGTACACCCCTCTCGAGATCTGGCGCTACAAATCCTCCTCCTTAGGAACATTTTGTCCTAAATGAACAAACTAAACTCACAGAAAGGAGAATATCTCTGTCCAAAATAGCTAAGGATAATTGACGCACCATCTCGAGCCCCGGGGCTCCTGGCGCCCGCCTCTCTCATGATTCTTCCACAAGACTTTAATTAAAGGAATCACCTTACTCCTCAACACCTCTTCCTTGAGATCTGGCTAACTGCATGTGTGTTTCCTCATAAGTCAGTTCTCCTTTAGTCAGATTGGCTTTCAACACATGTGAAGGATCTGGGATGTACTTCCTTAACATCGACACATGGAATGTGTCATGAATCTTGGATAACTCTGGAGGTAACTTCAACCTGTAAGTTATCATTCCCACCTTGCTCACAATCTCATAAGGCCCTATAAATCTCAGACTAAGCTTGCCTCACCTCCTAAATCTCAAAACACATTTCCAAGGGGAAATCTTCAAATAGACTCTCATTACCCATTCTAACTACAAGTCTCGTGGATTTGGTTGTCCAGATAACTTCTCTGGCCTTATCTCATTGGCTCTTCACGTTATCATGGACAACTTTCAATTTCTCTGAAGTGAGGACCTACCGGTCTCCTCTCACCAACCACATCCCAGCACACTGAATTCCTACACTTCCTACCATACAATGCCTCAAATGGAGCCATATCTATACTGGATTGATAGTCGTTGTTGTGAAGCACTCCATCGCTAAATGAGTATCCCAACTCCTTGAATTACTACATAAGCTCTCAACATATCCTCTAACTTCTGAATGGTCCTCTCTGACTGGCCATCTGTCCGAGGATGAAATGTTGTGCTGAAATGAAGGCGAGTACCTAAAGCTGCCTGCAAACAAAGCCAAACCCGATCAGGAACCAAAATTTGATTCGAAACTATCAAAACCTAACCCATGAAGTCTCACTATCTCATCCACATACAACTGGCTAACTTTTCCGTGAGAATCCTCAACATTAACCGGCGTAAATGAGCAGACTTGTAAATCGATTAACTATCACCCACTGTACGCCTCGATTCCATGGAAGACCTCGTCAAAATGCATAGTGATCTTCTCCCCATTTCCATATTGGAATAGGCAATTATATCTTTCCCCACTGCCTCTGATGCTTCGCTTCACTACGATAGTACAAGGATCTCAGACTTAAAACTTGATCTCTTTCTTCATCCCATTCCACCAAGAATGTTCTTTTTCAAAGTCCCTACATCTTGGTACTACCTAGATGCATAGCATAAGCAGATGAATGTGCTTCTTCCATAATGCTCCCTTTAGCTCGGGCCATACTCCGCACACATTCGCTCTTTCACTATCATGTAAGGCCATCTCTCATTTCTTCTGAAACTTTTCTTACTTTTCATCTCTTTCTGTGCTTAATCATTTGTGGATCCTTCAACTGTCTTGCCTGAATCTGATCCACTAGGAATGTGGCTAACCATGCTCCTGAATCCTCACCCTCAAATATCACCCCTAAAGCTCTCAAATCCACTAACAATGGAAGATAACCTGATCTCATACGAGACAAAGAACTCTCTGGCCGCCTACTCAAGGCATCTGCTATGACATTAGCTTTTCTTAGATGGTACTCAATAGTATAGTCGTAGTCCTTAATCAACTCAAGCCATATTCTTTGCCTCAGGTTTAACTCTTTACTGGTAAAATATATCAAGACTTTTATATCCAGAAATATCTCCGTTATGTCTGGTAAAGCAACTTCAAAGAATCTTCATGAAAACACAGAATGCCAAAGTCTGTTTAGTATCCTCGCTTTTTCCTCAGTCAGAGTATACTTAATCACCCGCTGTCGCCTCTACCCCAACACCAGTATTCCAATGGAACGCCGCAATCGCTGAAACCATCTTCATTATAAAGTAAAAGTCTTAACTGTCAGTCAATCTGTTCTTAACTGAAATGCACATGGTGATCCAACTAACGATACTTCGATAGACTTTTCCTTGTCACTTCAGTCAATAAATGCGATTCCGGATAACTTCCAGTCAAAACCTCCAATCATACCAACCAGCTCTGATCCATATTCGCCGTTTCGAACTTACCACAACTTCTATTTCTTTGGGATCCACTCACCCCCTCACCGAGGATCACATGACCTAGAATGCCACCCTATCAGGCTTTCAAAATTACACTTACGCAACTCGGAATATAGTCACGGGTCCTCAGTAATTCACAACACAATCCTCAAGTGTTCCTCGGGTCGTCTTTCGACTACCCGAATACACTAGGATATCATCGAGCAAAGACTATGGTAAACCTATCCAACACGGCTAGAATAATCTTGCTCATCAAATCCATAAACGCTTATCGTGGCATTAGTAAAACCAAATGGCATCACTAACTCATAATGCTCGTGAGCGTGTCCCGACGCAGCCTTAGAAACATCACCTCCCGTACTTCAACCGATGATACCCGACCAAATCTATCTTGGAGTATACTCGAAACCCTTGAAGCTAATCGAATAACTCATCGATCCTAGGGAGTGGATACTAATTGCGGATGGTAACTCTGTTCAGCTGCCTGTAATCTATACACAACCGCAAACTTCTATATTTCTTTTTCACAAAGAGAACTAGAGCTCCCCATGGGGATATGCTTGGTCGAATGAATCCCTTACTGAACAACTCTTCCAACTGAGCCTTAAGCTCCCTCAACTCTGCAAGAGCCATCCTATAAGGAGGAATGGAAATGGGCTAAGTCCCTGAGATCAAATCAACGGTGAACTCCACTTCTCTATCTGGAGGTAATCCTACAATATCATCTAGGAATACATCTGGGAAGTCGCTAACAATTGGAATCTCATCCACTAGAGTCCCCTCCTTCCTTGTCTCCACAACATAAGCAAGATAACCTCGACAACCCCACGTTAAAGATCCCTCTTACGCTACGGTAAGGTAGATCATACTGGAAGATAACTCTCTACATATTCCCTTGAACTTTACCTCCAATTTCCCTGGCCTATGCAACTTTACTTCCTTTTTATAACAATCTAATGTGGCCATATGGCTAGACAACCAATTCATGCCAAGAACCACATCAAAATCCCTCATATCTAGGGCCACAAGATCTGCTGGGAACTCCTGTCCCCCAATCAAAACTATACTATCTCTGACTACTCTGTCTGAGAATAACGGATCTCCTGTTGGAAGGGAAACTCTCATACGAGCCCTTAATTGCTGGGTTTCTACTTGGAAGAGATCTAAGAAAGGCATGGATGCAAATGAATGCGTGGCTCCTGGGTCCACTAATGTATATGCATCATGATCTCCAAAGAACCACATCCGAGCGCCGACTAATTACTCGTAGGGTATCCCCGTAGAATCAACAATATTTATACCTATTTCTCCTACTGCCAGAAGATGGTTAGTGCATATTGCTCTAGGGTCGAATACATGGATGGGTATTTTCGCACAAACACTTGCATACAGTGAGGTTCAAAATGTGAATTTTTTTAGATGTCAGATTTGGTAAAAAACAGGGGTGTAATGGTTGAAAACTGAAAATAAAATGAAGTGGAAATGTCGAAGAAATCTCCTTAAAGTATCAGGCTACTAGGTTTGGGTTCTAACGGTAACCGAGGGGTTCCTTGGCCCTTTTCTCAAGGTTAGAGGATGACCTAAAGTCATCTCCGAACTAAATCTTTCATTTAGCTTATAAACCTAACCCTTGATAACTATCCTTAAAATGGTATCACCGAGCACAAAGTGGTCTCGCATGCTGAAAACAAGTCTCCTCGACTCACCTTCCAAATGACTAATAGAGGATAACTAATGAATCTCAATGGATCTAGCACAAGCATCCACTAACCCTAAAAGATTATCAAATACTCATCATTCAAGGGGCATCAAAGGGATTTAAACCCCGTAGTTAGAAGGAAACACAAAATGACAATGAATACCGCTACAGAAACATGAGAACCCTTAGTTTACCACATCCCTTGCTCCAAAGTAGATCTCTCAGAGAGATGATTTTAGACACTCCCATCTAGTTTGTTATCCCCGAGGCTATTTAGCTAGTGAGAAAGTGAGAGAAAAGGAAATAAAATGAAAAAGAGCGGGAGCTGCTGAAAGCTTCCCACCAAACTTTATTAATGATCTAGAAAAAGTCTCCGAAAAACTAAAACTAAAGCTGCTTAAAATGTCTCGTCTGGGGGCTTTTATAGCCAAACCCCCATTACAAATTACCAAAATAACAAAACAAACACTATTACGATGGAGGCAAATCGGGAAGACAATAAAAAAGTGACAAAAAAGTCAAAAAGGAAAAAAGCAGCATGAACAGTATCACAGGATGCGAAAATTTGCAACCTTGCGAAATTTTGCAGGGTTGCGAATTTGCGAAATTGCCAAGGTGTTGTAATTCATTCTGCTGCTATTGTTCTTCTTCTTGTTTCTGATTTGCAGCTCTGGGTTGAACTTGGATTCTCCATGGTTGAGCTGATTCAATAGCTTTGGCATAAATAGCCTACAAAAACAACAAAACTTGCCACAAAATTTGATTAGTAGCCTTGCTAGGTCCTTAACATGCCAATTGGGTTAATTAGGCTTATTAGTACACAAAAAGTGCTCAAACCTCAGATTATCATGTAGCCAGCACTTTTTAGGTAGTAATCACTCCCCCCAACCGACAGATTGCTAGTCCCTTTGCAATGGAAGAAGAAGAAAGCAAATAAAGGCAAGACTGACTGTATATATCCAAAAAAAAAGAGGATATTTCAAAAAAATGAAGTGATAATGCCTAACCTTCAACAAGAGTTACCAAAACTCTACCTAATAACTATCTTAGGAAGAGTGTGTGCTATGTAAAGTCAAGTATCAAAATAGTGTCAACTCCTAGAGAACCAACCTGACACCTTCCACAAAAAACTAAGTGTTAACTTGATTAGTTTTCAAAAATAATTTGTCAAATTGTCCTCTCCCCCCAACCTAGCTCTTGTCTAAACCTAGCAAACTAACTAACCTCAATAGATCAGGACCCAACTTTATTCCATAACTTCCTCTTTTTTTTCTTTTCGTAGCAGCTGCAATGATTTAGGTATCGAACTCACAAAATGTCCATGTAATGGGTCCACCGACATGACTCCCAACTAATTAAGGCTTAGGGCATCAAGTCATAAGGATCTCTCAACCACTAACTCTTCAAGTTTCGCCCCAGACATTTAATGAGCTAGAAACTCTAGGACCTACAATTCGCTAAACTCCACCTATCCACCCATGTAACGAGCAATAAAGTCAAGGACTCCCCAAACTGCTTGATTTAAACGCTTTAAAGACTTTCGCCTATATACCCTGACCGTGCTCAGTTCTGGGGCGCGTCACAATTTTTCTTTTCTTTTCTTTTTCTTTTATTTTTCTTTTCTTTTCTTTTTCATTTACTTTTTTTTTCTTTTCTTTTCATTTCTTTTATTTTTTTAAAGACTCATTGGCCTTTTTATTCAGGGGGGTCCTAACCTATTAAAGGTGGTCAAAAGTATTAGGCCGGACTTTTGCAAGGCTTAGAAGGCAAAGCAGTTTTTTAGCCTATAAATGAAATCTAATATGCACAGTGTTTGGTTAGTTCAATGTGGAAGAAAAAAAGGTTGAATTCAATAAGAATTTCAACGGGTTATCAACTCAACTAAGCATAACACCATTCTAACATCAACAACATTGAAACAAAATTTCAATTTCTTATACTATAAGCTGGATATTACAAAAAAAAAGTTTTCTAAAAATGAGAAATTGAAGCATGATGTAGAAACTAAAAAAAATATGAATTATATTGTAAAAAAAAAAACAAACTAACTAGCAAGTCATTCAACTTACAAATGTAATTTGCTCAAACATAAATCAACACTCCTTCCTTAACTCTCCCCCCAACCAAATTCTACATTGTCCTCAATGTGGTCATGGAATGGAAATTTAAGGGAGGAAGTGATACCTCCTAGGAGAAATGTAGCCGGTTGTAGAGAGAAGGAACCATTTGAAACAAAAAACAAAAAAGAGGAAAAGTGTTAAACAAAAATATTAACAGTGAAAAATATGATTATGTTACAAGAATTGAAATCAAAAAGATAAAAATGTGCTTCCCAAAGAGGCCTTATTCATCTCATTTGGGCTTCAAATGATCAAGTTGGAAGAAGAAAAGAGAGGTTAAAAGGACCACTTTGGAGAATTTTACAAATTACAATCTTTATTATAATCTCTCAAAATGTTTAGCTTCATATTCAGATCTCTAAACTCTGCTTTTTTAACGATGCCTCAAAATTACCCAAACCAGGCCTGATGAAAACGTTATGGCCAAAAGAAAATAGGGGTATAGAAATTTGGGGGGCTAGGAATTAGAAAATTTACAGTAATGCGATTTTTTATTTTTTTCGTAGACAATTTCATATATATATATATATATATATATATATATATATATATATATATATATATATATATATATATATATATAGTGTCCGCTATAGTGCACTCAGAAATCTCGCTATAGTGCACTCCCGTGAAATTTCAACCCTAGCCTGAACTCCCCCGTCGTTAATTCTACACAAACCCGCAAAATAAGCCAGAAAACTAAAGAAAGATGCGTAAAATTAAAATTTAGCTAAAAACAAGGATTAAATTAAAATGAGAGGAAATCTAAAGAGAAAAACTAAATAAATCAAAAGAAAATAAAATAAAATAAAACCAAAAATCAAACAAAAAGCCGGGAGACCGAGTCCCTAAACCATTTTCAAGCCTTCTGAGGCTACCTAACCGTTGAGCCGGTGTAATTATTGAGGTCCAGTGTTCCAACCAACCAAGATGGTTTCAGATAAGCCAACCACAGGCCATGGTACGAAAGCGTACCGCCAATGTCTATGCGATGCAAAGGGCGGAAGTTTGAACAAAGGTCACTAACTTCCTAAAGTATTGCACAAATAGTATCGGGATGGCCTTAGCAAAGATGTTTCGTGCCGAATGTGCCGTGAGGTGTAGGCAATGATGTGCATCGGGTTAGAGAAGGTGTCGTTGGTCGTTTCTGTGTTCGGGTAGTGGCATTAGGATTCACCTCTTGAAATGGCTTAAGAAATAAGCTGGGCTCTTCAACCGGCTCTTTCCACGCCTTCCTCAAATAATAAGGAAATGATTTCTTCTTTTCTCCTATATGGCCCGTAGACAGCACATAATTTTGGGGCTTCCTGCAGTTCCTTAGAAGCTTCTTCTGGTTCCTCTATCAATTCCTCCTGAAGCTACTACAGTTGAGCCTGTTCACCCAAAATGGTGCCAATCAGGCACTCTTCCTCTAGTTTCTCTTCCTCTTGGAGAACATTTTGCCGATTAGTGAGCCTTGAAATGGAGTACTGTAGGTTGTCAAATTTCTGATCAATTTCGCTTTGGAACCCATCTAATTTTTGGTCCACAGAGCTCTCCATAGTATCAATTCTTTGATTTACTTAATGCCACCACTTTCGGCTTCCTCTATAAAAGTACCCACCAATTTGCTCAAGTTCAGTATTGCTTGCTCAATTGAAGAGGTTAACTGTGGTGGTTGTGGTGGCTGAGGAGTTGAAGGATACTGTGGATGTGTAGGAAATTCATACCATGGAGGTCTTGGTTTCCATGAGAAATTTAGGTGGTTCCCCCAACTACGGTCAGAATGCTTATGGTATCGCTTGAGGCACCTCATGCAGAGGGTGCATGTAATCCCTCATGGACCTATATGGGCCTGAGGTTCCTCTCCACTTACGCTCTAATGCTCTTCCCTGCGGAGGCTCCATTCGATCTAAATCGTGCCTGATTCGCATTATGCTCCTCGTGGAATATTGATTGTCACCAATCTGCTTGATGTATTCCTATTCCACTGGAACATACACCCCTGACTGAAAGATAGGACAACACCAAACAACAAAGAAACAATCCTACCTAAAGATTTTTTCTTTTTTAAAAAAAACAAGTTAATAGTGAAATGAAACTAAAAAAAAAAAAAAAAAAACCTGACAGTGTAATACTAAAAAAAATGGTAAGATAAAATTCACCATAACTTGTGATGAGGATCACAAGTGTTCAGTATGCTGTCATTTGCACTTAGGCACCATCCCTGGCAACGACGCCATTTGATTCGACTGTGGTAGGGTATCCGGAATCAACAATATTTATACCTATTTCCTCCCATCACACAGAGCATGGCTACTACAAAGATAAGGCTCTAGGTCGAACACAGGGATAGGTTTTCTTCGCAAATGACTTACAGTGAGGTTCAAAATGGTGAATTTGTTTTGGATGTTGGGATTTGGTAAAAACAAGGGGTTCAATGGTTGAAAACTGGAAATAAAATGAAGTAAAAAATTATAAAAGAAATCTCCTTGAAGTATCAAGCTACTAGGTTTGGGTCCTAACGGTAATAAAGGGGTTCTCGGGCCCTTTTCCTCACATTGGGAAGGATGACCTAAAGTCATCTCCCGAACTGGATCTTCATTTAGCTATAAAACCTAACCCTTAATAACTATCCTTAAAAAAATGGTATTCACTGAGCATCAGTGGTCTTAGACAGAGGAAAACAAGTCTCCTTGACTCACCTTCCAATGACTAATAGAAGATAACTAATGAATCTCAATGGATCTAGCAATAAGCATCCACTTAAACCTAAAAGATTATCAAATACAAATCATTCAAGGTGCATTGAAGGGATTTAAACCTAGAGTTAGAAGGAAACACAAAAATGACAATGAATACCTGCGTTAAGAACACGAGAACCGTCAATTTACCACATCTCCTTTCATCAAAGGACCTTCCCTCTTCAAGGAGAAAGAGACTTAGCCACTCATCCTTGAGTTGTCATCCTCAGAGGCTGTTTAGCTAGTGAGAAAGTGAGAAAAGGAGAGAAAATGAAAAAGAGCGGGAGCTGCTGAAAGCTTCCCGCCAAACTTTATTAATGATTCAGAAAAAGTCTCCCAAAAACTAAAACTAAAACTAAAGCTGCTTACAATGTCTCGTATGGGGGCTTTTATAGTCAAACCCCCATTACAAATTACCAAAATAACAAAACAAACACTATTACAATGGGGGAAAATTGGGAAGACAATCAAAAAGTGACAAAAAAAGTCAAAAAGGCAAAAGCAGCATGAACGGTATCGCAGGTTGCCAAAATTCACATCCCTGCGAAAATTTGCAGGGTTGTAAAATTCGCAACCCTTGCGAAATTGCCAGGGTGTGGTGATTCATTCTGTTGCTGCTGTTCTTCTTCCTGTTTCTGATCTGCAACTCTGAGTTAAACTTAGATTCTCCATAGTTGAGCTGATTTAATAACTTTGGCATAAATAGCCTACAAAAACAATATAACTTGCCACAAAATTTGATTAGTAGCCTTGCTAGGTCCTTAACATGTCAATTGTTAATTAGTTTGATTTAGCACGCAAAAGTGCTCAAACCCTCAGATTAATAAGGGTGTAAAATAGCACTTGGGTAGTAATCAGATCCTCGCATCCTCCTCGAGTCACAAAGATAAACTTCGCCCGAGTACCTGCCCCCATCTATATCCCCGGGGCACTACCTCTGCCTCAGCCTGCGGGCCGCACCGGCCCTCTCGCTCCGAAACCTCCTCGAAGTCCTCCCGAGTGCTCATCTCCAGGCCGGGCGTAGATCGGCTAGCAACCGATGTCTCTGCCACCCAATCACCTCCTAGTGGCACTCCTTAATGAAATGGCCTTCCCTGCCACAAGAAACACCTTATCAGATTCTTACACTCCCCAAGGTGTCGCCCGACATATCGCGCATCGAGGAATACTCCGGGTGTCACTATTGGCGCCAAGCCTCACTGATCCTTCCTAGGAGGCATTTCCGACTTGCATCTCACTCCTCTATAACTTTAACTCCCTTGCTTCTTCATTGGATCGACTAGAGCTCTACTGGAAGTTCCCCGAACTCTTCTTACTTTCTTCCATACTCTGATACATATTTGTAGTATTCTTCTCAATCCTTAAAGCGGTCTCAACTAAGTCCTCTAAATCCTCGTCCCGGAAACCACAAACAATGAACTCCTCGATCCGCGGTTTTAACTCGTAAACCGCCAGACTTCCGTGACTTCATCAACTTGAATATATGGAACCAATCTGACTAGCTCTGAGAACCTCTTCTCATACTCTGATATTGACATGTTCTTCTACTCTAATCTAAAGAGCTCCTCAATCTTCGAATCCTTATGACTCTGAGGAAAGAATCATTAATAAACTCTCATTGAACCTGTCCCATAACATACCATCGTGGATACCTTCTATCCACAAAGATCCCACCAACTTCTTAGCTCCTATCTTTCCATCGTAAAACTCGAAAACAGACCTCTCGATCATCTCGTGTAGCCCATAATCAGAATCTTGTTTACTCCAGCCCAACCATAACTGTGTCGCCTCTGGGACGCACGTCGTCATATGGCTTCGGTGCCTAACTTCGTGCTCTCTTATAGACCTCTAGGCTCCTTTATCAAACCTCCGCGGCCGTACAGTGGCTGGAGGCCGCGGGCTGGGCCGACTAGTCGCTATAGCTAATATGTGAGAAATATGTGCCACCCGGGCTTCACAAAGAACATTCCTAGAAGTTGAGCCCCTTTGCGGCTCGGGATGGTCCAAACGACTTACCGTTGTAGGTCGATCCACGGAGGAGGTAGTAGAACCAACTGCGTGCTCAACTTCATCAGTACTACAAAGACATTCTAAGCCTTTGAATGGCTCTCTAGGACTCCACCTCGACATCCCCCGCCTCGACATAGTTCTTTTTTATTCGCAAAATCAACCGCAAGCACTCCCTCAAAAACTTCTAAATGTATGTACTTTGAATTTGGAAAATGCAGTTGCTAATAGTATAAAAATAAAGGTATAAGAAAATCCATTTATGCTTAATAACACAAGTTTCTAAGACTTCGTCGATACTCAAATTGACACACCCCCACCCCTACTAGCAAGCGATGTGCTCTGAACCCCAATGCAAATTCCCACCGACATACTTCCAACGACTGTGAGAATCTCAGGAAGCTGTCGTGTTCTTATTCAAAACCCGTATAAAAATTTTTCTTTTCTAAACTTGTGATTTTATAAAATTTCGACAACATAACAGCCGCATATAAGACATGTCCTAAAACCTGTAAATACAATTTACACTTCTAAAATATGGCAACCAACAACACTCTTCAAAAGAGCCTCAAGCTCATCACATTTTCATAAAACAAAACTATGTACATACATATAACTAGAAATCGGGAGGACCCTGACATGTCCCAGCGTCTGGCTTACTTGTACCTGGAAGATAATTTTGAAAAACAGGAAAATAATGAGCTAAAAGAGCTAAGTGAGTGTATGCTTTATAAAATGCTTGCTTTCTCTGAAAATGTCTTAAAACTGTAAAAATGATCTTTTACAAAACACTTTAAGAAAACCTTGCTTGTTTTTATGTGCTTTCTAAACTTTTTGTAAAAATGCTTACTTGCTTATCAGTGGTCGATTTTACGCTGTATGTAACATGCTTATAAATATAATGATCAACCACTGGAGGCCCTTCTTGCTTGTTGTACCATAGTAAACACGAGAAACTTGTGTCTCTACCTTGCCGGTGGAAGAACCTCGTGTCCATATCACCTATTCCGATAAATATGGTGGAATGCTCCATCCCAACATAATAAACTAGATTGCTATACCCTAATAAACACGGGAAACTTGTGTCTCTATCGTGCCGGTGGAAGGACCTCATGTCCACATCACCTATTTCGGTAAATATGGTGGAATGCTCCATCACCACATAATAAGCTAACTTGTTGTACCCTAGTAAACACGGGAAACCTGTGTCTCTACCATGCCAGTGGAAGGACCTCATGTCCACATCACATATTTCGGTAAATATGGTTTAACAAATCAAAACCATAAGCTTTAAAATATGGTTTAACAAATCAAAACCATAAGTTGCTTGCTTGCTTAATAAAGCATATTGCTTTCTTTATAAAACATGGTTTAACAAATCAACACCACAAGCTTTAAAATATGGTTTAACAAATCAAAACCATAAGTTGCTTGCTTGCTTAATAAAGCATATTGCTTGCTTTATAAAATGTGGTTTAACAAATCAAAACCATAAGCTTTAAAATATGGTTTAACAATTAAAACCATAACATACAAATTGTAAAACGATTTATAAAATAATACACTAGCATTGAAAAATAAAGTTTAGAACACTCACCTTTCCGTTTATAATAATTGAGCACGACTTCACAATTTCTCCACCTCCGCTTTTACCCTACACATTCAATATATTAGACCAAAACGACTCCTAGATTGAAATCAGTCTCGGGATCAAAACCAAATCTCAACACAGCCATGGACTCCGCCCGAAACAGCTTCCGAAAACTCGTCCGAACTATCCAAAACAAAACAAAGTTCAACTCCTGGACATCCGGAAGAGTCCATAAAATTTAACTCCTGATTGTCCCAAAATGGGTCCCGAAAATTCCTAAAAATTCCTAAACTCAATCCAAAAATTTTGGACTGAAATTTACGGCCTTTTACGTCCTTTAAGAAAATCTCAATTCATTAAATGACTTTTAGGATATAAATAACACAGGTAGGAAAAATCTCTTTCTCTTGGAGTTTGACAAAACGCTAAGATTTTGGTGCCACGCGTAGCTCTCAATGCGTGGATCGACTTTACTTGTCTGACGAAACTCGTACCGTCTCGATTGAGATCTTAGAGAGAAGCGAAGAGAAAAAAAAAAAAAAAATTTTCTATGTTTACATGCTCTCTCCATCCCTCCACTGCTAGTTTCTTTTTTTTTTTTTTTTTACTTTTGCGTTTTTTCTTATTATTATTTGGATACATGGCTCATATTGCTCATTCGGTCCGTTTCTCGCCTCTAAAATGCTTTATTTATTTTCGCCCACTTATTTTAAATGAACTTAAATCAAGCTACTCTCTCGACTTTCGAGATTTCAGAAAATTTTGTCCCCTCGGGTCACTGACGACTTATCATCCATAAAATTTAAAATATCTCGACCGTCTCGCACCGACAAAACTTTTACTGGTCACTAGATTTCTCGCGAGACGAATTTAACTGCCGCAAATCTGCTTTCACATCCGAGATCTAGAGAATTTTCAGCCTTAAACCATTATGGCAATTTATTATTATTATTATCCTTTGGCAATTTTTGAAAATTTCTAATAATTTTTTTTTCGGGTTTTATAGTGCCACAATTCTTTAAAAACTTTACAATTTCATCCTTAAAAACAACATTAAAAAAAACTACTATGGCACCCAACACCAAGGAACTTTGGTGCACATGCACCCACGGTTACACGTACCGTACACCCTCTTGGGACGAGGCGTTACACTCAAGGATGTTATACATGTTCCCGATATTCATCTCAGCTTGATATCCATAAATGTGATTCTCGATAGAGGGATTCAAATCTTTTGACGAATGTAAATGGAAGCTTACCAAAGGCTCTTTAATAGTGGCAAAAGTAAAGAATGGAAACACTTTCTATGTCATGGAAGCTAAGCTACATAAAGGAGAGACCAATGCGGCTCAACGAGATGTAAGCATTGAACTTTGGCATAGGAGGCTTGGTCACATCAATGAGAAAGGATTTCAACCTCTTTTTAGAAAGCAATTCTTGTCAAATCTGCTAGGTATGCCTCTTAAAACTTATGATCATTGTTTAGTTAGAAAAGCACATAGAGTTGCATTTCACACATATTCACAATCTAGAAGGCCAAATGTTATTGATTTTAATCATACTGATGTTTGTACTATGCAAACTAGAACTGTTGGTGGTGTACTTTATTTTGTGACTTTCACTGATGATCACTCTAGAAAAGTTTGAGGTTTTTCTTTGAAAACTAAAGATCTAAGTGCTAGATGCCTTCAAAGAACTCTATACCATATTAGAAAGAGAAACATGAAGGAAAATAAAGACTATCAGAGCAAAGAATGGTGGTGAATACAAGTGTTCATTTGAAAGTTAATGTAAACTATACTTAAAACTCCTCAACAAAATGGTGTAGCAGAGAGAATGAATGGAACCATTGAGGAAAATATTAGGTGTATACTTTCTCATTCTAAGCTACCTAAGTAATTTTGGGGAGAGGCTATGAGAACATCAATTGACTTGATAAACCTTTCTCTACCAGTGCCTTTAAAAGGTGATGTACTTGAAAGAGCATGGACAAGAAAAGATGATTCGTATGACCATTTAAGAGTGTTTGGCTATAAAGAATTTGTTCATATCCCTAAAGGTGAGAGGTCAAAACTTGATGTCAAGGCCAAATCATGTATTTTCTTAGGGTATGATCATGAAGAATTTGGTTGCATGCTATTGGATCCAATGAGCATGAAGATTGTCAGAAGCAGAGATGTTGTGTTTCTTGAAAACCAACTTGTTTATGATGGTCACAAGACTAAGAAAGCTAGTTCATCTACTGAAATTCCAATTAGAATTGATCCAGTTGTTCCACCTACAATGCATGCTAATCATAAGGGAGAGTCACAGGAAGGTGATGGTGTCACTGAAAATGAAGATGACCCTACAATTGATGATGGTGATCCAACCGAACAAGTTGATGGAGAACTTCCACTACCACCATATGAACCACCATTGAGAAGATCTACCAGAGTGCATCAACCTTCTACAAGATATCCTCCTAATGAATATGTGATGCTTACTGATAGGGGAGAGCCAGAAACTTAACAAGAAGCCATTGTACATGAGAGTAAGAAATAGAGGGTTAAAGCCATGCAAGAAGTGAGATCCTTGCTTGAGAATCACACCTATGACCTGGGAAAGTTACCACAAGGAAAGAAAGCTCTCAGAAACAAATGGGTGTATAGATTGAAAACTAAAAACAATGGCTCACAACATAGATACAAGGCACAATTGGTTGTGAAGGGGTTCAATCAGAACAAATGTATTGACTTTGAAGAAATCTTCTCTCTAGTGGTGAAGATGTCCTCTATCGTGTTGCTCTTGGTCTCGCAGCTCGCTTGAATTTAGAAGTTGAGGAACTTAATGTGCATGCTCGCACATAGTTTAAAATGCAATGTCAAGAAATATCCACTTTTGCATATCATCCAATCCATCATAACTTATTTTTAGCACATTTGTAATTTCCATGTTAATCACTTCTTCCAGCTTCTTCAATTCACTTTTCCAATCTTTTACTCCATTTCCCAATAAAAGAGAACCCAAAACTTTTAGTTCTAGCTAATGGAAGACCATCATCATAAAATACTACTTAGCTAGAGAGATCTCTATAACCTTCCTAGGTGATAAAGGCACAAAGAATAGAAAAGTTGAAGAGCTTCGAAGGTCATTTATTTAATTTCTAACCTCATACTTATAATCCAATCTATGCTTTAGCAATTTTTTTCTAGTAGTTATGATGATTCTACTTTCATGACCAAACCAAGAATGCTTTCAAACTAAGTGCTCTAATTGCTGTCATATGATTTGTACAACCACTATCTAAGAACCATTTTGTTTCTAGGTTGTTAGAGTAGCTACCACTTGTAAAGCTTACTTTGTTTTCCTCCTTGGAAACACTTTGTTTCCAATAACAACTTTTTCTTGTTGTTGATCTTTGAATCTATAATCTTTTTGCACATGCCTGAACTTTTTACATTGTTACATTGTGGCTTTCCCTTGAACCAACAATCATCTTCTATATGGCTACTTCTTTTAAAAATTTTGCACTTTTAAGATGATCCTTCATGAAAATTTATGTCCGAAATAGTTCTATCTCCGCTCTTTCTTTCTCTGAAAATTTTCCTCTCTACCAAACAACCTCCCATTTTGATCATTGTTACATGGCTATCATAGGCACGAGCATGTTATATAAAATAGTACTTTTATAAAGCGCAAGTGCACACATCTCTCAAGTAATATAATGATAGTAATGAAAGACGTCTCCACGAGAATTAGGTTACTAATTCCCGAAATTAGAATAGTTCTAACTTTATTTGGATTAACACAAAGGTGAAGAGTAAATGGAAAACAAACGAAAATAAAGAAATCATAAACTAAGATCTCTAACATGCAAATAGAAAATATAATTACACGAAAGCCTATGGTTTTAATTTCATCTAACAAATTCCTATGATGAGGCTCTACTTGGTCCCAGTGATCCCTAAATCATATATTAATGACGAATTTCACCTAACCACATGTTATTCCTTCAAGAAATACACCTACCATTGAAAAGGTTATATTGTATCTCTACCTCAAATCATCACAAACCAAGGATGCATTAAGCAATTGAAATCCAACAAGCCACATTGTGGGCCCTGTATTTTTTGCTATGATGCGTTTCCCACTTAAAAGGCAAGACTCTTTTTTTTTTTTTTTGAAAACAATCTTTTAGAAAACGGTTTGGAGTCACCACTTATTTGTTATTTTTTTAAAGGGAAAACAAAATAAGAAAAAAAAAAGACTCAAATGCGATTCATCATTTAGAAAAAGACGTGTCTACGAAAAACCAAATCCAGATCCGAATGCCATGTTACCTATCGGGAAGGTATGATAGTGAGTCGTAGAACCCTCTAAGCCCATATAAAAAGCGGTCTCTACTAAACAAGTTTAGGAAACTATGACAATCAATCAATTAATTACAGCTACCAATAAATCATGTAGATAACAAATAAATAGCAAAATTAAAGAGAAGAATGTACCTTGAAGGAAAATCGAGAGCGCTATCAATAGAAAATCATGTTAGTTTGACACAACAATATAGAATATTCACATTCAATTTTAAAAAATGATTATGGATTAGAAGTCAAATTATTTGTTAAAATGATACATGAGATGTCGGGCCCCACCCCAATCCATTTATATGTTACACCAATTAACTCCACAAGATTTCATTTTATATGAATTATAGAATTAATCATGTGTTACGAATTTTTTTAAAAACTGATTTCAAATTGAAATTTTTAAAATTGGAAGTTTGACATTTAGGAAATTGAGAATTTTGAAATCAATTTGAAGTTTGAGAATTTTGAATTTAGATTTTTGGAAATTGGATATTGAAATTATAAACTTCAATTTTATAAATATGAGATTTGGAATTTAGAAATTTGAAATTTAGAAATTGGAAGATTTGAATTTTTAAATTATGACACTTTGAATTTGAAATTATAGAAATTAGAAATTAGAGACCCTCGAATTTTTAGATTATGACACTTTAAATTTTGAAATTGAGAATTTTGTAAATTTGAAATTAGAATTGTGGACTTGAATTTTAAATTGAAAACTTGAGAAAATTCAAAAAGAAAATGAGGAAATTGAATATTGAAATTAGGGTACTTGAATTTTGAAATTAGGAATTGATAATTTTAAAATTGGAAACTTGAAAATTGAAATTAGAAATTGAGGAAGTTGAATTTGGAAATTAAGGAACTTGATTTTGGAAATTGAAACTTTAAAAATAGAAATTAGAAATTGAGGGGCTTAAATTTTGAGATTAGGAATTTGTAATTTTGAAATTGAAAACTTGAAAATTTGAAATTGAAAATTGGGGGAATTGAATTTTAAATTTGAAAAAACGAATTTTAGAAAATGAGAAAACGTGAATTTGAATTTTGGAAAATTGAACATTTAAAATTAAAAAAATGAGAGAAATGAAAATTTAGTACTTGAATTTGAAGACTTGAGTTTTAAAATTGAAAAAAAAAATCGACTTTTTGAAAATGAGAAACTGGGGAACTGAATAAGTTAAGGGTGAGAGTTTGACGGGCTAAAGAGCTAGTCAGAATGTGTGGCCAAAGGGCATGGTCAAATGACTAAATGGGTTGGGCCTAAAGAGATGATAGAGTTTTCTTGACTATGTCCTCATGGGTCGGTAAAATTATCTAATGAGTTAGGCCTAGATGAGTCAAACTTAATGTATTAGGTCTAAGTAAGTGGGTTGGAAGATAATGGGTAAGGCCTAAATATGTTTGACCTGATTTAATGGGTTGGGCCATAAGTATGTTAGACCTAATTTAATGGCTATGGACCTAAGTATGTTGGACCTAATGGGTTGAGCCTAGTGGATTTGTAAAAGGGTTTGGTCAAAAGGAACGAAAGGGCCTAGGAAAAGGGCTTTTAGATAAACTAGGGAGATATGATCAAATTCTTAATAATAACAATGTTGACAATAATGATGCATAATACTAATATTGATATATACATGAGATAATACTATACACAATGAAGAGTAATGAAAGTAATTACAATAATTTGAGTGAGATATAAATGACTTAAGTGATATCAAATTATTAGTGTCATAAATGTATGCAATATGTGGGAGTGATTGAAATAACACAACAAAGAAAAAACATTAAAATATTAAAGTAATGATAGTGTGCTAAGCGAGGAGAACAAGAAAATGATGTGTGAATGTGAGCAATGGAATGAAGTGAAAGTGTAAAAAGTGAGTGAAACGAGATGAACTCTATCGAATAATAAAGAAGACCCCTAAAAGTGTCCACAAAGAACACTGACTTGACTAAACTCAAACAACTAAAAGGGGCTCTAAAAACACTTCAAACGTAAGCAACAAAAGAAAATATCTAAGCCACTAAAGTCACAAAGTGAGTCCAAACTCTCTCCAATTGGTCTCCAAGAGTGGTTTGAGAATCAATGTCGAAAGCAAATGATAGTTGGACCACCAAGGAATGAAAGAACAAACACACGTAAGGAGAATCTACACTCACTATAAGGCACTACTTCGAGAAGACAAGACAACCGGCAGACAATACTTGGGCGAAGCCCAACCTAATAAGAAACTCGAAAGATGTCCACACCAGTCCAAAGGCAATACTACGAAGGGGGGAAAATACAAGTAACTTAACTAAACTCGGGATATGAATGACAAACAGGCGAATCTGCTAATATATATAAAAACTCTAAAGAAATGGAGATATATGGGAGGAATGTCATAACCACAATGACCAAAATGATGAAACAAAATCTATTCTAAAATGACATGAACAACTCAAAGCTGTGATGAAAATAAAATACTCAAAGATGAGGGCACTGTACGTCCAAATAGAGAAATACTGAAAGATGAGGGCATTGTATGCCTAAAAAAGAAATGCTAAAAGATGAAAGAATTGTACACCCTAAAAGGAAATACTAAAAGAGAGGGCATTGTACACCTTAAAAAAATACTAAAAGATCGGGGCACTGCATGCCTAAAGCATGAAATTCTAAAAGATGGGGGCACTGTATACCCTAAAAAAAGAAATGTTAAATGATGCGAGCACTATAGGTCCAAAGCAAGATCATTGATATGGGGGTGCCCTAAAATGAAATCAACTCTAAGAACGAGGATCTAAGATGAACTCTGAATAAGGGATGCTCCCGATGCTCTAAAATGAAAGAAGAATAAGCTAACTAAAACTAAAGAAAGAGGATCTAAGAAAAAATGAACTAAACATGTAAGATATGATGAAACTGGAAGACTGAAATATGGGGCATTGTACACCCAAAGCAAGATCATTGATAAGGGGATGCCCTAAAATGAAGATCAACTCTCTAAACGAGGATTTAAGATAAACTATGAAGGAGTGATACTCCTAGTGCTCCAGAATGAAAGAAGACTAAGCTAACTAAAACTAAAGAAAGAGAATCTCAAAAAAATGAACTAAACATGTAAGCTATGATGAAACTGGAATACTGAAAGATGATGAACTATATGCCCAAAGCAAGATCACTGATAGGGGGATGCCCTAAAATGAAGATAAACTCTCTGAACGAGGATCTAATATAAAATCTGAAGGAGGGATGCTCCTAGTGAACTAGAATGAAAGAAGAACAAGCTAACTAAAGCTAAAGAAAGTGGATCTAAAAAAAGGAACTAAACATGTAAGCTATGATGAAATTGGAATACTGAAAGATGGGGCACTGTACGCCCAAAGCAAGATCATTGATAGGGGGATTGTTGGATACATAAAAGTGCGACAATTATATTGGGTTTTAAGCTCCTCATTGCATGTTTTTCTTTCGTGTAGAATAGGTGCTTTTGACCAGTTCTACCATTTTTATGCGTGTGCAGGTTGTTCAATGTCCCTTGCACGTTTTCGTAGCGCTTTGGTTCCAGAGAACAACTGTAGATCATCATTGTCGACTAAAGACGCTGTTGGGAGGCCCTGGGTAGTTCTAAAGTGAAGAGAGGCAACTGTGGAGGCAATGGTACCGGTACCATATTAACTGGTACCGGTACCCATAGCCTTTGGAGTACCAGTGCACTTTTGGTACCTGTACCACACTAACCGGTACCGGTATCAACATGCGATCTCTACAGGATGTGAGCGGAATTTCGATCTTGATGCAAGGGCACGCTCATCTTTAAATCCCTACTTCGAGATCACTAATAAGGATTGTATTTAATCCCACTTTAGTGCAGAATTGAGGGAATTTGGATTCTAGGGTTTTGGCTCTAACTTTTGAAGTGTTTTCTCATATTTTTCTAGTGTTTTCATAGAATAGAGTACTTAGTTTTCTTCTGATTCGAAGTTTTTAAGAATTTGTAATCTTTCAGTTGGTTTTATAACTTGGTGTTCATTGAGAGACTCTGCGTTTTTGATATCTCAACTTTGCAATTGAAGTGTTATTTCTCAATTCCCATTTACTAGTAGTGTTCCAACAATTATGAATCAATTCTCAGCTTTAATGGAGTTCTAAACCTCCATGATAGGGTTCTATCGGTGGAAACTCACCCCTCTGCTAACAACCCTCACTCTTTTCAGGGTTCAACGGGATTCGCATTTATTACTTAACACTGAGAAAATTCTTCTAAAACCTTAGTTTACATCTTTCGACAACGTGTGAACGAGAGATTTTTGGTACACGTTGTGCTTTATCTCAAATGCAAACTAAGAGTCCAAACAAATCGTCTGAGCAAGTGTTTGATATCGTTCAATTATTCTTTGTCTTACAAAAGCTTTTAAAGTTAAATCCCCGATCGAAGACCATTTATCAATGGCTCCTAGATGAGATTGTAAGTGAGAGGTGGGTGTTACCTAGTTGGTGGTGAGTAGAAACCTAAGGATCCTATCATTCGCCCTTCTAGTTTTACAATAGTTTAAGTCAATAAGTTAATAAATCAATCAATCAAAACCCCCCAGATTTTACCTTAATCGCACATTCATTGGAAAGCAATCCCTAAGGATCACCTAGGAAACCACTCCTTGTGGAAATGACCTATGGACTCCCATAGTACTATAATGCTTGACGACATCAATTTCTATGCTTAGGAATAATTTCAGAACACGAAATAGACGAAGCATTTTTGGCGCTGTTGCCGAGGAGTGGCGAGCGCTTTAGTTGATCCAGAGAGAGATAGTGGTAATTCTTAATCAGACGCAAACTGGGTACATTCTACCTTTTCCTTTAATTATTTTGTGATAATATATGGATAATTCTGTTCCTTAGTTGGGGTAATATTGGTGCATTGGGCCTCAGACTCAGCAATGCCTAATTGTAAGAGTAATACCCTCAAAGACATCCTAAAGAGTCCACAAGAAGATTTGTTTCAAGAGGAAACTTTAAACCTCTAATGGAACATCCTGGTGAGTCAGCAAGCAAACCCTTAATCTGGAATGACCAAGGGTTACCTGGTAACCCACAAAGACCCTATGAACCTCCACGATAAGGAGATTGTGTTGCACCGGCCAAGAACCCCGATGGCAAAGTGGGAAACAGTTAATTTTCAACAAAATCACATCGAGCCCCGCCCTTTACCCAATGTGGAAAGAACCCTTCGAGAGATCCTGCAACCTCAAAGAACCACAATAAACTCTTGTATTCACCTACCTGAAGAGGCTAACTAATTCCTTATAAAGTCGAAGATGATTTGTCTTCCCTTGCGCTCCCATTCCCGAGAACCTCACTCTCATTCATGAGGGATTTTGAGGATGTTTGCAGTTCTTTCCTTTCTATTGGATCGCCCCTCCATATAATTTGTATGGTTTTATTCCCATTCTCTCTAAAGGAAAAGACCAAAATATGGTTTCACTCTCTTGCTCCCAATTCAATTTTCACGTGGGAAGATATGCAAAATGAATTTTTGAATAAAATTTTCCCTCCCACACGCATTAATGCAAATTCATGAGCTAAATCCAAAACTTTTTTGAAAACCGGGTGAACCTTCGCTATTGTGGCTGAAAGATATAAGGACCTCCTCCCACGCCTCCCCATCGGCTTGACAGCACAAATCTTGTTGCATATTTTCACAAGGACTTTCCCCCGAATAACAAACAATAAATCCAAATGATGTGCGACGGAGTTCTATAAGAAAACGCTTAGGGAGGTCAGGCAATTTTTTTTGATACACAAAGTGCACATGATCGAACTTGGGATATTAACACCTCCCTAGATACTGCTAAAGTGCATAGTACACCTACAGGGGGAGGAATACATCACCTAAGAGAGAATGATGAGCTGCAATCGAAAATGAGCCAATTTAACAAGGAAGGGGGAGTACATCAAACCGAAAAAAGGTGAATGAGGTATCATTACCAAGGTATCTCCTCGATTCCATGGGATCCGGAGTGGAAGAGCCATGCATCATTTTCAATGACCACCTATTCAACCATTAACCCATTCTAACCTTCCTCAAGTGGCTGAGCAATCCAAATAGAGCAAGCTAATGCTCTTAATTACCAAAGGGTGCTCCTTCAATTCCCTCCATACCGAAACTTATAACTAGTGGTGGGGGTAAGCACCAGACTTTTAGTTGGAGGAATGAGGGAGGCCAAAACCAGTTGCTAAATAACCAAGGCCAGAACTTCTAAAACCAAGGTTTTCCGAATTAAGCCCCTCAATTCCAAAATCAAGGTCCTCAAGGATTTCCTGCGAATCCTAACCAAGGGTTTCATCCCTCTTCTCAAGGGAATCAAAACCAACAGCCTTACCAACCTCCACATAGGAGAAGTTTGGAGGACATTGTGACACAGTTTGTCCAAGTTCAACAATCCAGCAACACTGAATTTCAAACTGCCCTAAATGATGTGAGATCCTAAATCACTAAGTTAACCTCTTATGGGAAATTTTCAACAGTTAAAAGGGAAACTCCTTTCTCGGGACAATCCAAAACCCTCAAGGTCAAAATAGTGTTAGTTCAAGTCCAAATGATGCAACCTTGAATACATCAGAAGGTCAAGCCACCACTCTTTCAAGTGGAAAAACACTATAGCGACCCTCGAGTCTTGGCCCGTACTCGACAAGGATCCTAACCGAAACTGGGACGACTTACCTAGCTTACGATCAAATGCATTTCATTCATAAACGTTGCTCTCAAATCTTGAGGAAGCTTTCTAAGCCATTTTTGGGGCAAGCCTATAAACATTTACAAATTCAATAGCCCATAACATTTAACAAAATACATTTGCCAATGAAGGCCCAGTTTCTTCAAAAAATGGTTTACAAAATGGATGTTCGTGAGTTCAAATTTTGTTGGTTTTTACAAAAATATCAATGTTCAAAAGAAATGGAGGAATGCATATGCTCTGAGCATACCCGCACCCTTCTTCTTTATGACTCGACGTCCTCGATCTTGCCTTTTGTCCTTGTTCACTTCCTATGACTGTGCATTAAAAACAATACGCTTAATTATTTTTCGCAGGCTTAGTGGTTCTATACAATTCCATTCTTCTGTTTACTTAAGTCAAAGCATGCAATTTTCTAAACAAAACTTTCAAATCTTTTTGGATGATCAATGTCAATGCAATACATATACTTATTTCATATACAATCATTTACGGTTCATTGATCATCCCAAATATACACTTTCATATGTTATAATTCATTTATAATCAATTCATACATTTCACAATGCTCTTTTCATTTCAATTTGCAATCATGCTTTTCAATATCAATATAAATAACAATCTCAAATCAATCTCGCTTATGCCCTTAACGAATTTAACCTATGTTTTCTGTATTCAAGATATCGGAATCACCCCAAGACTAAGCCCGGGTTTTAGCCTAGATAAAAACATTTTTGTTTTTTATAACATAAGCATACTCCACTTAGGGTCATTGTCGTTATTAAAAATCAATTTCCGGTGAACACTACCGATACTATTATGTTGGGCTATGAATTAGAGTGACACATTACTTATCATTCGCAAGATCGCGACTCACCCCCATTCCAGATACCAATTCATCCCCTTAATGAGAATTAAACTAATATTCTATTACATGCCTAAACTTTATATCAAAATACAAGACAATATGTACATTTGTATAAATGGGGCCTTACTCACCAATCATGCAATTTTCATATGCAAACACTTCACAATCATTTGCCTCAAATCAATTAAAGCAAGTCAATATGCTTTTCTTATGCATTTAGAACAAACATTTTCAAATATTGAAACAAGAATAGGAGAAGATAGAACAAACCAATCTTTCTCTTTCTTTTTGCCTTGCCTTCAATCTCGATCCTATGTTAGGTGATCCTAACTGGTCCCTAGCAAATCACACACGTCACTTTTAGTGAACTAGCACTAATCACACTTAACGAATATCAATTCGCTGAGGCAGCGAGGTATGGTACGTTTTTCACTTAGTTTCATTCTTACTTTAACCCCCATTAGTCATTTAATAGGGTTCCTAAATAATCGGTGTACAAATACGTGTGTCTGAAACAAAACCAAAATGGCTCGTGAACAATGCCCACGCGTAGCACTCTTTGTGGTAAGGCTACGCCGCAGCGGCCCGGGGAGGTTCCTTTCGCGGCGGCAACCCTCGTTTCGAGTGCCCTACGCTGCGATGAAGGGGCCCGAAATGCCCAATTTCCAATTTTTGCTCCTTTTGCGTTTTTCTCCAAAAATCACTCAAAACTCAAAACAAATCATGGGAATCACTCCCAATACCATCCTAACCCAACCATGAGCAAAACCCATGGATGGATTAGGGTTTTTCTTACCCAAACATCAAATACAACTTTCTAGGGTTTGGTTCTTACCTTTAATCCCCTTACACTTGAAGCCCTGGCCTTTTTCCTTCTTCTTTCTTGCAAGATCTTAAGTAAAAAAGGGAAGAATCACACCCAAAACCTCTTTCTTCTCCAATCCCTAGCCTCTTTCTCTCATAAATACGGTTTGCTCAAAATGAGCCCTTAGACCACTTTCTTCAGTCTTTTAAGCCTTTTATTCCTTAAAGCCTTTGCTCGCTTACACAATAAATCCTATTTCTAATTTTTTACCATTTTAACTTTCATTTCCTTTCATTTATCATTTAATTCACTAAGTAATTAAGCTTATTCCTCATTAGACCCTAGGTCCTCATTTACACATTTCCACTCACCCTTTTCACTGGGTTTATTTCGTTCAATCAATTTCTCATTTTAGCATATAATATTTAATCATATGCTCACATTTTCACTTCACAATTCACAATTTAACAATTTGTCAGTTTTTCTCGGAAAAACCTAAGTTTGGCTCAATTTATACCCGGAATATATAATAAAATTATTATAAAAATTCTAAGGTATTTTTGGAGCGTTACAACAATTGATAAAACCATTCAAACCCAAGGAATCTGTCCAGAAAGCCAACAAAAGATGTGCAAAATGAATCATTAAGGGATGATGAGGTGTTTGACGGGCCTCATGTTCCTAGGACAGATGTTGTTGATGTTGAGCTAGAAAAAGATAAAGCTTCCCATGTCCCTCCTGCTCCATACCCTCATAGGTTGAGAGTTCCTAAGAAAGTGAACAATCACTCTAAAATCTACGAGTTGTTTAAATAGGTTAAGGTAAACATCCCCTTGTTGGATATTACTAAATTTCTCGCTATATGCCAAGTTTTTGAAAGACTTGTGCACTGTGAAAAGAAAGTTAGGTGTTAACAAGGACGCCTTCATGACTGAACAGCCCACCTCCTTGATTAGGAACAACTTGCCCCCAAAATAAAAAGACCCAGGAAGCCCCACCATTTCCATAGTGCTGGGAAATTCAAAATTGGGACATGCTCTAGTGGACTTGGAGCGAAAAGTAACTTGCTGCCACTCGGTATATGCTGAGTTAGGTTAGGAGAGTTAGAATCGACCGAAATATCACACTCACTAGCTAACCTGTAGCGTTAAAATTCCTGTGAGGATGTTGAATTATGCATAAGTGCAAGTAGACAAGTTATACTTTCTCGTGGACTTGTTGTTCCTGACACTCAACCCATGGTGAACTAAGGACCTAGTTCCCAAAGTGATTCTTGGTAGGCCATTTCGCCACCGCCAATGCCATCATACACCGTATTTAGAGAACTAATGACGTTATCTACTGCAACATGACTGGCACTTGAATATCTTCAATGTTATCAAGGAGATAAGGGAAGATGAGGACGTCTGTGAGGTAAATATGATAGAATATGTTGTGCAGAACTATGTAGATCATGTTTCATATGAGGATCCTCTCAAGTCTTGTCTAGTAAGCCCAAGTTGTATCGAGGAGGTAACCACATTTGAATTGGATTTTATGCATTCCATAATTGAGCATAGTGAGTTAATGGAGGCAAATGGGTGGGCACCCAGATTTGAAAAATTGCCACCAATTGACGACAGAGTATTACCTTCAAAAGAGAAACCACCTAAGCTTGAGCGCTGAAACCCTTACCATCGCATCTCAAGTATGCATTCCTAGGGGTTGAAGAACTTTCCTGGTAATCATATCCTCCTCTTTAGAGTCAGATCAAGAGAATAAACTTTTGGAGATATTGAGAAACCACAAAACTGCCATAGGATGGACAATTGAAGATATTAAGGGAATTAGCCCCTTGAGTTGCACACACAGGATTCCCTTGGAAGCGGATGTCAAGCCCTCTAGACAAACCCAGCGACGAATGAATCCAGTCATGAAAGAAGTTTCCAAGAAAGAGGTCTTAAAATTGCTGGATGTAGGTGTTATTTACCCCATTGCAGATAGCAAGTGGGTTAGTCTAGCCCAAGTAGTTCCTAAGAAATCTGGGGTCACTATGGTAGCAAATGAACACAATGAACTAATTCCCACTCAGATCACCACAGGTTGGAGGGTGTGCATAGACTATAGGAAACTTAATGCTAGCACTACGAAAGATCATTTCCCTCTACCTTTTGTGGATCAAATGTTGGAGAGAGTTGCAGCGAATTTTATCGCTTTCTAGATGGGTACTAAGGTACAATCAAATTGAGATAGCTCAAGAAGATTAAGAGAAACCACGTCACTTTCGCACACATTTGCCTTTAGGAAAATGCTCCTCTGATTATGTAATGCACCGTGACCTCTCCAAATGCAGGCATGATGGGGTTTTTTAGTGATATGATAAATAATATATTGGAGATTTTCATGGACGATTTCTCTATTTTTGGAGATTCATATGAGGGAAGTCTGTGAAACCCCAGAAAATCCGAATTTTTGAAATAATGGTAAAATGGTAATTTCGGTAAAAATCTGGAATTTTTCTAGATCTCGATGACTCCACGCGGGACATACCGGGCTGAAGTTCGTCTCTGATAATCTAAGTACATAGTCGATCTCCTCGTTGAATTCCGAGACAGTCGATTTACACGTATTTCGAGGAAATTGGACAAATTAGCAAATGACAAGTGCATAAAGTCCTACGTTATTGATACATGCAGGTGGCTACGTGGTTCAGAAAGTGGTCTCGTATGAGGGTAAATGTTGCTGGATGCGAAAATCTTGGATAGGCTTTGCATGAGGAATTGTGGGAAGAAAAGGGCATGAATGACATGTGGGATGCTATGTGTCACGAGGGAGAGAGCAAGAGGTACCCTACACCTAGATAAGTATTCTCCACCAAAATCAAACTTGTTCGGTGGAATGGAAGAGAATAAAAAGGGAAAAAGGGGGAAGAGAATGAAGAGGAAAAGAGAACCAAAGAAGCCTCTGATTGCATTTAACAGAGGAGTTGCAAATAAGGAACTGGATCTACGCTTCAAGAGGTAGGGTTCTCTCCTACTCCGGTTAATTCATTTCGAGCCAGCTGACATGGCTATGAGGTGTAACCCTTGTGACGGGCTGGTTCAAAGAACACCTGGCTTAAACTCCGCTGTCAGGGGGACCTAAGCTCGGTCCTGTTCAGGTAGTTTTAACTACGCCTAACTGATTTTGTCGAAGCAATATGAATTGGATAACGATGATCTTGTTGTGTGTTGCTTATTTGAATAACATGCATATTTTGTGAATATTGATGATATACCATGCTTGATATATTAACACGAAGCTTCGAGACGCAAAGATGAATATAACCGTTGTATGTAGTTTTCGTGATGGCTGTAACATGAGATATTATGCAAGGATATTATCATCGTATAGCACTCTGCACATCGCAGAATCGGGTGTGAGCGCATGAATAAAATGGGGTAATTTCTGAGGGTTGTCCAATAAATTACATCGAGGGTCAATCTGAACAATTATATCGAAGGATTGTCCAATAAATCATATCGGAGGGTTGTCCAATAAATTATTTCGGAGGGTTGTCCAATAAATTATATCGGAGGTTTGTCCAATGAACTCTATCGGAGGGTTGTCCAATAAAAGGGTTCTCGGAGATGGTCCAATGGTTTGATACTCGGAGGGTTGTCCATTAAATTATATCGGAGGGTTGTCCAATAAATTATATCGGAGGATTGTCCAATAAATCATATCGAAGGGTTGTCCAATAAATTATTTCGGAGGGTTGTCCAATAAATTATATCGGAGTTTTGTCCAATGAACTCTATCGGAGGGTTGTCCAATAAAAGGGTTCTCGGAGATGGTCTAATGGTTTATTACCTGAGGCGGTCCAGCTGGATTTAAAAAACAAAAAGCTCTTGTTTAAAATAGTTCTCATATGATGCTTGTAATGCGGTGAGGTAGTCTATGAGGACTCGGGAACGGGTTAATGACATAGACATTCATATAGAGATATGCATATTTACATCATGTGAATGATTTTGTTGATTACGCTATTGCATGCAATTAAAGGAGTGTTCTCAGAGGGAGACTTTCTACTGCATAATTTCACCCCGGGTCGTGGGAAAAACATTTGAAAATCGAGGCACACCCGCTAAGAGAAGGCACTTCATGAGGTCTTAGTTGAGAAGAAGGTCAAAGATGGCTTGTTATGTGTTTTGTAAAAGTCTGGGCAAAAAACCCGATTTTTTGTTATATATTGGATTGTTATCCAGTTTCTGTAAATATTGTGTGAGATAAATTGTAATTAAAACTCGGGTCGTATGAGCTTAATACAATTTGCAAAGGTTTTCTAATTTTTTATTTCTAGTCGGATTCAAGTGAATCAGATTTTTCGTCAGGCAAAGCAAAGGAATTTGGCCCCTGCGGGTCTCTGGTATATCGTGAGCCTTGTCGTGCTGAGTTTGATGGGCTGAATCACCCAAATCTGGATCTCTACAAAACATGCTATGATGGTTTTACTGGAAGGGTCCAGAGGCGAGCTGCGTGGTCGAGCTCAACTGAGAGAATGAGTTGTGAGGCCGAGCTCCTTTGGCAGAGCTCTCTTAGGATGAGCTGACCTCTTCTGGATGAGCTCTCTTGGGATGAGCTGATTCTTCGTGCCAAGCTCACTGATGATATTTAGGTGGCCGAGCTCACTTGTGATGAGCTGTGTGGGAGTAGCGTTCTGTTTTGGAGCCTATGAGACGTCTAGTCTTTGAGACTGAATTTAGGTTAAGGAAAAGTGAGAATTTGGATTAGAATCCTGGATAGAAATTGTAACCCCATCAGAGCTGATGGTAAAGCCGAATCACCCAAATTCGAACCCCACACCCCAAGTTATGGCCTTTTACCCGATGACCCGAGAGGATGATTTGGGATGAGCCTACACTTACTGAACCGATTCTCTTGTCAGAGCTGAGCTCTTCCTGCACACGCATGAGCTGACCCCAGCTGAGTCACACGGGCTCTCCCGCATGAGCCGACCTCTGCTCGAGCCGCATGAGCCTTCTCGCATGAGCCGCATGAGCCGACCGTGCCAGCCGCATGAGCTGACCTCGTGTGCTGAGCTGCATGAGCTCTTCTGCATGAGCTGACCTCTTGTGTTGAGCTGCATGAGCTTTCCTGCATGAGCTGCATGAGCTGACCTCTGCGGTTGAGTCGCATGAGCCTCCCGCATGAGCCGACCTCCGTATGCCGAGCCACGGTAGCTCTTCTTCGGCATTTAGCCGCACGAGCCGACTCCCCTCAGTGGCCGAGCTCTTTCCGCATGAGCCGCACGAGCCGACCTCTTGCGCCGAGCCGCATGAACTCTCCCGCATGAGCTGGTGGCAGCTTCCCGCATGAGCTGACCACTTGTGCCGAGCCTCCTTCTTCCGCGACGCGAGCCGTGAGGGCCGAGATGACCCTCTTGGCGGGCTTTCGCCAATGAAGCTCACCAGGAATGAGCCTTGCCAGTACAAATTCAACGATCATAACTTTCTCGTCCGAAGTCCGTTTCACACGTTCGTAGACTCTACGGAAATCCCTTTGAGTCTATAATCCATCTATATATGGCCTTGAATATGGACCCCAGTTTATACCAGGTTCGAAAAAGATGAAAAGACAAAAGAGGTGCATGTCACTGCACGCGCCTGTCAGCCATAAGAAGCGCTAACTTGACACCACACCTCCCGGTCCGAAGTCCGTTTTAGGTGTTCTTAGACTCTATGGAAAGATCCTTGAGTCTAGAATCTGACCACATTCTTGTGATTGGCATTTAGTGCTCAAATATACCGAGCCGACCTCTTCTGGCCGAGCTGACTTCCTTTGGCCGAGCCGACCTCGTCTAGGGAATGAGCTCTAAGTAGCCGCCTAACTTCGAGGACTATAACTTCCCTCGGGGTCCGTCCGTTTTGCACGCTCTTGGACTCTATGGAAATATCTCTGAGTCTAGAATCTAAACATATGACTGAGGATTGCATTTGGTGCTCACATAATTTCTGAAAAATTGATCATTGCACTAAGTGCACTAATTACTAGAATCTTGAATGAGATGGACTGTTATGTGTCATTGCTTGATAATTGAGTGACAAGTGAATATGCGTGAATGAGGATATCAAATATCTTGTTGAAGGTTACCTGTGAACAAAAAAAAAGACCCTCGAAATTCGGGGGCGCTACAATGTCCGAGAATTTAAGGAGAGTATTGGAAAAGGTGTCGAGAAGAATTTAGTGCCGAATTGGGAGAAGTGTCACTTCATGGTGACATGTAAGGGATTGTTAGAGCATATATTGTCAAGAGAAGGAATAGAGGTAGATAAAGCAAAAAGTTGAGTTGATCTCCAACTTACCACCCCTAAATGTGTCAAGGATATACTATTATTCTGGGTGGCATGCGCACTTTATAGAGATTCATAGAGATTTTAGTGTCATAAATTCGTCCTTTTTTGGGTAATTTTCTTGCCAAGGATGTCACTTTTAAATGGTCACAGGCATGTGAGACAGCCTTTGATAAACTGAAAACTATGTTAGTTTCACCTCCTATCATGCGATCTCCTAATTGGGACCTCCCTTTTGAGATCATGTGTGACACTAGTGATTATGCCATAGGGAGTTTGTCTAAGAGCAGGAGGAAGATCAAGCCTGTTATGATCTCTTATGCTATGAGACTTCTAGGTGTGATCCGATTACCTGACTACGGAGAAAAAGTTCATGGTTGTAGTCTTTGTAGAAAATTAAGGTCTTACATTGTAGGGTCTCACGTAACCATTTCACCGATCATGCGTATTTAAGTACTTGCTCTCTAAGCAAGATACTAAGCTCAGTTTGATTGGGATTCCTGTGTGAGGCTGCCCCGACCATTGGGATGGGGAGTTTGAGATGTAGTGACCCACCATCTAGTTGTTGGGACAACTTTTGAAGGACTACCCATAGGCGACACTTTCCTTGATAAGCAACTTTTTGCTCTTGTCCACTACCTATGGTATGCGGACATAGTAAACTATTTAGTGACAGGACAAATTCATCGATGGACCTCTCGACGGGAGAAGTGCTGGTGGACATTAAAAAATACTACTTTGATGATCCTTACTTGTTTAAATACTGTCCTGATCAATTGTTGAGAAAGTGTGTATCCAATGATGATCAAATTGGGGTACTCACCTTTTGTCACTTTGAAGCCTGTGAAGGGTATTTCTCCGCGAAAAAAATGGCGGACAAAATCCTGCAAGCGGGTTTTATTGGCCCACTCTTTTTACGGATTGCTTTGATTTTAAACCTATTATTAAATTTTCAACAGTGGAGGATCTAAAAAGGAACATGATGCCTCTTACTTCTATTTTAATTATTGAGATCTTGGATTGCTGGGGTTTAGAATTCATGGGGCCTTTTTTCCCCTCATGTGGGTACCTTTACATTTTATTAGCAGTTGACTATGTTAAGTGGGTGGAGGCCATTCCAACGAGAACTAATGACCACAACGTTGTTTTGAAAATTTTGAAATAAGATATTTTTTATCGCTTTGGAATGCCTCGTGCAATCATTAGTGATGGTGGGTTCCATTTTTATGTTAGGCCCTTTGAAAGTGTTAAAAAGTGGCAGTGCATAATGAACTCCGACACACCAGCGGACCGTGGTCCAGTGGAACAGCGATGAATCAGGCTTATTTGGAAACGTTGAAGTAGCAGGGATTGTTAAACACACTAAATGACACTCTTTGAGACTAAGTGATTTTAAGACTATTCTTGGTATTAATACCTACTATCAGGCTAGTTTATGTGAAGCATGTCATCTCCGTTGAAATAGAGCATAAGAGCATATTGGGCCATTAAAACTCTTAATTTTGGTTGGCTAGATTGGAGTGCTTGACTGCTGCAAATACATGAGCTTGATGAATTGAGGTGTGACGTATGAGAGTTGAATCTACAAAGAGAGGCTAAGCTCTGTGACAAACATTGTAGGAAGACCTTTGAACCTCACACAAAGGTCTTCTTTGTACGGCTCTGCATATCTTCGGGTCAACTATTCTGAATGGTGGACGCTAATCGTCGGTGGTTCACCCGTATGTGCGTGGGGTGAGAGAATGGAATGTGGGAGAATATTTTAAAATTAGTAATTCAGCGCTTGAAGCCATTTGGGCACTTACGGCCAGCCGAGGAAATTAATGAGGACTGATAGATGATGAGTCCGAAAACTCATCGGATTTTTAATCTATTTTTCCTAGCATATTCTGAATGAAATGTTGATTCTTGTATGCGAGGAAATGGGGATATTTACACAGAAGTGTTTTAGTAGGAAAATAAGTAGCTCAAGAAAATCTGACAAAAGCCAGAAGAGACTAAACATCTGAAACAAAAATGAAGTCGCGACTAAAAATCGAGATTAGACGGGAAGCAACATATTAAAAGTTTGCGACTATAGTACTGATGTCGGCGTTAATTGAATATAAATGAGGTCGCGACACCACTGCGATGTCCGCGACATGGATTATCATCTGACCATAATAGAAGTCTCACGCAAGAAAATGAAGTTTCAGCGGTTTTAATGACTCCATTTGAAGGTGTGACATATTGTTGAAGATCATGACATAGCGAGCTGGAATCCAGCGTATTGAAGTTGCAACCACGTTAGTTCAAGTGAAGGGTCATGGCTGAGACTGAGCTAAGCCCTTGCCAGAGGTGAGTTCGACCGTTTATATTCCAGGATGAGAAGCGATGTCAAGTACTCATTTAGGTCGTGACACGAAGAAGAGATGAAGAAGAAAGCGAGGTGCCATTCGCTGAAGCGGATTGAAGTACGATGAAAAGGTAACAGCAAATTATGACATCACGCAGTGTGACCTGATAAAATGGAAGGAGAAGTGGTTTAATAGGCAAAGTCATGACCTTTGAAAATAGGAATGGAAGGAAGTTGGATTACTGTGAAGAGCCCAGTTATTGAGAAGAAAGAAATAGTTACAGCAAAAGAAGGTGTGACATCACTGCCCGGTCGCATTAAAGTGAAACTTTGTGAAGGAAGAGATAGCCTGATAACATTGGAAGAAAGTGCAAACATGAGTCATCTCTGGCGGAAGGTGGTTCTGTTTGGCTGATGTCTGACTTCGACCATGAGGAGGAGAAGATAATGTGACATGTGAAGCGTGGTCGCGACATCAGTGCAGAGAAAACATTGATGCAGAAAATTCATGACTACAAATGATGTTGCCACCGTTAATCAAGCAACTTCTGATAAATCCCGGTCACAAAAGAAGCAAAAATGGTGTGACTCTTGGAGCGATCGAGGAAATCCATGTGACATCAAGCGAGGTGAGCTTATTCAATGATTAGACTTTCTTTTGGGATTTTCACTGAACTTTTGATTATTGATTCTTTTAGCAGTATATAGACGATTAGAATAGTAAAGTAGTTTTCCATCTTACCGCTCTGAAAAGGAAGGAGAGGAACTGGGTGTATAGTTTAGAGTATTTTATTTTTTTATTTGCATACCTTTTGTCTTTAATTTCTTTTAAGTTTGAATCTGCGAACTTTGATTAGCAGTGGAGGCTGTTATTTCATTTATGTTATTTCTTCTAAAATTCTTGGAAATTTATGAAATCTAGGCAAATTTTCTAGAGGAATTCATTTTTTTCGAATTTTATTCACAGTACAATGATTTGTACTTGATAAGTACTCCATTTCTTAATTGTGTCTACATTAATGGCTGACTCTGTTGGATTGATCTTTCTATAAATTTGGAGAACTTATTTGAGATTGGATTTACTTATTTGGTGCGTGTTTTAATTATTAAGTTCCCGATAGTGATGCCCAGAAGACAGTTGAGGAATGTATCTTGCTCTGGTACCCAGGATGCCCTATGCGTGACATAGAGACGAAGATTCCTGAGAGCTAAGAGCATTCTTTTTTGGGTATGTTAGACTTCCATTGATGAGCTACGACTGAGAGGTCATTTGATAAATCCCCACATTAAGCTCATAAAATTGAGTTGGAGAATATTTAACAATATAAATAATCGAGAGTTCGCATAATCTAAAAGGCAAGTTCTAACCGTGTTAGTTGAGATCTGTCCCAAGCGAAGGATGAACCATAGATCTAGAGGTTGAGCATGGTAAGTGGTAGAAATTTTGCGAAAATCACGAGAAGGAAATGCAAAGTATAACATCATCAAGAAATGGGTGTGAAGTATTGAGAAAGAAAAATGTCAAGATCTTGCAAGAGAGTTGGGAGTCTGATTATTTGGTTTGATCTTGTCTTGAGAGAAGCAAGGTATCCGACGATGAATATGAACAAATCGATTCCAAAATTTAGGAAATCTTTGACAAATCCCGGTCAAACAATGAGCAATGTATTTTAGTGTGAAATTGACTATTATTTCGGCTGTATTTCATGATAATTTTCGTTTCTCACAGGGAAATGATTAAATCGATGTTTTAATTACGATTTGTTTTTTATTCATTTTTATTTTGTTTTATTTTTAGTTCCAACATTGGTCAATGGTAGGAATATTCTTTTTCTAGATAAAACCTTCATTATTGAATTACGAGTCCAGAATAGCATAGAACTTTGGTAGTTGGGGTAGTTGATCTTTAATTCCTACCAATCTCTGTGAAATGATACACGGACTTATCCATGTTACTACTTGTATGACACATGCACTTGCGGTGTGCATAAGCTAAACCATATTTTTAAAACCATGAACGATACGAAAGAAATATTTTATTAGGTAATTTATCAGTTTACGGATGTAAGAAGATATGATCTCTTACAACTATGAATTTGAGGGGTTTTGATACATATAAAAGGAGCCAAAACAAGCTTTATGGCGCTAGTTGTCGATTGGAAGAATTAAATGGTCAATATTCTAACAAGAAGGAAATGCTAATTTGGACATTTTATAAAGAAAAAACAAAATAGCTTACAAGCGTGGGTACATCAACTGCAGTCTTTAACGAAACCATGTTGATTTTTTTTTAAAGTTTGACTAATCCTATTAATCTGAGTGTGTTTCAATTTCAAGAACTCCATTAATGCACGGAAATGGGATTACGATGCGTACTTGTGAACTTGAATTGGAAAGAACCTTTCGAAGCTTAAGAAAGACTAGAAGAGCAGCGACTATAGCGGATGAGAGACATGACAAAGCGAGGAGGAAGCGAAAGGGCGTGACAGGCCTCCTTGCGACCTGATGATGGATTTAGGCTGCATCATTCGGGGAAAGAATATTCTACAATCAGGGCTGACCTACGTGGATGCAAATAACTTCGAACTAAAGCAGAAGCCTTAATAGCAGTGGTGCGGCAACATCGGTTCCTTGGTCCACTTGCAGAAGACGAATGAGGTAGATTTCTCGGGTGGCAATACGGTGGGCGAATGGTGTGAGGCCAGAGGTGATAAAGCTGCATCTCTTCTCATTCTCCTTAAGAGATATAGAAGCTACTTGGTATGAATCATTACCATATGGTTCAGTTGATACTTGGGAAGAGCTAGTAGAAGCATATTTGGGCAGATTCTTTCCCCCATCTCTCACCTCGGAGAGAAGAATAGAGATAATAGTGTTCAGTGAGGGGAAGATGAGAACTTCATATGTACAGAAGAATTCTAGAGGTTCTTTGAAGGGGTGCCTATATGGAATTGTTTTAAAAGCCGGATGGATATAGTGTATCATGCCTTAAATGACGCGCATCTAAAGGCATTATTGATGCTTCATCTTTGTGGAGCATTGACGAAAAAGTCTTTAAGAAATTGAGATGCGATAAAAAGACACGGCGAATCTGTATGAAAGCTCCATACGGAGTTTTCAAGGGGTAATACTTGAGGAAGCGGGTCATGGGTGAGTACAATGGCAGCCATGGAAGCAAGTTAGATGCCATCATGTAGGATGGACAAACGAAGAAAAATCTCTGCCTTGCTTTCGTGAAATAGGAGGCGTGGAAGAAGAACAGATGAGAAAGAGAATCTTTGAAATTACCCAGCCGAGAAGAAGATTCCTTATGGTGATGAGGAGGTTAATCGATGAATGAACCAAGAAGTTACCATTTCAAGCCAAATCCTATTTGCCCACGTCGATCGACGTGAGGAACCATGAAATTTCTCATATGGTGGAGGGCATTACAAGGCGAGCATGAGGCCGGCTGATCTGAGGGTTCCAAACGGCAACATGATGGGGTGAAGGAAAAATGACTACTCCCGGGGTCATAGGAGGTCTCAACCATTTGAAGAACAAATGTTGCAGTTCATAGGGGACAACAAGAGGCTTATACACTTCCATGAACAGAAATTGTCTAACTTGGAAGCTTTCAAGTCGACACTGCGGAGTATTTCGAGAGAATACGAGTGCCTCGTTGAAAAACTTGGAGACCGCAGTAAGGCGGTATTACGAGATATGCCAAATCGAGCAAGGGTACATTCCTTAGTGACACTCAAAAAAGAACCCAGATTTGCATGGCGGGTTGGGGTTAAGTGGGAAAGGGAGTGGGCGCCAGCGGAGGAAGAGGAAGAAGAGGCGAAGCGGAGACAAGAGATATTGGAAAGGAAGGAGAGAAAGAGCAAACGGAGCGGAACGGCTTGGAAGGAAATAATGAGCGAACGGAAGGAGGAATGCCGACATACACCTACGATTGCCATTTCCACAAAGGCTTGAAGCGAAAAGGAAGAGCGATTTTCTAGATTATTGGAAATTTTCAAGAAAATAGAAATCAATATCCCACACTTAGGTAATCAACGAATGCTATTTATACAGAAATTTCATAAGGAAGTCTTGAAGCGAAAAGGGTGATAGGCGAGGAAGGAATAGTGAACCTGATTGCTACCTACAGTGCGGTTATCGTGAGAAGCTCCGTAAAAAATGAAGGACCACAGCGGTTTCACCATTCCATGTTCCATAGGGGAAATATGAATTGAAGGCTTTATGTGATTAGTTGCTGAGTATAAATTTGATGCCTCTGCTCCCGGTGGTGCAAAGACTTAGTTTGGGGGAACTTACTATAAATAATTACATTGTAGATGGTGACGGATCGATGTACGACCAGAAGGTATTCTTGAAGATATACTTATCAAGGTTGGGAAATTAATTTTCCCAGTGGATTTTGTTATCATGAAGATGGAGGGAAGACACGAGTTCCTTTCTTTGCTGAAAGACCTTTCTTGTGGGCTGCCTTGATAGATGTGCGAAGGTGAGGCCCGAGCACTAAGGGTGGGAAATGAAACTGATTGCACTTTAATCTTAATAGGAGCTTGGAATATCTGATCTTAGATCTGAAAGTTGTATGGGCGTAGAAAAGCAATGTCTTCTCAGTGTTGAATTGAATTAATGTGTGCTTCAACATTCTATCGTAGAAATTGAGACGAATTTTCAGTATCTTGAGACTATTGATTGTGAAATGTTGCCTTCAATTTTGTATAACGAAAGCTTGATCTCGAGCATAAATGAAAGCGATCGAGATGAATTATGCAACCGAGGAGCAAAACTGCGAAGCGGGAAACTAGTGCGAAGGGTTATCTGGAAGAATTGCCAGTCATTTGAAATATAATTCTTAGAACGGAAAAGGAAACCCAGTCATCATATCAATTTGCATTAACTAAAGGCGAACGAGAAGGATCTTGGAAGTCGAAGAAGTCTGAGAAGCTATTGCTTGGTCAATTGAGGATCTAAAAGGTATCAGTCCCTCCATTTGCATGCACAAAATATTGTTGAATGATAATGCAAAAACTTCTGTTGAGCATCAAAGGAGGCTGAACCAGTAATAAAAGAAGTTGTTAGAAAATAACTTCTGAAATGGTTGAATGCAAGTTTTATATATGCTATATCAGATAGTTCTTGGGTGAGCCCAATACATGTGGTTCCTAAGAAAGGTGTCACTGTGATAAGAAATGAAAAGAATGAACTAGACTACCACAAGGCGTGACGAGTTGGAGGGTGTGTATTGACCTCGAAGCGAATCTGCAACAAAGGATCATTTTCCCTGCCTTTCGTGGATCTTTGGATAGGTTGGCGGGGACACCCTCACTGTTTTCTTGATGGATACTCTGGATATAACCAAATTGCCATTGCACACGAGATCGGGAAAACCACTTTATGCCATTTGGTACTTTTCTTTTAGGAGAATGCCATTTTGGTTTGTGTAATGCTCTGGTACCTTCCCAGATGCATGATGTCTATATTTTTGGTTATGAGAAGAAGTTATGGAGATATTCATGGACAATTTTACGGTGTATGGATCCGGTTTGAACGATTAATGCATGGCAGGAATGATACTTCAAAGGTGCAAGGACAGAATCTAGCTGCGGATTGGGAAAAATGCCATTTGTAGTTCTGAGAAGGAATTGTCTTGGGGCGCATGATTTCCTACGATGGGAATCTAGAGGTAGGTGACAAGTTTCAATTATAAGAAATTTAATGCCACCCACTCTGATCAGAATTTAGAAGTTTCTTAGGACATCTTTGGATTTTCTGAAGATTTATCGGAGATTTCCTCAAGGTACTGAACAACTATACGGAAATTCTTTGGAAAGGATACAAGTTCTATTTTGATGAATCACCTTAATTCTTTTGAAGGAATCAAATCGAGGACTAGTTAAAGCTCCCGTCATGGAAAAACCGGATTAGATTGAGAATTTGAAATCATGTGTGATGCCGGTGATTTTGCAATGGGATTTATGTGGACGAAAGGCGAAAAAGTATTCAAGGCCATATACTATGCCGGCAAAACCTTTGACACACTTTGCTTGCTTCCGGTGGCGGGGCGTCTTGACCGCTCACATAAAGCATCGGCCGAATTTACCTGCGACTAGAAACTCCTGTGACGGCGTATTGCTTTGCTAAAACCTCTATAAAAATTTTCTTTCTAAACTTATGATTTTATAAAATTCGACGCATAACGGTGCGTAGGACATGTCCCAAATCCACAGCCCATACATCCGATTTACAGCATATCCAAAATATGGCAACCGACATACCAACACATTCTCCGCAGAAACTATAAATGTACATACCACATATGCTCCATTATACATATTCAAAGTATTTTCTTACATAATATTCTTCTTAACATCACTTGGCTACAATATCAAGACAAACCCTGACCCATGCTCAGTAAAATCTTGCGTACATGCACGGAAAATAGTTTTTAAATGGAAAATAATGAGCTAACGACTCAGGTGAGTGTATGTTTTATAAAAGCGTTTTTGCTTTAGAACATCTCAAATGTAAAACTCTCTTTTCTGAATATTTTTCAAAAACTTTTCTTTGCTTTTCAAGTTTCTAAAACTTTTCTTCTTGCTTGCTTTTTTAATACTTGCTTTTAAAAGTTTCTAAAACTTTTCTTTACTTACCTTTGCCTTTTACTTTTCTTTGAAGCTTATAAAACTCTTATTGTTTGCTTCAGCAGAAGTTTATAAAACTTCTCAAATTTCTTTATATGCTTTCTTTATCTTGTTTGAAAAGTTTCTTCAAACCTTTCACAAACCTTTTGCTTTAAAGAGGTTTCTCAAAACTTTTCATAAAATGGGAGCTTGAGCTCGACCACATGCTTTGAAATAAAACCCATGGAGACTTGGCTCAATAGATGCGTTTGAAATCTAAACGGGAGCACAGGGATAATGGATTTGCTTTAAAACTCTCAGGAAGCTTTGGGCGGCCAGGAATATCAGTTGATTTTCCAGCGTATATCATGCTCATGGCTTAATCAACCAACTGGAGCTATTTTACCTTTACTTGGCCTTTAGTGAACATGGGAGGCACCGAGTGATAGATGCCGGTGGAGAGGACACGGTCGCGTCACCTTCCAGTGAATATGGTGGAATTGACTGGAGTCGCCATCACCGTAATTTAGTTAGAGCTCACTTAACCTTATATACTCCACATGCGTGCCCACGGTCTCCGCTAGAAATGTGATGTACATGTCCTCGTTTGCGACCAGGCCAAAACTAAATAAATGTATATGAGATCTAACACCACCATGCACGTCTGAATACCACGACAGGTTTGCTGTAGCTTGCAGAAACCCGGGGCGCATTTTCCTGAAACATTCTTTGCTTGCTTTGCTTGAAAAATGGTTTAATTATTCAAACATTTGCTTACTTGCTTGCGCTTGAGAAAAATGGTTTAATTATTCAAAACCATTTACTTACTTGCTTGCTTGCTTGAAAATGGTTTTACAATTTAAAACCAATGCTTGCTTTCAATTATGGTTTAACTCAAAACCATTTGCTTGTTTTTCAACTAAAGGTATGATTGGATGCATCCGAACCATTACTTGCTTTCTAATTCATTGCTTGCTTCTTGAAAATGGTTTGTAATCAAAACCATGAGAAATACCGATGTAACTTGGTTGTAATAATAATAATAATACACTAGTATTTGGAAAATGAGTTTAGAACACTCACCTCTTTGCTTGCTTAACTTGAGCACGGAGTTCCGCACTTATCCCGCCTTTGCTTTTGCTTCCCCACACTCGATGTATTAGATCCTGCGTCCCGGCACAACTAAACAATTTGCACACTTTGTGCTACAATTAGAATTACTAAATATGTGGGCCCCAATGCCATTCACGGGCATATGGCTAGATTCTAGACTAAAGGGACTTTCCATATAGTGCAAAACGAACATTTACGAAAATTTTGTCAGATTCATTTGAGACAAAATCAGAAATTACAACAAAAACGTTCAGAGAAAACGATCTGAAATTGACCAGGATTTGTCAAAATAGTCCCAAAATTTCCTAAAAATTTCTAAACTCGTTAAAAAATTTTGGGATGAATTTATGGCCTCTGAGAATATTCGAGCCATTATATAGTCTTTAGGCTCGAAGCCAGCCTGAAACGGAAAATTTCCTACCTCTTCGAGTTTATTGGCGGAATTTTGGTGTCACGCGTAGCTCTCATCGTAGAGTACTTTGCCTGCGGTCAGAAAGTGCGGACTACCCCAGAATGTAGATAAAAAAACTAAAAATTTGGGTTTTTCGCATATTTACCTAAATTCTCGGTGAAATCCTGTGTTTTTGGTACTCACGCGTAGCCCTCGTTGCGTAGAGCACTTTTCGTGTTTATCCCGACGAAATCCGACGGTCAGATTTTCGTATATCTGAGAAATAAACTAAGAGAGAAAAAAATTTTTAAACATCTTCTCTACGCAGCCCCTCCAACTGTAGTTAAATGCACTTCATTCCACCTTTCACTTATTTGGTTTGTTTTTTTTTTTTTTTTTTTTTTTTTTTTTTTTTTAATTCTTTATGTGGGACCCACATGTCCCTTTTTCTTTCTTTCTCTGTCCGTTTCAGCCCCGAAACAATTTATTTTATCCCGGTTTCAATTTCCTTTATCCTAATTGAATATTCTTTAAGTATTTGTCATTTTTCGGAATTTTTAAATCAGTTTTCGAGTTTCGTTTCTGGCTAGTCGCCTGAAATTCGTAAAATATTATTTGTCTCGGAATTCAACGAAACTTTTCTAGATCACTAGATTTACCAGCGAGGCAGACAACGGCCTTGATCCGTTCGTCGTCACGAGATCTGAAATTTCGAACTTCCTGAAAAATTACGGCAATTCATTAATATTTTACTATTTAAACTTTCATAATTATACTTTCACCCTGACTTTCCTTAATTGCAAATCCAACTTTTGAAATTCCTACTATGGCCCATCTCTGTAATTATGTCTTATATATCCTTTTTTGCTAAATGACATTTGTACCTTGGTTTTAATACCACAAATTAAGGTTCCATAAACTTTCATTTCCCTACTTTAGTCAAATACTACAATGTGACACTTGGTACTCTTATCGCCTACGGTATAAATTATGCTTTATGCAATTTCTCTCGGAGACAGGGTGTACAACCTTGGCGAAGCTGGGATATTTGCTCGACTATACGAAGAGATCTTGGCGATAGTATTTGCATGTAAAAATTTAGGCCATACATTTTGGGGTCCCATGTTATTATACACCTTGATCATGCGATAATTAAATATCTAATGACAAAGAAGAAGCCAGCCAAGGCGGATCGGTGGGTATTGTTATTGCGGGGTGATTTAGAAATAAAAAGACAGAAAGGTTGTGTGATGTGATAGGCGATCACTTGTCAGGTGTGAAACCTAATGTACAAGAAGAAGAAGAAAAAATAGTGAAAATTTTCGAGATGGCGGTTATTCCAAGCTTGTCCTCAATCACCTTGGTATCTTTGATATTGTGAACTTCTTAGCTTGTGGAATTATGCCACGAGAATTCAGTTTGTGAAAAGCTAGGAGGCGACGGTAGATATAAATGCAGGATGACCACATTCTTGCATTTAAAAGAGGAGTTGATCTGATTATAAGGATATGTGTACCAGAAGGTGAGCAAATCAAGATTTTACAAGAATGTCATGCATCACCATATGGAGGACATTTTACAGGAGATAAAACAGCCCACAAAATTCTACGATCGGGGATTTTGCGACTCTTATTTTTAGGGCTTGTTTTGAATGGGTGAAATTATGTGATCAATGGCTAAAGAATGGAAATATCGTAGGCTTGAAATGCCTACTTAATTATCCACAGTGGTGCAATTGTTTGATGTATAGGGGAATGGATTTTATGGGGCCTTTTCGACTTCATTTGGAAATATATATATATATATACTCCCCAGTTGTGGATTATGTATCAAAATGGGTTGAGGCGACTTGTCCCAAGAATGATGCTAATACGGGTTATTGGGATTTTTACAAAGAAATATTCTCAGCGGATTTGGGACACGAGAACTATAATTAGTGATGGAGGAAGCCATTTACAAATAAAGTATTTGACAAACTCATGGCGAATGTAATTATCAAACACATTATGAGCTTGGCTTATCACCCCAAACAAATGGGCAAGGCTGAAATTTCCAAACGGGGAGATAAAAATTCTTGAAAAATTTGTAAGCTCAGTAGAAGAGATTGGTCTCACGAAGCTTGATGATGCACTCTGGGCATACGAATTTGCTTTTAAAACTCCATTGGAATGTCCCCATACGAGGCTTGTCTTTGGGAAAACCATGTCACCTACCTCTTGAGCTAGAATATAAAGCTATGTGGGCCATCAAGAAGCTAAATTTTGATTTCAAGGCTGCTAAAGAAGAGAGGCTACTCCAGCTAAATTAATTGGAAGAGTTGAGGAATGAAGCCTATGATAGTATCAAGGCAAGAGATCAGTTCCTGTTATTAAACTCCAGACTAAGACTCTTTCCAGGGAAGCTGAAATCTAAGTGGAGTGGACCTTATACAGTAGTATCAAGCACACAATTTGGGGCAATGACACTTAAAACCAGCAATGATGAGGAATTCAAAGTTAATGGTCAGAGATTAAAGCACTACCTTGGGAGAAAGCAATTGGAAGAATGACTCTTAGTTCTGAATGAGAAAAATCTGAAGAAACAAAACTATGGCAACAGCAAGTCCAGCTAAAGACTAAAAATTTAGCAGCTTTGTGGAAGGCAATCCACAATAGTTTGTTTTAAGTTTTTCTTGTTTTTTGTTTAAATTTCTAATAGCTTTTTGTGATTTGATTCACATTTGATTAAAGAGTAGGTAAATATTTTATTTTTTTTGTTTTGCAGGACAATGAAAGTGTGCAAAAGGGAGAGCATCTACAAGCAAACTTCAAATCTGCATAAGAGACATAGGGGCAGTATACTTTTCTTGATTCTATTTAAATTTTGTCTCTGATATGGCATGATTGAAAGTTTGGGGGAATTTTACTTTGTTATGGTGCTTAAATTTTGAATGTGATGCATAGTGGATGATTGTATTGAATATTTGCATGAAGATGAATTAAGTTGTATTTGCATTGATTGGATTTAAATAAATTGAAATTGCTATGAATTTGATTGTTTAGGGAGACCTAAAAATTTTATGGTCGCAACATTAATCCAAAGGTTGCAACCAAGAATGCTAGAAATGAAAACAATAAATTAGAAAAGAAAGTCGTGACATCAAAGTTCCCTGTTGTGACCACATTTCAGGTCGCAACAAAAATCTTTAGGTTGCGACCATAAAACTCCAAAACTCAATAAAAGTAGGTTTTTAAACATTTCATTTTGGGCGTTTCAGCATTAAAAATAGGATTCCTTTAAAATAAATCATCAATTAAAAGGTTTAAAAAATTTAATGACATGAAATAAATTGAGCCAAAAGTCCATTCCAATTTCAAGCTAGTTTTAGTTCATCATAACCGTTCCAGTTCTGCATCATTCATTTAGAACCTTTGAAATAAATTGTTATTAATACAAAAACAGAAACCAATGTCTTGATTAAACGAATTGGTTTAATTTGCTCAGTTTCAAAGGGAATAATTCGAGAGAATTTAATAACTCCAAAAGCGATCAAAATTCCCCACAAAATTCCCAAAACCTGCAGGAAATAGCAAAGAGCATAAATCAGAAACTTCATTTTAATGCATTCATCGAGGAATCTAAAGAAAGAATAAAAGAACACAGTAGTTCCCGAGCGTGAGGAAATCACTATAAAAGGATGGGAAAACAAAGGAAGAATAAACAACGAAAATGAAGAGAAAGGAGAATGAGAGAAAAACCATTGGGCTCCAAGGTTGAAACACAGAGTATATGGAATGAATGGAGTCGGAAAACAAACCAATTTCATTCATTATTCCATAAAACGTTGTGTAATCAAGAGAGTGGTTGATGGGAAGGGAATTGGAAGAAGGGTTAATTAGAACCCATCAACCAGAGAAGCTCCAAATAAAAAGGAAGAAGGACCCCAATTTGTTGAACGACCTTGTTAACAACCGAATCACTCCGGCGCGAGTTCAAGGTCTGGTGAACCAAATTGAGCAGGAGTTACAACCTTCAAAGGGAATATATAGAATTTTAGATCAAGAAATAGAGAGATTTTCTCTAGTCTAGTTATAGTCTTATTTGTAAAGAAATCAGATTGTACAATATCGAAATGTTATGATATTTGAATAAAATTCTTGTTGATTTACAAATTAGTTGTTGGGATTCACAATTAACATGACTTGAGGAATTTTGTGTTGGTGTCAATTTCTGTTTAGCATGAAAATAATAAATGCCTTGTCTATGCAAGGATCAAATAAATAGTTCTATTATTTCCAAAGAACAAAAATGCAAAAAAAAAAAAAAAAGGGCTAAGATGAGTAAACTGGAAATTAGGATTTGCAGCCTGCATGTTTAAATTCAGTTTAGATTGCAAAAATTGGAAAATGGTTATTGCTGATGGAACAAAACACTTGGTTGAAATAGTATAAATAGACAATGAATAAGTACAAGTCTTGAAGAAATAATACACTTGGGTCAACAAAACTCATGAAACTTTGAGAAGAATTAGGAACATGTTATGGGAAATTTAGGATTAAGAGTCCATAGTCCTAGAACTTGTTAGATTATTGATTGAGGCGAAATCTTATGTAAAAACAGCCAACAAGAAGTTATAGAGGCCATTCTTGACAGTTTGAGCCTTTCCAAAGCCTACCCTCAATATATGCTAAAAGCATATCCTCTAGTTCCTTGATTTGGGCAGGAACTGAGCTTTATTTCTTTAATAAACAGCAACTGAAAACCTAAATTCCCTTCCTTGCAATAATCTTGCAGCAAAGAGCCCAAATTATTCAGTTTCCACTACAGAAAAAGTCTACTATAAAGGAAGAAACAAGTTTGGGGGAAAAATATTTCCAAATGTTACGAGGTATGAGGTGAAGAAGTAAAGAAGCAGAAATTAATGAAAAAGGGAATAAGTTTTGTCTTGTGGCCTATTTCCCTTGAACAATTAAGCTCGTAGAGGTGTTTTAACACCTAGTACCCTAATACCAACTGGTATGGGAGTTGCTAGTCCAAAGTTCTCTAAGAGTAATAGAAAGCCTAAGAAGACAAAACATCGCACTATTCCCAACCTTGGAAAAACCGAAGCAAAAGAGTTCTAGAACAAGGGCACTATCTTGAATAAAGTGCATATGGAAATTAAAATTCCATAAAAAGAATTCAAAAAGATGAATCAGGCCAAGAATGAGGAGAATCAACAAGTACAAAGAAGAAAAAGGGTGAAAGCTAAAGGCAACAAGTCTGAAAGAAAGGTGGGCGGGTGATTTGCAACTTAAATTTTCCCATTATCTGCCCGATTACCTAAACTGACATTACAAACTGAAGACTACGATTGATCTTGAAGGTTGAATTTACGTACATTAGTGGAGATCAATATGAAAAACAAGCCTATGGGACTTTGACAAACAGTCGAAAACTCGGAAAGATTAACTAAATTCCAACATGAAGATGAAAAGGATTGAAGACACGCACACCACACCTGAAAACAAATTTGTTGAATAAAAATTTGTTCAAATACATTATTTCATCAAGAAATTTGTGATAGAAGTGTACCATTTCTTATTCTTAAGTCGAAACTGAAATTTAAAATGATGCTGGTATCTCTTAATTCCAATTAGAGGGTGGAATAAGAAAGACTGTGGTATGAATCAGAAAAATGTCCTTAAAAATTTTAAGCTTATTTGTTTGAGGACAAAAAATTCTTTCTTTTCTTTGCTTGGGGACAAGCAAAATTTTAAGTTTGGGGGAATTTGATGAGTCCAAAAACTCATCTGATTTTTAATCTATTTTTTTGAGCATATTACAAGATAGATGTTGATTCTTATGCAAAAATGTGGATATTTTACTCAAATTTAACTGCGGAAAATACAGTAAGCAAAGAAAATCCCGGCAAAAACGGAAGAGACCCGACGCCACAAGCGAAATGAAGTTACGACTAAAAATCGGAGTCGCGACGGAAGCAGCATCGTGAAATTCGCGACACCATTTGAAATTCGCGGCGTCTGTGAATATATAAATGAGGTCGCGACACCACTCTGATGTCGCGACATGGATTCGTCAATAGAGCCATAATAGAAGTCTTTGCAAAGAAAATGAAGTTTCAACTGGTTTTTAAATGAAAGGCTCCATTTGAGGTCGCGACATGCTATTGGTCATGACGTATTAAAAACAAGGCTGAAACTCGACATGAAAATTGAAGTTCTGACCACGTTAAGAGTTGAAGAACAAAAGGGAGAATTATGACACGAAGCCAAACCTAAGGCCTTGCCAAGAACTGAAGCTGCGACCATTTACTAATCAAGGATCGAAGCGATGTCGCGAGCACGAAAAGAAGTGAGAAAGAAGAAGTAAGGTCATGACTACTTTTGAGTAGTGAGGTAGCGGCTAGAAAAAGCGACATGAGGTCGCGACATCACCTTGAGTCGCGACTGGAAATATAAAAGATGGGAAGGAGAAATTGGCTTCAGCAAGAGCGAGGTTGCGATCGGAAGAAAGAAATGGATTAGCAAAGAGGAATTCGCGAGCATCACCTTCAGGTTGTGACATAAAATTGAAACTGTGAAGGCGAAGACAAACCTGATCACGGCCCGGAAAGAAAGTCACAACATGAAGTCATCCTACAAATAGAAAGGTGGTCGCAACCTAAAACTGAGGTCACAACTCAGAAGCCATGAGAGGAGAAAGATAATGATGTCGTGACATGAAACTGTGGTCGCGACATCAATTCTTGAGAAACACTGATGCAAAGAGGTCGCAACTACAAATGATGTCACGACCATTAATCCAAGCAACTACAATAAAGCAAAAGAAGCAAAAAATGGTCGCGACTGAACTGGAGTAATCAAGGGAAATCCATGTCGCGACATCAAACTGAGGTCGCGACATAAAACAGTGAGTTGGGCTTTCTTTTGGGATTTCCACCTGAAGCTTTTTGGGGATTCGGCCCAATTCTTTTAACAGTATAAATAGACAGTGTTAGAATAGTAAAGTAGTTTTCCATCTTCACTACCCAGAAAAAGGAGAAAGAAGAGGAACTCAGTGTATAGTTTAGAGTAGATTTTAAATTTTTTTATTTTATTTCTTTTGTCTTTAATTTCTTTTCTGTATTTGAATCTGCGAACTGTGCAGAAACGAGTGGAGCTGTTATTTTATTTATGTTATTTTCTTCTTAAAATTCTTGCTGAATTTATGAAATCCTAGACAATTTGCGGAATTCATTTTCACAGTTTATTGCAATTACGAGTGGTTGTACGTGATGAATCTCCATTTCTTAATTCGTAATCACGATGTCGGACGCGGCTTCTAGTGGATTGATTTACATTTAATTCTGATCTTTTTTTCTACGTAAATTTGGAGAACTTATTTAGGTTCAAATTTACTTATTTTGTGTCGTGTTTTTAATTGATAAGTTCCCAATAGTAGTACCGAATACCAGTTGAGGGAATGTATCTTGCTTTGATACCGGGATGCCTACAGGACCTGACGGAGATTCACGAGTTGAGAGCATTCTTTTAAGGTGGATTAATTACCATTGATGAGCTGGCGAGCTCAGAGTTCATTTTGATAAATCCCATTCGCTCATAATTGAAGTTGGAGGGAGTATTTAACAATATAAGTGTCAGAGAGTTCACCTTAATCTGAGGCAGTTCCTAACCAGGTGTTAGTTGAGGGGATCTAATCAAGGGAAGGGACGAACCCATGAGTTTGGAGGTTGAAGGCCATCAATTAGAGTGGTAGAATTTTGCGAAAATCTGAAATGCAAAGATGCTGTGTCATCCAAGAAATGGATGTGAAGTATTGAGAAGAGAAAATACCTAGATCTTGCAGAGTTGGGAATACGGTAGGCGGTTTGATATTGTCTTGAGGAAACAGGGTATCAACCGATAAATATGGACAAATCAATTCCAAATTTAAAAATCTTGGACAAATCCGGATCAAACACAAAAGCCAGGAGCAATATCGTTTTAGTGTAGATTATTTGTTTCATTGTATTTCACTGATAATTTTCGTTTCTCACAGGAAACTGATTCAATCCATTATTTTAATTACGATTTGTTTTTATTAATTTATTTTTGTTTTATTTTAGTTCAACAGTAGTCAATAGTCTAGGATCTTTATTTTTCTAGATAAAACCTTCATTGTGAATTCTGAGTCCAAATAGCATAGAACTTTAGTAGTTGGGGTAGTTGATCTTTAATTCGTACCAATCTCATGGGGAATGATACGGACTTACATCCAGTTTACTACTTGGCATGACCACTATGCACTTGCAGTGTCATAGACTAAACCCTTATTTTTAAAACCATGAACATTCTGAAAGAAATATTTTATTGAGCAAATTTATCCAGATTTACCTGGATGTAAGAGAGATGTAAGGCTCTTACAACTATGTGAATTTGAGGGGTTTTGAGGAGATGAGTCTTTATACCCATAAAAAAAAGGACAAACCAATTAGATCCACTCTGCGGGATTTTCCAGCCGACCTTAATCTCTGTCCTACCCTTTTGTATATAGTGTTCTTTCTCTTTTCTTGCATTTCTTTACGCTTTATTCATTTAGTCTGTTTTTTTTTCGTTTTTAATAAAGGAGAGTCCACCCCTTATGTAACCATTATGTTTGGCCCTCTCTTATAGTCTATAGGGTGTATCGTCAGTGCATTGAGGGCAATGCTTATTTCCATGATGGAGGTGGGCATACACTAGTTAGAGCCATTTAAGTGCATGCTATTTGGTTTAATTCAGTGTTCTTAGGGGGCTAAGTGCATGCAATTTTTTTCGATTTTCGGATCTTTTGAGTATGGTACTTAACCTTTGATGTATGCAGCCGCATGACCTAATGTATGCACTCCATATAGTTTCACTGCACATACACAATAACAAGCATGCACAAAACCTTTTTTTCATAATTGGGACCATATTGACCTAATTCTTTTCTATTCTCCAGAGTCAATCTTGACTGGTATCACTCTCATTCATAAACTACACAAGTCATTGATTTCCTGTCCTAAGCTCATTTTTGTTTGCTAATGCTTCAGCCTGTGCATTTTTAGCTTTCCATGTCAATTACATGCATCTTATTCTTTGAGGAACATCCATATGTAGTTGAAAGATGATTTTAGGCCATATCTTCTCTTTTAAACTTCTAAATCATACTAAGTCATCCTTTGCACCCTTGTTGAGCCGTGAGTTGCCAGTTCTTTTCTAACCTTAGGACTCTTGATCACGTGGAGTAAGGATGGTTCCAAGGTAAGCGTGAAGGTGTCGAGAGAGTGTAGTACACAATTGAGCAAGCACAAGTCAGTTTGGAGGGGGTTTGAAGCTGTGTAAGAAGCGACCATACAGTGAAATCCAAAATGTAGAGAATTCTGGAAATTTTTATAAAGTGAAATGCAGGCTGCCACTAAAGTGAAATGCCGGTACCAAGGTGAAAAACAAGAGCGGAGTAAAAAGGGTGAGTAGGTACCACACTCAAATGCGGTACCCATTAGAAAAGTGGCAGTAGCAATCTGGTACCAGTACCACACTTATTGGTACCGGCACCACTCAAGAAAAAACATGCAGTGCACTTTTATATTGTTACCGGTACCGCCGTGTGTGAATGGTTATCTGAAAAGCCTTTTCTCCCTTTTTTAATCCCTTTCATGTTCCAAGCTCCGCTCATTCCCCTTCCCTCCCTCAACTCCTATATAGAAACCACTAACTTTAACTTCTCCTCTCACCGAATAAATCCTTAGGTCCATTTGTTTCCTCCAGGTGTCTTCATCACTCAGACTTGAGGCATCCATAGTTCTTAGCACCTGGGACTTGAAGTGTTGGACCAGAGTGGTGGTAAGTGTCTCGTCTTCTATGGGAGCAGTCTGTTTGGTTTTCAGCTGCGTTGGTATGGATTGTTTCAGGTGAAGGCTAGGTTCTCCGATTCTATGCTCTGGTTGGTTAGGGCATACGCTCTGACGGTATGGGAGGAAGGTTCCCGAATGTCTGGAAGGGTAAGTCTAATATTGCTAGAGATGGGTTATTGGGAGACTTTTGTGTGTGTATGGATTGTTCTCACAATATTCGCCATTTTGGACATATTTATGGTGAGATTGAAGAACATAGGGAAAGGAAAGGCCAGCTCTCTTACATGGAAGCGAAATTTGTTAAAAAAGCGAAGGCGGAGTATGTTCTTATTTGTTAAAAAGGGTAAGGGAAAGTGAGGAAGGAGGTGAGAGTGAAGACGAAGAAATTGAGGTTATGTTTGCTGAATCCTTCGAATCCGAGCGAGAAAGATGGGTCCAGTTAGTTGAAAGACGAGGTTCCATTATGAGCGGCGAATGAAAATTGAAACGTTTTTGTTTACTCACCCCATTCGTGCCGTTATTTAGGATAAGAATTTGTAGTTTGTCGGTGAGGAGGTAAAAGGCTATATGTCGTCCATTGTCAGGGAATTTTATTCCAACTTGAGAGAGAATTTGAATGTGGATTCCCTTTTGGAGACCACAATCTCAGGGAAGCTACTAATGGTCATTACAGCAGTCAGCTAGATCATTTGCATTATGATCGCCACGCCACACATGAAGCGGGCACTTACCCTCGAGGACTATTACAGAGTTTGATGCTAATCTGTTTGCAACTAGCATGTGCACCAACTCGGTACCCATGGGGGGTTTTGTGCCCAAGGAGTTCATCCCGGGGAAATTAAAGCTTGAGTATGCATTGAGGAATAAGGTCATTCATAATATGATCAGGTCGAAGGGAAAGGAGAAGTTACCAAGCAAGGAAGAAATCTAGTTTCTGTATGAGGTAATGAATGGGAAATTTTTTACTATGCTTTGGTAATATGGTGTATAATGAGGGATTTTCTGAGGTCCCCAACTAAGAACAGGCATACCCCCTTCCCGACCTTAGTTACAAATTTGGTGGAAGTTGTTGGAATAAGGGGCTTTGGTAGAGAAAAAAGAGTTTATCCTAGGCTGGGGCCCATCACAAACAAAACAAAAGAAAAAATCCAAGCCGCCTCCACCAGGCCTCAATCAGCACATTCCCCTCCATCTATTTCTGGGCCATCATCATCGTCGGCTCTTGAACCTATGAGTACATCTCCCTTAAAGAGGATGGAGCATAGAATCAAAGGATGGTTTAAATGCATCCGAGGACGAGGAAAGCGAGTTGGACCGTAGGCTCTCAATCTTGAGGTCACGATACGAGAGCACATTGAACACTATGACCCCGACTTGGAAGGGGATTCTAATGAGTTGGATGGCTGTGTAGATGAAGATGCATTTTCCTCGGATGGAGAGGAGGGGGATGAAGAGTAGTGGTATCTGGGGTTAGAATAGGGTGGTGTTGGTAATTGGGTAGAGACCTCAGCCATGTCATACCAACACTCATTTTGTTTCTGAAAACCTTATTTGTGTAACCGGTGGTCATTACAAGCTTAAAAGACCTTTTTGATTTTAGTTATGTAGGGTGTTCCTTATTGAATTCTATGAATGTTAGCTTGCTTGGTTATGGTAAAATGTTTACAGTTTTAAAGAAGTTCATTCCAGTTTTGTGATTTCATTGCAGTCGTCTTTCTACATATGTGATCCCTTATATGAAAATATCTGTTTTGTAACAGTTTGTTATTTTGTCCTTAACACTTGGGACTGTTGGTGTTCATTTAACTTCAGGTGGTTGCATACTATGTTAGGTTATAGCACTATGTTCATAATCTCTTTTTTAGAATCTTGCAATGCTTGACTGCTCCTTAGCGCACTTTGTTGAACCTCATAGTCGGTAGGCGTTACTATTCAATTCTTGCTAGGGACTAGCAAGGTCCAGGCTGGGGGGTGTGTTGGATACATAAAATGCGACAATTATATAGGGTTTTAAGCTCATCAGTGCATGTTTTGCTTTCATTAATGTAGAATAGGTGCTTTTGACATGTTCTACCGTTTTTATGCGTGTGCTGGTTGTTCGATGTCCCGAGCACATTTTCGTAGAGATTTGGTTCCAAAGAATAACTGTAGATCATCGTTTTCGACTACAGACGCTGTTAGAAGGCCCCAGGTAGTTCTAAAGTGAAGAGGTAGGCTGTGGAGAGCGTGAATCAGGTACCACATTAACTGAAATCTTTGGAACCCTGACAACTGCAGAGTACCGGTGCACTTTTTGGTACCCGGTACCACAATAAGCTGATGCCAGGTACCAGCTTATCACGTCTCACGAGGATGTAGAGATGCAATTTAGATCTTGGTGTAAGGGCACGCTCGTCTTTCGATCCCCACTTCGAGATCACTAATGAGGATTTTATTTAAGCCCACTTTAGGGTAGAATTGAGGGAGTTCGGATTCTAGGGTTTTGGTTCTAACCTTTGGTGTGTTTTCTCATATTTTTCTAGTGTTTTCATAGAATATAGTACTTAGTTTTCTTCTGATTTTGAGTTTTTAAGCATTTGTAATCTTTCAGTTGGTTTTATAACTTGGTGTTCATTGAGAGACTCTGTGCTTTTTATATCTCAACCTTGCAATTGAAGTGTTATTTCTCAATTCCCATTTACTAGTAGTGTTCCAGCAATTATGTATCGAATTCGGCTTTGTAGGAGTTAAGCCTCCATGATAGGGGTCTCTTTGATTGGAAACTCACCCCCTTCAAGGTAACAACCCTTAATCCCTCTTTTGTGCTTCAATGGGATTCGTACAATATTTAACACTTATGAAAATTCTTCTAAAACCTTAGTTTTGCATCTTATTGACAACGTGTGAATGAGAGATTCTTGGTACACGTTGTGCTTGATCTCAAATGCAAACTAAGAGTCCAAACAAATCGTCTGAGCAAGCATTTGATATTGTTCAATTATTCTTTGTCTTACAAAAGCTTTTAAAGCACGACAACAACAACAAAATGCTGAGGGAACAATGTCACGACATAGAATTTTATTTTTAAGATAAAGTTTGATGAGAAGGACAGAAAGAATGTCTCAACAGTGAAGAATTATGTCGCGACAATAATTTAAGAGAAGCGCCATGAAGAGAACTTAAGACTGTAGCAACACAGTAGAAGAGTTAATTTATGTCGCCACATTTCAAAATTATGTCGTGACATAAAACAAAGCTAAAGGCTAAGAAATTTTGTCACGACACATAAACTTTATGTCGCAACACAATCAAGAGCAGCAAGAAGGAAACTTTGTTGCAACAAAGTTTTTATGTTGTGACATACCATTCGAGTATTCAAGCTACAAGGCACTAGAGAAATGTCGCGACACAAGACACTCATGTTATGACAATTACAAGACAAATTCAATAGAACTCTATCGCGACATTTTACAACTATGTCATGACATAATTCCAAAAAAAGGCACTGAAGAACGTCGCGACATAACATTGCTAGCCACGACAAAAAGCTGGAGGAAAAACAAAACAATGTCACGACAAAGATGCCATTTGGGCTAGATTTTTAGGGGTCCACAATTTCAACCTCGAAGTGTAGCACATCATTTGAAAATGTATAAATATAAGCACCTAGGACATTGTGCCCAGCTTTCGCCGAACCTGGACTTCTAGGTAGCTAGAGACTCCTTTGTATATTAATTTTTAATTTTTTTTTCTTTTAATTTTTTTCTTTTATTCTTTTTCCGTCAATTTAGTTTAAGTTTAGCTTTCTAGTTAGTTTTTCTAGGATTTGAGCAATGGTTTGGTGAGAAGTTTCGAGCTGGGTTCATTACTGCCTAATTTCAATGAAATTTGGAAATTTTCTAGACTTCATTTATTTCAGTTCATTTGCAATCTCAGTGAATTTCCCAGAACAGTTAGTCACTGTTATTTTAATCCACTTTTGAAAGACTGGGCTTCCTCTAGGAAAGGATCAATGCTAATTATTGTTTTTTGCGCAACTTGAATGAACGTCATAGTTAGAAATCTTGAATTTATTTAATTGGTTTTGTTCTTGAAATTAATTGTTCTGAATATTAGTAGCGTATACCCAGTAAAGGAATGTATCTTGCTCTGATTTCTAGAAGGTCCTCTGAGTGACACATATATAGAGATTCTTGAGAGTATAGAGCAGTTAGTTGGGGGTATGTTAGACTAATATTATGGAACTAATGAACTTTGAAAGATTACTTCGATGGATCACTAACTTACTCATGGTTTGAGGACTAGTTGGATGATGTATCAATGTAGTTTATCAGAGGTTTCTCCTCAGTCTAATAAAAGGATCTTGATCCCATGTTAGCAGAGATCTGATCAAGACGATAGAGAATTTTATCAAATTTGAAGGATGAGATACCAATTAGATTGGAGAAGGTTTGTGTTATTCTGTCTATGGGGGCAAAAATTCTTTAGTCCTAAGAATCGGGTGTGAAGTACTGGAAAGGAAAAATACTCAGATCTTAGAAAGAGGATTATAATTTTCAAGTAACTGATAAGACTCATGTATCTGGAAGGAACATCGATCTCTAATTAGTGAAATGTATGGTGTATCGAGGAATCCAAGCTATACTACATTGCATATTTGACAAATTCATATTTCAAACTAATGGTTGAAATATTGTAATAAAACGATGCAGAAATTGATAATTGCACACTGATCTATTTCCCAGTGTTAACTTACCCAGTTAACTCCAAATCTTAGTATTTTAAATTCTTTATATATAGTTATAGAATTTTAATTAGTCTTACTTTCTCTTAGTTTAAACAAACCACTTTTAAACTTTGGAGTTCAAATAGTAAGGATCTTAAGTAGATTGGGTAATTGATCTTTAGATTTCTCATCACTCCTCATGGGAATGATATCTGGACTTAAATCCACTTTTATTACTTGTATGACCTATACACTTGTAGAGATCTAGACCAAAAAAAATTTCTAAATGAAGCCTTCCCATACAAGCAGACAACATATTTTATAATTTCAGTTTAACAAGTTTTTGGCGCCATTGCTAGGGACTGAATGAACTCCAATTGCAGTGCTAAATCCTTGATCACATATTTTGGTCACTAACAAGTTTTTGGTGCCATTGCCAGGGATTGAATAGTCTTTGGTAGCTGTGTTGAAGATTTGGTTGATCAATTTTGGTATAGTAACAAGTTTATGGCGCCATTGTCGGGGACTTTAATTAGTCTTTGGTAGCAATGTTTGAAAACCGATTAATAAGTTTTTAGCGTCGTTGCCGAGGACTGAATAGTCTTTGGTAGATGTGTTAAAGATTTGGTTGATCAATTTTTGTCTTAATAAGTTTTTGGCGCCGTTGTTGGGGACTTTCGTTAGTCTTTGGTAGCTGTGACAGAAATTTGATACACTAGCATAATATGGTCTTTTAACAAGTTTATGGCGTCGTTGCCGGGGACTTTAGTTAGTCTTTGGTAGTCGTGTTTGAAAATCGGCTAACAAGTTTTTAGCACCGTTGTCGAGGACTGAATAGTCTTTAGTAGCTATGTTGAAGATTTGGTTGATCAATTTTGGTCATAACAAGTTTTTGGCGCCATTGTCGGGGAATTTCCTTAGTCTTTGGTAGCTGTGACAGAAATTTGATACACTAACATAATCTGGTCTATTAACAAGTTTATGCGCCAATACAAGACAAGAATCTATGACACACAAATTCATTAGTGTCAAGACAACCATAAGATCTATGCATTAGTGATCCATAAGCTGACATATAACAAACTAATATATGCTCTTCAGCTTGCAAACTCATCATGTTTGCAAACTAATGACACATAAGCTAAGTTTATGGTTATCTCAATAGCATAAGTTCAAGAGTTTGCACACATAATCCATTTTTGCATTATTTTTGCAAACAACCAGCTAGATTCTATAAGTTGGTTAGCCTTTTCAGCACTCTTTCTTTTGAATGCTCCACAACAAGTTGCATCTATTATCTCCTTAGAGGTGTAATTCATGGCATGGTAAAAGATGTCCATGTGTGTAGTCAGATCAATGCCATATATTGGGCATCTTTTCAGTAACCTCTTGTATCTGTCCCAGGAATTGTAAAGGCTTCATCTTTTCCTTGCTTGAACACAATAATCTCTTATCTTTTCTCCGAAGAAAGAGCATGAGGGAAAAATCTACTCATGTAAGCTTCCACCAGCTCCTCCAAGTTGTTCACTGATCCAATGGGTAGTGACTCAAACCAAGTTGCTGCCACATCTCTCAATGAAAATGGAAAGAGTTGCAGCTTTATCACTTCAGGTCTCACCCCATTTAGATTCACTGTGTTGGTTGTTCTCATAAATCTACCCATGTACTCATTAGGGTCTTCACTGGGATGACCAGTATACTGATGTTGTTGCACCATTATGATAAGAGTTGGCTTTAACTCAAAGTTGTTGGCCTTTATGGCAGGCTGCCTCATAGTAAGATATTCATCTCTGATGACTGATCTCTAGAAATGTTCCACCGTCCTTTGTCTCTAAGGTCACTCAATTACCAAAGCTGGGATGTTCTGATGTGTTTCTTATTGCTCTGCCATGACTGCTAATTCAGCAAATCTTACTTTCTTCAGATTTCTCAGTGTCCTCTCTCTAATTCAGTATCCAATGGCAATAGTTTTGCTTCTGGCTTTTTGTGCATGTGATAAATTTGAAATAGAAATACACTGAGATCATGTGAGATCAATAAATAACATAACTAAGTTATGATATGCTTTCATAAAAGATCAGTAGTTAAGTTAGCTACTGCAGTTAAAACTATTTTTGAAAATTTTTAATAGAAGTTAAAAGAAAAATGTCCAAACTAGCAATTAACTCCTTGGTACGAATATTGATCTTTAAACTTTACATTCATTTCAATCCCCGGCAACTGTGCCATAAAATTGATTTGAACTAATTTATAACATAGACAAAAAACACAATGATTCTTAGCACTGGCACCAAAGATTAGTCAATCCACGACAGTTATGCTAAGAACTTGTTTGACTAGATGCATAAAATCTGCTTTTTGCTTTATAAGTATTGATTTGCAATTAATATTTGGTTTTGATCTGAATCATTGCAAGTGCACAGGTCATTCAAGTAATAAAGTGGATAAAATAAGTCCAGATATCATTCCCACAAGGATTTATTTTTGAAAATCTAAAGATCAACTACCCTCACTACTCAAGATCATCACTATTTGAACATCTAATTTCCTTAAAAATTATATGTCGAAAATAAATTTAATAAAAATATAAAGAAATTATAATAATATATGAATTACAGAGTGTACTGACCTAAAACAACACTGGGAAAGAAATCAGTGTTGTAACCATCCATTACGAGTTTCTAAATAAAATAAGTATGGGACATGAACTTTGAAGTTGTCGAAGCGAGTATTAAACAAATGATTTCTCCTCACTACATTTCACTCTCTAGTTTGCCACATTTCCATCTCTAGACAATGGGTCTAAAAAGCTACTTGTAGGACCTGATCCTCTTTAAGATCTGACTTTTTTTCCTTCTCAGTACTTCATAACCATCTCTTAGGCCTGGAAATTTGCTTGCCCCCTACAAGCCTTCTCCAACATAATTGGTACCTCAGCCATCGAATGAGCCAAGAGAATCCCTCTCATGATTATAATCTCAGCCTTAACGCACAAGATTGAGTTTATTCTTCTCAATTGGGGTGAAACCTCTCAGAATTAAACTATTAGATTAGTAGGTGGATCTTATGCCTCGGGAACACACTCTTGCTATCACCCAGAAGGGAACCTTGAAGTCAGAGGTTAGATCTTCACCAGTGATATATCAGAGTGGTCCAAAGAGTTCATTAGTTCAAACCTTATCAGTGTAATTTACCCCTACATGACTGCTCTTTGCTCTCAGGTAGTCCATGTCTTTGTCACTCGGAGGATTCACGGAATCGAGCAATGATCTGACTCTTTTTGGGTACGAGCAACGATATTCAGAACAACTCAATGTAGGAGTAATATCAATTAAATCACTCCAACTTTCATACCCAAAACAACATTATAACACTACAAACAATAATCCTAATGATAGATTCTTCCCAAAGGCAGCTGAGCCTCTCAAATCTGGATCACAAATGACAATGACTAGTTGAGCAAACAAATTCATTGAAATTGTAATCAAAACTAAAGAAAAATGAACTTTAGAAAAATTGCCAGATTCCATTTAAATTCAAACATAAATTTAAGCTTTGATTTACATTCATCCAGCTCTGAATCCCAATTCAGATCACTACTCTAATCTGAAAGAATAAAACTAAATCTAGAAAACAAACTAAAAATAGAAAAGTAAAAAAAAAAAAAAAAACAAGAAATATATACAATGAGACTTGACTCTCCCCAAGCACATAGACTTAGTGAAAATCCATTTGGAAGCTACACACTATTCCCTAAGAGCTACTATTTATAGGCTCAGGTCTTAGTCCTTAAAAACAAGGTGAGAATCACGTACTTCGAAAAGCCTAGAAATTTTGCCCTAGCTGCTGATGTCATCGTAATGTCGCGACATCAGAGTTGTCAATGTCGTGGATTGCATTTGATGTAGCTACATTGAAAGTCTGCTAGGCAATTCTCAATTTCCAGTGGTAAATCAATGTCGTGAAGATGTCACGACATCGAAATGCAGTATTGTAGATTTACTCTAATGTCGCGACATTGCTTTTGCATGTTAAGGGTACTTTCTTCTGTTGCGACACTGCATTTTAGCTCTTTCTACTTCAGTTGATGTCGAGACATTAAGCTAGTGTCGCGACATTGGCTCTTCAGTGTTTTAACTTGGATTCTTAGGTTTGATGTAGCGACATTGCATTAGTTCTCTTTTCTGATGTTGTGACATTTAGTTAATTTCACGACACTTATTTGATGTCACGACATTGTTAATTGATGTCTTTACTCTTATATTCTTACCCTGATGTCATGACATTGCTTGTAGTTCCCTTGTTGATGTCGTGACATTGCCTCCACTGTTCTGATAATTTGAGCTGATGTCGCGACATTGGTCACTTAACTTCAACCTTTACCACCTTAAGCGGATGTCACAACATTGCCTGTTAGTTCTATTGTTGATGTCGTGACATTACATTGATGTCTCAATGGTGTCGTGGCGATGTTGATGAGTCCTAAACTCATCTATTTTTAATCCATTTTTCTGGCATATTTCTAGAAGTTTATGATTCGGTTTTATGCTGAATTATGGAATATTCACCAACTTTTTTTTTTGCAAGTTTTAAATGAAAATGAGATAATTCCAGTAAGAAAAGCAAAAAATTGGACAGAGCAGAATTCTCTATCGCAACACAGTTTCAAAATGTCGTGATAAAATCCTAATAGAACCAGCAGGAGTTATGTTGCAACAGGGATCAAGCTGAACTCAAGCCAAAAATGAAGACTGTGGCGACATAATTTTAGGTAGACTGATTGATTTTTGTCGTGACAATGGATTTTTATGTCGCGACAAAGCTGGAGAAGTTCATAAAGAAGAATGTTGCGACATTCCTTACTCTGTCGCGACACTGATCAAGCACTTGGCAATGAAACTCATGTTACGACATCTCACAACTCTGTCACGACAAAAATATTTGAAGATAGCAGAAAAGCTCTCTCGCGAGAAAATACAACTATGTTGCGACACAAAATCCATAGTCAACAATGAAGGGTAAGAAGACTTTGTAGTGACAGAGAATTTTTAAGCCGCGACAAACACAACATGAGGTTGAAGTAAACTCTATTGCGATAAAGATGGTTACTGTCACAACATAAGTTAAGAAGAATCACAAGAATCTTATGTTGCAACTCAGAAACTTATGTTGCGACACAGTTAAGAAAACAAGACAAAAATCTCTATTGCGACAATAAAAATTGCTGAGTAAGAGATTTCATTTGTGACAGAGAAGCTTTATGTCGCGACAAAAAATGGAAGAGAATAAGACCAACCAAGACAAGTATGTCGTGACAAAGACTTTAATGTTGCAACAAACAGTTCAGCCAACGACCAGGATCAAAGATGATTATGTCACAACAAAGAAAAAGTCTATTGCGACAACAGACCTAGGCAGCTGTGAGAAACTCTGTCGCGACAATATTTTACTCAATTGTGACAAAGGTTGAAAAGAACCACAAGAAGAATGTCGCAACACTCTTTACTATGTAGCGACAATGAATGAAGAACTCAAGGCAGTTTGTTACAATAATGGGAAGCTAGGTCGGGACATAAAAGAAATCAGAAGACTCAGAAACTCTATCATGACACAAAAATTCTATGTTGTGACAAGGCAATGCAGTAGAAGGAAACTCAGTCGCGATAAAGAATTTTGTTGTTGCGACATACTATTCAAGTATTCAAGCTGTAAGGTATCTAAGAATTGTCGTGACACAAGAAACTCTAGTCGCGACGTAAACCAAAAAACCTCAACATAATTCAAGAAGAAAGCATAAAAATATGTCGTTGTATAATTCAAGAAGAAAGCATAAAAATTATGTCGCGACAGAATTCAAGAAGAAAGCATAAAAATATGTCGCGACACACACTGCATGCCACGATAAGATGTCGAGCGATATAGATGAAAGCTATGTTGCGACAGAATTTTCTATGTCGTGACATAATTTTCTATCATCAGCGATAAAGCACTAATTGAAATTTCAGAATTTTTTGGCTGGATCCACGATTTGTGCCTTGAGAGGTACAATACATTGTTGAAAATACATAAATAAACGCATCCTAGGGAGCGTAGCGCAACTTTAGCCAAACGGGGAACCTGGGTATTGGAGACTCTTGTATGTGTTTCTTTTCTTTTGTTTAGTTTTTAGATTAGCATTTTAGCTAGTTCTTTTTGGGATTGAACAGTAATCTGGTGTGAAGTTTCGAGTTGGGTTCGCTGTAAAATTATGTTTTTTATTTTTGTCTGATTAAATGAATTTTGAAATTTTCTCGAGTTCATTTTTTTCAGTTCGTTTGCAATTTCAGTGAATTTACCTGATCAGTTAGTCATTGTAATTTGTGATCCAGCTTTGAAAAACTGAGCTCCATCTGTGAATGGATCGATGTTGATTATTATTTTCTACTCAACTTGAAAGAAGGTCACAGTTCGAATGTTTGGATTTATTTAATTGGTATTGTTATTGAAGTTACTGGTTCAGAATATTTGTAGCGTCTTTGAGAAAGAGCGTATCTTACTCACAATTTTAGGAAGCCCTCACGGTATTATACGAGATGGAGATTCACGAGTGTGGAGTAATTACTTGGGGGTATGTTAGACTAATATTATGTGACTACTAAACTTTGTAGATCACTTAGATAGATCACTAACTTATTCATGGAGTGAGAATAGTTGGATGATGTATCAATTTAATTGATCAGAGGTTGCTTCTCAATCTGATGAGAGGATCTTGATCCCGTGTTAGCATAGATCTAATCAAGGAAATGGAGAATCTTATCAAATTCAATGGATGAGTTACTAATTATATTGGAGAAGGCTTGCAATATCCTATTTAAAGGATCAAGAAGTCTTCTGTCCTAAGAAATGGGAATGAAGTCACGAAAGTAAAAAACACTTGATCATAGAGAAAAAGGTTTCTATACTACAATTAGCCAAGATTGGGCAAGCGTATCGAAAAGATGTGAAGGAATATGGATCTCTAATGTAGTAAATATGGTTTATGGAAAATCGAGCTATACAGCACATCCAATAAGGTTAGATTTCAAACTAATGACTGAACTATGTTGAAGAAGTAATCTGAAATTCATGGTAGTACATTGATCTATTTCCCAGTGTTACTTTACACAGTGAACTTTCCAATCCATTTATTTTAATTCTTTACATGTAGTGATAGAATTTTATCTAGTTTTTTTTCCTTTAGCTTTAGTTTAAAACCCAATCATTCTGTTTTGAAGTGCAAATATTAGGATCTTGGGTAGATGGGGTACTTGATCTTTAGTTTATCATCAATCTCATGAATGATATCTGGACTTAAATCTATTTATTACGCCATGTGACCTATGCACTTGCAATAGTTGGGCCAAGTCAATTTTAATGATCCTTTTTAAAAAAGGCTGTGACTTATATTTTATCTATAAAAATTTAGTCAAACAGAAGTTTTTATGGCATTTCCTTGGGCTAGAAAGTCTTTTACACAGATGGAATTGCCCCAATTATCATCAATTTGGTTTATGTTTAAAAGCGTCATTAAGTTTTGGTGTCGTTTCCAAGGACTAAATAAAGTCATTGGTAGTTTTGTATTTGAAATTTGGTTAAACACATACGATTTGGTCTAATGGTTGGCGCCATTCTAGGGGACTATATAAAGTCATTGGTAGTTGTGTTAAAATTTTGGTTGAACACATACAGTAAATCAGATGTATACATAACATTATTATTAACTTCTCAGAATTTGCTTTGATCTAATGTCACGACATTGCTGATGTCGCCTTGGCGGCTGGCGTGATACCCACTGGTGGGGGCGTGCGATCTTAGCATGCGTGCTGGTATCTCCGCGACGCCGTCGGGTTGATAACACCATGACAATCGCGCTAATGTTAGGCGATGAGGTTCTGATGTCGCATTAGCATTTTCAGTTCTTCTTCTTTATGACCAATGTGAAGTGACCTCGCAACATTAGATGTTGATATAGCTCACCGCTATGTTGCTTTTGATGTCGCGACATTGAGTTGTGTTGTCGCGGCATTGACTTGATATCCTAACAATGTCGTTATGATGTCGCAACATTGGCATATCTCTACATTTCCCTTTTCAGCTGATGTCGTGGCTATGTCGCAACATTGTAGTAGTGTCAAGACGTCCACATAATGTCACGACACTGGAAATCTATGTCGCAACATTGGCCCCTTTTTTGCACAATGCTGATTTCTGCTCCTTTTTATGCTGAATTCTGCTTCTTTTCTTTAATTTCATGCAAAACATAAATCTGAGTGAAAGCTCCATGATTTTACACTAAACTAAACTTTTAAGTTTGAAATACACTTGAAAATTGGGTTTAAAAATAGATGAGTTTCAGACTCATCAATGTGTCGAGGATCGACTAGCTTGATTTGTTGGGTTGAGCACTCCAAATTTCCTCGAGAGGGAGCACACAGATATATGGGCAGTCCTTGCAGGGTACTGAGATACAGATGATTTTGTTCTGGACCACTGAGTTATTACTGAGATGGATTGGGTGATGGATGTTGAGCTCGAGATCGCTCTTATAGTATTTTGGAGACTTTCCATACTAGGGCATATTTCCCCATCTTGAGAGTATCAAATTCATAGCAGGAGTGATTGATTGGGTTTCCCTATGGACACTTCATCATATTTTTTAGCTTGATGTCATTCTGTAACAGGGCAAATGATCAGCATCTCACTATTCTCTGTTGTGTATTTCAGATGTTAGGGTGGTGGTCGCATATTTGAGTCGGACAGAGTTTTTATTCATGTCTTATTTGCAGATAGAGCATTGATAGTCTGAGTGACTTTTCAGCATTCAGGTTTCATGTTTGGATTTGCCATCAAGGCACTATTGTGGAATGCAAATTTCGACATCATCCAAGTTTGATCTTTATAGATACACTCAAACATGAGTTTTTAGCTTTCTATTGATGTAGAGTATGATAGATGTTGTCACGCCCCGATTTCCGGGTCCGACCCGACATGGATCTCGAACCGAGTCCGACGGAGACCAGATCATCGACTCTTACCTGATTTTTTTTTTTTTTTTTTTTTAGCCAAATTATACCTGTGGGTATGGCCCACATATTATAACATAATCAATAATGACCTATACATTTACTGAGTCCCATTTACAAATACAAAACTTTACACTTTTACAATTACAAATCATAGCACGGAACTCATGTAGTGAACTCCTCATAAGTGTGTGTTAGCCTGCATCAGATGGATGTTTGCTGGATGTCTTCACTGCATCACACGGATTAAAACTCCGTGCTAAGCTTTACGCTTTAAAGGGAAAACATTTCTTATATAGAAACACATGCATATACACAATTATAATAAGTGTATAACCATAATATAATGAATTTCATGCATTCATATCATGGACTTATATGCTACTTATGCTTATCACAGCTTATGTTCATACGGACTCCCGTAGGAGTTACAAGAACTTATCTTATGCTACGGAGTTTAACTTATTCGGAGGTACCCGTAGGTACCACAGAGATTACGGAACGTATACTGGTATTTCGGAGCACATACTTGTCTTACGGAACTTATACTGGTCTTACGGAACTTATACTGGTCTTACGGAACTTATACTGTCTTACGGAGCATATACTTATCTTACGGATACGAGAGTACCCTTAGGTACTACTGGACTTATACTCGTTTTATCGATACACTACCGTAGGTACCATCGGGATTCTATACTTAATTTGCGTAATCCTGTACTTGCTTTACCGACACGAGTACCCGCGGGTAATACATAACTTATACTTATGTTATCGTAGACAAGAGTACCCTTGGGTACTATGTAATCCTGATCAAATACTAGAGTACCCATAGGTACTGGGCGTAACTTTAATCGAATACAGGAGTACCCGTAGGTACTACGTAATCCTAAGGCAGATGCACTTAATCGTGAGACGGAACTTATCTCGGGAGCATGTGACTTATCGATACAGGAGTACCTGTGAGGTACTCATCGAACTTGTTCAGATACTGAGTACCCGTAAGGTACTGGCTGTGACTGAATCAAAGATGTGACTTATTCAGATACATGAGTACCCGTAGGTACTACAGGACTTATTCAAATACAAGAGTACCCTTAGGTACTACGGAACTTATCAGATCAGGACTTATTCAGAGACAGGAGTTAATCAGAGACAGGAGTACCCATAGGTACTACAGAACTAAATCAGAGACAGAACAGAACTTAATTAAATACAGGAGTACCCGTAGGTACTACAGAACATTTTCAAATACAGGAGTACCCTTAGGTACTACAGAGCTTAATCGAGACGGAGTACCTGTGAGGGTACCATGTAACTTATTCAAAATGTGATTCTATCAGATAATAGAGCACCAGGTAGCTACGAACTTATGACGTAACTTATCGATGCGTGAGTACCAGAGGTACTACAGATTCTATACAAGAGACAGGACTTATCGATAATGTGTGGAGTTACCGATACGTAATCCATTTGTATATATACCCGTAAGTACTACTTCTGAACTTAATCAAATACGTATACCCGTAGGTACTACGAAACTTATCGATCATCGGGATACAGAGCAAATTTCTAGGTACTACAGAACTTATTCAGATCAAGACAGAACTTACTCATATACAGGAGTACCCATAGGTACTACGGAACTTATCAGATCAGGAGTACCCGTAGGTACTAAGGTGACTTAATCGAGACAGACTTGGATCGTAAATGAGTTAATCAGAGACAGGAGCCCAGGTACTACGTAACATTTTCGCATACGTGAGCACCGTGAGGTACCTGGGCTGTGCAGCTTAATCGGGAGACAGGAGTACCCGTGAGGTACTGGGCGTAACTTATTCGGGATACAGGAGTACCCGTAGGTACTACAGGACTTAATGAAATACAGGAGTACCCGTAGGTACTACATAACATTTTCGTGATGTAGAGTACCCGTAGGTACTACAGAGCTTAATCGGGAGATGAGTACCCGTAGGTACTCAGACTTATCAAATACAGGAGTACCAGAGGTACTAAGGTGACGCATCGATACGCTCAAATCTTTACTCTTATTCTTATTCAAAGGTCTTATCATATGTCCGTCTCACTATCTGTACTAATTATAAGAAATGAGCAGATTACAACAAGTGTTCGGCGTACGACATAAAGATCGGGTGCCATAGCACCCGCAGAGTACCGGCATCGAATAAGAGTGTCGAGCACTAATCGCATTGTGGAGTGCCGTAGCACTAATCAGGAGTACCGAGGTACTAATCAGGAGTGCCAGAGCACTAATCAGGACGCCCACTCATTCATTCTTTGGTCCTAGGTAGTCATATGATCATATATCTTTCATATATTCTTGTTCCTCTATGAATCATCTTTACTCAGAAATTGGAATCATTCAAATCGGATCATCCAAACTCAAGTTATGGCATTTTCATGCCAACTAGTCGGTTTACCGATTTTACCGAGGGACAATTTAAAATATTTACTTTCCAATGCCTTGTATCAATATTTGACACTGGATCTTTGCACTCCTTTAACGTTAAGGTGCTAAGGGTTCTATTCCAACTGGAATTCAATTCGAGCACTGAAATCTCGAAGTTACGCCCAAACATCCCGGACTTCTATCTTCAAAGTCGGAACTAGAATTTTTCTTTCACATGGCCCCACTTTGAGTGGTCTCTTGGGCCACTTAGATCAGATTTTGCGCTTCCTTCTCTCTTTAAGTTTGTTCTCCTTGTGCTCATTTTACGTAGCCACTGAATCACTCAAACTCGGATAAGAAATGAGGAATTAATGGCACAAATACGAAAATCGGTCTAGTGAGGAAAACTGCAACAAGTCAGACCGTACAAGCCTGTCAGACTCGTACAACTGGCCAAAAATGACCGTAACATTGCTGTACCGGTACAAGTTCAAATTGTACTACAAGTTCCGAAAGTGCCCGTAATGTGTGTTTTTCCCATTTTTCCATACTTTTGAACCCCAATCAACTCTATACCTCATAAACACTTCCAAATGACACATCAAAACCATTTCGATCTAATCTTAAATTCTTTTCTATTCAATTCCTCCTTCAATACTTATCTTAGTTCAAAACTTATCATGAATTATTTCAAAACCTATTTCATTATGGGTTACAACTCATACACAAATCAAACTCAAGGATTTGTTAGGATTTGTTCTAAACCCTAATTCAATTACTCACCACTATGAATTCATCCTCAAAGAGAGGATTTCATGAGCTTTCAGGCCATATATGGGGTTTTACCTTAATTTTACTTGGCCATCATTTTTGGGTTAAAATGAAACCCTAGCAAAACCCCATGTTTGGGGACAAACTACTAACCAACCAAGCATGACAATTCATACATAATCTCTTAGAATCCATAGCCAAAGTTAGTTTCATACTCTTACTTGGATCTTACTTAACCCTCCTTCTTCCTCTTCTCTTCTTCCTCTTCTTCTCCCCTTCTCTCTTCTACGTTCTCCTCAATTTGAGACCAAATTGGTCTTTAAATACCATGGATTTGATAAGGCCATGCTCGGGGCTCCTTAAATAAAAAAACCCATTTTGGGTTAACTTTCTTATTTGGCAAAATAGTCCTTCAATTCTTGGCCATTTATAGTTCAATTCCCTTTTATTTTATTTCCTCGTCCCTCAAGTCTTCACATTAGACTTTTAAGCCCCTTTTGGACCACTACAAATTGTCCTTAAGTTTGGTAACTTTTCGGGTCTCTTGTTCCCAAGCCGATTTAACTCGTGAAATGGGCCAATTAGCTTACAAAATACTCCACATGTCGAAACGATCAGGTATATTTCCTCGGTGTTACAATTCTTCTTATAAGAATTTCGTCCTCGAAATTCACACTCTAGCATGTGCTTGCTCTATATCATATCCTTTCTTTCATATCTTTACGTAGTTGAGCGTGACTCACTGAGCTATCAAAGCCCACGTAACTACATCTCTTTCTTAATCTTTCGCAGTCGGATTGGTACTGATTCATTTTAGTCAAGATATGACAGACATCTCAGACAGCCAACACATTACTATGGAGGTGCATCCTTAATCTGAGACTTTTCCAGAAACGCCTAAACCTAGGCTATGATACCACTTGTCACGCCCGACACTTCCGGTCCACCCGACATGGATCCGAACCGAGTCCGGGGAAGCGACGATAATCGGGACTCTTTACCTGATTTTTTTTTTTAGCTACATACCTGTGGGTATGGCCTACATATATTATAACATAATCACAATGACCTATACATTTACCGAGTCCCATTTACAAATACAAACTTTACACTTTACAATTACAAATCGTAGCACGGAACCTACATGTAGTGAACCCTTACAAGTGTAAAAGGCCTACCAGATGGATGTTTGGCCGACATGTCTTCACCGTACCTACACGGATTAAAAACCCGTAAGCACAAGTGTATAACCATACGTATATCGAAATTTCCCATGCATTCATATCATGGACTTATAAGCACTTATGCTTATCACGCTTATGTTCACACGGATCGTAGGAGTTACAGAACTTATGCTTTTGCTATGAAGTTTAACTTATTCGGAGGTACCCGTAGGTACCACAGAGATTACGGAACGTATACTGGTATTTCGGAGCACATACTTGTCTTACGGAACTTATACTGGTCTTACGAACTTATAATCGGCTCCACGGAACTTATAATGTCTACGGAGCATATACTTATCTTACGGATACTAGAGTACCCTTAGGTACTACCGGACTTATACTGCTTTATCGATACTGAGTACCTGTGAGGTACTAACGGACTTATACGAATTTGGCGTAATCCTGCACTCGCTTTTACCGATACAAGAGTACCCGTGGTAATACAGAACTTATACTTATGTTACTGAGACAAGAGTACCCTTGGGTACTATAGAACTTGATGAAAAACGAGAGTACCCATAGGTACTAAGGTAGAACTTAATCATCATGTGAGTACCCGTAGGTACTACGTAACTTAAGGTGACATGACTTAATCAGAGACGAACTTTATTCGGGATATTGTGACTTATCAGATACTGTGAGTACTGTGAGGTACTACTGAACTTGTTCAGATACAGGAGTACCAGAAGGTACTACAGGACTTAATCAAAGACAGGACTTATTCAGATACATGAGTACCCGTAGGTACTACAGGACTTATTCAAATACAAGAGCACTTCTTAGTACTACTAACTTATCGCATCAGACTTATTCAGAGACAAGAGTTAATCAGAGACAGGAGTACCCATAGGTACTACAGAACTAAATCAGAGACAGAACATAACTTAATTAAATACAGGAGTACCCGTAGGTACTACAGAACATTTTCAGATACAGGAGTACCCGTAGGTACTACAGAGCTTAATCAGAGACGGGAGTACCCGTAGGTACTACAGAACTTATTCAGAAACAGGACTTATCAGATACAGGAGTACCCGTAGGTACTACGAAACTTATACAGAGACAGAACTTATCAGATACAGGAGTACCCGTAGGTACTACAGATTTATACTGGTGCAGACAGATTTATCGTGATACAGAGTTAATGTGATACGTGACTTATCGATATTGTGAGTACCCGTAAGTACTACTAACTTAATCAAATACGTATACCCGTGAGGTACTACTTAAACTTATCGATCATCGTGATACAGGAGTACCCTAGGGTACTACGTAATCCTATTCGCATACAAGACAGTAACTTTCATACATAGGAGTGGCACCGTAGGTACTACGGAACTTATCAGATCAGGAGTACCCGTAGGTACTACAGGACTTAATCAGAGACAGGACTTGATCAGAAACAGGAGTTAATCAGAGACAGGAGTACCCATAGGTACTACAGAACATTTTCAGATACAGGAGTACCCGTAGGTACTACAGAGCTTAATCAGAGACGTATACCCAGAGGTACTACGTAACTTATTCAGATACGAGTACCCGTAGGTACTACAGACTTAATGAAATACAGAGTACCCGTGAGGTACTACGTAACATTTTCGTATACGTGAGTACCCGTAGGGTACCATGCAGCTTAATCGTGAGAAAGGAGCACCCGTAGGTACTACAGACTTATCGAGCAAAGGAGGCCCGTGAGGTAGTTACTACAAGACGACGATAATGCCTCGCATCTTTACTCTTATTCTTTATTTAGTGTCTTATCATATGTCCGTCTCGACTATCTAGACCAATTATAAGTGAAATGAGTAGGACGTGAAGACAATAAGTAAATTCAAGGTACGACATAAAGATCGGGTGCCATAGCACCAGCTAGAGTACCGGCATCGGTCAGAGTGCCGTGAGCACTAATCGCACGTGAGTGCCGTGGCACTAATCAAGAGTACCGAGGTACTAATCAGGAGTGCCGGAGCACTAATCAGGACGTCCACTCATTCATTCTTTGGTCCTAGGTAGTCATATGATTATTTATCTTTCATATATTCTTGTTCCTCTATGAATCATCTTTACTTAGAAATTGGAATCATTCAAATCGGATCATCCAAACTCAAGTTATGGCATTTTCATGCCAACTAGTCGGTTTACCGATTTTACCGAGGGACAATTTAAAATATTTATTTTCCAATTCCTTGTATCGATATTTGACACTGGATCTTTGCACTCCTTTAACGTTAAGGTGCTAAGGGTTCTATTCCAACTGGAATCACCCAATTCGGAGCACTGAAACTCGAGTTACGTCCGAAACATCCCGGACTTCTCTATGTTCAAAGCTGGAACCAGAATTTTTCGTATTACTACTTCACTGTGAGTGAATTTTTTTGGCCACTTAGGATCAGATTTGGCGATTCTTCTCTTAATTTTGGTTCTCCTTGAAGTCTATTTTACGAGCCACTTGAATCACTCAAATCGATAAGAAAATGAGGAATTTATGGCCAAAATATCGAAAACTCGGTCGAAAGAGGAAACCGTAACAAGTTGTACTGAGACAAGCTCAAGTTGTACTGGTACAACTTGCCAAAAATGACCAGAACATAGTTGTACCGTACAAGTTCAAATTGTACTGGCAAGTCTCCAAAGTTCCCTGTGCACGTGTGTTTTTCTCCCATTTTTCCATACTTTGAACCCCAATCAACTCTATACCTCATAAACACTTCAAACACACATCAAAACCATTTCTAATTCACCTTGGAATCTCTTTTCTATTCAATTCCTCCTTCAATACTTATCTTAGTTCAAAAACTTATCATGAATTACTTCAAAACCCATTCCATTATGGGTTACAACTCATACACAAATCAAACTCAAGGATTTGTTAGGATTTATTCTAAACCCTAATTCAATTACTCTCAATTAACCATGAATTCATCCTCAAAGAGAGGATTTCATGGAGCTTCTCAAGCATATGGTTTTACCCACCTTACTTGCCATCATTTTTGGTTAAAATGAAACCCTAGCAAAACCTCATGTTTGGGGACAAACTACTAACCAACCAAGCATGACACCATACATAATCTCTTAGAATCCATAGCCAAAGGTTTCCATACCCGCTCGATCTCGTCTCGAATCCTCCTTCTTCCTCTTCTTCTTCCTCTTCTTCTCCCCTTCTTTCTCTGGTGTTCTCCCCCAATTTGAGACCAAATTGGTCTTTAAATCCCATGGATTTGATAAGGCCATGTTTCGCTCTTAAATAAAACCCATTTTGGGTTAATCTTTCTTTATTTGCAAAATAGTCCTTCAATTCTTGGCCATTTATAGCTCAATTTTATTTTATTTTTGCCTCAAGTCTTTCACATTAGACTTTTAAGCCCCTGACCAATTACAAAATTGTCCTTAAGTTTGGTAACTTTCTGGTCTCTGTTTCGTTTTTCATTTAACTCGCGAAACAAACTAAATTAGCTACAAATACTCCTAAACATGTCGAAAACGACTAGGGTATATTTCGGGGTGTTACAGATGTGGTGACATGCTTGATCATCATTCGACAATGGGGCATACCCCTACTTCAGATTATCATGACTTTGTTGATTTCATGGTCACTTGATCCATCTGTTGTCAGGAGTTACTATACTAGCATACCCTATCTAGAGATTATTCTCATATTTTGTTTGATGACGGTTGGCACCACCATACTCTACCCAACCCAGAGGTCGAACCATGACCTGAGGACGCGGTCCTCAGTCTTTTTTTTTTTTTTTTTTCCAAATACTCAATGAAAATATATATACGTAAATACCACTTTAACATAAAGGGGGCCCATCATTTGACCACAAAATTTTTCATTCGATATCGTACTCTGCTCATTTGTCCATTCTCCCACCTTACATAATACATTATTAGCTATTTTCAATATCCATATATTTAAAAAATATAATTAGAGTTCAATTTTCATAATAGTGTTTGTACAAAATGAGTCGAATAATTTCATGTATCCATGTGATAAAGCTTTACTTATCTTCCATGTGACTTTGACGATGACTCTGATTCACTGTGGTCTACGTCTTCGTACCTATTCACTCGATCCTTGCGCAATGATAAAAGCAATGGGCTAAGCATTTTCACGCTTAGTGGTTCTATATAGTACTCTCTTCCATTTCAGTTTAAGTCAAATCATGTAATTTTTCTACACCATGCTTTTGAATATTTTTTAATGATCAATGCAAATACAATACATATATTCATTTCATATACAATCATTTACAGTTCATTGATCATTCCAAATATGCACTTTCATATGCAATAAATCATTCAAAACACAAATCATGCATTTCACAAATAGTCTTATCATTTTACCCTTAAACGAATTTAACCTATGCTTTCGGTGCACATTGCAGACTAGACAAAAGGTCTGCAATTTATACAAGTCCTAGGCAGTGACTCAAGCTAAGGACTCTCAGCATAGAAAGTTGATTGATCCAAGTAGGTATGCTCCTAAAACGATTCCCATTTAGATGTAATTCTATCAAAGATGACAAGCGCCAAATTTCACTAGGGATTCCTTCTTCATCTATTTTGCAGTAAATCATATATAATACTTGTAACAAGTACAAGGAGCATAAACCGGACAAAGAAAGCAATTGGCAACACCTTGAATTTAAGCCACTAGCATAAAGAAACTTCAAGCTTTTCAGCCTCCTGGTTTTGGCCAATTTGTCGAGGTTTATAGCATTAATTGACATTGAAGTCTCAAAGCATAGATTACAAATACTTTCGGTGAAGTTCTTGGCAACCTTGTAGATTTAAAATTTCAAGCCTATTTAAATGTTCAATTGATGAGGGTAGCTCTTCTATAGTCGTTTTGTCCAGGTGAAGCTCCCTTAACTTTTCCATATTTTTCAAGACTAGCGGAAGCGTTGTAGTTGCGAACAGTTAGAGCAAAAGAGAGATTTTAGGGATTTCAACTCCTAATTGCTGGCTAGAAGACTCTCAAGGTTTTTACAGTCTCACAAACATTAGTTATCGAAAAAATTATCAACACACATATAAGTGTTGGGTAGTTGGTTGATTAGTGACCAAACAAAAACTTATGGTTTCCACATTCCTCTTGTCAAGCTGACTAACATCCCTATCCTAGTTAGATCATCGTAAGCATATATTGGTTGGAGCCTACATTTGAGCACCTTCTAATTTTTTGAAGGGGCCGAAAATTGAGCTTTCAGAGACATGAATTGATTGGAGAGAGAACATCTCTCCATCATAACAACCTTGGGATACAATGTCACCCACATTTGTTGTTCCGACGACGCACCTCCATTATGGTAGGATTTACAAATGGTACCAAAATGGAGATCTTGCCTAAACATGGGAGGAGATCCATATTCATCACCAAAGATCAATACGCACGCTAACTCAATGGTTAATGGATATTGAGAATCAAGAAAATCCTCAGATGCATTCATGGATTCTTCACCAAATTCAATCTCAATCTCAGATTTGTGTGCATAATGCCTTTCAAGTATGTCCACACATCAATCAATTGGAACATAAACACAACATACAACAACCCCCAAGAATTTATTATTTTCATACCAAACTTTTAGCTTTATATATATATATATATATATATATATATATATATATATATATATATATATATATATATATAGATCCCTCTTCAGATTCCTTATCCACTCCAAAATCCTACTGCTTCCTTGAACGACTATACAAATTCCTTGGCTATGGTAGCTAGAAAAAGTGAGGAATACCTTTATCTGAACTTCTATTATATTCCAATACCTGCAAAGAACGACAAGGTAAATCAGTTTTTGTTAAATTAGTACCCATTTTTAACATTATTTGATATGTGGTGTGTTGGATCAACTCAATATCTCTATTAGTTGACTAATAATACACTAACATGGAAGTGAGTGACAAGATTAAGTACTACACACAAAATAAAAATTAGAAAGTTCAAGCGTGTAAGGAAATTAAAGTGTTTCCAAACTAATATTGCACCTAAAACCAAACTTCCAATAGAAAGAAAAGTAGGTTTCTTAGTTTCCTTGGCATTTCTCTAGAATCTAAATGAATAATTCCATAATAAATAAAGAACATAATAGGCCAGAAATGTAGATTGCTAAATTTTACTATGAAAAATTGCAATGATATAATATTTGAGAAATTAAAAAAAAAAAAACATAAGCTTTACTAGAAATTGATAATAAGTGTTGGGCTTGAGATTGTCTATATCTTCATCCCTAGCATTCGTCGAAAATCCAAATTCATGAATATTTGAAGGATCAAGCTTGAAGCCCCTGGAAGAACTAGGATGAAGTTAAGACTAAGGCCGTCCCATAGTGTTGGGATGAGTGAGACTTGGTGAGTATGGACTAAGGTCATAACTTACATAGGACGCAAGTTAGTTCTAGAGCTATGGAGGCCAAGTTAATTGGGGAGCAGTAACCTATGGGCCTGAGATCTTTAGGAAAGTTGATAAAGATGAAATCAAAATCATTTAGGCAATCGGATAAAGATCAAATCAAGAAGTTATGATTTTCTAAGCTATCAAACCAAAATTGGAATCAAATAAGGATTCTATTATGAAGAGGATTCTTAAGCAACAAGTTTCCTATTTACACAGTGATAGCTTAAAGGAAAGTACAAACAATTCAAGGTAGGCTTGAAGTCATATTAGGATAATGATCTAACCTTATATAATATTCAAAAATTGAATACATATGGCTATATATTTAGGACTTTGGAAGATGCTCAGAACAGATTTTTAGGAGCAGAGCTTAAAGAAGAACAAGCGAAGTCCGGATGTGCTGAAGGTGTGCAGAGTACAAATACTAAGTTGAGGTATTGCACATTAAAAACCTTTCATGTCTAGTGAAAGATGATGGTTCTTATTTTCTTCATCTTATTTTGATGTATTATGGGTTATGAGTATGCGATGTTGTAGAGAGGGGAATGGAGTAAGTTCATTCTGAATTCTACTAGGAGTGATTAGGTTTCAAGAAGGCCATGTGTAAAGAGGGAGTCTTCTACCACATAAGACTAATTGTAAACCTTGAATTAGATTAGGGGAAATCCTTGCATCTGAGCATAGCCCCATGGACATAGGCAGGTTTCCGAACCATGTAAAATTGTGTGTACCTTTATCTTATTCCAAAATATATCACATTTGCTCTGCACGCACTAAATCCTGAGAAATTCGTATACGATAATAGTACGAACGAAATTACAGTTCGAACAAAATCATAGTCTAAACATTAAAGACTGTGACTTGAATTTGCCTGGAAATTATATATATTGAGTGGTATCGGAGCGAGGTCAACTTTAAAGTTATTGAGTGAGATTTGTGTTTACACTAACTAATTGTGTATGAGTATCAAATGGATTTGATGAAAGAGGGTGATTCTACTGGTCGTCCTCCTCTTCTTTATAGGACAAACTATGGTTACTGGAAAGCAAGGATGCATGCCTTCATAAAACTAATTGATGAAAAGGCATGGAGATCAGTTCTACATGGATGGAAGTCGCTACCCAAGCAAATCTTTGAAGGAAAACTATCACAGGGACGGCGGGGTGGTTTTGATATGCCTTTTCGCCCAACTCATAGGCTCTAAATCACGATCATCAACGGTGTTGATCCCTCCTGATATAAGATGATCTCCACCGCGAAGTAGCCAAGGAAGCATGGGACATTCTTCGTCCATTTGAAGGAACAAAGCGGTTGTGAATCAGTTAAGAATTACTTCTGAGTGAAATTAAAACTTATGAATGAGTGAGGAAGAGACTATTGGTGACTTTAAGTGGGAAGTGTGCAACATAGCCAATGAATCGTTTGCTATTGGGGAAAGATTCCCGAAAGGAAGCTTGTGAAAAAAAAAAAAAAAAAAAACTGGAGTCCTGCCACCTAGGTTTGCATCTGAAGGCAACATCGATAAGGAGGCAAAATTTGAAAATGATGAGACTTGAAGAATTGATAGGGTCTCTACTCACGTTTGAAATAGAAATGAATGAAGAGTCCAAGGAAAAAAGGAAAATTGTGGAACTAAGGGCTGAGTCCGAACTACCTATTGAAGAAGGGAATGAACTTTTAGAATCTATAGCCTTGCTGTCAAAGAATTTTGAAAGAGCTATAAAAAGGTTGAATGCTCAGTCAAAAGGTATCCCTCAAACTCGAAAGGAGACAAGGATCAAGAATGTCAACCCATTGCTTTAGCAGCCATAACATCTAGTCTTGACTCAAACACAAAGTTTCAAGAATTTTCAAAGGATATGACAACTAATGTTCGAACACCGTGATTCTTTGCTATGAGTTCCATAGAATCCTCAAATGACCCATTGTTTGAAGAAGGAGAGGATGAGATCTCAGACAAAGAACTAGCACGTTCTTACACAATACTGTATGAAAGCTAGGTAAACTTAGTAAAAATCAATTTAGATCTTTAAGGACAAGTCCATCAACTCAGTCAAGACAACGAAGCCTTAAAGAGAGAGGATGGGGACGACCTCCAAGGCTCGAGAAGGCATTGGGTACCAAAGGGGATCTTTAGGATCGAAACTAATAGCTTAGAATGAGATTCCTGTCCCCAGCGTAAGCAAGAGAACTCATTCAAACACTCTAGAGAATGGAAGAACGTAATAATGCAGAATTGATAAGATAGTTATTGATGAGACAAAGACGAGGGAGTCGAGATGCTATTATTAGAAAACTAGGTCATCAAACATCGTATAGGGACTACAAATCCCTATGTAACTTAAAAAAGCGAAGAAACTAAGGGAGAACAAATCAGTGAAGGGGCCCACCTTGTTGTTCTTACCTCTCTCAAAGTTGAAATAGAACGAAAGACGACATATGGCTGACAATAAGTGGTTTCAATCCAATGTTCTTCCATTCAGTTTAGACTCAGCAACCTTTGGGGACAATGCAGGAAAGGGTTTAAGGTGAGAGTCCATGAGCGTTCTGCAAATTTCACCTTCTCTCATGTAGTTTTCCATCTTCTTATCTTTTCCTTTTTCCCTCATATTCATTTTCCTCATGGTGGCTTCATAAACCCCCTTTAGGTTCCGCACTTGAGACAAATCCACATAATAGAAAATTGGGATAACCTTTTTCTCCCATTCCACTTTATAGTTGATGATCTTGACCAGCTCTTCCAAACACCATTTGGAATGAGCATAGGTTTTTGGGAACATAATAACAACAATCCTATAATCTTGTAAGAGCTCTGGTTTGATCTCTCCTCCCTTTAGAAGTTCTTCATCATCTCTAAAAGTTCTGATATTGCAAAGGATCAAAGTCGAATAGAGATGATCAATGAAGCTTCTGTGAGCATCTTCACCTCTAAAACTCAAAAACACATCTTAACTCCACTAGGAATGAGAAGTAGAGGAAGAAGAGGATATTTTGATTATGGTGGAGGCCATTGTTTGATTGTTTGTAACGAAATTACTACATAAATTAGAAGAAAAATAGGTTTTATTTGAGTATTAAGTGACTTAGACTTATAAGAAATTTAGACATTAGTGATAATGGGAATAACATTGTTTGATTTATTTTTTTTTTTGTCATTTTTTATTAGTAAAAATCATTAATACACTCTTGAAACTTTCTTCACTCTTTCTTTGCTTTTTGGCATCCAACAACTTTTGCTATTTATAGTTTTTATTTTCTTTAATTGTCATAAGATCACTTGAATCCACACCAGAAGACACTAAGAACTTTACTAATACAATTGAGCTTTATTGTTCGAAAATATGAAAGTATGTATAATAAGTCATGTAACAAAAGGGAAAATGACCATGCTCAAAAAAATAAAACTTCCTATTATAGTGATAAATAAAATGATTTGCTTGTGTTTTCTTATTATTCCTAAGGACATTCTAAAAGAGTAATTAGTTTATTACATCTATTTTATCCAATCAAGATAAACATGAAAAGATATTGTTATCACATGTCTTATATGGAGAAAATTTATATATAAACAGGAAATATTTTTAAAAATAATAAAATCTCAAAAATTCTTTCATTATTTTCCAAAATAAAATTTGATTTTCTTATAACTTTGTTTTTTTTTTTTGGTTGATTTTTAATAATTATTTTATATCTATCTATACCATTCATATATACATTTTAAAAAAGTTAGTCCTTTGATATGTTTCTCGAAATTAGTTATTTATTTGCATGAAAAATTATTTAAAATGAGCTGCTTTTTGTATGAGATGTATTGAAAATAATTTGCTCTAGGTTATAATGGTAAGGAGTGGGAAGGTGGTGCCTTTAAAAAACAGTATAGAACCATCCACCCCAAAGTTTAAAAATATTTGTGTCTTAAAAGTCATTTGTTCCCATCTTAATGGTAATGGGTGGGTGCATTTTCAAAATAATTGAAGGAGTCAAACTGCCCTAAAATTCAAAAGTAGCTGGCTTTGTATCATAGTATAATGCTAAAGATGATCTGAGAATGCTTATAGTTTGATTTCAACATCATTAGTAGGTAAACATAAAATTTTTATTGATATTATTGTGATTTTATTATAAATATGAATATGAGATCAATACCATAGAAAATGTTTAACTGAGTGATAAGATTTTGAAAAGGGTATAGTCCAATTCAACCATCCACCGTCCAATAAACTAAGCTTAAAATGGGCAGATATTCCAAAAATAAATTTTCAAAAATAAAGCAATCCAACAAACTTGATTCCAAATGTCCATCTTCCAATAAAAATATGTTAATGTATTCTTCCTTTCTTCCTTATAATGAAGGGAAAGTATGTAAACATCTCATATTTTGAGCTTATAAAAATATAACGTAAATGTCCTTATTTTACAGATATATAATACATTTTTGGGCCAAAGACATTTTCTACAGACAATTTCCTCACTCTGACCAACAAACCACCGCTAGCTAGTCACACCATATATATCCACCCCTAGCCCCTTTCAGATTTCTTTTTTAATTTTTTTCAACTAACCCTATTTTGATTTTGTTTTTTCTTTTGTTTAAAAATTTTATCAAATCCATGTGGTTTTTAATTAGGTCATAAGATAGTGTTGATGAGTCATAAATTCAACTATTTTTAATTCATTTTTCTAGCATATTTCTATAAGTTTATGATTCATTTTAATGCTGAATTATGGAATATTCACCAACTTTGTGTTTTGCGGGTTTTAAATGAAAAAGAGACAATTGCAACAAGAAAATAAAAAAAATTTGCCAAGGCAAAAATGTCACAATATAGTTGTAGATTGTCGCAACATAATCTCAATAGAACAAGAAGAAGCTATGTCGCAACAAGCAGTGTTATGTCACAACAAAAATCAAGCTAAACTAAAGCCAAAAACGAAGATTTTCTTGACATCTCACAACTCTGTCGCAACATAATATGAGAGAGATTGACTGATAAATGTTGGGACAAGGAAGTGAGTGTTGAGATATAATGTCGCAATATTTCATAACTCTGTTGCAACATAAGGAACTGAAGATGGCAAAAAAGTTTTGTCGTGATAAAAGACAACTATGCCGCGACTCAAAATTTAGAGTCAACATTGAAAGGCAAGAAAACTTTGTCACGACGGAAGTTTCGTGTCGACGAACCATGACATAAGGTTGAGGTGAACTGCATGCTTATAAGACATCTATTATCCTGCGACAAAGTTCAAGGAAGAATTATAAGAAGAATGTTGCGACGCAGAAAATTATGTCGTGACATAATCAAGAACTGAAAGCAAAAATCTCTATCATGACAATGATTGAAAAGTTTTGAACCACAATGTCGCAGTATTATTAGCTATGTCGTGATAATGATCAAGCAATGGCAGTGTGACGCCCCAATCCCGGGGTGTCTCGTTGACAACCCATCAAACTACGGAATATTCGTGGATGTCGGGTAACTTGATGCAGCTCATGAAAGTGGGCGGAGTCTCAGCACTTTGTACGGGGAGCTCTACCCAGATACCGCATTTGTCAGAACATTTTTACATCAACCACACCGGGTCCACATACGGATAAAAATGAGTAAAATGGCCACTCCTGCCCTGACTATTGCCCAACAAGTGCTATTTTGAACCTTGTTTATTATAGGTTTTGAGTGCCTTTTGTGTACTAATCATTCTAGTTAACCCGATTTGCACATTAAGGCCCCTACTATTCTACTGATCGCATTTTGTGCCTAATTTTGTAGTTTTTACAAGCTATTTTGGCCAAAATTATCGAGTCAATTCAAACACAGGGCAGTTGAACTCATCGTTGCGGTCGAGATCCTAGAAGGAAAGAAGAAGCGAAGTGAAGAACAATGGACCCGCTGCCGGGAATGCTTTTCTGTGAAACCTTGTTCATGCCTCATTAGCACTCTTCATCCTACGACCCTTGTTCTCCCGCTATTTCACGCTTTTGTTGTTTTTGTTGAAATTTTTTGTTTCTTCCCATTTTGTCCTTGTAATAGCTTTTAGTTTCAGTTTTTTTTGGTAATTTCCTATAGATTGAGCACCTATATAAGCCTCAGCCTGTACAAACTTTGGATCAATCACTTTCGACAATAAATTTTGGGGGGAGAAGCTTTCAGCTCCCCTTTTTTCATCTTCTTCTCCTTTCTCTCACTTTCTTTCATTTTCTTTTTCATTTTCTGGGCATCCAAACATCCTCCGAGGATGACAACTCGGAGGATGGTTAGCTAAAACCCGTTCCTCGCCCAGACGAGAAGGTTCTTGTGCGCAGTCCCGAGAAGGCTATTGGAGGTCCTGTTCTTCAGCGGGCACATCCTTCTGCGATCCTTGTGATTTCCTTTCTAGCTGTAGGTTTTTATCCTTAAGTCTATTGAATGGCTTTCTATTATTTGGTAAGCACCAGGGTTCGATTAGTTCTTATTGTTAGATCGCGAAGTTGCATTCAGTTACCACTCTATGACCCATTGAAGGGGAGTCAGGACCCATTCTTCAGCATGCAGTGACCGCGTGGCCAATAGATGCCATTTTTCAAAAGGATAAATATTTTGGGTTAGGTTTTATAGCTAAATGAAGATCCGGTTCGGGAGATGACTATAGGTCATCCTCCCTAACACGAGGAAATGACCCCGGAAACCCTCAGTTGCCCTAGGATCCTAAGCCCAGTATCCTGATACTTCAAGGAGACCTCTTTTAATATTTTTCCATTTTTATTTGAATCTGCTCACCATCAAAACCCCCTGTTTTCACAAAACCTTAAAATCCAAACCAAATTCACCATTTTTGACTTCACTTAAATCATTTGTACAAAGAAAACTCATCCCTGTGTTCGACCCTAGACCACTATACTGTAGTAGCTTGACTACGACAGTAGGATTTAGGATATAAATTTTGTTGATTTCGGATCACGTCTTGTGTACCAGTCGGGCCCATACATCGATACTCACAAAAATATATCGACCCGACTATATTACATAGTTCAAGAGTTAATAAATCACTTTAATTCAAATATATATTAAAATTTAAAGTTCTAATACATGTTATACAAAAGTAATACCAAAGTCACAATCCGGCTTTCTTCTAAAACGCGGCCTCTAGTATTTGTCGTCCTCTGTACCTCACATACGAAATAGTGATCATAATGAGGTGGGCAATGCCAGTGGTGATAATTTCCTACATGGATTTACTCCCACCTAAGTGCACATGTCATGGAAAACAATCACACTCAAGCAAATACATGATCCTACTTGAAAGTCTACATACCCAATCCATGTCTCAAGTCCTCAGAGCTCCTCACATGCCTAAGCCAAATGCGAGTAAAATCTGATTTTCAAAACAAGCTTTTGTTCTTGAAAACATACTCTAGTTTGATAAATATATATTGGACTACTCAGGCGAATTGGTGGATAATTTTTACGAGCAGTCATGGAGTGCAACACCTCAGAGATGAACTATTGGACCACTCTCCAAGGCAATTTTTCAGAAAATCTTCCTTGAAATTCCTTTCACAACCATTTTCATTTTTCTTTCAATTTATTTCATGTCATGCACTCACACCTACCATCTAGGGTGCCCGGTGCATATGGAATGCATTATGTCAATTCCAAAAAAATTCATGCTAATATATTTACATGCATATATTAACACAATTAATTCACATAAATCATGGTATTCAATTCACAATCAATAACACCAAAATTAGCTCACATTGGCTAATTAACCAATCAAGCAATTCATTTTGAATCACCCCGAACCAAATCACAAACAAATCATGTGACAGTGAAACCCTCGAATTGGCATTGTTCTGACCACACAGTAAAGGTTTGCAAAGTTCAAGGTTTTGAGATAAAAAAATACGGCCATTTAGGCCTCAACAAATCCTCATTCATAAAATGGCTCTTAGCCAAAGAAAAAACCAAGTAGGAAAAGATCCCTACCTCTTGGAGTTGTCGGAACTCCACAAAATCGGTGCCGCAGTAGCCTAGCGCGTAGAACAGCACCTGGCTTTGTGGCTCAAATTAGGGGAGCCGGCGGTCGAACACTGAGAAAGCTAGAGAGAAGTCACACTTTCTCTCTCTAAAATCTCAAACTCCCACTCACTGTCACGTTTTGTGCTTCCTTTGGAGAAGAAGACTATTCCTTTATCTTATTCATTTACCCTTTTCATAATTCCATCCTTGTCCCTTAAGTTTTGATTTTTGACACATGGCTTAATCTAAGTCATTCATCTTATCCTCTCACTAATCATGCAACATGTGTCACATGGGTACATGTAGTAGGTGACTTTTTTCACATCACATGTCTTTCCTGAGCCATTCTGACACGAGCACTGATGCCTCGAAAGTGTGAAATTTTAGTATCTTGGAATTCAAAGTCGACGTGGTAGATAGATTTCGTGAGACGATTCCAACGGTGAAGTCCATTTCATCATCCGAGATCTAGAAAAATTTCGGATTCTGACCGAAATTACCATTTTACCCTTTTTCAGAAAATTTGAATTTTCTCGGGTCTTACAGGTAGTAGAGTTTGTCTCAAAAATAAAATTTATGTCATGACAATAAAAAACAGAGTAATGGATCATTGTCGCGATAAAATAAAATTATGTTGTGACAGAAAATGGAACAGAAATGAGACAAGCTAAGACAAGTTTGTCGCGACAAAGATTTAAATGTTGTAACAAACAATTCAGCCAGCGACAAAGATCAAAGAAAGAAATATTTCGTGACATCTTGAGAGTTTGTCGCAACATAGAGTTCAGTCTTAGCGGTTGAGACCGCCAAAGAAGCTATGTCTCGGCATGAAAAAGGTTTAGCAACTGACAAAGGCAAGCTGTGAGAAACTGCAATGTAACAAAGTAAATATTGTGTGACAAGGTGAGAAAGAACCACAGAAATAATGTCGCAACATAGCAAAGAATGTCACAATAAAGTGGAAGAGCTGAAGGCAAAAAAAATTGTAGCGACAAAGAAATTTATGTCGCGGCATTTTTCAAAAGCAGCAAACAATGACAAGTTGGTTGCAACAAAGTTTGTAATCGCGACCTGAGACAACCATGTCATGTGATCACTGAACAACTTTAGAAGAACTATGTCGTGACATTGTTAAATTATATCATGACAGAATCCAAGAAAGAAGCATTAAATTATGTCGTGACATAAACTTTAAGCCACAAAATAGCTGGGAACAAAGATGAAAACTATGTGTGACATAATTTATTATGTCGTGATAAAACAACTAATTGTGTTAGAATTTTTGGGGACCCACAATTTCAGCCTTGAAGTGTGACCAATCATTTGAAAATCTATAAATAGAAGCATCTAGGGCACTATGCCCAGCTTCCACCAAACCAAGAACTTCTAGGTAGCTGGAGACTCCTTGTATATATTTTTTTTCTTTTTTCTTTAATTTTCTTTTTCGTCAATTAGTTTTAGCTTAGCATTTTAATTAGTTCTTTTTGGGATTGTACAGTGATCTTGTGAAACCCCAGAAAATTTGAACTTTCGAAAAACGGTAAAACGGTAATTTCAGTCAAAAAACCATAATTTTTCTAGATATCGGATGACAAAACGGACTGCGCCGTTAAATTTGTCTCACGAAATCTAGTGACCCATAAAATTTTCGTCGAATTATGAGACAAGCGGAATATTTTTACGATTTTCTGAGTGATAAGTTGACAGTGACTTCAGGGACGAGATTTTTACAAAAATCTCATATGTCATGTAATGGCTTGAGCTAAGTTCATTCAAAATAAATTGAACTAAAAAGAAATAAATTGTTTCGAGGTAGAAACGAACCCGAATGAGGCAATATGAGCCATGTATTCAAATAATAATAATAATCTAATAATAATAATAATAAAAGAAGATAAAAACAAAAATAAAATGAATGTAAGTCAAAAGGTGGAGGCATATTTTGGGAGAGTTAGAGCGTGAAGAGGGAGAAGATATTTTAATTTTTTTTTTCTCTTCCCTTCTCTCTAAGATCTACGGAAATCGGATCATAGGTTTTCATCGGAGCAAAAGGCAAAGTCGGTCCACGCATCGAGAGCTACGCGTGGGTACCAAAATCTTGGAGTTTCATTAAACTCCATAAGGTAGGGAATTTTCCTACTTGGGTTCTTTATAGCCTAAAGGCCATTTAATGGCTTGGGGACCTTAGAATTTGTAAAATATGTGAAATTTGATCCCAAATTTTGGACTAAGTGTAGAATTTTAGGAATTTTGGGATTTGTTTTTTGGACAATCAGTTGAATTTCGGGGTTTGTTTTGGGCAGTCTGTTTGGGCCCCAGGACTTTTTCGGACGGTCGGTGAAATTTCGGGACTATTTTCGGGCAGTCTCGGACTGAGTTTGGGTTTGGTTTTGATCCCGAGATTGATGTCTTCGGGTTTTGTGGGGTGTCGAGTGGTCGGTGTGAACCGTAAGGGACAAGAAGGTGCCACTGTTTATGTGGGTCAGATTTGGGCCATTTGTGTGTTATTGTTGTAAAATATTAAATAACATGTTGTTGTGTGTAAAAATCATTAATATATGTTTGATGTATTAACATGGATTGCATGGATGTATATTATATGTAAAAATTACAATTTATCCATGGTGTATCGTGTTTCATGTAGCACTCTTACATGTAACATGAAGGAAAATACGTGGCGTCATGCATTTCATATGCACGATCACATTCATTCGAGGTCGGTGTGAGTGCATGGTATTGAGTATTCACGGTGTTAGTGAAGATGGGTTGTGAGCTGAATGAGACAAGTCGAGTTGAGACTCACGGATGTGTAAATTGATCAAAATGATAAATTACATGTTTTGGGCGAAGCACCCCAAGGTGAAAGACCTAAATGTTATTCACGGTTAGACATGAATCCCGACGATATAAGTTCACGAAAATGTTGGAAAGGCGTGCGACGTCTTGCGATGAAAACCCGAAAATCCGTGGCCCACAAAAGAAAAAGAAAATCATGAAATGATAAATTAAAAATCATTGGGTAAAATACCAATGGCTGGTTTTCACAGTTGGTAATTGCAGGTGCGGGGGAGTCGGTTGGGACTCAGGTTGTGAGCATGAGGGGTCGCATCTCATGCATGACACGAAACATTTCATATAATGTTTCATAAATTGTATAAAATGTTATTGATGTTTTATGTACGCCATTGCATGTGCATTTTAGAAGGGGAGTAGCCCTTGTAGGAAAAATTTTCTACTGGGCATTGCTCACCCCGTTGTGGGACCCCCTTTCGGTGCGAGGAGTGTACGGGACGGCGGCTGACGAGACGTGATTTCAAAGAGGAGACCCGATGTGTGGCCTTGATATTACTTTGTAAAATTATTTTATATAAAAATTGTAATTAAATTATTTTGGGACTATTGTATAAATAGTCAGGTATGTAATTATGGTAAGAGGGTTGTGATCGGACTCTTAAGGGTTGTAATTAAGTGTTTTACTTTCATATTTTAGATTTAAATGTGAATGAATGGATCCCGGTAAAGGAATGTTTGAGGTGGTGCTAAGTAACTCGATGTCCATGGGTAGTTGTGATATAGTTGTATATTGAGGATATGCAATATTAGTAGCGTGTACCTAGAAAAGGACTATATCTTGCTCTGATTTCTAGAAAATGACTATATTCTGAAATGTGATTTAATTGGTATCGTTCTTGAAGTTACTTGTTTAGAATATTAGTAGTGTGTACCCAGAAAATGACTATATCTTGCTATGATTTCCAAGGAGCCCTCTGAGTGACACAAAGATGGAGATTCTTGAGGGTATGGACTAGTTACTTGGAGATATGTTAAACTAATATTATGGAACTAATGAACTCTTAAAGATTACTTGAATAGATCACTAACTTACTTATGGTGTGAGGATAGTTGGATGATGTATCAATTTAGTTGATTAGAGGTTTCTCCTTAGTCGGATGAAAAGATCTTGATCCTGTGTTAGCAAAGATCTAATCAAGGAGATAGAAAATTTTATTATATTTGAAGGAAGGACAAGATACCAATTAGATTGGAGAAGGCTTGCATAATCTTGTCTATAGCAGCAAGAATTCTTCAGTCTTAAGATTTGGGTGTGAAGTACTGAAAAGGAAAAATACCCAGATCTTAGAAAGAAGTTTATATTCTATAAGTAATTGATTAGACTCATGTATCCAAAAGGAACATGTCTCTAATTAGAGAAATGTATGGTGTATGGAGAAATCCAATCTATACTACATTGTATCTTTGACAAGTTCAGATTTCAACCTAATGGTTGAACTATGTTATAAAATGATGTAGAAATTTATAATTTTACACTACTCTATTTCCCAGTGTTACTTACCTAGTGAACTTTCAATCCAACTATTTTGAATTCTTTATATAGAGTTATAGAATTTTATTTAATTTCACTTTTCCTTTAGTTTAAAACCAAATCCCTTTTAACTTTGGAGTTCAAATAGCAAGGATCTTGAGTATATGGGGTGATTGATGTTTAGATTTTTCATCATTCCTCGTGGGAACGATATCTTGACTTAAATCCACTTTTATTACTTGTATGACACATTGCGCGCGATGATCTAAAACCAAAACACATTTTCAATTGAAGCCTTCTCATCCAAGGCAAATAACATATTTTATATCTTTGGTCAGTCAACAATTTTTTGGCAACATTGAGAAGGAATCAGACATTTTCAAAGCAACTTCGAAGTCACCCCTAGTGGCTTTGAAAATCTCGAAGTCCCATTGCTCATTCTTTGTCAGTTTTCGAAGCACCATTGCTTGCTCTCTGCCAGGTTTCAAAGTGTCCTTGCTTGCTTTCTGCTCAATTTCGAAGTCGTTTTAGGTCACTTCAAAATTTTTGAAGTCACTTAAAGACGCTTCGAAAATTGCGAATTACTCAAAAAAATAGAAGTTTCAAGAGAGCAACACATGAAATGTCTCGAGCCAACTTTCTCAAAAGGGGGGAACATTGACCAAAGGGACAAAAGTGCCCCCTAGAACCTTAGGAGCTTACAAAAGCAACCCTAAACGTGATTTTTAGGGTTATTGACGACTGGAGGCTAGAGTTTCTTCGTACCTGCATCTTGAGCAAGATCCCTAGACTATAGCATCATTTCTTTCAGCATCCATGATACTTTCTATTAGAGTTTGCTTTGTTTTAGATTTATTGTGTTCTAGTTTTATTTTATAAGGCTACGATGTATCTCGAGGTATGAACCCAAATTAGGGTTTGGATGATGTAAGCTTTCAGAACAATATCTAATATATATATATATATATATATATTGATGTTTTTCATCATATGCTTAATGCTTGCAACTACATGATCACCTTTTGCATGTTTTCATATTGAGCTTGAGATCAAGAGGAGATGGGGAGATGGATTGGCCACGTTAGACCATGTGATGACCATAGGCAAGAGAATCCTATTGCTTATGTGTGGTCACTGAGATTAGCTATACATAATGCTTCCTAAGACCTAGGGCTTGAGGTTGAGAAGCGATATCCGGGTCTTAAGGATAGGTTGTTGGTGCTCGAGAGAGACTAATGACAGGTTATGCTAATTGACCTTCAAAATTTAACTATAGGCTTTAGGATTTCTCTAAACATGAACCAGGGGGATTACCCCGGGTGAACTTAGAAACCCTAGTTTTATCGCCATGGTCAATCAATTCAATCATTTAGCTAAGTAGGTTAATTAAGTAAAATCATTAATTTTGGTAATCCAAACAATATTAGGGCTAGATTAGGTTAGTAATCAATAGCTAGTTCCCTGTGGGTTAGATATTCCGGACTTCATTGATCAAGTTCACTATATTACTTGTGCGATCTGTATGCTTATGGTGAAATTGTACATAGAAAAACCCCTAACATACGCCTTTTGTTTTTCAGGCACCAGTGAGAACCTCTGATATGAGAAACTTTGATCACAAAATGAAACCATAGATCAACAATATTCTAGAGGAATGATCTACCTTCTTATTTAACAAACTTGGCATTATATAGCCTTATAGTAATAATAGGAAAATTAAAAGAAAGCTCACTTTAGCATTACTTCCATGGTTAGTGAAAATCGACTAATAACAGTCCCAACTCGCCCTAAAGACCAGGGATTTATTAATAGAAACAAAGCCTTAGGCCAACAGGACTCGATAAACTCCTAAAAACATGCAACAACCTATCAAGTAATATTTAAAAAATAAAATACTTTGAAGTGTTTCTTTAGAGAAGCAATTGAGAGGTACTTTTAAAAAATATATTTTTTTTTAAAATTTTCAAATATTCCAAAAATACAATTTACTGTTTTCGGATGCTTTTCTTTCCCTTTCAGTCTCCTCTTCCTCCTTGCTTCTCACTTGACTAGAAATAGGCTCCTCCATGCTTCCCACTTGACTAAAAACAGGCTGACACTCTCATCATTCAACATCATTATCAACTTTAAGGTGCTGTCCATTTTTTCTTCTTACTTATATATCTTTCTTTTTTTTTTAATGTTTGGTTCTCTTAAAATTCTGGTTAAAATCTATATTCTGCAATTTTAAAATACCATGATTTTTATTTATTTATCAATCCATAATTTATTTTTGCTAATATTTTAAAATTTTCTAGTAATCAAGAAAATACCTTTTATATGTGTGTATATATATATTTTTGTAGAATTTTTTTGATTTCTTATAATATTTTGTTTTTTTAATTAAATCGAATGTTCTTGGTAATTTAAAATACAAGTGTTTTTGTACTTATACTTTATGTTATTAAAAACACTATTAAAAATATTTCTTTTAGAGAACACTATAAAATAGAAATCCTTCATGCTTAATATATAATTTCTAACAGTGAATATGAGAGAAAATTATGCTTAATATATAATATCCGACATTGAATATAAGAGAAAATTTCTAAAAAAGTGTAAGTATAGACTTCTCTTACCCAAGTAGACATATTTTAAATATACAAGGATCCCTCGGACCAAAAGCATTCCTTTAAGAGATATTTGTTTCGAGTGAATACTATTCCATTCACTATTTATCATATACCAAAGTTGACTCAATATAATAGTGTTCTTGAAATTGTGCAAACTTAATGTATTTCTTATGGGAGAGAAGTTTCCGCACCTATAAAGACAAATAGGTCGAATCTAAAATTACTTCACTTTCACGTCAATTTTAAGTATGGTCAAATTGTAAACTTGGAAACTCGATGCTTCTCAGTGGAAATTACTCGATAATGCCGTGAAAGTGGTCTCAGGCTCATCATTCCTCCTACTTCCATAGCAACTATATATACAGAAGAAACGGTCCGAAGATTTTTCTCCAGCTTTGGATATAATCAAACTTGCTTATGTTTACACATAGTGTCTCACATCGCCGGGAAACTGGAGGAAGCCTCAACTCGAAACTTGACAATTTCAGGTGAATTTTGTAACAGAGTCTGATCTCCATGTGCCAACGAAGATACTGGACCCCAAGGGAGTGGATTGTATTATCCCATATCGTTTAGAAACTGAAAGGTAAAGGTCCATTTATGAAGGACTTGAACTCAATACTATCAAGACATTTTTTTTTTAAGGCATAAGCCCAATAGAAAAGCAAAGCCAAGAAGGGCTAATAAAAGCTAATAGCTTGAGTTCCAACAATATCGTAAAGTTGGGTCGTTGCATTACATCTTATGATATATATTTTTATTTAGGATGGAATATTCAGAATATATGTATATGCTTTTTTATTTAGATTTTTTGTTGTTGGGAAACCTCATAGACCTTTCATTCTATATTAGTATGATATTGTTCATTTTGGGTCGTTACCGCAAAAGGTCTCTTACCAACTGGACGTTGTCCATACTTGTAAACTCATAAACCTTCCAATTCATAACTGATATGGGAGATTGTGAGACTTCGGATGCACACTCAACAGTTGTCAATGCAATTCTAATACAGTAAATCTCAGTGCCAGTACTAAAGCACTACTAAACCGAGAGAGAAACTAGTAGTAGCAAACATTCTATTCCCCCATACTATTACAACCATTTTAATTTATGCATCTTATTCCTTAGCTAAGGAAAAATACTATAGATGGTGATCAACTTGATCATTTGCTCATACTATAGGATCAATGAGCAGTGATGGAACATTATTCTTCCTCACTTTTCCAACATGAGAGTACCCATCAACAAAAAGTAAAATTCACCCCCTTGTGGAACGTAACATCCATGGCTCGAGAAGATTGCCACACGATTTAGTAGAGGCTTCGGAGCAGCCGTAGGCCGTAGAAACTCCTTGTTAATATCTTTCCATGCATTCTCAATTTCATTTCGAAATTTATTGCGCACCACTTCCTCAAAGACATCATACTGCTTCATGTAACATTCAATGCCTGAGGCCACATGCCCTCTTTTTTGTTCAAACTGCATATTTATAGTAATACTAACATATTAGAACAGTACAATAGATATATTTGATTGAGGTTTAATAAGGTCATGGTTACGTACGTTATAGCTTTGATAACTGTTTAAAAGGGACAAGTCCAAAAATCTTTCTTTAAAATGCAAAAAGATACACAAAAAAACACCCTTTCAGATAAAAATGCCCCTGGAGATATTATTATAATGTGGGGATGAGACAAAATAACCATGAAGGATTTAGTTATCAGATGGGGGGGTTTATTTTTACTCTTTCAAGGACATTTTTGTATGAAAGATGACATTTTCAAGGTTATTTTTATAAGAGGTCATTCTTATAAATATTTTGGGATTTGTCCCTTTTAATTCAATTTCTCAATACTATATTCACTATATAAATATTTGTTTAAAAAACCTAAAATGATCTCATTTTTGTAAATCTAATCCTTTTCATGTCTTTTTTTTTTGGAAAATAACCTATTTTGAACATAAATACCCTTTTCTATTATAAGTATTTACATGCACGTTTTAAGAAAGTTTATATTTACACACTACCACATATCGCCATATGCAGCGCTACATACCGCCGCAAAGACCACCAACCGGCCAGATTAGATCTAATGCAAATAGTTTGGGAGCCGATGCATTCAATTCCCATTGCAAAAGGGTATTGCAACGGTTTGAGATGCAATTGTAAATGTTTGATAACCGGTGCAATAGGTCATCTATTGCAGCGGTTTTTCCTAGATTTTACATACGTTTATTTAATCTAATGCAAATGTTTATCAATTATTTTACGTATGGTTTACCTCGATGCAAAGCAGCTTTAGTATTTATTTAATGCACGGTTTGGATTTTTTATGCAATGCACATCCACAGATATATGCAGCGGTTTTTAGCGTCTAAGGCTTGGCCCTAGGCAGCATTGATCTCATCCCATTCAACCAAAATGTTTCACAAAGACACGTAACTTCTCTAATGTAGCCTTAGTTCCAATATCAAGGAAAATATTTTAAAATAAGTTTTACTAAGAAGCCATCTGCTATGTAATATGGAAAAGGATATTTTTGTAGGAAATGTCTAGACAACGGATCCCTAATATCTTGTCCACAGATGGAATAGTCCGTATGATTTACAAAACATAACCAAAACACATTATCTTTGAGTGGGTTATCAAACCTACTAAGGTTGATTTTAGCCTAAAATATTGTCACGAACAACATCTTTAACATCCATTTGACATATACAAATATTAGCAAATCATGACCCAGATATATCAGTTTGCAAAGCTGTTCATCCAACATCCTCTATCTCAAATTTAAACAAACTAGAGGCCATGATTTCTGACTGGAATTTTAGGAAGTCGGCCCAACCCTAAATTGTTTATCGTTCCAAATTCTCCATCATGCCAAATAGGAAGGCATCATCTGAAGACATTAGTTCTTTCAAAGAACTCTAGATGTTCGAGACACTTCAATCTTGGCCGAATTGCATATCTCTTCCTATCGACAAAAACTCATTGTAAACAAATGAAATATTAATTGACAAAGCAAGAAAAACTAATGCAATGGGTTTGAGTCAGGCAAGGCAAGCAAAGCAAGTTGAAACAAGAAACATCAAGAAAGAGTTTGATAACCAACTAAAAATATTTAATAAAATGAACATATGTACAGCCTAGTTTCCAAAAAACTAAAAGTTTCAAAACTAGCAATGATTCTTTTACATACTTAGATTCACAAGTCAAACCAATATAATATCCATGTAAACAACAACTCTCTAAAACTTGAAAGAAAGAGTAAAATACATATCTTGTTCAACTCTAGTATGTTTAAGTTGTTTTGACTCTAACCAGACATGCTTGAATTAATATGCAGGTGCTTTTGTTCAACTCTGTATTATATTTACAACATTAATAAATTTTTTCTCTAGGCTTTATTTTCACTATTATTGATGTCTGAAAACTCTGCTCAAAACAAATCCAATAGCAAGAAAAGAATCAAAGCCACTTTTTTAGCAAGTATGATATGGAAAAGGTTGAAGCTTAGAGAATCTTACAATTAGGTGATGACTACAAAAGCAACAAAACAAATCCAAAAGCAGTGCTTCACCGTGACATTAGAATGATGGAATATAAACCTGCCGCAAACAAAATTTCCAAGAGGTTAAGAGCATCTCCAACCACACTCAACAAAATAGCTACTTAAAATATATTTAAATATTCAATTCACTATTTTAGCTAGAAATTAACCACAAACCCCATGTACGATGTATACCATGACAAGAAGAAACAGTGAGCAGCTTCTCCAAAGGCTTGACGTATTTTTAATGAATTTAGTATTCTTTCTCACAGTAAATAGATTAGCATTCATGTTAAGTTCTTAAATTCTTCAGACAATAAAGATAAACATGGAAATTCTTCACCCACAAGAAAAACAATCAATCATTGCTCTCCCTTAGAAAAATAATCGATCATAGAGGAAAGCTATTGCCAGGAAAGCAAGCATTCCAAATGTTTTAAGATGAATATACAGTAAGCTCTAGTTGTGTGTGAGGTGATAAATTTGTTGAGTCAAAAAAGAAATTCTCATCACAGAAATACAAGAAAGAAAAGGCATCATGGAAATTTCTATATTGAAAGAACAAATTGATTGGACAAACTCAGATAGCAGTGCCCTCTATATCGTAAGTCCTAGAAGTTACTTTGGACAAACTCATATAGCAGTGCCCTCTTTGATGGTGGTCATCATATATCTGTGCATCCAATGCATCCACAAACATCCTGCAGACGGTACAATACTCAAATCAATATTTGAGCAATGGAAAAAAGGAGGAAAAATTGATTGTATAAGCCACTCAATTGCTATATCCAGCACTCGAGAACACGGCAAACTCTAGAAGGATCGGGTTGGCAAAGCCCACCAGATGACGTAATTCATGTATCTCCATCGACAGGCATAGGTGGTAAGGAATCCCAATCCCGCTTTATACCATACATTTTCTTTAGAGCCTCAGAAAAAGCAAACCTACAAACATTATGCCATAGAGGTCATCATGGGAGATTCAAACGTTAATAAGAGCTTGTTGTTTGGTCAGAATAGGTATTGGGAAAAAAAATATATAATAGACCCAACAAGCTTACTTGCAATTTCCAGCATTTATAGCATCACAAAATGACCAAAAATCCAGTTGTGAAGGGTTTCGAGGATCCATGTCCATGCGAACCTGTAAGTAGAGTGTGTCCCCGTGCTTTCGTGTTGATGGCATTTAATGTGCTGTAGTTAGTTTCAGCTATCTTAGGCAATGGTACCTGCTTCCAAAATCAGATATACTGTAACCATATGCAAAAAATTATATTTGTATTTGCTCAAAACCACAGATACTCTTAAAGATTAGGTATGTAAGGGATGCAGATCTTCCTTTACAACCTATTGCATCATACAAGCTCTGTAAAGGTGCTTTTCTCCAAGAAAAATTTATAGTTTTTCTTATTTCTAATTTAATCGGAATGGGCGGTCAACATGCAGGACAGAAAACAATGTCAGTCTAGTCAACATAAACAATGGACCTTACATGTTGCTGTTCAGCTAAATTAAGGGCATGTATGTGCTGCCCTCAACATCTTACTCATCCTCCTCTCTTGGCTTTCTAGCATTAGCAATTAGATTAATTTCTCCTCTCCCGGATATCTATGGGGCCAATTCATGTGCCAATCTGTTCAGAACCACATTTTGAGGTGGCTCCCTTTGCTCCCTCCAACGTCTAAGAATCTGAGACTTCTCAAAGTTCTATTTGCATATGTTGAATGTGCACTTCACGGCAAATAGATTCCATTTCCATTCCTCTTTCAACTTGGGGAGGGATTTCGGTCACGACCTTGGGAATGCAACCCCGGATGTTGGAACTTGAGGGAGATTTTCAAGCGTGAAGCATACCCTTCAACAGTTTCCATAACCATCAGGTTCTTTGCAGTGTCTTTTGCAAGTGATGAAACATTGCTAGACTATTGGTGATAGACACTCGGAGATCATTTGCAATATAGTCAGGTCGAGAACAATTTTCTCCTTTGGGAAAGATGACCATTCACCACAGTCATCAACCTAATTGTTTATTGTTAATGTAGTCGACAGTTTTCTAAAATTTGCATTAAAAAAACTAATTAATTAAGTAAAAGTATACAATAAATGGATGACTTAAAAACAGTACAATAAATATAATTCACCATCAGGATGCTTTAAAGATGTCTTAAAATCATATTCATACAAATGCAAACATGCACTCAAATTAAATCCATTTACATAGTAATTATTTCCTTACATAAGATTGGTAATGTTTTGGTTTGCTCCTCCCTGAAGTCCCACGTCAACATGTTTGATGGTTAATATTCCTTATGTAATCCATCCATTGATATTTTAATGGTTCACACTTGAGCTCATAACCCACACCACGATGTTTCCTAACGAAATTAAGTTAGAAACACTAATGAAAGTTGATATCATGATTCAAAAAGAGCTTTGATCAAGTTGAAGGTGCTATCTGGACTAAATTTGTAGATCAAGGACATGAGAAAAGCACCATTATCAAACAAAAGATATGCAACAAAGTCAAACTCAGTATAAATCATTCTTGCATTCAAAGCTAAGTATTGGATAAGGATTTGTCGATGCAGGGTGTTATAGAGGTTCTCACGCCATCAAAATTGTATCTATGATGAAATGTTTTCACTGATTAACAAAGATGCCTCAAGAAGAAAGCGACATTTAGAAGCATGTATTTCATAATCATGGAGATCAGGAAGGGGCAATGATGGGTTTCCCAAGCTCATGGATTTTATCAAAATGCTGGAAATGATTGCTCTTAAGGAAGATCCATATGTCAACGTATATGTCGACGACTGGGAGCATTTATGCGCTTCTAAGCCTTTGTCAATGGCTATGTGCCTTACAACACCCCTTGGATATCGTAAATTAAGAGCAATGGCCTTTGGAAATATGAACATTAAGATGTTAAAATAATTACCCACAAATGGAATTAAGTCCAAAATCTACATGCATACAAAGCCATACCTCCACAGCCATACCTCCAGTCATTTACAAGCTCAATCTTGCCAGTTGAAGTGTATTGTCTCAAACGTGTAGCAAGTGTCCCTTCAGAGATGGTCCATATAAGTGGTAAAGATTTGAAAGCGGTTTCACACTTTTAAAAGCTATACTTGATAAATGTTCATTTCAATTGAATAGGGATATGGAAGAAATAGCTTTGAAATATCAACAAATATCAGGTACAAACATAACAAACAAACTGACCTCCTCACGAGAAGACAAGTTTTGGCTCACAGATATTTTAAAGAATATAAGAGGAAAAAGATCAAATAAAAAAGAAACCAATTGAAAGCATCCATGTCAAAGGATCAAGATCGCGCAAAAAAAAAATGAGACATGCGAAAGTTTCCCATACAAATATCAAAAACATCATAACGAGAAGCAACAGGACTCAAGGGATCCAATAAAAAGAGATTGTGGGCACGTGCCTCAGATCCATATCTATACATATTCACGAATCAAAGCCCGATGATATGGTACTGGTATCAAACAACCCCCGAAGAACACTAAGCAAACAACCGAGGTTTACCAATTTTCTCAACCTATAAATGCATTATCCACTATTATTTAGTATGGAAACCTTATTTCTCCAATACATTGAGGCCATATCCCCAACTAAATCTTGCCATAAACCAATAAATTATTTTTCTCGATCTAGATATGCATTGCCTTTACATCCTTGTCTGAGTAGCCTTCAGCGTAGTATATTCAAATGATGGTTATTGGTGCCAGGAACAAAAGCAATTCCATCCAATCTAGTCAGCCTTTCTAATAAGTCAACATGATACAAAAGAAGAAAACATCTTGGGTGAATAAAAAACAGAAAACAACAACTAACATTCCTAGAGATACTTATGAGTTTTATTTATTCAAACTTCACCCAAACTCTTTACATGAGGTATTTACTTGATACTTCCTGGTACCAACAACTACAATTTAACAAATAATCTGAGATGAAAAAATAAAAATAAAAGGAAATTAAAACCCTGTGAAGTTTCTAAACATCTGAAGTTTCCTAACATAAATCTCAAGAAAAACAGAATCTTATCTTTTGATTGAGCATACGAGTTTAGATAGATTCAAATGTGAATAATGGGACAAATCTCTAGCCAAGAAAATGCATGGGATGAGGGTATGCCAATGAAGCAAAATTGCAGTCATAGTATAAATATTTGAAAGTTCATCCTTTTAAATTTGAAACTTTAGTATCTTTGGACAACTTTTGGATTCCCTATTGTAGAGATTTAGAGCACTGCCCATAAGTGTAGGGGACCCTAAATCGGAAAAGTGCTCGAAAAGCACACCATGGCACTAGTTGCTTTCAAAAAACCAACCAAGAATTGCAATATATATATCACTGACTATATCCTCCCAAATATTACCCTGCTTTGATTTGGGCTCATGTAAGGAATCAAGTCCTCCAAAACAAATCAACAAGAAAGCAAATCATGAACACATCCATTTCAAGTCTAGACATCGAAAATGATCTAAAAAATAAATAGCAACTTGGTTGAACTCTTAACTTGATTTGGCACTCGACACTCTGAAACCTTAAAGCTCGTTATCATGTCATACAACTCCATCCACAAAGAAATATGAACCCCCAAATTAAAAATCCAGCAAGTGGAGGGTTCAAAACGACATCATTCCCCTAAAGCCCACAACTAAGCATCACCCAAACTTATATCATTTAACATGAAACACAACCCATTCAAATCCTTAAAGAAACTGAATCGTCTCCATTGGAATAGACACGAATTGGGGGTAGCAGGCGTGCGAGAAGGCGGCGTCTTAGGATGGCTGCGACATTCCCTATCGAAACCGCTCTTGAAAGAGAAGAAGAGACAATCGGGTGCGTGAATTATGGAGTCCAGTGGAATTTCGCGTTCTACCGCCAGCGGAGACTCCTCCCATGGCCTTCGTCGGCGATCACGGTTTTATTTGCGCGTTTGGAGGCCGAGGCGATCGATCCTTGGACTCTTGCTTTCTTCTTGGAAATTGGAGAGACCGGGAAGCTGAACTCAAGCGGAGAACATGAGGGTTTCTTCCACGGTGAGCATAGGGAAGAAGATACGTCCTACATAACGTGGCGAGATATCACTTTGACTTGATTAAAACTTAGACAATTGAGTCACGGATCCCTTCAAGCTACCCTTCAAATCTATCCATAAGTGCGTCTATCAACGTCATTTGGACCACTTGCTCAAGAACTCCATTATCCTTTCTCTCGCCTCCACCAGGAATGTCATTCGCCAATACCTTCATGCACATCTTTGCTTTCCCACCCTCACCTCCAGCGACCAGGGCTCTTCCTTAAGCTGCAGCAGGCTATCCTCTGCGAACAGCTGTAAAGGTGTGGAAAGAAAGAGCAGATGGTAAGACCTCGGGTAGAATCGGTTATTTTTGTGGGGTGGGAGGGGTCAGTAGTGAGGATTAGGGTTTCAATTTTGTGGTACAAAATTTTGAGAGTTAGCGGTAGGCTAAAAGTAAACCCGGAAGAAAAAGGGGTTGCTCTTATGCGTGATTTTATAAGCACTGCATAAATCAATTACCTCAAAGCTTTTGCCACTTGTGCATAAGAAAGGCACTACGTGCAACCGATTATTGAATGATTTTTTTATTTTTCGATTACAACGGTTTTAAGCGGATTGTAAAGCAAAAAACTACTATAAGGACTGTGCAAGGTTTACTAACATTTGCTAAATAACATTGCATAAAGGCTGATGTGGTAGTGACAAGAAAACAATAAAGCTACTTTTTTTTTTTATCAAAATGAAACCAAAATTGATGAAGCCTGAAATTGGGTTTTCAGAAGTCCTTTTAATTGAATAGCTCTTCACAATACCTTATGTGAACTGATGTCATCCATGAGCCTACAAATTCTGAGTTGATGCTCACGATAATCTTGGGGTCGTGTTGTAATCAAGAGCCTTCTTTGTTACGACTTCTCCCATACCGATGTAAGACATGATTGTAATCATGGAGTAACTTGTGTTGACCAGTTCTATACTCATATACTTTTCTATTGTTGGTATGCATCCTTCATGGAACCATTTAGCCTCAAGAAAATAAGCTCTAACTTGCATTTACATCTGTCAAATGTAATTCGATCAAGTTAAACCTATATATATATATATATATATATATATATATATATATATCCCTGCTATATGTAGTAACTACACAAGACAAAGTAAATGCAAAATATCCTACTGCTTCTATTGCATAGTGAAGTCGATATTGGTATCCATCTATCTCCATCTCTTCCTCAATTTCGTTGTACGCATCTAACAGTGCAACATAGCAAAGTTTCATGTATTCTGGAAGGTGGTCTATGCTGTTAATATCCCACCTAAAAATGGAAAAACATAGCTCTAATTTTAGTACCATACTCAGTATTAATGATGAGGTTGGTCATTTGCATATCTCAAACCTCTCAATGGCCTTGGTGAAGAGCTCGAGTTCTTCAAGTGTGCCATATGCGTCATACATATCATCTATAGTCATGGCCAATATTTTGGTTAGAATTCGTCTACCCTGAAAATATTAAGGCTCAAAATACACCCCAAGCATCCAGAAGTAGCATTCCACCAGTCTATCTCGCGCAAATGGTAGCTTTGAAGCAAAGTCTAATTCTTTCCACCACCTAACATTCATTATATGTATAGAACAAGTAGCTCAATGAAATTTGAGATTTGAGAAAGAGGTATATCTACTAATTAATTATCTGAAATCAAACCTAGAAATATTGCTTAGCTCCTCCTTGTGTAGGGATTGCACTAAATTGAAATCCAACTTGGCCAGCTTTAATAGAGTTTTGTCATGCAAAGTTTTGTTATGGTAGATAGATATATACCACCTTGCCTCCAGTCGCTTTAAACCTCTCCTGATAGGCCGCTTCAGGGCATGATCAACTTGTTCTTTAAGAGGATATTCTAAGTGTTCGACCATGGAGGTTAGATGGGTGGTGGTGAAAGCAAGTGCTTCATCTAGTATGTCTTCTCCTTGAACTCCGAGATGTGCAGCCTCATACAATCCCAACATGCCTCTTACATCACTGCTTAAAGCTTTCTTGAAGTTATCCTTTTCATCCTTGAACTCATTGAATACCCCTACATAATTAAATCCCACAATTTAAACATAAGATTTGAATTAGAAGAAGGATATATTATTTTAGCTCACACATGATAATTATACTTTGGGTTCTTACCACATGAAACATTGTACCCAGCTTGTCTTAATAACCGAAATTGAAGAGCAACATTATAGATATCACCTTCGTATGTCACCATTAGGATGGCTATCGCAGATAAGTTTGTAACACTTCTTCTATCTCTCTTTCAAAGTGGTATGCCACTCCGAGATGTTGCAGAGCATCGACAAATTTCAGCAGTTGAGAAGTACTGTTACTGTTACCAGCTACATTCATTAGCTTCCTTCAAATTTCCTCTTTCAGATCTTCAAGATGCTTCACTTTGCCGGCAAGTGTTACCTGCGACAACCAAGTAATTTTCTTAAACGACAAATTAAGAAAAACAACTTCTAAGTATATAGGTTTTTTAACATATTTTCATTCAATAATTACCTCGTCTTCAGGGGTGTAGGATATGAACCGGTCATCCCAAACGTTAGGATGATAGCTGGCTAATGGACGATTTTTCGGTTCAGAAAATTGGCCTAGAGAGCATGCTAAGACTTGACTCGACATGTTGACTTTTGGAGAACAATAGTAAAGCACTTGTTTGGATGCTGAAGTGGAAAAGCTTGAGAAGCTCCATTGCATTTATAAATGACCAATGGCCTAGTTCGACAACTATATATTGTTGAAAATAGCATATGAAAAGCATTGATGAAATTGAAAGAAAGGTTTAGAATATTGGCCCACCATCTATCTATAGTAAGTTTCATTTTGTGCATATGAGGATGGAGTGTACAAATGTTTTTATCGAGTGTCCTATTTACATGAACTTTTTCCGGGCTCGAGATAGCCAACATTTACTTCGATAGATCAACAACGCTCATGCCATTAGAAAGGGACATGGATGAAAAAATCCCTCTAAAACATTCATTAATTAAACACCCCATACTGATAGTGCCTTTTTTAATGGGATGTGCATATATGACTATAGAAGTAAAATTCAGGGGTATCTTGAGATCGAAAAAAAAAAGTTTAAGGACAAAGTAGAACATACAACTCAAAGCTCGGGAGCATTTATGAACCTTATCATGTGCATAATATCTAATAGAAAAAAAAATAGTTGAACTCGTTTTAATTAGCATTGAAATGCCAATTCAGCCAAACCTATTTTTCATGAATCCGTTTGAATAATAAATGCTCTGGGAGAAAATGACAGATAATGGGTCGAATTAATATCAACCTCGTAGGTATTTAATTCCATCAAGAAACAGGTTGATCGGAAAAATTGGCCTAAGACTGTTGAATCAATGTGTAGCTCTCTTGGTTAACGCAACTCTTCCACAAAGAACTCCCTAAGTTAGAATATTTCTTCCACAATTCTTTTCAATTTTTGAAAATTTTCTACAAAATGTTCTCCAATTCCTGACAGTGAAAACGATTGTACATGACAAAAGAAGGATACGAAAATAAAGCAAACTACAAATCACAAACAAAATTAGAGGAGATTTTAAAATAGTTTGACCAAGACATGTAATTGGACCTTCTTTTTTTGTAATTAAGTATGTTAATTAATTCTGGAAAAACAAGTGGGCCAAATAATTAGTCATGAAATAAGCTTCATTTGGCTTCATTTGATTTGCCTAAAATGATGTAACGTAATCAATCTTCTTTATCGGAAATAATTATTAATTTATGGAATCATGTGATATTAATTTCATGGAAGCCACACACTTTCAAGCATAGTAGTATCCATTCACACTATCAAATAGTTTATGCATTATTGAAAGAAACTTTGAATAAGAGGTGGATCAGCCTTTGATCCATGGTTCATTTAGAAGAAGAGTGCTAAATTAATGGGTTTAATTCAATACCGTGAGGGTTTTCTTTTCTTCTTCTCATATTTCTTAAGGATAATTCCTATTCAAAGCATTTATGCTATGTAATTTAGTTTTTAGAAAACAACAGAGAAAGAAAATTGATGGGAAATTTTGAATGAAAGAAAAAGGTAAGGCACAAATTGCGGTAACGTGGGGCTCTTGTGTTGCTTCACTTAGGCATAAAAGTGACTTGGGCAGGTTATTGTTGTAAATGTAAATGTATTGGTGGATTATCTTCTTATTTATTGTGGTATAGCTAGAGAGTTAGGGAATAGAATAGACGACACATTGAAAAAAGATCTCAATAGGTTAGGTGTCTTAGCCTTAACTTTCAAACATTCTTTTGCGAATTAAGTTGAAAAAGTAAAATAAATACCCAACAATCTTTGGGACTCCAAGATCATTAATAGATAGAAGGGATTCTATTTATAACTCTTAAAGACATGATATTCATATTAAATCAAAATCTCGTAAGCTTGAATTTTTAAGAGAATTGACAATTTAACATAGTATTAGAGCATGATTTGGTAAGTGATCATAGGTTTGAACTACCTCTTTTTAATTTATTACTTATTTATTGATTTAAAAGTCTATGAATGACTATTTGGTTTATTTAACTTTCCACGTATGAGTATGAGCTACATGTTAAAGATGTGATATTCATATTAAATCTAATTCATACAAATTTGAGATTTTAGGAAAATTGTTCATTTAGCAATAGAAAATATTCTTCGTTAATGTTGAAATATAATCTCACATTAATTTTATTATGAGATTACAATATATATATATATATATATATATATATATATATATATATATATATATGAAGAATGATCGATAAGATCCCTTAAATTTGGCTAACAATAAAAATTAGGAAATCTGATTGCAAGAGTTCAATTTGGAATTTGCCCAAAGGTTCTCATGTAGAAATTTACCCAGATTCTTGGCAAGAATCCATGTGTCCTTTTACAAGAAAGGAAAAAATATCTTGGAGAAATTAGATATGTATGGATTGAAAAATATTTTCTTATTAAATATGTTTTTCTCTAATAAAAATAGAACTTAAGGTTATGTTTAATTCCTGTTTTTGAAAACTCATTTTAAGAATAATTTTTTGAAACATAGATAATACTATTTTGATGTTTTCTATATCTTTATGGTTTCCAACACAAAAAAAATATTGACAACTATTTTCCCTATTTTTATTATTTTTAAAAATAAAAAACAGTTTTAAAAAATAAAAACCAAACATGCCATAAAAATCTATATGATGGATTTGAAAACATGCTTATTAATTTTTTTAATAGAAATTTGTTATTTTTTGGTGAGAAATCATGTTTCTAATGACCAAGGTTGAAGATGATATGCATTCAGCATCTACAATTTTAATAAGAAATGTATAATTGCATGGTTCCGTAAAAACTTATCGTTGCCATAAAGATTAAAAATATCACTTTATTTGGATAGCACTTAATACAAATGAATGGTTACAGAAATTTGTTTTAGAGCTTAGTTTAATTATTGGAAGGAAAACGTGCAGGTAACTTCGGGCTGTTGGGTTCCTAATTTTAAATTTTGTTTTTGAGAATGGTTTTTGAAAGCATAAAAACATCACTTTATGTCTTCTTAAAGACTGTTCTTGCATTTCTCATGTCGTATAACTAAAGAAAACACAAAAAGAATCAGACACGTTCCATTATTCTCTTTGTTTTTCAGAATGGTATGTAAACGTGTCCTTTGTTTTTGTTTTATTTTAAATTTTGTTTTTGTTTTTAAATTTGATTGTATAAATGCACCCATTTGGGTTTAATTTACATGAAATGGAAGTGGACTACACTCATATTTAAATCTTAATTTTGGCATATACACCCATTTTCAAAAAATATATATATATTTATTTATTTATTTTTCTTGGAACCGTTTCAATTGGACATGAGTGGCAGGTAGCATCATTGACAGGTGGATCCAGCTATACTATTGTTGTCATATACACCCATTTTCATTTGGGTTTTTAAATTTTATTTTTGGAATTTTTTGGGGGTCGATGTTGCTTACCTATTTTCAATTCATTTAGTAGGAGGATAGGTGCATCCAGCTAGACCATTCTTGGCATATAGAGCCATTTTCGTTTAATTTATTGGAAGGTGAACATGTTGGATTTAAGGGGATTGTTTATTTTCTTTACCCTTCAATATTAGTATTATACTTTTATCACATTAGAAAAGGAAAGAGAGAGGTATATCATTTGTTTACTATTTATAACTTAAAACTTTATATGATGAAATAAAATAGATAAAAGATTTTCTTGACGTCAACAAGAAAATAGAAACCATGGAAAACTCTCCTATTAAACGAAAATTTAAAATAGTTAAATATATAACTTAAAATAATTAATAATTTTATTTATCACTCTAAATTATGATTTCGGTATTTGGATTTTATTTTAAGATGTTCAAGATACTGCACTATGGATTTTTTAGGATCTACAATGTTAACAAGGGAATTTGACTGTAATATATATATATATATATATATATATATATATATATATATATATATATATATATATATATATATATAATATCTTGACTATCTTAAGGTTCTACAATCTTCTTTATAATAATAATACCCAATAAACTCTAGTCTCATTTTTTCTCTTAGCCTTTTCTTTTTAAGCAATGAGGGTCAAATTTTTTTTATCATTTTTGGACTGAAATTACTAATTTACATCTCTTTTCATATTTTTCTTTCTCAATAAAGTTGTTATTCTACACAAATCCAGGTTTATTTATTTTTTTCATGATTTAGTCGTCGCTTTAGTATGTGTGTGATTATCGCCTTCTTCGTGCGCGTGTAGTTGTCATCATCTTAGTGCGGTGAGTGGTTGTTGTAGGAATCATCACAGTGAGGCTTGAGGGTGCCTGATTAAACTCAAGGGTAAAACTTAAAACCACACAGAGTAGTAAGCAGTGTGACTATAAGCCCACTTTAACCTAATCATTCTAGGGTTTTATAACACCTTAGGCCCAATAAATTGGCTCCTTCTAATATCTTAATAATCAGTCAAATGGGCTCTGTCATCCAATGAGCTAGATTGGGGATCTTATGGCCCATTATTAATTAAAACTCTTGATCAACGGTCTAGATTGCTTCTGGAGCATAAATCCAACAATTTCTCACTTGCTTAAAAGCAAGTCTGGGACCGTAATCTTATCCGGGGCTACTCCACTAAAAAAGCCCAGATGTGAATTCCAAAATTAATAATGTTTTATATCAAATGTATTTTCCTCTTTGTAAAATATCAATAATTAATTGATAATTTTTCTGTAAATCAATTAATTATTTATTCTCTTGACTTATCAGCTTCTCTAACGGATCCCATGCACTGGCCAGTGACTTTCAATATCCAAGTACCGAAACATGTCAAGAGAATATTTCCTTCTAAATTCCTTTTTGTATATTTCATAAATACTTGATAATCAAAATACCATAATCCCAAATTATCAAGATGTGGTCGTTTAAAATAGGCCTCTTATTGATAACTCAAAGAACCATAGTAACTTAATTATCTATTTATAATATACTCAGGATTAAGAAAAAATAACATATCTAATATCGCCTGAGATTTAATTCCTTTCACATAAATTTATCCTAGATTAAATTTCTTCCGATCCTCTCAGAATGACCATAATTCATTCCAATATTTTATAATAACCAAGACTGATCATTTCATAAAATATTGCAGTCTAAATAAAGTGTCCAACTTTATCTAACATTTGTGAGACAATTCATTAATTATGAGAACACATGATCATGTCTTCTATGGACGTATCCCATATGATCATATACTACCATAATTAATGCGGGCCTTATACTTAAAATATAATGTGCAAAAAACTTCATATTATTATATCGAGAAAATGAAATTACAACTTGTCTTGCTCCTAGAGCACAAATGTAACAACTCCCACTCCTGCAAAAGTAAGCTTAGGACCCTCTTAAGACCCTTACAATTTACATGTTTCTCAAACACACGTTACGAAGAACTTAGTAAAAGTGCTAGGTTCTCCTTAGATGCTATTTTTAGTGTACTTGTCTCCTCTATCAATGAAATCACGGATCAAGTGGTACTTTCTTAATTTACCTGTGTTTTACGCTTTTTGCTTGAGACTGTGGTTCGCTGAATTTCTGACCCCTTTGTTATCTGATAAGGTAATAGACGTCTTGCACTTGGTATCATGAAGATCAAAAGAGATTTCTTAATCCATCGGCTTCGCTGCGACCGGATCTCTGACCACATGTCATTGGTCGTGGAGTCAACAACACAAGTGCGTTTCACTCCTCCGACAAATGGCTTCCTCGTTTAGGGTAATACATATCGTATTGATTTACTACGGTCAATATCTCCTTGAAATGCGAAGGAGTCCGTATATTGAAGTGTTTTGCCCCAAGACTCCCCCTTCGGAATACACCAACATATAATCCCTCGTTCTCTTTAAATACTTGGTATATGTTTCAACTGGCATCTGTAGTGTTCTACTCAGGGATCGATTGAGTGCAGGCTTACTACTCATTTGCATGGCAGATATCACGGCACAGTACATAGCGCATAGCATACATGCTGAGGACTACCAGCGGTAGGAAGCATAGGTTTTCTTACTCATGAGTTTTTCTCTTCGGGTGTTTTGGTGATTGCTCCTTAGAAGATTAATTCCATGTCTGAAGGTTGAAGTCCCCTTTTTGGAATTTTCCATGCCAAACTGGTCCTTATTTTATCAATGTAGGAGGCTTGGGATAAAGCTAACACCTTATTCTTAGGTCTAAGTAAGTTTGATTCCTAGAATATGATTAGATTCACCCAAGTCCTTCATATCAAGCACTTTCGGGTAACCTTTCACATTCGACAACACTTTCACCTTTGTTTCAATTAACAAAATATCATCTACGTAAAGTACCAAAAAGACTACCACTATTCCTTGAATTTTCTTATACACACATTGTTCATCAGGACTTTTCTCAAATCCATATAATTTGATAACTTGATCAAACCTGATGTTCCATGACCTGGATGCTTGCTTAAGCCCATAAATAGACCTATGCAACTTGCAAACCATGTGTTCTTGGCCCTAAGGATGAACCACTTTCGGTTCTTTGCATATAGATATCTCTTCTAGCTCTCATTTAGAAAGTTGTTTAGCATCCATGCCAAATCGTGTCGAGGCTGTTGCTTTCTGACTAAGAGAATCGGATGATTTAAGCAGCTGCGGCGAAAAGTTTCATCATAATCTATACCCTCTTTTGAGTGTAACCTTTTTGCCACCAATCTAGCTGCAGAAGGGTTTAACCTTCCCATACGGTCTCTCTCTTTCTCTTGTAGATCCACTTACACCCAATTGGTTTTACCCCTTTAGGTGCTTCTACAAGAGACCAAACTAAGTTAGAACCCAGATTCCATCACGGTCCATTGCCTTTTTCCTCTTGCACATCAACATCCTCGATGCCTCTCAGTATGTGAGTAGGGTCATCATCGAGGATTATCAAAGCAAACGATAAGTCTCTCCTAACGAGGCATACCTTGCGGGTTTCGTATCGGTCTCCACTACGATTTCATTGGTTGTTGTACCTGTACATAAGGATCAAACAGTTCGAGTTACGATCTCTTGATATGTTCTTATTCTTGAGTTTCTGGATTTGGTCCACAGTTTGTTTCCGTGTTTGTTCGCCGAATTTTATTTTGTACATTTTCCCCTCTTTGAACATCAGGGGAAAGCAGGGTGGAAAAATAGGAGTTTGTGGTGGATCTCGGCCAGTCAAGCTCTTGAACCACGCACTCTTAGAATCTCATTCCACCTCGTTCCCTTAGGGTTGTGATAAACATACACATTTGTTTGAGATTCCAACTTTTGTTGTTTAAGTGCAGGCGTGTCAGGCACCCAATCCTAATATGGTTCAAGTTGGGCTGGCCCTTTCCATAATTACGTAGGTGTCTTGGGGCTTGATTTAGACGGAACTAAATTTAGTATGTATGCAACTGTTTCTAAGGCATATCCCTAGAACGATTAAGGTAAAGATGAATAACTGAGCATTGACCTCACCATATCTAAAAGGGTTCTATTTCTCCTTTCAGAGACTCTATTTTGTTGAGGCGTTCCAGGAGATGATAATTGAGATATTATCCCTTCTTGAGCCAAGTAAGACTTGAACTCTCCAGACAAGTATTCACCTTGTTCGGGCCAAGAGCTTCATGATATGGACACCAAATTGCTACGCCTCGTATATACTCTCGAAATTTATCAAAAGCTTCGGACTTATGGGCGCATTAGGTAAACATAACCATATCTTGATAGTCATCGGTAAATGTGATAAAATCTCACTTGCCGCCTCGGGCTTGAGCAGCTCATTGGTCCACATACATCGGTGTGCACCAATTCCAAGCGTATAGTGGCACGTTTCCTTTGGCCTTGAAGGGTCTCTTTGTCATTTTACATTCCAAATATGATTCACATCTTTGGTATAGGTTCAAGATCAAAGGAATTTAAAATTCCACTTTTAACCAAACCATGAATTCTACTAGAATTAATATGACCCATTCGTAAATGCCACATATAGGTTTCATTTGAAACCTTCATTTTCTTAGATAAAGGAAATTGCTCATCATTAGTATGTTCAATAACATTAATACTATAGGACATAGGAGTTAAAATGTAAGACCCCGAATTTACAGTTCCCATGAATAGTAAATTTTGTTTTCGATCAGTTAGGTATTTAACTGGAAACAATCAAATGAATAGTAATTTTCGAAAAACAAGCCCCGAAAATAAATAAAAAATGTTCATAATAATGTATTGAGTCCAAAGAATCTGAAATAGATTAAAACGAAATTATGTTAAAGAATTGAAAATGCAATTTTAGAAAAATGGCAAAAGCAATTAATTTACCACGAAAAATGCGATTTTTCTAGATCTCGGATAAACAAAGAAAGCGGACTTCACGTTGAATATGTCTCACGAAATCTAATTACCCAGTCAAATTTCGTTAAATTCCGAGACAGTCGAATTTTCACGAAATTTAAAATGACGGGCGTCAGTGGACCCGCAGATTTTAGAAAAATTCGAAAATGTCAAATATTTAAAATTTAGTTCAGATAGATGGAGCCGAGGCAGGGACGGAAATAAATTGTTTAGGAATGAAAGCGAACGAAAAGTGACACGTGGCGCGGCGTGGGCCACATGTCCACCTATAAGTATGAAAGAAAAATATCTAAAGCTCTCATTTGGTCGGCCAAACCATAAGAGAGAGTAAGAGAGAGAGAGAGAGAGAGAGAGCGATGTGTGATTCACGGGATTTCATCGGTCGGATCTCGTTAGGTCGAGAATTAAAAGTGATCACGTGTGAGGTCAGCGCGTGGATACCAGAATCTACAAGATTACGCAAGGTCAGGTTTTGGTTTCATGGAAACCGAAGAGGCGGTGTCTGGGAAATCCGCGCCCGATTGAGGTAGGGTTTTCTTCCTTTCGGGTTAATTTGATTCGAAGGGCATGGGTGTATCGAGGGAGATCTTTGTCAGGTTTTTTCTCATTATGACTGTATTTTGGTCATAACTTGGCCATCACTTATCCGAATTGAGTGATTCAAATAGTTAAGTAAACTAGACTGATAGGAGAACAATCCACATTGAAATAGGTCAATCCCAATTCTGACCCATTCAGACTCAAAAATGCATTCAAAAGTGTTCTGTTTGGCGGGTTTTACATTATGTTTACGACTCCATGGCTTGTATTTTGGCCATAACGGCCATCACTCGTAGTGGTGATTCAAATTTATAAATACAAACTAGACGTGGGGAGAACAATCCCACATTGAAATAGGTCTAATCCAAATTCCGACCCATTTGGACTCAAAATGCATTCAAGTGGAGTTATGTTAGAGGCGGTTTTTCTGTTATGTTTCACACGACTCCATGACGTATTTTGGCCATAGCAGCCATACTCATCAATTATTAATTGATTAATTTAAGTAGTAGATTGATAGAACAATCCTCATTAAATAGGTCAATCAAATTCCGATGACCCATTAGGACTCGAGAAATTCATTCAATGTTTTTGTTTGTAATATTCCGGGGGGACACAATGGTCATGGCCTCCAATTTAGGAAGGCCATAACTTCTTCGTCTTAACTCCGTTTTGGGTGTTCTTGAGTACATCAAACCCATTGAGTCAGATTCTCAACTCATATTATTCCCGTAAGAGGACAATGGAGGAACATAACATGATTGAAAATTTATGGTTGTACCATGTGTCCGGGTTGCTTGAGTCGATATGGCGGTTTAGCATGTTGGCTGTGTGTTGTGGGCTGATATGTGGGTAGTAATTGCCATGAGTTAGCATAGAAAATCAGAGAACAAAGAGGTTGAGTTCAATTGATTTTAATCAATTGGAAGTGATTAAATGTAAGGTTCTTTGGAAAGTGATAGTATAGTTAATGGTTTAATTGAACAAGATTAAGGTATGAATGTTAATGGATTTATGGATAATGTGACTTGTAGGAGGAAAGTGATTAAGGACAAGGGTGGAGAGTGGAAAGTTTTAAAAGGAGGAAGAGACAATAACAAGGTGAGGAAAATGTAAATGTTTATGAAAATGTATATATATTGTGTTTACCAATGTATATATTTTCATATCTATCTTCTATAAATGTTAGTGAAAAAAAAAAAAATGTGGTTTTCTTGACTTTTAAATTATGTTGAAAATATGAATGATTATAGTTTCCCATAGTTTTATAAAGCACGTTTATAGTTTCCATGAAATAAATGTTTATGAATGTATATTTTATATACATGTTTATATATAATGTTTGAATCCATGGTTACCACATGTTACCAAAGATAAAGTTTAAGGAAAATCGACTAAAGAATTACTTTAGCGTGCATGGTACATGGGAAAGGGTTAGGATTTTTTTATAAAGGGAAGGGAAGAGTGATGCATATTGCCATACACGTGTAAAGTACAAAAAGTTTACCAACGCATAATGTGATTTATTCCATAGTGCAATGGTATTTAAAAGAAAGGCACGATTTATCGGAGGTTCCTTTTTAGGCCATCGGTGATCGTAAGACTGTTTCCTCGTAGGTTCTTTCATGGGCCAATGGTGGTTAACGGTGTGACACGATTTCTCGGAGGTTCCTTTTGGGGCCATCGGTGATCGTAAAATTGTTTCATTGGAGGTTCTTTCATGGGCCAATGGTGGATTAACGGTATGGGTTCCATTGGATATAGTGAGTTCAAAGGAAAGAAGTATATTGAAAAAGATATATTTGATACGATTGTTTTACATTGTATTTGAACTATATGAAAAAAGTAAAGTAAATGTTTATAGAGCTAATTCTCCTATACAATTGTTTTACGTTGTATTTGAATAGAAGGGAAAGAATGCAAAATAAATGTTTATGGAAATGAGATCTCTATACAATTGTTTTACACATTGTATTTGAACTATATCTGAAACATTATTTTCCCTATAGGCTAGCCTTTCTCTTTGAGCTCCTTTAGCTCACCTACTTTTTCCAAATGTTTTATAAATGTTTTTTCGAGGGGCGAGGCCGCGTGCGATTCGAGCATCCTCGGGCAGTGACACTCTTGCCTCACGTGGCGACCACCTTTTGACAATGTATAGTTTTGTTGTAAATAACTACTTGTGCCACCTTTATTTGTAATGTATATAAGTTTTAAAAGATTGTTTATATATCTATAGTGTTCAGGAAATGATTTTAAAGTTTGATTTGAAATTGGTTGTGGTGGACTTGATGTCCCATTGTTGGATGTGGAGTAAATTAAATTGTTTTATTACAAGTGTTGTAAGTAGGACATGTCAAAAACGGAAAACTCTTGCCCGAATTTTCTATAAAGGGTTTAATGTTTAAAAAATAAATAAAATTTGTCCCACCATGTTTCATAAGAATTTAATGGAAAACATAACTTTATAAATGAGTTCGCTCCACGGATTCACTTTTAAAAAGGTTTAAAAGAAATGAAAGGTTTTTTTTTTCAAATCCATAGGAGTGCCGGGAGGGTCCCCCGAGTTAGGAATAGGAAACCCGGGTTGGGTCCCTTCATAAAAAATATAAACCATTTATCAATAATCTGGAACAAATAAAAGCGTTATTACTCTTTATTGAGCGAGGAATTAAAGCGCCTTTATTAAACCATGTTCAACTAAACAACTAACATAAACCAAATTCCTCTTAAAATCGGGAACAAATAAACAGTCTAATAAACATAAAGTCTTATTATTAAAACATACTTCACTAGTCCCTCTTGCCATTACGGAACATATTCCTGGATTTCCCAACTTCAAGCTGCTAAATAAACTGCGAAGGTGGGGTGCTGTTGAGACCACTTTGTAAAGAGTAACAAACATGGTTAGTGGCTCCGAATCAATGATCCATTTATCATTGTTCTCCACTAAGCAAACCTCAACAAGCATTTATACTACCCATACGGTTTGGGCCAATCCTTACTGATGACATACACATTGCGCCTTGAAGCACTTGCCTTTATTCTTCATTGCATTTGGTTTGATATTTGGACCTATTTCATACCTTTTGTTCCGCCTTTAGGTTTCCCTTTAGGTTTTGAAGAACTTTCGGCATAAATAAGCACTTCCACTGCTTCACGAGAGACCTTCCCGGCACTCGGCTCGTCGTAAAGTTGAGGTAAGCTTTAGTTTGTTCATGTTATAATTCATTTGAGCCCGACCCAGCTGTGGGTGATATTCTAGGATCATGTCAATCTTCATCTCTTGATCCGACTTAGCCCCCATCACCTCCATTAGTCTTGATGTGCCCCGTCGTTACACCACAGACAATGGTCCGCACATTTCCTCCGGTCATGCAGTGTTCATTAGTGCCCCTATGTTTGCTTATCAAGCGATGCTGCTGCACCAGCAAACATCCCATCCCCAAGAGTGCGAGATTATTTCTAATACACTCTCAGGATCATTATTTTGCTTTATGTGGCGGTGTTACTGGCGCGACGAAATATAACAGCGAGCTTTCGTATTTCTTAGGTTGCCAATTTGCCAAATTGCTTCTTAGTTTCGAAGCATTAGCGGTGGAGCTCTGGGGTTCCCGGTTGTTGTAATGAATTTTTATTCTCTCAAAATCAAGGACAATGAAAAGATTGGTTTCCATAGGTGCGTGATTATTTCATCATGGCTTTGACTCAAAATTGTAGCTAGAGGATTAAAGGATGCCATTTTCTGAAATTTAAAAAAGCACATATATTAACACGTAATCCACACAACAAACATACAAATATGTAGATCCCTTAAACTACTTATTAATGTTTATTTAACAATATTTAAGTTGCCATTACAAATGCTTCGTTGGGCAAGACATTTGTAATAAACTAAACTTTGATAGTATGTCTAGTGTCTACTAAGTTAGCTCCCGGAAAGGTGGGGTGGGTCTCGGACTCCTTAAAACCTACCTCTTTAAACAGACATTCTAGATAACACTAACACACCATTCAAAATTGATTTTTTTTTTTTTTTTTTTTTTTTTTTTTTTTTTAAGCAACCATTGTTTCAATATTCCTTTTGGGCCTTTAATAACATTGACAGAGCCTCGTTAGGAGGGTTATTAATATTATTAAAATTGAATGTAATAACCATTAATTTAATTGCAAAATTATCTTTAATATCTAAGCATTGTCGATGTTGGGTCGTACAACCTTATTAAAATTTTGAAAATATTTTAGATCCAATCCAATAAAATCTGGCCATGCTTATTCGTTGGGGTATCACATAACCATTTTATTATTGGACCCTTAATGGAGCCCGCAGGTTTCGAATTAATTAAATTAATTTTTAACCTTCACCCGTTCAATATTTTATTATTAGTGGTAGGGTTTCCATAATAATATTATCCAGATAAAACAAATATTATTATGCACATGTATATATCAAATGATGCAATTATATGGAACCACCTATTCTAAATGGCATGTTAAGCACATATCACATGTTATATCTATATAATTTAAACAATTATAAATATAGAATAATTAATAAGCCCTAATCCATGGTTTCCTAGAAAGAAAATTACAAATGATGGGGCCGAAGCCCACAACTTGATATCTGGCGTCTTAACTTCTTGGGTGCCCATGAAGTCCATGGGGTGTGTGAATTTAAGTTAGAATTATTTTTTAGGATTTTTGGCCCAGAACACAAAACCTAACATGTCCTGCCCAGACCCGAGCACCCAAAGCGACGTCGACCGCCACACAAAACTTGGATTGTCACGCAATTTTACAAGGAGGTAGAGCACTGTCTGAGGAACCACCCTACAAAAAATCAGCCCATTCTGACAACGCAGCGTCCCTTTTACATTTTTTTTAAATAAATCCGAATTTACATATAAAAAACAAATTTTAGGAAAATAAATAAATAAATAGAGTAGAAACCTAATCTTATGATTAGCCTCCTTGTTACATCCCAAAACAAAATATACAAGCAAAATCTACCATGGATTAAAGCCAAAACCAAATCATTCATTCATAATACAAAAATTATAAATAACATAAATAATAGAATCCTAGGTGCCATATGTCTAATATACATCACATATACATGAGAAATAAAATTATGGATTCAATCTATCACACATTGATTCAACAGTGCTCGATACAATTGCGAAGGGAATCATAATGGGAAGCGAGGGTACACGATTAAATATAATGTATGATAGATATATTTTCAAGTCATATTCTTAGCGCGTAGTAGTGTGAAAATGTACAGAATGCAGGTGCTTCAAGCTGTCACGTGCGTGGATCTACGTGTGGGCGCGATCTGAAGAAACTAGAAGGTTAATCTGAAAACACTTTGAAACCTTACGATTACATTTCTCTCTCAGAATTAAAACTTAAAAACCACAGGCTAGTAAGCGATGTATTTATAGTGCCCAACCTAATCCCTCTAGGGTTTTATAACTCTTGGCTAATAAATGGCTCATTCTTATCTTAATAATCGGAACAGTCAAATGGGCTACGTCATCTAATGAGTTGCTTAGGAGTCCTATGGCCCATTATTAATTAAAGCTCTTGATCAACGGTCTAGATTGCTTCTGAAGCATAAATCCAACAGTTGTGTCATCTCAGTACAACGATTTGGTTTTCGTCTTCGTGATGTGACGTTTATTTGTATTTGGACGATTCAGACGAGTAAAATATATATAATCAGGGACAATAAATAAAAAATCGTCATTATGTACAGAACTGTAGTTATAAAAAATCGTCTTCTGGAGCATGAATGTTGTTTCATCTTTTATATTTTTTAGTGATTTTTATTATATGTTTATATCGATATAATGCTAGTTTGAATCAAAAAGATTAATTTTCTCTTTAAATAATAATAATAATAATAATAATAATAATAATACCCTAATATATTTTTAATATAGTGAATTTTTCCTTTTTTATTGAAGTTTTTCTTATAATTTTTTTATTTTATTTTTTTAAGATAGAAGTAAACAAAAGCATAGATAAAGCTAGTAATTAATTAATTGATGGCATATAAGCAAATAGAAACTTAGTGGAGTCAATGGAGATGCGTGTCATCTTTATCTTTATTAATTTTTTTGTAGCAGCAGGGAAGTGTGCCATTACTTGATGGAATAGGGCGACCTGCACCCTACCATCACTTTTCTTTTAATTTTAATTTTTTATTTTATACTTCTATTCAATTTTAATATTATATTGTAGTATTACGTATTCTAGTTTCTTGTGTATCTATCCCCTTTTTAATCACTTGAGTCTAAGCCTCAAGAGCCCTATCATTCCACTTATATATAACAAAAATCAATCTAGGACTACCTTGTAGTTTTGACACCAAAGCAATCATGAGTGGGTATACCCTCATTATATCATGAGTGGCAAATCCTTTATTGGCTATTCAATTACCTTCAAATGTCTCAAGGTATACCTAATCATTACCCTACTAATAATTTCTCTTGAAGCAACAAATATCGAAGTCAAAGTATAGAATTAGTATCCAAGATATCATTGAGCACCTCAAGTCTAAGGATACTTGCACCATTGTTATGATAGGACTATACCTCAAGTCTAAGGATATTTGCACCATTGTTATGATGAGACTATCATTGATGTTTGAATAGATAATTCATATAATTGTCTCATAGTGGATCTCCGATGAACTTAGTTACTCTTAGCAAGCATCTACATGTCTATTATAATCATCATCATGATCACAGTTTATGAGATCATATGCTTGATCATATCAACATGTGCTAGTATGTCTAATCTCGTTGATCTTATGGCTAGGGATAGTTTAGATGCTACATATTTACACATAATAGGGATCTCATTATCATGATCACAATCATGATTTCCTTTATACTATGTAATGTATCAAGGACTTCATTAATTTGATTTAAGATCGTTATCAATTCATTTATTAAATGAACATCAAAGAAATGAAGATGCGTTTATTATAAATGAATATAAGGCGTACCGTAAGTGCTAAAGTGATGTCACTTCAACACTTTATAATAGTGGAATTGGAGTATTTGCTTAGAGACTAGTATTGGAAATAAACTAGTACTCAATGGCCTTTCCCCTTTACTGTGGCTTGATGGGCGACAACCCCATAGAAATTTCCAGCGGATACTTCCAACGACTAGAGAATCTTGTGAAGCTAAGCCGTGTTGCTTGATGAAAACCTGTATAAAATTTTTTTTTCTTCTAAACTTGTGATTTTATAAAATTTCGGTAGCATAACAGCTGCATATAGGACATGTCCCAAAACTTGTAAATATAATTTACACTTTTAAAATATGGCAACCAACAACACTTCTTCAAAAGAGCCTCAGGCTCATCACATTTTCATAAAACAAAACTATATACATACATATAACTAGAAATAAGGAGGACCCTAATATGTCCTGGCATCGTACATTACTTAGAAGATAATTTTTAAAAACAGGAAAATAATGAGCTGAAAGAACTCAGTGAGTGAAAGCTTTATAAAATGCTTGATTTTTATGAAAATGTCTCAAAACTGTAAAAACGATATTTTACAAAACACTTTCAGAAAACCTTACTTGCTTTGCTATAAAAGTTTCTAAAACTTTTCATAAAAATGTTTTGCTTGCTCGGTGGTCGATTTACTGTTGCATGTAAATGCTTATAAATACTCAATGATCAACCTTGGAGGTCTTTCTTACTTCTTTATTACCATAAGTAAACATAGGAAACTTGTGTCTCTCCCGTGCCGGTGGAAGGACCTCGTGTCCACATCACTGTTTGGTAAATATGGTGGAATGCTCATCCCACATAAAAGCAAGCATTGCCTAGTGAGAGCCTATGTCTCTACCATTCAGATGGAAGGACCTCGTGTCCATCACCTGTCAGGTAAATATGGTGGAATGCTCCATCGCCACATAATAAGCTAGCTTGCTGTATCCTAGTAAACACAGGAAATCTTTGTCTCTACCGTGCCGGTGGAAGGACCTCATGTCCACATCACCTATTTCGGTAAATATGGTTTAACAAATCAAAACCATAAGTTGCTTGCTTGCTTGCTTGCTTAATAAAGCATATTGCTTGCTTTATAAAATATGGTTTAACAAATCAAAATCATAAGTTGCTTGCTTGTTTAATAAAGCATATTGCTTGCTTAATAAAGCATATTGCTTGCTTTATAAAATATGGTTTAACAAATCAAAACCATAAGCTTTAAAATATGGTTTAACAATTAAAACCATAACATACAAATCGTAAAACAATTTATAAAATAATACACTAGCATTGAAAAATAAAGTTTAGAACACTCACCTTTTCGTTTATAATAATTGAGCATGACTTCACAATTTCTCCGCCTCCGTTTTTACCTTACACATTCAATTTATTAGACCAAAATGACTCATAGATGGAAAATAAGCAGAAAACATGATCCAGGGATCGGAGCAGAAACCTCGACACAATTGGGATTTGCTTTAGATAATTCTAAAAATCTTGTCGGACTATCCCAAAAGCAGTCCCGAAAATTTAGCGGATTATCAAAAATAGTCAAAAAATTCAACCGGACATTTGGCAGTCCGAAAAATTCCAAAATTCTAAACTCGGTCAAATTTGGACTGAAATTCTGACCTTTCCACGGCCTCTAAGCAAATCCCAAGGCATTAAATGACATTTGCTATAGAAATAACACAAGTGAGAAATTCTCTACCTCTTAGACTTTGTGAAAGCGCTAATATTTTGGTGCCAGCATAGCTCTCAATGTGTGAATTTGACTTTGCCTTTTGCTCAGAGACGAAACCTATAGTCTATTCGAGTAGATCTTAGGAAAGGAAGAGAAGAGAATATATATATATATATATATATATATATATATATATATATATATATATATATATATATATATATATATATATATATATATATTATTTTATTTTTCTGTTTACACACACTCTATCCTCAGAAAACTGCCATTTCTTTTCTTTTTTTGTACTTTTATGTTTTTTTTCTTATTATTATTATTTGGATACATGGCTCATATTGCCTTATTCGGGTCCGTTTCTACCCCAAAACAATTTATTTATTTTCAGTTCACTTTATTTTAAATGAACTTAGGCTGGCCCAGATTATCATTTGATTTCGTAAAAAATGCGTCCACGAAATCATTGGCGACTTATCATCCAGAAAATCGTAAAAATATTTCGACTATCTCAGAATTCGATGAAACTTTTTTGGATCACTAGATTTTGCGAGACGGATTTATCGACCTAGTCCGTTTCGTCATCCGAGATCTAGAGAATTTTCTAGGCTTCCCTGAACCATTATGACAATTTATTATTATTATTATCCTTTTGCAAAATTTGAAAATTTCTAATAAATTTTTTTTCGGGTTTTACAGTGCCACAATTCTTTGAAAACTTTACAATTTCATCTTTAAAAACAACGTTAAAAAATACTAATATGGTACTCAAATAATTAAGGAAGCCTTTGGTGCATATATGTGACCCTATGGTTACACGTACTGCACACCCTCTCGGGACGGGGCGTTACAAATCCTCCCTCCTTTAGAACATTTCGTCCTCGAAATGAATAAACTAAACTCATAGGAAAGAAGAACACCTCAATTCGAAAATAGTTGAGGATATTGATGGCGCATCTGAGCCTCTGGCTCCCAAGTAGCTGCCTCTCTCTCATGATTCTTCCATAGGACTTTAACTAAAGGAATCGCCTTACTCCTCAACACCTCTTCCTTGTGATCTACAATCTGCACAGGTGTTTCCTCATAAGTCAGGTTCTCCTTTAGATGCATTGGCTTCTCTCTCAGCATATGTGAAGGATCTGGGATGAACTTCCTTAACACCGACACATGAAATGTGTCATGAATCCTGGATAACTGCGGGGTAACTTCAACTGTAGAAGTTACCGATGCCATGCTTAACTCACAATCTCATACAGAGCTCAAATCTCGGATTGCACAGGCTTTGCCTCACCTCCCAGAATCTCAAACACCTTTCTAGGGGAAATCTTTAAAGACCAGATCTGCACATCTCTCGCTCTGAGAGTCTACGGCCGGTTGTCGCATAACTTCTGCATCCCATCTCTTGCTTATCTTCCACGTTATCACGGACGACTCTCACTTTCTCTGAAGTGACACCACACTAACTTCGAGGCCTACGGTCTCCTCTCACCAATACATCCCAACACGAGGATTCCTACACTTCCCTCTCGCCCTGCCTCGAATGGAGCCATCTATCTTTGACAGCGATAGTTTGTTGTAGGCGAACTCCATCGTGCCAAATAAGTATCTGACTCCTTGAGATTCCATCACATAAGCTCGACATAACCTCCTAACGTCTGAATGGTCCTCTCGACTTGCTATAAATACGAGGATGAAATGTTGTCTTGAAATGAAGGCGATCACCTAAAGTACTACTTGACGAGGGACGCTGAAACACGGATGTGAACTGGGGTCTCAATGAACTATCCAGCTGAACCCCATGAAGTCTACTGTCTAATCATACAAGCTGGGCCAACTTTCTAGAGAATCCTCGATATGTAGAAAATGAGTAGACTTAAATGAATTCGATCAACTATCACCCATAAAGCATCGTCTTTGCCTTTGAGTCCGCGGAGGCTATCACGAAACTCCCATAGTGATATTTTCCTATTTCACTTAGCAGATAGGGATGTTGTATCTTCCCACGGGCTTTGATGCTCTTGCCTTCACTTCAGCGACAAGTTGGGGCACTCCCAGAGATGAAACCTGCGATCTCTTTCTTCATCCCATTCCACCAGTAATGTTCTTTCAAAGTCCTGTACATCTTGGTACTACCTAGATGCATAGCATAAGCAGATGAATGTGCTTCTTCCATAATGTCTCTCTTTATCTCGCCATACTCAGGCATACACATTCTCTACCCTTTCACTATCATGGTGTCATCTCTAATTTGAAACTCTTCTTTCTTTCCCTTTTCTATCTCTTGCTTAAGCTTAATCATCTGTGGATCCTGCAATTGTCTTTCTCGAATTTGATCCACTAGGAATGTGGCTAACAATGCTCCTGAATCCTCAGCCTCCAATATCACCCCTAAAGCTCTCAGGACTACAGCCGGCGGGTCACCTTTGGGTCTTATATGGGGACTGAGCTTCTCTGTGCTACTGAGGCATCTGCTACGACATTAGCTTTTCTTGGATGGTACTTAATAGATGCGGTCGTAGTCATGTAGTGCTTTCAGGCCATCGTCTTTGCCTCGGGTTTAGCTTCTTGGGTGAGAAAATATATTGAACTCTTATGATACGTAAAGATCACGCAAGGGCTTTCATATAAGTAATGCCTCCCATATCTTTTAGGGCAGAACACGACTTTGCAAGCTCCTAAGTCATGTGTGAGGTAATTCTCCTCATGTAACCAGTGCCTAGAGTATACACAATCCTTATCGTCTGCATCAAAACAAACCAAGGCCTTATCAGAGCTTGTCAACATCAAATCCAGCCCATTTCTCCCAGTGGAGCAGAAATAAATTGGAGCGGAAGTCAATCTACCCTTCAACTCCTCGAAACTCTACTAAATGGGCATCCACCTATTCATATGACATCTTTCTGTCGACAGTGATTAGAAATTTCTGTCTGGAGGAACCTGACAAACTTCTTTATATGCCATTCGCGAAGGCTTGACCTCTGACATTGTTCACATTCCCCACCCCCCAGCTACCACACCTTCTATTTTTTGGGGATCCACACTCACCTCCTCAGTTGAGATCACATGACCTAGGAATGCCACTCTATCAAGCCAAGCGCCTTTTCACGCCTTGGCATCGACTACGCTCCTTAGGGTCTACAACTTCTGATCCTCGGGTGTTAAGATGTTCCTTTGGACTACCTGAATACACTAGGATATCATCGATAAAGACTATGACGAACCTATCCAAATACGGTTAGAATACCTGATTCATCAAATCCATAAATGTTGTCGGGGCATTAGTCAAACCAAACGGAATCATTAGAAACTCATAATGCCCGTAGCGTGTCCTGAATGTAGTCTTAGGAACATCACCCTCCTGTACCCTCAATTGATGATACCCCGACCTCAAATCTATCTTGGAGTACACTCGAAACCCCTGAAGCTGATCGAATAACTCATCGATCCTAGGGAGTGGATACTAATTACGGATGGTAGCTTCTGTTTAATTTGCACATAATCTATACCTGTTCGTAAACTCCCATATTTCTTTTTCACAAAGAGAACTAGAGCTCCCCATGAGGATATGCTTGGCCGAATGAATCCCTTACTCAACAACTCTTCCAACTAAGCCTTAAGCTCCCTCAACTCTGCAGGAGCCATCCTATAAGGAGGAATGGAAATGGGATAAGTCCTTGGGATCAAATCAATGGTGAACTCCACTTCTCTATCTGGAGGTAATCCTACAATATCATCGAGGAATACATCTGGGAACTCGCTAACAACTGGAATCTCATCCACTAGAGTCCCTCCTTCCCTGTCTCCACCACATAAGCCAGATAACCCTGACAACCTTTACGCAGCATCCTCTGCGCTGCCATGGCAGAGAACATACTAGAAGATATCTCTTTGCGTATTCCCCTGAACTTTACCTCCAATTTCCTTGGCCTATGCAACTTTACTTCATTTTTATAACAATCTAATGTGGCCTTATGGCTAGACAATAATCATGCCAGAACCACATCAAAAGATTTAATGAGACTCCTGTCCCGATCAAAAACTCTACTATCTCTAACTACACGTAGGAATAACGGATCTCTCACGCTAGTAGGAAACTCTCCATATCTGACCCCCTAATGGTTGGGTCTCTATCTGGAAGCGATCTAAGAAAGGCCTGGATGCAAATGAATGCGTGGCTCCTGGGTCCACTAATGTATATGCATCATGATCAGAGATAAAGAAATAATACCGAGTAACCCACATTTGGAGCTCTTTGGTTGGTATTGCCAGTGGTATCAAGAAATCAACAATATTTATACCTATTTCCTCCCTCTTGCCGTACTTTGTAGCTCTTTGCAGTATAGTGGCACTCAGGGTCGAACACAGGGATGGAGTTTCTTCACTTTACAAATGACTTACGGTGAGGTTCAAAATGGTGAATTTGTTTTGGATGTTGGGATTGGTAAAGAAACGGGGGTGTATTGGTTGGCGGAAATAAAATGAAGTAAAAATTATAAAAGGAAATCTCTCCTTGAGGTGTCAGGCTACTAGGTTTTGGGTTCTAACCGGTAACTAAGGGTTCTCGAGCCCTTTTCCTTGCGTTAGGAGGATGACCTAAAGTCATCTCGAACCGGATCATTTAGCTATAAAACCCTAACCCTTAATAACTATCCTTAAAAAATGCTAGGTATTCAGCGAGCATCGGTGGGTCTCGAATTGATGAAGAACAAGTCTCCTTGACTCACGCTGTGATAACTAATAGAGGATAACTAATGAATCTCAGTGGATCTAGCAATAAGCATCCACTGAACCCTAGAGAACCAACCTGACACCTTCCACAAAAACCTAAGTGTTAACTTGATTAGTTTTCAAAAATAATTTGTCAAACTGTCCTCTCTCCCCAACCTAGCTCTTGTCGAAACCTAGCAGACTAACTAACATCAATAGATCAGGACCCAACTTTATTCCATAACTTTCTCTTTTTTTTTTTTTTTGTGTAAGGGTGCAATGCTGAGGGTCGAACTCACAAGTGTCCATGTAGTGGGGGTCCACCGATAACTCCCAACCAATTAAGGCTTAGGGCATCAAGTCATAAGGATCTCTCAACCACTAACTCTTCAGGTTTCACCCCGGACTTGAGCTAGAAACTCTAGGACCTACAATTTGCTAAATCCACCCATGAGCACAAAGTCGGTGACTCCCAACCAGTTGATTTAGGGCACTGGGCTTTAAAGACTTTCACCATATACCCCTCGGACCGTGCTCAGGTTTCAAGGCAAAGCATCACAAATTTTCTTTTCTTTTCTTTTCTTTTCATTTATTTTCCCTTTTTAAAGACTCATTGGTCTTTTTATTCAGGGGGGTCCTAACCTATTAAAGGTGGTCAAAAGTACTGGCCGGACTTTTATAGGGCTTAGAAGGCAAGACATTTTTTCAACTTATAAATGAAATCTAATGTGCACAGTGTGTGGTTAGTTCAATGTGGAAGAAAAAAAGGTTGAATTCAATAATAATTTCAACGGGGTTATCAACTCAACTAAGCATAACACCATTCTAACATCAACAACATTGGAACAAAATTTCAATTTCTTATACTGTAAGCTGGATATTACAAAAAAAAAAGTTTTCTAAAAATGAGAACTGAAGCATGATGTAGAAACTAAAAAAAACATGAATTATATTGTAAAAAAAACAAACTAACTAGCAAGCCATTCAACTTACAAAATAGACTTGCTCAAAACATAAATCAACACTTCCTTAACTCTTCCCCCAACCAAATTCTACATTGTCCTCAATGTGGTCATGAAAAGGAAATTTAAGGGAGGAAGTGATACCTCCTAGGAGAAATGTAGCCGGTTGTAGAGATGAAGACCACAGAACAAAAACAAAGGAAATGTGTTAAACAAAAATATTAACAGTGCAAAATATGATTATGTTACAAGAATTGAAATTAAAAAGATAAAAATGTGCTTCCCAAAGAGGTCTTATTCATCCCATTTGGGCCTCAAATGATTAAGTTGGAAGAAGAAAAGAGAGGTTAAAAGGGACCAATTGGATCATTTTGAAAATTACGCCTTTATCATAATCTCAAAAATGTTATTTATAGCTATATTTAGATTCAACACTCTCTAAGCTTTCTAACGATACCAAAATTACCCAAAACGGAAGTTGGATGAAAAAGTTATGGCCAAAAGAATATAAGGGTACAACAATTTGGGGGGCTGGGAATTAGAAAATTCGCAGGGTTGCGATTTATTTATTTATTTTTTTCAGAGACAATTTTTGTACATATATATATATATATATATATATATATATATATGATTGAGTTTAAAAATAGGCGAGCAGGCCCACTCCCTAAGCCCAAGAAGCAAGATTAAAAGAAAACTTATAAGGGCCCGGTAGAGCTAGGGCTCTGGCACGGGCAGCGGGAGCGATTCATCCGCCCCTAAGGGCGATAACGGACTGACTGAAGAGCCCATATCACGTAAAATCAAAATCAAATCTCACCAATAAGGGAAGTAGGATAATTCCCAATAACTGATTTATAATTATCCCTTATTAATATGACAACGATAAGGAAACAAATCCCCCATCCAATAAGGGAGAATCCTTATCACCATCCAATTGGGAAAAACATCTACTATAAATACTGTGCCACCCCATCTAAGGAAAGGTACGGTGAGAAATTCACTCTAAGCATCGATCTTTCTCCCTAAATAACCCACTTGGGCATCGGAGAGGCAATGGGCGAGCCCTCGTCGATCCTCTTTGTTTCTTGTTTTTGGAGAGGAGTCCAACGTCTAGAGACAACGGACCGGCCTAGCGATTCCAACACGCCCAAATTCTAATCTGCTGAAAAGGCATCATCATTGGCGCCTTCGCCCGGTGGGAACGACAAACCTTTACAAATTAAGATGACTTTCAAAGAGAATCGATGGTAATCAACTCTGAATACGCGTATTCACCCAATCCCCAAGGATGCAAGACCGCCATAACGCCGACAACCGACCTCTCGCAGCGACCGAAACTTTACACGTATAACACAAATGAGATGGAGGCACTGGCCCTTCACCAACTAGCTGATGAGAATTATAAAGAACTCACCGTGCGATGTAACGTCCATAGAGGCAACAGCCCAAAAGGCCATTACTCACCCTCAGAAGAGCAACACACTGGTCCCTCCTCGAGAGGCAGAAATAGAAACAGAATCTAGCCGAGCCAGGGGCAATAGCCTCACCTAACCCCCAGGGAGGAGCGCAACGAAGCAATAATCGAGGGGAACATCAGAAACAATGAGCCGACCCCTCCTCAACAAGGAATGGGGGAGCGATCATGGGAGCAGAGGTTCAAGGGCATCTAACAGGAGCTCAGCAATTACGGCTGAAGTCGTAGCGCCGAGCTCCGTGACTCTATGGATACCCGTGCAAAGAACCGAGTCCCCGTTCATAGCGAAGGTGCTACATTTCCCCTTTCCGACAAAGTTCGATGTCAGAATAGAAGCGCTTGATGGAACGGCGATCCCACGACCATCTTAATACCTATAAGAACCATACGGAGTTGCATGGATATCAAGACCTCAGACGGTAAGAGTCTTCGCTATCGTTGTGCGTCTTGCGATCGTCGTTTAATAAACTCCCACCATCGCGTTTCTTCGCTTAGAGAGCTCTTCATCGCATTTGTTCCCACTTCATTGAGTCGAACATACAAGAAGTTTGTTATCACTCTGTCGACCATAAAGCAACCCGCAAGAAAAGCCCGAGTCTTATGTCCAGAGGTTCAACGCCGAGTCATTAAAGGTAGATGTATCGGACGAGAAGTTCGCTATCACCACATTCATTGCTGGGTTAGGAGTACAGTAAAAAGACTTGATGTTTTCCATCTCAAAGAATCCTCAGGCAAGCATGGCTGAGGTGCTCGCTAAAGCGGAGAACTACATTAATGGCGAAGAAGCCCTCACATTCAAGAGAGGAAGCTCTTCAACCTGCAAGGAGAAAAGCATGATTAACAAACAACGGAAGCGAAGCCTTAGGAGACAAAAAGATCGAGAAAGATCCCCAAGAAGGGACTAAGAACGATCCCCAAAGAGACGAGGAAGCGTCAGAAACCGCCTGAGACCACCAACCGAGTTACGATACCAGATTCACCTCTAAGAGCTTCACCCCCGACAACAGTATCACAGGTCTCACGGCACGTAGGTACAACATGAAAATTTTTGAGATGGCCAATTTCAGATGAGGATGAACCCAACCTCAAAAGAGATAACACTGCAATCGTGGAGGTTCCATAGGACCACTGCACGAATCTGACGATTACATCCAACAGTAGAAGGAAATAGAATACTGATCCATAGGGTATCTTCACCGCTACATAGCCTCAAGGTCGATCGTGCACACCACCACCACTCCTGCAGGCTAACCCAAATTAAACACCAACAGCTTCTGGGAATCCACAGGATCTCGTGGAGGATTTGCAGGAGGTGGGGAGTCCACCGGCCTGTGAAGGCTCATCTCAGCAGAGTATCAGTCAGGAGGTAATGGAGGTGCAGGGCAGCTGTCCAACTCCCCTCGACTCGACATTGCCATCACTTTCTCGGATTTAGACCTAGAAGGATGTCAACACCCCCACAACGACCCCTTGGTGATAAAAGCAGTTGTGGCTAACAAAACAATCCACCGGTCCTGTCGGTTAATGAGTCACGACATCATTGACCAACTTTGACAAGATGGGCATTGGAAGTGGGAGAAGTTGGAACCACAAGACTCACCCGCGTGACTCCGAGAAAAGTGCTACCTTTGGGTCAATATAGTTAGTGCTCACCTAAGAGACCCCCCAATGCCGCAACAACGATAAGAAGACTCTGCACAGTGTGACGCCCCCGCCTTATAACGTGCCATTGGGCGCCCTCTCAACGCCATAAAGGCCATCCCTTCCGCTTATCACATGGTGATCAAGTTTCCCACCACAAACGGAGTAGGAATGGTTCGAGGAGACCAACGTGTGGCTAAGGAATGTTACTTGGCATCAATGAAGCAAAAAGCGGTCGACAAGAGGTGAACACTTGACCTGAGCCCTCGGAAGAGCTGAGCCCTCGGAAGAGCTGAAGCCTATACAACTGGACGATCACCCTGAACACCTCGCCTATGTTAGTTCCAAGCTAGTGGAAGACCTCGAAAGCCTCCTTATCCGCTTCTTAAAATAGAACAGGGATGTTTTTGCATGGAAGTAGGAGGACATGGGAGGGATTGACCCCGCAATAATCACTCACAGACTAAACGTTAGTCCATCCTTCAAACCAGTCAAGCAAAAAAGAAGAAGTTTCGTCCTAGAAAGACAAAAACCGATTAATGAGGAGGTCGACAAGCTCCTCTAGGCAGGTGCGATCAGAGAAGTGGAATACCCTGAATGGTTGGCCAACGTCGTACTCGTCAACAAAGCGAATGGTAAATGGCGACTTTGCATCGATTTCATTGACGTCAACCGAGCATGCCCGCAGATAGTTTCCTCTACCGGATCACTTACAATAGACGCCACAAATACCATGAACTCCTCGCCATGGATGCTTTCTCGTTACAACAAGACGCACGGATCCCCGACGACCAAGAGAAGGCCTCATTCGTCACAGGGCAAGGGACCTATTGCTATCGAGTAATGCCTTTCGGACTAAAAAACGCGGGAGCTACCTACCAGAGGTTGGTGAACAGGATGTTTCAGAAACAAATAGGGACATCTATGGAGGTATATATAGACGACATGTTAGTAAAATTGATTACGGCCGAGCTCCATATAGATCATCTGGCAGAAGTATTCCAGATCCTGAAAGAGTACAACATGAAGTTGAATCCAGCAAAATGTGCTTTCTGAGTCTCAGCCGGAAAATTCTTAGGTTTTATAGTCAACAACCGAGGAATAGAGGCAAACACATACAAGATAAAAGTTGTGCTCGACATGCCGTCACCATCAAACATAAAAGAAGTCCAACATTTAATCGAAGGATATGCTGGGTCGCTTTGTATCTAGGCGATAAGTACACTCTTCTTCCAGTTCTCAAAAGCCTGAATGGGATGCACACGGCAAAGAAGCATCTCGCAGCTGCTAAAACTTATATGAGCTCTCCCCCATTCCGTAAGTCCCTCTGAGGAGAGCTCCTACTGTCTCGGCCGCTTCAGATTTTCTCACCAGCGCCGTCCTGATCAGAGACAAAGACAGAGTGCAACACCCTGTCTACTATTATAGTTGAGCTCTGAAAGGAGCAGAGGAAAGGTACCCAAAGATGGAGAAATTGATCTTGGCCTTGGTAACCAGAGCATGGAAACTCTACCCTTACTTCTAAGCTCATACCATTGAAATTCCAATGGAATACCCAATGAAGCAAGTGCTACACAAACTAGAGACCTCTAGAAGATTGATAAAGTGGGCCATAGAGCTGAGTGAGTTCGACATCAGATATAAATCGAAAATAGCAATAAAAAGGACATCTCGCGGTAATTTCACATGGAATTCACCGCAGAGTTTTCCGGGCTACTCACGGGATGAACACCTCCCTATTTGGAGGATGTCCGTAGATGGGGCCGCTAATGCTCAAGGGAGTGGTGTCGGTCTAATTTTGACCTCACCAGAAGGAATAGATATCGAGTATGCACTAAGATCGTCCCAGCCCCGCAATAAGGAGGCCGAGTATGGTACCAGCTGGGCTTTAACCCCGCCTACCCATGGGAAGGATCAGCTAGAGGTATGCAACGACTCCCAGCTGGTAGTAAAGCAAATAGAAGACTCCTACGGCTGGCAAAAATGATCCTCTATATCTCGTTAGAGTTAAATGGAATTACTCAAGAAGTTTGCTTGAGTTCAAGTCAGACACATACCAAGAGCAGAGAATTCACGAGCAGATGCCTTAGCAAAACTGGCAACGGTCTCCCAAGAAGACCTCAATAGACTGACGCCTGTCGAGCACCTTTTAGAGCTCTCCGTAGACCTCAACAACGAAGAGATCTCTCCTGTCATGTCCGAGCCAGCTGACGGACCCCATTCAAATTACTTAATAGAAGATTCACGCAAAACGACCTAAAGGAGGCATCTAAGCTTAGGTCGAGGTATGCCAGGTTCACTATTCATCGAGGAGACCTTTATAAGAGAGGTTTTTTCACACCCATCCTCAAGTGAATTGCAAAGGAAGACGCCGACTACGTGCTGAGGGAAGTACATGAAGGCGTATGTGGAAATCACATCGGAGCTCGGGCATTGGCGGGAAAAGTCTTGAGGGAGGGGTACTATTGGCCTATAATGCTCAAAGACGCAACAGAACTAGTCAGAAAATGCAAAGTTTATCAAGAGCACGCCAAAATCTCTTACCTCCCATCCGAGCCACTGACGTCAATTACCAGCCCCTGGCCTTTTCAGTAGTGGGGGCTGGACATATTGGGAACTCTACCCACTGGAAAGGGCCAATGCAAATTTATCGTCATAGTAGTGGATTATTTCACCAAATGGGCAGAAGCCGAGCCCTTAGCTACTATCACAGAACAAAAGGGACGCAACTTCGTTTGGCGTGCCATAATATGCAGGTTTGCATCCTGCAGCCCCGTGTCGCATACCGGAAACAATTCGACAACTTAAGTTCGTGGATTCGTGCCGAGCTCCTGGATCGTGAACTACTGGCCCCCAAACATCCATAACGAATGATAATCAAGTCACCATTAATCCTGTGCTGGCATTGAAGACCAAGTTGGAAGGTCTAAAAGGCAATGGGTAGAATACCTCCCCGAGGTGTTTTGGGCATACAGAACTACACGCAAGGCAGCAACTCAGGAGACCCCATTTTCTTTAGCCTTTGGCACCGATGCGGTAGCCCCTGTCGAGATCAGATTAAAATCCCCAAGGATTGAATTGGCAAGCGTGGAACATAACGAAGAGGCTCTTCGCATAAACCTAGACCTTCTAGATGGAAAGCGTGATCAAGTCCAGAAATGCACAAAAGACTACCAAAGGAAGACGACAAGGTACTACGACCAAAAGGTTAAGCCCAAGAGTTATAAGCCCGGCGACCTAATTTTAAAAAAGCTTTTGCCAGTGAGGAAATATCCTACACATGGAAAGCTAGGACCCAATTGGGAAGGCCCCATCGTGGCTTGGCGGGTCGACTTGCAACTACAAACCTGCATCGAAACAAGGAAAATTCTACCTCATCTTGGAACGCCGAGCAATCCAAACGGTTCTATCAATAGACCCCTGATTGTAATCTTTAATAAAGTATCATCATCTTTCGTGATAACAAATTTATGTGTTCGCTTGGACATTTATTCAATATCCTTATGAATAAATAAGCAAGGCATCCTGAAGAAATGCATACCTTGGCCAGAAACGCCCCAAGAAAATTACACACTCGTACTTAAATTCATGCTTTACAAAAAAAAAAAAATTGCACTTTATTCCAAAGAAGATATAATTGATTACAATTAGCAGGGCCATCCCTTACATCTCGGGAATTAATAGTACAAGCAGTTCCCTCAAAAAAGGAAAAATCTCAAGAAAGAGAAAGGGAAAGGGAAAGAGAAGAAGAGAGAGTGCGAACGGGAGGGAAAAGGAGAAGAAAGAAGAGAAAGGGAAAGAAGAGAAGAAAAAGAGGGAGAAAATTGAGAGCGTACTAAAGTTCTTCTTGAGTACACCGCCTCTCTGATGCATTCCTAGCACGTCCCGCCAACTGGCGAGCTAGGAATAACATGACTCCCACAAGGGAGGAACTAGGGAAAAACACAACCCTACAAGCGTAAGACCACTGAACCAAACACCACCAAGATCTTCAAAGCCCTCAGAATGATGACTAAGTCTTGACACCATCGTGACGCGATTCCAATTCCGCTAAAAGGGGAAGACTTGCCAAGCACGAGCCCACAGGAGTCGCTTTATTTGTGTGGAAAGCCAGTGGTCGGTGGCGCACCCATCCGATTCAAACCCGCATTAAAGCTACTTGTTCCTTTCCAAGAGAAGGAAGTCAAATCGCTCATGTAGCCACGGGGCCACGTCGCCTAAGAGCCATGCAGCTTGGTTCAAAAAGGCCATGTAGCCACAGGCTAAGCAGCTCCAAGAGCCCAAGAAATTTCGCTAAGTCGCGCAATCCACCCCACCTCCATAAAGCCGCATTAAAGCTACCCGCGCCTTACCAAGAGAAGGAAGTCGAATCATCCATATAGCCACAGGGCCACGTCGCCCAGGAGCTCAACAACTCAATTTCAAAGAGCTCAACTGCTCAACTAAGGCCTCAGGTTCAGAGCCGCTAGCCCACTGGAGCCTCGCCACTTTCACTCAAGAGCTCAACTGCCAAGGCCTCAGAGCCCAGAGCCGCCTCAACCAAAGATTAGCCCACGGAGCCTCAACAACTCAGCATTCAAGAGCTCAACTGCTCAACTAAGGCCTCAGGAGCCCAAGAGCCGCTTAAGCTTGCATTAGCCCACCTGAGCCTCGCAGCCTGCTTCAAGAGCCTAACCGCCTAACTAAGGCCTCAGAGCCCAGGTTTGGCCACTCAGTGACAGCCCACGGAGCCCGCATTCGCTTTCAAGAGCTCAACCCGCCGTGACAAGGCTGGCAGAAATAGCAGAGCCGGCTTTAGCCTGCTGCATTAGCCCCACCTGAGCCTCGTGAACTCAATTTTTTCAAGGAAAGGCCATTTAGCAAGAGAGCCGCCTCGCCAAAGTGATTAGCTCCACGGAGCACCGTGAGCTCGCTCAAGAGCTCAACCACTGCATGGGCCATATAGCCGCAGAGCCAGCTCACCAGTAGATTAGCCCACTGAGCCCTCGCAGCCTGGCCACTAGCGATTCGCCTAACTAAGACCTCAGAACCCAGATCTAGTTCACCTCGTACATATTACCTTACTGAGCCCCGAAGAGCTCGCTCGAAGAGTTAATGAACTATCCAAGGCCTCAGAGCTCCATGAGCCGCCTAACTCAGTAGATTAGTCCACTGAGCCTCAAATGCCTCGCTCTGGGAGCCAACCGTCGTATAAGATCATATAGCCACGCAGCCAATTCAAATTTCAAAGTGATTAGCCCATGCAGCCTTAGCTTAATTTGAGCCTAACTGTTCAACTAAGGCCTTGTAGCCCAAGAGCCAGTTCAACTCAGGTAGATTAGCCCACGGAGCCTTAGTAGCTCATTTTCGGCTGACTCAACCCGCTCAACTAAGGCCTCAGAGCCCAGGAGCCGGCCTCACTGCAGTAGATGCTTCAGCCCACGTGAGCCTTAGTAGCTCATTTTCGAAGGGCTGAATTGCTCAACTAAGGCCTTGTAGGCCCAGAAACTGGGGCCGCCAGTGTGATTAGCCCACGGAGCCTCAAGAATTATCAAGAGCGAATCAAGCCAACTATGGCTTGGCTCAGGAGCCAATCTAGCCCAGACGGATAGCCCACGGAGCCTTAGCAATTACTTTTCAAGGCCACGATCATTAACTAAGGCCTCAGAACTTAAAGCCAGTCGTCGTGCAGGCAACACAAGGAACGTAATTAGGGGTAAAAGCAAGGAAATAGAAAATTGGGTATCCATTGAGTTTCAAAGCCAAGAACGACATTACATATATCTCGGGTTCAAAGCCCAGGGTTAAAAAAAAAAAAAGCAAAATTGTACTAGGAGGCTCAAACGCCTGGATTAGCTGGCGGGGAAGAAGGGGGAGCGGGCCTCACTGGGCGGCCGGCTCTCCTGCAGCAATCAGCGTAAAAGGACTCTTAGCCTCCTCGCTGGAATATGAAATTAAGGTCCAAACCTGTGTGTATACGCAGCAACCCTCCTTTGGAAAGCGAAATATCCAGCTGTTCTAATCGAAAGTGTGCCTCATCCCTTAAACTTGCTATCGCTCCGTCCCTCTGAGCGAGCAGAACTTCCTGCCTCTGGAGGTCCCCTTGCAAAGCATGGCACCCACTTGGTCAGAAGGCCCAATAGGTTTCACCCTTGAAGCTTCAGAACGGGCCTCGCCCCAAGACCACCGCTTTATTACGCAGCTCATCTCTAGCAGCTTGCAACTCTCCCCTGACTACTAGCTGTTCATTCTAGGATGTTTGTAGCTCTTCTTTGACTACTCGCATATCATTCCGGCAGCCAGGCCTGGTCGCCCGCAGCCTCATTCTCAAGTGGGCCGTGAACCCATCCCGACCTTCTTAAGCTCGCCCTCTAAGAACTCAGCCTCTCGGCCTTCTTCTCTCGCTCTCGGCCTCGCGCTTGCTGCCGAAAACATTTCTCAAAGTTAGACTTGAGCTTCACGGGCTTCCTCAGCTATACTTTGCATCCGAGGCCCTGGCCTGCAACTGGCTCGCAGGTGCAGGTTTTCACTTTGTCAGAGTTGGTGGCTACAGACGACCTCGCTCGTGACCGGCCCTTTAGCCAAACTCTTAAGATGGGTAGCCTCCTGCCAATACACAACATAGAATTAATGCACAACTCAAAACCAAGATCAAGGCAAATAAATAAGGACACGGGAACTTATGAAAGAGACCCGCTGGAGGGATAGAGCCAAAGCCCTCATCAGGTGAAGGCAACTCGACCTCTCGAGGTCGAACTCGAGAATGGATGAGATCGCACTAGCCAAAGAAGCTCGCATTGAGAGCAAGGAACTCTATCCCCATCAGCTTCGAGGCGCTCTCCCCAAGTCTTCTCGCTTATCAAGGAGGTGAGGCTCTCAGCGCTCCGCGCAGAAAATTCCAAACTTAGACGGGCATAACCTCCAAATGGAGGCCCAACAGCCCGCCCGGTGATCTTTGGCCTTTGGTAGCAGAGGCGCAGCGAGGGTGCGCACCTTACACCTTTGGAACCTCAACATTAGCCATTTTCCTCGTGCTCTGACATGCAAGAGAGGGCGATGAAGAAGACGTCCCCAACCTCGAGGCTTTACCCCAGGCCGGATGGCTCTTCTCAAGGGATTTGATGAGCTTAAAAGTCATATATTTTTAATCCATTTTTCTGTTTGATTTTCATCTGAAAAGGAATAATTAATATGCATAAATATAAAGAAACTCACCAATTTGTTATTAGCAGGGAGGTGAAAGAAAGAAGAAAAGCAAGAGAAAATGCAAAGAATTGCAGTAAAAATGCTAAAATGGCAGGTGAATGAAAGCAAATCGTTAACTAATGTTGTAGTTTCGCTTGCATACCAGCTTATGATGTCACATCAGAAAATTGGAAGGAAATGGATGCAGTCACGACAGTGGATCACAAGTTAGGCAACCGAGGACCAACCGTAGACTTAGAATGATGTCACATAACATCGTGATGTCGCGACAAAGGTAGATGTCGCGACAAGGGATGGAGGTCCCGACAAGAGAAGCTCCTTGAAGCTATGACATATTTGAAAAGATGAAACTGTTGTGACTTAAGCTGTTGTCGCGACAGAGGACTGATGTCGCGACACCAAAAGCAACCAGTAGAAGCCTCCAGAGACATAAGTTGATGTCGCGACAAGAGATTAATGTCGCGACATAAGACGCGTTTCCGCTTGAAGGTTGCAGCCTTGCTGGATGTCGCATCAAGAGATTGATGTCGCGACATCAACCGAATGCTTGAAACTGGTGAAGACAGGGCGATGTCAGCGACGAGGATTGATGTGGCGACATAGAGAACATCAGTTGAAAGGCGCAAAGACATGGCGATGTCGCGACGAGTTGATAATACGCGACATCGGGAAGGAACAGTTGAAGCACAACGGGCGCCGCAAAGTGATGTCGGCGACGAAGAGTTGATGTCGCGGCGTAAAACGACTTATCGGTTGAAAACGCCTGAAGACATGAGGCGTGTCGACAAAGATTGATCTTCGCGACATGAGCGAGCACGATTGAAACTGCGAGAGGCATAAAGTGATGTTGCGGCAAAGGATTGATGTCGCGACATGAAGACACTAGTTGAATTCTTGAGAGACTTAAAGTTGATGTGCGACGAGAATCGATGTCGCGAGCATGGATGATGTCGCGACATTGATTCAGCAATCGCGACATAAGATGCCCGGAAAACAAGGAATGTCTGACTTATTGATAAATCTTTTAATAAGTGCCAAACTAACTAATGTCGTGACAAAAGGGGATTTGAGGTCGCGACTGAAACATTAACATAGGCGATCCACTTGGAAATCAACGAAAAGAAATGCATTGGAATTAGAGACCCAGCGAGAAACCACATAAATAGCGGCTACCGGAGAAAAAAAAAATGTGGCGAAGCGAGGCAGAAAGATACAGGTATCGAAGGCTTCATTTTATTTTTCTTTTCTTTCTTTTCTTTTATTTTCTTTTACGTTTAAGTAGTTATAGATTAGATTATTTTCATCTTTCTTTATTTTGTTTTATTTACATGGATGCAGATGTTATCGTTTTGAAGTAGTGAATACGAAGCTAGCTCTTTTCAAATTACTACCGGAATGTTTGAAGTTGAGACAAATTCTGGAGATTCGACTTTCCGAGTTTCTGAGTGCGAGTTGTTCTTATGATCGGAGAATCTTTGTATTGTGTAATTCGTGGTGAGAAACTGGCTTCCATTAAGTAGATGCTATAGTAGGAATTTATCTTCCACGTAGTTGTTTCCGACTTGTGTGAATTTCGGTTATGGTACTTACGGTTATGGGTTTAATGTTTTGATGCGAATATCGATTTCTTATACCGTTTTTAAGATTTGTTTTCATTGCTATGGTGCAAGGAGGTCCTGCGAGTGACACAGAGGCATTCTGAGTTACATGAACATTTCATGAAGGTATGTTAACCTGCTATTAAGAGAGATCTAATGAGCTTTATGGGGGTATACTTAGATAAATCTCTTCTCACTTGAAATCGAAAAGAGAGTTGAGATGAGTTATCAATTTTAAACAAGCGGGAGAGTTCACCTCGGTCGAATAAGTGGCTTGATCAGGTGTTGGGCGAGATCTAATCAAAGGAGAGGGTGATCTATTCTAATTTAGGAAGAGTAACCCGGGAAGTTGTATATCCTTGTGGCCAGATGGCAGAGACTAAGGGTTTACAGTCCGTAAAATGGGTATGGTATTGAGAAAAATAACCGATTAAGGAAATCCTATTAAAGTAGTCATCTAATTCCACGTCTTGAAGAGATGCGAGAAGAATTAGATAATGAGCTGTGGAGTGTGGAGAGATCAGTTGCAGCACTACTAGCCTTGGGCCCAGTTTTAAGGCTTTGAAATACGAGCAATTTTATCGATTAGCTAACTCAGAATTGATAGCTGCAATGTGAGTGTCCTTGATGTGTCCTCTAAGGTAACTATTAAGTTTCCATTTATTTTCTTAACTATTCATTATTCTTTACATTTCTTTGTTCCGATTTATTTGATTGTTCATTCTTTTCCATATACTTGTATATTTTAAACTTCTTAAAGCTGGATCAATCATCATGTTTATAATCCAAATAGTATGGAGCTTGAGTAGTCGAGGTAGTTGATCTAGAATTCTTGAGATCTACGTAAGGATCGATATTTACAGTTCTCATCATTTATTACTTGTCGACACATTGCACTTACGGAGATATTGACCAAAACCAAAATTGAAAATGATTTACTCTGGGAATTTTTTGTGGTCTATAAAGTAGAAAGTAATAGATTTGTAATGATGAGAGTTAGTTAATAGTCCTTTGGTAATAGTGTCATAACCTTGCATGCATATTGAGCTAACAAGTTTTTATGTTGCCGTTCTTGAGATTAGACAATAGTCTTTTGGCAATAAGTGTCATAAATTTGTACATGTGTTTTGGTCCGGTTAACAAGTTTTATGGCGCCAAGGTACGCGATCGAAAATTTAGTAAATCGATATTGAGACGAAGGAATGCTAATTTTGATATTTTGAAGAAAAGGGGCAAAACTAGCTTTTCAAGCGATGAGTTATTTTAGCCACTAACCTTTAATATAAACCATATTGAATATTGTTGACGGACTAATCCTATTAATGTAAGTGTGTTTGATTTCGGGGGACAAAATTTTTAATGCATAGGAAACGAACAACGATCAGGTTCCAGACGGACACGAGAGTGGGAACACTCGGAGAAGCAGAGAAAGATAAAGAGGCGAAAACTCAGAAAAGCCATGGCGGGTGAAAGACGGGATCGAATGAAGTACATAGAGGAAGCAGCTAGAGGCCTCGATCTTGATACTATGGGACTTGGGAACTCATGTTGATATGAGTACTGCCTTGATCGGGCGACCCATTTGTTGATGCAAACAATTTTGAACTTAAACCGACACTAATTACAATGAGGTCCGGCCCGACATCCGGTTCATGCCAGGTCATCCAACGAGGACCAAGCGAGCACACAGGAAGATTTCTCGAGGATGGTTAATCTCGGTGAAGTTGAATGGGGGTGGAGACCAGTCATCAAACTGTCTATTCCCATTCTCTCTCCTAAGAATCTGGCGACTACATGGTATGAATCTTTACCATATGGTTCTGTGATACTTGGGAGGAGTTAGTAGAACTACTTAGGTAGATTCTTTCCCCATCCCTCACCTGGAGAAGGAAGGGAAATCATTGTGTTTGATGGGGAAGATGAAAGCTTTGTATGTAACGCAGGAAGATTCAAGCGGTTCTGAGAAGATGTCGATGCATGGGATAGATGCGAACTTCGGATGGACCGGTAGCATATCTTGAATGATGCTATGAGGGGATCGTGATGCTTCATGTTGGCTGGAGCATTCAAAAGCGAAAAAGTCTTTGAAGAGGTAAAAGAGTGATTGAAGACTGGCTAAATGCCGATATGAAAACTCATACGGAGGAGTTTTCAGAGAGCGACGAGAGGAAGGGGATCATGGGCGAAGCGAGATGGCGACCATGGAGGCGAGTTGGATGCCATTATGCACGAGGATGGACAGCGAAAGGAAGACACTGCGCCCATGAGATAGGAGCCGATTAGAAAGGGTTATTGAAGAGGAAGTGCTGAGAACTTCACTGAAGAACAATTCTATGATCTTTGAGTTAAGTATGCGGGTGAGCACGGCCCCACATTTCAAACCCGATACTAACTTGCCGGCACATTATCACCCAGCGAGGAACCATGAGAATTTCTCATGTGGTGCGGAGGGGCTTCCGCGAGGCCGAGCGTGGGGCCAGGAGCCCTCAGCAGAGGGTTATCAACGGCCACGGGTTCGGCCCGGCAATGACGAGAAAATGAACACATAAATGAATATCGGGGTGGGAGGGAGGGCCTTGATCTTTTTTGAGAAGAGCAGTCTTTGCATGAGTTCATGGGGGATAATAGAAGGCTGTTGAACCTCCATGAACAAAGTTTCCCCAGAGTGGAAGCAGCTGCTACCAATTCTCAAATTTTAGAACACCATGATGCATCCACTGAGAAGAACACGGAGACATAGTGGGGCGAGTGGCCCAACCACTGTAGCTTGAGGAGGAAGATGCCTTCCCAGTGACACGAGAAGAATCAGGCGCATGAGCGTGCGGCTTAGGAGTGGGAAGGAGTTAGAAAAGATGAAAGAAAAATGGCGACTGACAAAGAAAGAAGAGAGCCGAGGAAAGGAAGAAGCAACGGAGAAAAAGAAGAAGGAGTGAACGGGAAGGACATCGAGGCTGGGCCTGTAGTCCATTCCCGCAGATTTGCGGAAATCAAAGATAGAGGAGCCGGTTACAAGGTTTTTAGAAAACCTTCGGAAGCTAAGTCAGTATGCCCTTCTGAAGTGGTGAGCTTCGAGATACCACTCTATCTGAAAATTCTGAAGGACATGCTGACGAAAAGAAAGATAGTAGAAGAAGGGTTGTGAATCTCAACTTTGCTACTTGCGATCTTGTGATAAAGAAAATTATATAAAGATGAAGGATCCGGGGAGTTTTACAATTCCTTGCATCATTGGAGGGTTGAATTCAGCTCTTTGTGACTCGGGAGCTAGTATAAACTTGATGCCTGCTACGTTGCCAAAGCGATTAAGTTTGGAGAGGTTATTCCACTTGTATTACTCTTGAATGGCGAGACGGATCGATGGTAAGAACACGAAGGAGTCTTGGAAGATCAATATTTAAGTCCTTTGTTAAGGAAAGACTGTTTCGGTAGACTTCATCATTCTGAACATGGAAAGAAGATTCACAGTACCCTGCTATTGGGAGATTTCTTTGCCTCTTGGGCGCACGTCGACATGGAGTTCTTCTTACCACGAGGGTTGGAGAGGAAAATTTCTTTGCTTTTCAACTTGATCAAAAGCATGCGAGAATATGAACATAGGCAGAAAAAATTGCAATGTAGTTGATGATGTTTATACCTACAGCACGGTGTTCTAATGGTGTAATGCTGAATTTTTATCAATGAAAAGATAAATTCAAAGTATATTGAAGATGACTACTACGATTGTCCATACAACGATTTTCATTCTATAAAGCGTGTTGAGCACAGAAACAAAACGAAATGAAAAAGGGGAAAATAATGAAAAGGAAATTCATCAAGAAACCGGTGAAGAGGGGCTAGTGTTAGAAAGAGTTGCCAAGTCATTTGAAGTATGCTTGCCAGTCCTGAGAAAACCGGTGATTATTATCTCTGTTGGAGCTGGTGATGCGAGGAACCGAGGAGGTTCTTGAAAATCTTAAGAAGCATAAAGAGTCTATAGCTTGGTCCGTTTGAAGAGTTGAAGGTATCAGTCCATCCAATTTGCATGCCGCAGTGCTGTAGAAAAGAAACTGAGGCATCACATGGGAACATCAAAGGCTGAATCCCGATTGATGAAGGAAGTAGTGGGAAGGAATTGCTCGGAGTGCTGAGATCTTTGGTTTTATCATGCAATTTCAGATAGTCCTTGAGTGAGCCCAGTCCATGTGGTTCCAAAGAAGGGTGGGTTTCTTTGTGATCATGATGAGAAAAATAATTGATTCCAAAAAACGTGGCAGGATGGAAATTTGTGGTGATTCTGGCGAACCTGACCACCCGAGAAAGATCATTTCCACTGCCGCCGTTGATCGGATGTTGGACGATTGGCGGGACACCCTCGTTTTATTTCTTGGATGGTATTCGGGATACAATCAGTTGCTGTGCACACTGAGGACGAAGACCACATTCACATGCCCTATGGTACCTTTGCAGCCGGAAGGATGCCGTTTAGGCGTGTAATGCTCTGCTACATTTCGAGGAGGTGTATGATGTCGTGTTCTCGAGACTTGGTTGAAGATGTTATGGAAATTTTTATGGATGACTTCCTTTGTGTATGGATCCAGGTTTTGATCGGTGTTTGAGAAGAACACAGGCTTGATTAACTTCAAAGATGCCCAGGACAAGCGACTAACCTTGAATTGGGGAAAAATGCCATTTATGGTAATAGAAGTGTTCTTGGGCATAAAATTTCTGCTACTGGGTGGAAGTAGACCCGATCAGGTATCCATTATCAAAACTCTTGCACTACCACAGTAAAAGGAGTAAACTTCTTGGGGCATGCTGGATTTTATAGGAGATTCATCGAAGACTTCTCAAAAATAGCAGGACAGTATGCGATTCTTGGAGAAGGATCTGAGGTTTAATTTTGATGACTCCTGCCAGAAATTTGCTTTTGAAGAAATCAAGATCAGGTGGTTCGAAGCACTATAATGGGCACATATAGGAATGGGATCGGATTTGAAATATTATTGATGCAGGTGATTTTTCTCGATGGGAGCGTCTTTAGGGCGAAAGAAAGGAGAAAATATTCAGGACCCCGTATACTATGCTAGTAGAACCTTCAATGAAACCTGAGAAAATTACTCGGCAAGCCCCGAAAAGGAGATGCTAGCCATAGTATTGCTTGTGAAAAATTCAGGCTGATACATTTTGGGATCCCATGCTATTATTCATACTAATCCTTCATGGCAATCAAAATTGCCTGATGTCAAAGAAGGAAATAAACCAGATTGATAAGGTGGGTCTTTACTATTGCAAGAGTTTGACTTGGAGATCGAGGATTAAAGGGGGTGTGTGACAATGTGATGGCGATCTTGTCAAGAGTAGAAAAACCTTCATTGAAGAAGAAAGTAATATTAGCAGAGAACTTCCCGGATGAGCAAGTATTTTAAGTTTCCTTCTAACTGTAGTATGCGTATTGTGAACTATTTAGCTTATTGGGAGTAGTTCCTTGGAGTCGACTACCAACGAGAAAGAGGAAACTCGAATTGGCGCGGAGTATTATATTTGGGATGATCCCCTGTTATTTAAAAGAGGTGCTGACATGATAATAAGAAGATGTGTGCCAGAAAATGAACAAGGCAAAATTAAGACCAATGCCGTGCATCATAAGTATGGGGGGCATTTTTAGGAGAAAAAACGACTCATAAAGATACTCAATCCCAGTTTTATTGGCCCACTATCTTCAGAGATTATGTTGAGTGGGTTAAATTGTGTGATAGATGCCAAAAGATTGGAAATATCAGCAGCAGGAATGAAATGCCCCTAAGAGGTATAATGGTGGTGCAAATCTTTGATGTATGGGGAATAGATTTTATGGGACCATTCCCACCATCATTTGGGAACACATGCATACTTCTTTAGCGAGTTGATTATGTTTCAAATGGGTGGAAGCGATGGTTTGTCAAGGAATGATGCTAATACAGTTGTGAGCTTCTTGCAAAAAAATATTTTGAGCAGCTTTGGAACACCCAGAACTATCATTAGTGATGGGGAAGCCATTTGCAAACAAAATATTTGCAAAACTCATGGCTTGGAGTATGGGATCGAGCATGTAATGAGTCTGCTTATCATCCTCGGACAATGGACAAGCGAGGGAATTTCCAACAGGGAGATTAAGAATACTTGAAAAGGCTGTGACTCAGCGGAAGGATTGGTCTTCCAAACTTGATGATGCACTTTGGGCTTACGAGGGCGCATACAAAACTCCCATTGGAATGTCCCATACGAGAATTGTTTTTGGCAAACCATGTCACCTACCTATGGAATTGGAATACAAAGGCAATGTGTAAGGCCATCAAGAATTTGAACTAGATTTTAAAGCTGCGAGGGAAGAGAGATTGCTCCAAATGTGAACTAGAAGAATTGAAATGAAGCTTATGATAATGCTAGAATCTGAAGGATAAGACAAAGAAATGGCATGATCAAAGAATCTGAGGAAATAGTTCGAGGCAGGGGAACGAGGTTCTCTTGTTTAATTCTAGGCTGAAATTGTTTCGGGAAAGTTGAAATCCCGAATGGAGTGGGCATCTGTAGCGGTGGTGTCAGCGATACATTTGGAGGCGGTGACGTGGGAGGCGATCTTAGAGAAGAATTAGAGTCGATGGAATGGCCCGAAGCATCTAGCGAGGGGAGGAAGGAATGGAAAGAGCTCGACCGAGGTTATCTAGAAAGAAGAACCAAAAGCAGCCAAAGTCGACCCGAGGACTAAAAGCGAACGGTGATGGGGAAGCGACCCGCTAGAAAATTTAGTTTTACCTTTTAGATTTTGAATTTTCTTTGTAATTTCGTTTTGATTAGTTCTTATAAAGATAGATTTACAATTTTGAGTAGTTAATTGTAGTTTAATTAAATTTTCTTGAATCATGCGGTATGTGCGCAGGCTGAAGACATGGTGAGAAGCGACTCCGGGACACCTCTAGCAACTTGCGAAATGTCACGGCATGAAACGGGAGTAACTTTCTCCACAAGCCAAACTGTGAAATATGAGTGGTGCTTGTTGAATTTCTGCCATGAGATGCTGAATAAATGTCAAAGGAGTATAGGATTAATAAAGGAATTCAAGTTTTGGAATCATTAAACTAAGGGCATAGGTCGCAATGACAAGCTTGAAAATGAAAAGTCCACATTTTATGGAGACAAGCCTTGATATCTAAAACCTATTTATGTCGCGACAAAACTTAGTAATATCATGACATGGAATAAATGTGCCAATACTCACCCTCTTAAATGCCACTAAAGTGTGTTCTTAAATAAAGTGAAATGAAAATTGATGTATGATGTCCAATTAATGAAATAATAATTAGCCTAAGCAGTTGAATTGCAGTTGTTGGAGAACTTCTTCCCTTGCTCCAATTTCAGCTGTTCATCCTCACTTCATCGATTCCAGGATTCCTGAAAACCACAGCTCTCAAAATCTTGAGAAAACTTTCCTTCCAGTTTCAAATGATTTGAAACCTCAAACCTTGTCCCTAACACGGAAGATCATGGAGGAATATGCGACCAGAAGAAGAAATGACGGGAAGAACCCGATGGAAGAGATGCGCGAAACACCGAAGCACGGCCGGTTTAAGGAAGAAAGAAACGAGACGAGAAGGAAAAAGCGAAGAGAAGAAGAAGTAGAAGATTTTGTGTCAGAGGAAGCTTATTCCAAATGGAAGAAGCACTATGATAACAAGAGTTCCGTGCTTGAGAAGAAGATTGGCTCCCTATTACCCCACTGAGGAGATGATTGAACAAAGAGTTGGGAGGCTTTACGCTCACATCAGTCATTTGCAATTTGTGGTGAAAGAATTTTATTCAAATACGGTAGGCGGGAAAGACGACACGTGTTCGTCGGAGGAGTGTGGGTACCATATGGAGCGAGCTGATATGAAGCCTATGGAATGGCAAAGTACAAGCATGGGTTAAAGTTCAAAAAGCCTGGAAAACCTAAATTTTAAGAATATCATGCCAAAGCTCACCGACGGAAAAGCACAATCGGGGACAAGGGGAAGGAGGACCCAAACCCGAACAGGAAGCCTCCCACGAGGAGGCTGGCGCATGGTTCTATTTCTCGCCTCGTTTTGGTCCCAACCAAGCATGTACAAAGTGAGAAAGGTGAAGCAATTAGTTACATAGTTATTCTGAAGGGGGCAATAAGCTCAATGTGTAGGAATAGTAGAATGAAAATTCTATAATGAGGTACCATGAAGGAAATAAGAGAGGGTTGATCCCTCACCCAGCAACAATAACTGTTTTATGTTTAAAGGTCGGGGTGAAGGGAGTCTGGGAAGAAGAAGAAGAAGTCCCTATGACATCACCACTCCTACTGACAGGAGTGAGCAAGGGACCCATAAACCAAAAGAAAAAGGGGGTGTTGATTGAAACAAGAGAAGAAGCTCCAGCTGCAAGACAAGAAGAGGAGACTTTGAGGGTTGCTGGCCAAGAAGAAGAGAACCCAGAAACTCCTCCTGAAAATAATACTTTCACATTTGCAGACAATGAAGGGCATGATGAAAGAAGCCCCTTAGATTTCTCCATCCCCTTAGCTAGTTCTACCCCTATGCAAAACAGAACATTCAGAGAGCAGGGAGAAAGCTCAAGGGGAGCACAAGAGAACAATTCAATAATGGAGGTCCTCAATGCCATACGTAAGAAGATAAAGAAAGGAAAAAGAGTTGAATTGCAACAAGAATTCAGTGGGAAGGAATTTATGAAAAAGAGTTAAAAGAAGAGATCAAAGAATGGGAAGAAGAACTGAAAAGAAGAGAAGAAATTGTATGAAAGAGGTTCTTCAAAAGAAAGAAGGAGAGGACTTCAAAAAATAAATGAAGGAAAGAGACTTTATCTTCATAGAAACTCAAGCCGAGTCATGAATCTTATAACAATCGCTCAGCGTGATTCTCGCCCCAACCATCATGAAGAAAAAAGAGGCAGAATGAAGCCAAATCGGGAGAATTTATCAAGGGATTATACAAGTCTCTACAAAAGATTTTGAGAATAAACTGATGATAGAGACAAGAAGCAAAAGGATGCCGAACTTTATAGGCAAGAGAGAATGGCTAGAAAATTTTGAATTTTTTGATAATAAATCTTTCCAAATTTGAAGTAATGACTCCGAATGGAAATGACAATGAATAGCTTGGGAAGAGACAAGATGAGCTAAACAAGAAGGTTGATTCTCCAATGATATCTTCATTGAAAATCAAGTTTGAAGGTGAAACAAGAAGAGGAAAGGAAAGAAGGGAAATGAAATTCCTCCATTCCCAAATTTCATTTGGATACCTTAGACCCTGATCCCCTAATATCTTTGTCGCCTCCAAAAGAAAAGATAGACTTTCTTCCCAGTTTCGACCTTCCTTATCCTCCAAAGCCCAGCATCGCTTTTTATCCAACATTTGCAATTGAATCAGAAATAAATTGGATAAATTGAATTGAATTGTTGTGTTACTTGCTCATAAATTTGTGTTGCTGGTCGCATAGTTGGGAAAATAAAAGTGTGAATTAGTTCAAGAATAAAACTCGCTGAGATGTAATAAGCCGATGTAATAAGCTGAATTGAATGAAGCAAAGGATTAGCAATAAGCCGAAATGCATAAATGCGTAATAAAGGCCAAATGAATACATTTAATTGAAACACACAAAGTGCAAAAGTGACTCTAAGTCTAATCGATAAGTCCGTAATAGAGGAAGGTAATACAATAGAAGGAACAAAACATATTTTGAGTTTGTGGTACGAACAATAAGTCAAGGAACCTCAAGAATATCAATTAATTTAACTACTCATCAACAAAATGAGTAAAGAAATCCTTATGGTTAGTCACAACTATTCAATCTAAATTTACAATTTGTTAGATTATCAATGAGGCTAGAACTTAGTGATACACAGCCGATAAGATGATGCGGTGCCATTCTTGGATAGTTTGAGCCATTCTAGCTTATCCCTTATTCATATAAGCCGATGCATATACCTTAGTTCCATAAATTGAGCCAAACAAGCTTATTTTTCAAAAATAAGCCAATGGAAACCCCAACCCATCCTAAAAAAATCAATCCTTCAGTAAAGAACCTATGATTACCCAGGAATTCAAGGAGGAAGAAAGAAATGAAGTTTGGGGGAGTATATGTTTTTGAGGAACTCAAAGAGAAAAATATAGAAAAAAAGGAATGAAGAAAAGGCAAGAGCGTAAATGCAATAGAAAAGAAAGCTATGAGTGATGGTGTCATCTTGTACCAACTTTCGAATAATTAAGTTCTAGGGGTGTTTAACACATAGTACCCAATGTCATTCCGGTATGGGAGCCACTAACCCAAAGTTCGCTAAGGCAGCTAGGAAAGCCTCCAAAAAGGTAAAACATTGCACTATCCCCGATCGGTGACAAACAAAGGAAATTTCCTGAAGAATACATAAGTGAGAAAATAGGGGGGCATACAGTTCTGAATTGAAGCAATCAAAGAGATGTCCCAAACATGAAGTTTAGGGAGTTTATTAAAGAAACTACAAGAAAGAAAGGGCAGTAAAAAAAAAAAAAAAAAAAGAAGGAGAGAAAAGGTTCAGGGTAATCTTAACCTAAAAATTCCTTCCATCCTACCCATTACCCAAGCCTAACAATATAAGCCCAAAAGACCCGACATTGATCTTGAAGGCCGAAATTATCACATTGAAGGGAGATCAATATAGAATTGAACAAACCTATGGAATTTGGAAAATATGGAAACAATCAAACTGTGAAGGACTTTAGGGAGTTAAGTGACTCAATATGAAGATGAGGAAAAGAAAATAATTTATTATTCAACAGATCTAATGATTATGTTGTTTGCAACACTTAAATGGGCTTTTAGTTTTGTAAGTACTATAAAGATTAAAAACTAACTCGAACCGGACTTGGGCTAGATGTACGTAAAACAATGTATTCTTGTATCAACAATTGATCATACTACAAAATGTAACGAAATGTCCTTGTTTGAAGACAACAATTTTTCTTTCCTTTTGCTTGAGGACAAGCAAAAACTTTAAGTTCGGGGGGGAGTTTGATGAGCTTAAAAGTCATATATTTTTAATCCATTTTTCTGTTTGATTTTCATCCAAATGAATAATTAATATGCAGAAATATGAATAAACTCACCAATTTGTTATTAGCAGGAGGTGAAAGAAAAAGAAGAAAAGAGAAAATGCAGCAATTGGTGGAGGCAAATGCGTAAAATGCAGGGTAGGAATGAAAGTAACCGGTTAAACTAATGTCAGAAGCTGGGCTTGCACAGTCCAGTTATGATGTCGCGACATCAGGAAAATTGAAGGAAATTTGATGCAGGTCACGACAGGGACCACAAGTTAGGCAGCTGAGGACTAACCAGAGACTTAAGGAATGATGTCGCGACAACATCGTGATGTCGCGACAAAGGTAGATGTCGCGACAAGGGATGGAGGTCCCGACAAGAGAAGCTCCTTGAAGCTATGACATATTTGAAAAGATAACCGCTAGACTTAAGCCGTCGCGACAGAGGACTGATGTCGCGACACCAAAGCAACCGCCAGCCTCCAGAGATATGTTGATGTCCCGATAAGAGATTAATGTCGCACAAGACGCTCAACAAGGTTGCGCTCTTAAGTTGATGTCGCGACAAGAGATCGATGTCATGCGACATCGGTGAACGGTCGCTTGAAACTCCGCAAAGACATGAGCTGATGTCGCGACAAGGGATTGATGTCGCGACAAGGGATTGATGTCGCGACATAAGAAGACATCAGTTGAAAGTTGCAAAGACATGAGCTGATGTCGCGACAAGGGATTGATGTCATCCCTTGTCGCGACATAGAACGAATGCTTGAAACCCCGCAGAGGCATAAAGTGACGCCGCTGACAAAGGATTGATGTCGCGACATAAGAAGACATCACTTGAAAGTCGCAAAGACATGATGATGCGTCGCGATTGAAGGGATTGATGTCGACATCGAACGAATGTAGCTTGAAACCCGGGGCAGAGGCATAAAGATGTCATGCACATAAAGGAAGACACCAGCTTCAAAGTCGCAGACTTAAGTTGATGTTCTTATTAAGAGATCGATGTCGCGATATTGGATGATGTCGCGACATTGATTCCTTGTCGCGACATAAGATGCCTTCAGGAAAACAAAGGAATGTCATGAGACTCATTGATAAATGCGTCAGCAACAAGTAACAAACTAACTAATGTCGCGAATAAGGATTTGAGGTCGACCGAACAAAGACACGGGCCACCATTCTTGGAAATCCACAAAAGAATGCATTGGAATTAGGCCCAATCGAGAAACCCTATAAATAAGCAAATTTACCCAGAGAAAAAAAGGCAAGTGGGCTGGGCGTAATCCAAGATCCGGTAGCCAAGGTCATTTTATTTTTTCTTTCTTTCTTTTCTTTTCTTTCTTTTTTGTTTCCGTCGTTATATATTAGATTAATTACATCTTTCTTCTTATTTTGTTTTATTTTCTGGATCCGGATGTTATCGTTTTGGAGCGTAAGCCGAATGCACTCCATTCTTTCAAATTACTACCTGGAATGAAGTTCAGACAAATTTCCGAATTCGACTCTTCCAGCTTCAAATTGCGTTTGTTCTTATGATTGCAGGAATGTCAGACAGGTAATTCAAGAATTGAGAAACCTACCTTCCATTAAGTGAATGCTATAGCCTTAATTTCTATCTTCCCCGAGTTGTTTTATAAAGCCAGAATTTCGGGCTATGAATTTACTTCAAGTTATGGGTTTAATATTTTTTGATCCTAATATCTGCTTTTATACCTGTTTTAAGATTTGTTTCATCGCTATGATTTCAAGGAGGTCCTCCTGAAAGTGACACAGAAGGCATTCCCGAGAGTGAACACTCAAGGTATATTAACCCCGCTTATTAGAGATCTAATGAGCTGTGTTTACTGCATAATCCTCTCTTCTCATTTGGAAATCAAGAAAGAGCTGAAGTTATCAATTTAAATGTTGCAGAGTTCACCTCAATTCAATGAAGTGAAGCCAATCCCGTGTTAGCCGAGATCTAATCAAGGAGAGGGAAGTGATCTATTCTAATTTAGGAGGAAGTATAACAAGGAAGTTGTATATCCCTTGCTTGACCGATAACTTGGCAGCTAAGGTTTAAGGCCCATAAAATGGGTAAGAGTGAAGTAATTCAAAAGAAAATACCTATTAAGTGAACCTTATTAAAGTAGTCATCTAATTCTCTCGTCTTCGAAAGAATCAAAGAAAATTAGATAATGAAATGTGGAGTGTGGAGAGATCCAGCTGTCCTTGGACAGATTTTAAAAAACCCGAACACAATGTGCTACACCTTTTATCGCTAAGCAACTACAGAATTGATACTACAATAGCGTTGTCCTTGATGTGTCCTCTAAAAGATAGAATTATTCATTTCCATTTATTTTCTTAACTATTCCATTATTCTTATTCTTTAGATTCAGCTTTTTATTTGATTGTTCATTCTTTTTCCATACTTGTATATTTACGCCTTCTTAAGTCGGACTCACAATTGTCAAGGTTATAGTCCAATGAAGTGGAGCTTGAGTAATCGTGGTAGTTGGATCTATAATTTTAGATCTCTTGTGGGATCGACATATCTGACTTATATCCATTTTATTACTTTGTCTAATTCGTGCACTTGCAGTGATATTAGCCAAACCAGTAATTGAAAATGATTTACTTAGAGATTTCAGTTCTATAGAGTAGAAAGTCAACAAGTTTTATGGCTACCATTGCCGATTGCCATTAGTCTCTTTCGTAATAGTGTCATAAATACTGTATGGCGATCATACAACACAAGCTTTCGATATGCCACAATGATTTGAGACAATAGTCTCGGGCAATAGTGTCATAAAATGTACATGTGTTTTGGTCCGGTTAGTCAGAGTCCTCGAGAGCCTCGCTTCACACTGAGACCTCCGGACAACAGCCCCACCTAGCTTAAGCCTCCTTAGTGGGCTTGATAACGGAGGCCTGGTCAAGGGAAGAACTTCATAACGGATGGAGGTGAAGGCCTCAGAGTAGAAGGTCGGGAAGACTTCGAACTTGAAGATCCTGGAATATCCGACATGATAACCTCAGAGTAAGCGCATGGAAGACATTTGGCCAACTTTTGCTTCACACCCCGCTACAAGATCACAGCGATCACTCCGAAGAGCGACAACCAATGCAAAGTTAGGGTACTATATAATTCATGAAAAACCAGATCAAACTAAAGCAAAGGAAGCTCACGAGATTCTCTGAGCAGACAATGAACGCCTTCATGGTGTTCTCTCCCGGGTCAATGGATCGTACTCCCAACTCCGTGGGGTCGACAAAAAATTAGCTCTTCCAAAATTTGTGGGAAGACGGGAACCGAGATGATCGCCAGAGCGCTGAACGCCAGATTTACAGCAGCTCTCGCAGCCTTCCTTCACGCCGAGAGGTCCAGAACACCCATGCTCCTTATCTCAATACAACTACCGCCCAATCGAATACCCCGTAAATTGGGCGGAAGGAGAGGCACGCTGAAATGTTGCAAGACCCTTTTTATAAAGGGATGCAAAGGAAAACGGAGGCCATTCTCAAAGGCCACCTCAAAGAAGCACACCATCTTGGGCACTTTAACAACCTAGGAGGTCAATACGTAGGGAGACCAAACCTGGACACCAAATGGGGGCCTATATTGTCTAGTGAAGATTTCCCCATATAGAGGCTCAACCCTGCTAGGACGCACTCGCTGTGGTATGCTTCGCGACGACCCACTTCGTATATTCGCACCCATTGTGTGGTATTTAATCTCTTCTCGATGATCCTTGTTTCTACCCAAGGGGGAAGGAGGTTCCCCTGGCATTTCGATGAACAACTACCCATGAAGCATTGGATCTACCACCCATCCGCCTGAATCCAGATAATCGAGGAATCAACCCCAATATGCAAAGAAGAGGAGCGACCCGGACCCATGGAAATACCTGAAGTTGGACCGAAACCTAACCAAGCTAGCCCTAACGCTTCGCTATACCACTTAAAAAGGCAAAGGAGGAGAAAGACGTACCGGTCCTAGGAACAGAAAGAAAGGGACGACCCCAAGCGGGGACAAAACACCAAAAGAGATTCTGAACAAATGGTCAGACAAGTTTTTAGAAAAAAGAAGCCCGAACTCGCAGAGAAGGAAAAAGCTTCAATGTCACGGGGAACACAATGCTAACTGTTAGAGGATGTTCTCGAAAGAAACTGAAAGAACTATAGGAAATAAGCGCGAAAGTCGAAAAGTCGTTTTTACCACAGGACATTTGACGGCGACAAAGCCCTAACCAAACCAGCCCTGAGCAACCACGTGGAAGTCGCACTCGATTCAAGAAACGATACAAAATTCTTGACCACGCTCAGCCGTGAACTAAGGGCTCGGGGCACCGATTGGTTTAAAAATAGTGCAAGTCACCCCGTCAAGAAACAGACAAAGAAGACTTATACAGCTCAAAGAGAACGCCTGCCCCACAGCCCAAACGGAGCCCAGCTTCATCCACCCTAAGGCCGATAAACGGACAAACTTAAAAGAGCCCATATCCTCGTAAATCAACCGTAAATCCTCACTAATAAGGGAAGTAGGATAATTCCCAATAACTTCTTTATAATTATCCCTTATTAATATGACAACGATAAGGAAAGAAAATCACTAATCCAATAAAAGAGAATCCTTATCACCATCTAATTGGGAAAAACATCCACTATAAATAATGCCAAAGCCACACAATCGTGAAAGGTAATGCAGTAAAATTCACTTAAGCAACTAATTTTCCTAAAGGAATCGACTTAGCATCGGGCAGGCAATCGCGAGCCTCGATCCTCTTTGCTTGTTTTTACAGAGTCCAACGTCCAAAGATACGGACCGCCCAACATTCCTAACACGCTCCGTACCCCAGCCGTTGAAAAGGCATAATCAATATATATATATATATATATATATATATATATATATATATATATATATATATATATATATATATATATATATATATATATATATATATATATGTATGTATGTATAGTGGTCAAGCATAAAGGCACTCGTGAAATTTCGCAAGGCCAAGCCGTAAGAGCCCTCGCGAAATTTCGCAACCCTACTCCCGAACTCCCTATCGTTGTATTCTAATACAATAAACCCAAAATAAGCCAGAAAATTAAAGAAAGATGCAGAAAATTAAAAATGGGCTAAAACAAAGATTTACATTAAATGAGAGAAAATCTAAAGAGAAAAACTAAATAAATCAAAAATAAAACAAAAATAAAATAAAACCAAAAAATCAAACAAAAAGCTGAGACTGGAAGTCCCCTAAACCGCTCAAGCCTCGATAATGAACCTGGAGCTAGTGTAATTATTGAGGTCCAGGTGCTTCAAATCTAAACCAAGATGGTTTCGGTATGAGCCATCCGCTATGCTATGCAACATGGGCAGCTGCCAATGTCTATGATATAGTAGCGAAAGTTTGAACAAAGGTCACTAACTTCCTAAAGTATTGAACAACAAATATAGATGGATGGCTCAAAGAAGCAGTGCTCTGTGTGTTGAATGTGCCGTAGGTGTGCAGGTATTGATGTGCATTGGGTTAGGAGAGGGTGTCACGCGCTACCGCTGTGGTTTGGGCGCTGGCACTGTGGATTCAATTTTGTAAGAAATGGTTTAAGGATAAGCTTTTGGGGCTCTTCCCACTTCCTTTCCACTGCCTTCCTCAGTCAACAAGGAAAGGATTTCTTCTTTTCTCCTCCATGGCCCGTAGACACATAATTTTGGGGCTTCTTGCAGTTCCTTAGAAGCTTCTTTTGGTTCCTCTATCAATTCCTCCCGGTTACTACAGCTTGAGCCTGCTCACCTAAAAATGGTGCCACCGCACTCATCCTCCGACTCTCTTCCTCTTGGCGAACATTTTGCTGATTAGTGAGCCTTGAAATGGAGTACTGCAGGTTGTCAAATTTATGATAAATTTCGCTCTGGAACCCATCTAATTTATGGTCCAGAGAGCTCTCCATAGTATCAATTCTTAGATTTGTTTTTACGCTGGACTACTTTCTCGCTTCCTCTATAAAAGTACTCCACCAATTTGCCTGCCCGCATTGCTTGCTCAATCGAGGAGGTTAATTATGGTGGCTCAGGCTTCCAGGAGTTGAAGGATACTATGGATGTGCAGGAAATTCATACTATGGAGGTCTTTGTTTCAATGAGAAATTTAGGTGGTTCCCCCAACTAGGGTTATAAGTACTGCTATATGGTGCATCAGTTGGAGGCACCATGCAGGAGAGTGCACTCACCCATGGAGGGTGCATGTAATCCCTCATGGACCTATATGCACGAGGTTCCTCCACTCTCGTCGGCTTTGTCGTTTCCGTGGGAGTGTCTTATTTGATCTAAATTTAGGCTTGATTCAGAATATGCTCCCTGTGGAATATTGATTCTCACCAATCTGCTTGTTGTATTCCTATTCCACTGGAACATACACCCCTGACTGAAAGATAGGACAACACCAGACAACAAAGAAACAATCCTACCTAAAGAATTTTTTAAAAAAAAAAAAAAAAAAAAACAAGTTAACAGTGAAATGAAACTTAAAAAAAAAAAAAAAAAAACCCGATGTTGTAAAAAATGCTAAGATAAAATTCACAAGAACTTATGATGAGGATCACAAGTGAAAATTATGATACGCCATTCGTGACTTGCACCATCCCAGCAACGACGCCCATTTGATTCGACCGGGCGGTAGGGTATCCGAATCAAAATATTTATACCTATTTCTCCCCACCGCTATAGCATGGGCTACCGCAAAGATAGTGGCTCTGTGTGGCCGAACATGTGGATGAGTTTTCTTCACACAAATGACTTACAGCTAGGTTAAAAATTGTGAATGTGTTTTTAGAGCAAGTTGGGATTCAAAACATGGGTTCAATGGTTGAAAATCGGAAATAAAATGTTGTAAAAATTATAAAAGAAATCTCTCAAGTATTAGGGCTACTAGGTTTGCCCTAACGATAACTGAGGGTTCTTGGGCTCCTTCTCGCTGGCTGAGGATGACCTAAAGTCATCTCCGAACCAGATCTTCATTTGTTAGAAAACTCAACTCCTTAATAACTATCCTTAAATGGTATTCACCGAGCATCGTGGTCCTTTACGTTGAAAACAAGTCTCCTTGACTCACCTTCTAATGACTAATAGATGATAACTAATGGTCCCGCTGATTCAGCAATAAGCATCCACCGAACCCTAAAAGATTATCAATACGAATCATCTGGCGTGCATCAAGGGATTTAAACCCGAAAGCTAGAAGGAAAACATAAAAATGACAATGAATACCTGCATTAAGAACATGAGATCCCTCACATCTCCTTTGCCTAGTGACCTTCCTCTTCAAGGAGAAAGAGATTCTAGCCACTCATCCTTTGAGTTGTCATCCTCAAAGGCTGTTTAGCTAGTGAGAAAGTGAGAAAAGGAGAGAAAATGAAAAAGAGCTGGAACTGCTGAAAGCTTCCCATCAAACTTTATTAATGATTCAGAAAAAGTCTCCCAAAAACTAAAACTAAAACTAAAACTAAAGCTGCTTACAATGTCTCGTCTGGGGGCTTTTATAGCCAAACCCCAATACAAATTAATAAATAGCAAAAACAAACACTATTACAATGGGGGCAACTGGAAGACAAATAAAGTGACAAAATTCAAAGGCAAAAGCAAAGATGAATGCATCGCAGTTATAAAATCTGCAGTCGCCGTCTCATTTCGTATAGCCGAAATTATTCCTGCCGTAGGAACTAATGCGCTGGGCATTATACTACTGTGGAGTCCATTGTGTCATTTCCAATAGGAGGGTTTCAGTGATCCTAGGATTGCTATCCAATGAATGTGCGTTTAAAGTAAAAATCTCAGGTTGTGGATTAATTGATTGAGTAACCGATTAACTTAACTATTTTAAAACAAGAAGGGCGAATGATAGGATCCTTAGGTTTTCACTCACCACCGACTATGTAATACCCACCTCTTACTCATAATCTCATCTATGAGCCATTGATGAATGGTCTTCGACGGAAGATATAACATTAAAAGCTTTTATAAGACAAAGAACAATTGAGCGATAACAAACACTTGTTCAGACGATTTGCTTGGACTCTTAGTCTGCATTTGCGATCAAGCACGATGTGTACAGGGAGTCTCTCGTTCACATGTTGTCAAGAAGATGCCAAACTAAGGTTTTATAAGATTTTTTGTTGTTTAGCTTCTCGCATAATCCCATCAAGCACAAAAGAGGAATCGAGGGTCGCACTTGAAGGAGGTGAGTTTCCACCAAGAACTCATCATGGAGGTTTAGAACTCCATTAAAACTGAGAGTCGATTCATGATTAATAGAACACTAATCGTAAAAGCGACTTCAGGAATAACACGTCAATTGCAAGGTTGGGATATCAAAAACACAGAATCCCTTAGAGAATACCAAGTTATAGAAACCAACTGAAAGATTAGAAGTAATTAAAAGCTCATAATCAGAAGGAAACTAAGTACTTTACTCTATGAACCCTAGTAAATTATGAGAAAACACTCCAACCGTTCAAAACCAAACCCTAGAATCCAATTCTCCTCAACTCTTCCCTAAAGTGGGCTTAAATACAATCCTCATTATGATCCCGGTTGCGGGTCGAAAGATCTAGCCGCGCAGGCTCTTGCACCAAGATTGAAATTCTGGCCAAGTCCCCGCAGATCGCATGCTGGTACCGGGTACTGGGGTAGGCGTGGTACCGCATCAAAGTGCACCGGGCATCTACGTACCTCAAGTACCAGACCACCATATTTGTTATCTGCACTATCGCTTCACCGCATGCGGGTACCGGCATTTAGCGTGGTACCGTACCGTTAGCGTGGCACGGCATTCACCGCTCCGAAACTCCGCCTCCTCTTCACTGTAGCACTACCCAGGGCCTCTCGACAACGGTTGTAATCGACAACGATGATCTACGTTTGTTCTCTAGAACCAAACCACTACGAAGATGTGCATGGGACTCGAAAAACCTACACACACATAAAAACGCTAGAAACGGTCAAAAGCACATATTCTTACACAAAATGAGAGTAAAACATGAGCTGGGGGGATTAAAACCCTATATAAAAGTTGCACTTTTATGTATCCAACACACCCCCCAACCTACAACTTGGTAGTCCCTAGAAAGAGTTGAACTAGTAACGCCTATCGACTATGAGGTTCAACAAAATGCGCTAAGGTGTGGTTAGGCATTGCAAGTTTCCCACAAGGGCAAAAATGAACATAGTGCTATAACCTGACAGAGTATGCAACCATCTGAACTTAAATGAATACCACAGTCCCAAAGTAATGGACAAAATAACAACCGTTACAAAATGTAGATACCCGATAAGGACCACAGATCCAAATAAGGTCGCAATGAAATCAGAGCGACTCCCGAGCCCGCCCGACCTGGCTGGCGAATCCAGACCAAAACCCCGGGGACGCTCCTTTAATTCATTTTATTCACATTTTATTACATTTTCTTTTTCAAAAGTTTCGCGACTCGAATCCCCGGCTCTACTCGAAGGGCAGATCCGAATCAGAGCCCGGTTTACTCCGACGTTTTCATTTATCTTATCAAACATTTATTTATGTTATATCATTTTAGGTTTTTAATTGCACGGAAGCATTTTCAAATAGAAGGCCTATAAACATTTACATTTCACAAAATGCAATTACAATGAAGGCATTCTATTCCTTTTCAAATGATATACAAAACAAAACATTAATTCGAAGTTCAACTATTTTGTTCACAAAATATTCCATGTTCAAAAAGGAAATGACATGCATATGGCGGGGTATATATTTATACGCCGTAACTTGCTCTATGACTCTGCGCTTCATGATCTTGTCTTCCTTCCCTCACTACTCAAACCCGCACATGGATAAAACTACACGCTAAGCATTTTTACTAGAGGTTCTATACGCCTCTATTCCAATATTCAATTTAACTTGGCATGCATTTAACATTAAACCATGCCTATTATATCAACATATACTCATGCTATCTATTCGTGATGCTTTCATTTTACAAATCATTTATTATATCACAACATGCATTTTCAATGCAACAATTCATTTCATAATTCAATTTATGAGATTTAAGATATACATAAAACCCTTCACTGTCAATGCTGGTTATTTCACTTTGACTATTCATCTACATTTATGACGGATTCATTTGATGAATCTGGCCCTTATCAATATCTGACAATGTGCTTACACATTTAACAATTCGGTCTCCCATTGATGAGTCCAAAAACTCATCTGATTTTTGATCTATTTTTCTGAGCATATTACAAGATACAGGTTGATTCTTATGCAGAAATGTAGATATTTTACTCAAATTTAATTTTGCAGGAAAATACAAAGGTAAACAAGAAAAATCCCAAAGAAACAAGAAGAGATCAAAGATACAAGGTAAATGAAGTCTAATCAAAATTGAGTCGCGATGTGAAAGTCCGCTTTTCAATATTTCCAAGTCACGACATCACCAAAATCAATTTGGGGAAGAAATTGAAGACTGTAGCAAGCGAAGTCGTGATTTGAAGATTGAAGTCGCGACAAAGGAAATGTGGTCGAGACTAAAGGAAATAATCAAAAGAAGGATCTTCATGTCGTGACACCACTCTGATGTCGCGACGCCAATAGAATATGACTGAGGTCGCGATACCACTCTGAGGTCGCGATACCACTCTGAGGTCGCAACAAGGATCCGTAAATGAAACCAAAGAGAGGTGTCTTGTAAAATGCCGTAACCAGTTCTTAAATGAAAGGTTTTACTTCATGTCGCACACTACTCCGATGTCGCGACATAAAAATAGAAGATTTAAGTTGCAACCAAAACAGGTTGAAAGGAGGTCGCAACCCGGGCCAAATTAAGCTCGCTAAGAATCAAGTTGCAACCATTTACAAATCAAGGATCAGAAATGATGTCGCAACCACTCATTAAGGTCGCGACCTGAAGAAGAGCTGAGTAGAAGAAATTGAAGTCGCGACATCACCTTGAGGTCGCGACCTGGAATAAAGGTTGAAAGGAGGAAATTGGTTGCAACGTAGAACTGAGGTTGCAACCAGAAGAAAAGAAATGGGCAGCAAAAGAGGTCGCGACATAAAATTGAAACTCCGTGGAAAGGTAAGACCAACACAATCGCGCATCAGAAAAGAAAGTCACAACATGAAGGCGTCTTATTAAATGCAGAAGCTGGCCTTAACCTAAAACTAAGGTCAGGATCAAAGAAGCGTGAGAAGAGAAAGACAATGATGTCGGTGACATGAAACCGCGGTCGCGACATCAACTCCGAGAAACACCAGCAAATAAGGTCGCGACTAAGTGTAACTATGTCGCATCATCGAATCCGGCGCATAATACAAGGAACTGGGTCGCAATAAAGCATGCAAGGTCGCGGATCAACCGAGCAACAAGAGAAATTCATGTCACGACATCAACTTGAGGTCGCTGATGTAAAACAGTTGATCCGGGCCTTTCGGATTTCCACTGGAGTTTTTGGGATTCAGCCCAAATCTTTAATGTGATAAATAGACAAAGAACGGTAATGTATTCGTCTTCACTACCCAGAAAAAGGGGAAAGAGGAGGAACTCAGTGTATAGTTTAGAGTAGAATTCTTTTTTATTTTTTATTTTATTTTTATTTTTATTTATCTAGTCTTTAATTTCTTTTATGGATTTGAATCTGCGAACTGTACAGAAAAGAGTAGTGCTGATGTTTCATTTATTTTATTTTCTTCTTGATATTACTGCTTGAAAATTTATGAATTCAGACATTTCTGAATTCATTTTTCTATGACAGAACATAAAGTGGGTTGTACGTGATCGGCACTCCCATTTCTTAATTCGTAATGCATCGGAGGCTCTCGCTCGGGATTTGATTTACATTCATTACAAATCTTTTCCCGCATAAATATGGAGAACTAATTGGGTTCGCATTTATTCGATGTTGTTTTTAAACATAAGTTCTGGCTAGTAGCATCGAATCGTCACTATGGAATGTATCTTGCTCCTCGATTTCCGTGGATGCCCTCATGTAAGGACACAAAGACGAGGATTCCCAGAGCTAGAGCATTCTTTTCTGGGTATGCTAGACTACCATTAATGAACTGCCGAGCTTTGAGAGTTCCTTTTGATAAATCCCCCATTCGCTCATAATGGAAGTCAAAGGGGAGTATTTAACAAGATAAATGATCAGAGAGTTCACCTTAATCTAAAGGCAAGTTCCTAACCCCGTGTTAATTGAGATCTAATTAAGGGAAAGGGACAAACCCATAGATCTGGAGGTTGAGCCATCAATTAAGTGGTAGAAATTTGCGAAAATCCTGAGAAGGAAATGCAAAGATCTGTTGTCATCAAGAAATGGGTGTGAAGTATTGATAAAGAAAATGCCCGATCTTTAAAAAGAGAGTCAGGGAATACAGTAAATGGGTTTGAACTGTCTTCTGAGACAAGGGTGTCTAATCAGTGAATATGGAGAAATCCAATTCCAAAAATTAGGAAATCTTGGACAAATTCCTATCCATACATAAAACAAAGCTATGTATTTCAGTGTAGAAATTGACTGTTTCATTGTAATTCACTGATAGTTTTCGTTTCTCACAGTTTTAGTTACAATTTATTTTCATTCATTTACTTTAGTTTTATTTTAGTTCAATAGTAGCCAATAGTCTAGGATCTTTATTTTTCTAGATAAAACCTTCATTGTAAATTTTGAGTCCAAATAGCATAGAATTTTAGTAGTTGGGGTAGTTGATCTTTAATTCGTACCAATCTCTGTGGGAATGATACCTGACTTATTTAGATTTTACTACTAGAGGACCTTGTGCAATTTGCAAGGCTAGACTATACCCTTATTTTTAAGTCATGAACCTTCTGAAAGAAATATTTTATTAAGAAAATTAATCCAAATTGACATGGATGCAAGAGAAGTGTAAGGCTCTTACAGCTATGTGAATTTGAGGGGATTTTAGTCTATATAAAAAAGGCAGAAAGTTTTATGGCGCCGTTGTCGGGGATTGAAAGAATTAAATAGATCAATATTCTAACAAAAGAGGGAAATGCTAATTTGGACATTTTATAAAAGAAAAGAACAAAAATAGCTTTACAAGCAGTGGCTACACCAACCACTAATTTTTAACAAGTCATGTTGAAAATATTTTGTTTAGTTTGACTAATCCTATTAATCTGAGTGTGTTTTGATTTCAGGAAATCCTTTAATGCATAGGAAACAGGATTCGACCTGGTCACAAGTGAAACAATCAATTAGAAAGAACACCTGCAGCCAAGAAAGATTAAAAGAACAGAAAACGCAAATTTATGCAGGCGTAATGAGTATATGACCCGCATTGCAGGAGCAGAGGACAACAACCCGTAAGGCCTCCCTTACGTAAAACAATGGGGATTTCGGGAGGCCTATTATTCAGAAGAATATTCTCGCAATCGCATTAAAATTTACCGTGGATGCAAATAACTCGAACTAAAGCCACTTAATAACAATGGTGCAGCAATACCACCCGGTCACCCCAATCGAAGACCCAAACGAGCACCTGGGTAGATTTCTCAGGATGGCATATACAGTGAAGCTAAATGGTGTGAGACCAGAGGTGATAAAGCTGCATCTCTTCCCATTCTCCTTAAGAGATATAACAGCCACTTGGTATGAATCATTACCATATGGTTTAGTTGATACTTGGGAAGAGCTAGTAGAAGCATTAATGGCAGATGCTTCATCTCACCTCAGAGAAAGAAGAGAGATGGCCAGTGTTCTAACAAGGGAAGATGAGAGCCTATATATAGCCCTGGGAGATATTCAAGAGGTTGTCAAGAGAGCCCTACGCATGGAATTTGATTTAAAAACCCAGATGGATATATTGTATCATGCCTTAAATGATACCTTTAAAGGCATTATCGATGCATCATGCTATGGAGCATCTAAAAGAAAAAAGTGTCAAGAGGCTCGAGAGATCCGATAGAATACTCGCCAAATGCAATTGGAAGCTCCATACGGTTTTCGGGCGGGTAATAAAGCAGAGGAAAAGGGGTCATGGAGCTGAGCAAAATGACAGCCATGGAGGCAAAGTTAGATGCCATAATGCATAGGATGGACAAACAGGAAAGGAAAATGCACACTGCTCATGAAATAGGAGCAGTGGAAAGAGAATAAATGAGAAGAAGTGCTGAAGTACCAACAGAAGAAGATTCTTATGGTGCTGAGGAGGTTAAGTACGTAAATGAGCCAAGAAATTACCATTTCAAGCCAAATCCTAACCTGCCCACACATTACGCCCAAAGATCGAGGAACCGCATGAGAATTTCTCATATGGTGGAGGGGCATTACAAGGCCCAAGGCATGGATGCATCCTCAATGCGGATATCGCTAGCCACCAACGCTCTGAAGAAGAAGATCAAGTAGCGGCGTAAATGGAATATCGTGGTCAAGGAGGACTCCAACCATTTGAAGAACAAATGTCAGAGTTCATGGGGGATAACAAGAGACTACACCTTCCAAGAGCGTAAACTGGTCCGACTTGGAAGCTTTGAAGTCCGATAATTGGCAGCCAGAAGAATACAAGTGCCTCGTTGAAAACTTGGAGACACAAGTAGGACAGTTGGCCCTGAATATGCCAAATCAGAGCAAGGGTACAGTCCCTAGTGACACTCAAAAAAATCCAAAAGACTGCATGGCAATTCAATTAAGAAGTGGGAAGGATGTGAGAAACAACAGAAGGAAAGAAAGGAAAGAAGAGACTGAGGTGTCAAGAAGAGATCGAAAGGAAGCGGAGAGAAGAGCACATGATTGAATACCAAACGGCAATGAGCAGAATCAAGGAAGGAGTACTACCTTTATACACTACAGTGCCATTTCCATGAGCATCGATTCTTGACATTTTCAAGAAAATATAAATCAATATCCCATTTACAGAGGTGATCAACCAAATGCCTATTTATGCAAAATTTCTGAAGGACATACTGAACAAGAAAAGGAAGATAGCTGAGGAGGGGATAGTGAATTTGATCACACCGCAAAGGTGCTTATCCAAAGAAGCTCCCAAGAAAAATGAAGGACCCCGAGGCCACCATTCCTCGGTCATTGGGAAATATGAATTCAAGAAGTCTTTATGTGATTCTGGCGCTAGTATAAACTTGATGCCTCTATCAGTTGTGCAGAAGCTTAGTTTGGGGGAACTAACCCCAACAACAATTACATTGCAAATGGCTGATAGATCAATGGCACAACCAGAAGGTATTCTTGAAGATGCACTTGTTAAAGTTGGGAAATTCATCTTCCCAGTGGATTTTGTTATCATGAAGATGGAGGAAGATACCCAAGTTCCTTTGCTGCTAGGAAGACCTTTCTTAGCAACCTGGATAAATTTTGATAGATGTGCGTAAAGGTGAACTCGACATTAAGGGTGGGAAATGAAGCAAAGGCACTTTAATATTAATAGAGTTTGGAACATACCGATGTGGGGAGAAGAAAGCTGTATGGTCAGAGAACAATAGCCTTCTCAATGTTGAAATGGAATTCTCGATTGTATCCTTCAACATTCTATCAATGAAATTGAGATGAATTTTTCAAGATTCGAGGAGTCTTGATTGTGAAGTACTACCTTCCAAATTTGGTTTAACAAAGAAACAGCTCGAGCATAAATGAAAACAACTAAGATGAAGTATGTTAGTTTAAACAGCAAATTGAGCAAACTAGCATGTAAGGGTTAACATTGAAAGAATTCGTCTTACCATTTTAAATATGAGTTTTAGAACTGCAAAGAGAAAACTAAATATCATATCACCGCATTGATCAAGCCGAAGCGTAAGTTGGCCGGAAATTATGAGAAAATACAAAGAAGCAATTGCTTGGTCAATCGAGGATCCTCAAGGGTATCGCCCCTCCATTTGCATGCACAAAATATTGTTGAATGAGAGAATGCAAAACTTCTATTGAGCATCAAAGAGGTCGAACCTGATGAAAGAAGTTGTCGGCAAGAAGTTCTAAAATGGTTAAATGCGTGTTTTATATATGCTATATCGTATAGCTCTGGTTAGCCTAAAGGCATGTGGTTCCTAAGAAAGGTGATCAACGCGATCGAAATGAAAACAATGAATTGATTCTTACAAGAACTCGTGATTGTGATGGAGGGTGTGTATTGACTACAAAACCGAATACAACAACAAGAAAGTGACCATTTTCCCTACCTTCATTGATTCGACCGGATAGATCGCGTGACACCCTACTTTGTTTTCTCGATGGATACTGATATAACCAAATTGCTGTAACTGCAGGATCAGGAGAAAATCACTTTTACATGCCCATTTGGTACTTTTGCTTTTAGGAGAATGCCATTTGGCTTGTGTAATGCTCCTAGTACATTCCAAATATGCATGATGTCTATATTTTCTGATTTAGCAGAAGAAGTTATGGAGATCTTCATGGATGATTTTATAGTGTATGGATCCAGTTTTGAACATTGCCTGCATAACTTGGGGACAGTACTTTAAAGGATCAAGGACAAGAATCTAGCTCTGAATTGGGAAAAATGCCTTATTATGGTTACAGAAGGAATTGTCTTGGGGCACATGATTTATGCAGCAGGGCTTAAGGTAGACCAAGCAAAAGTTTCAATTATAAGAAATTTGATGCCACCCACTACAAGCCAAGGGAATTAGGAAGTTTCTATGACATGCCGGATTTACGTAAGATTTATCGTGAGTTCTCAAAATTGCTAGACCACTATGCAGATTATCGGAAAAAGATACTAAGTTCTATTTGATGAACCCGCCATAATGCTTTTTGAAGAAATCAAATCCGACTTCAATTGAAGCTCCCATCATGGCAAAACCCGATTGAAAAGAGAATTTGAAATCATGTGCTGGCGCGTGATTATGCAAATGGAGCCAGACGACGTAAAGATGAAAAGTGTTCAAGGCCATAATTATGCCAAAGAAAAACCTTCAATGAAGCTCAGGAAAATTACTCTACTATTGAAAAGGAGATGTTGGCATTAGTATTTGCATGTGAAAAATTTAGGCCATACATATTGGGATCCCATGTTATTATACACACTGACCATGCAGCAATTAAGTATTTGATGGCAAAGAAAGAAGCAAAGCCAAGACTGATCAGGTGGGTATTATTATTGCAGGAATTTGATTTAGAAATAAAAGACAAGAAATGTTGTGGCAATGTGATAGCTGATCACTTGTTAAGAGTAGAGAAACCTACTGTACAAGAAGAAGAAAGAGAAATAGCAGAGAATTTTCCAGGTGAGCAATTATTCCAGCTGTCACTCCAATCACCTTGGTATGCTGATATTGTGATCTTCTTAGCCAGGAATTATGCCACCGTAATTCAAATACCGCAGAGAAAAAAGCCAAGGACTGACAACATATGCCTACTACATCCGGGAATGACCGTATTATTATTTAAAAGAGGAGCCGATCTTATTATAAGGAGATGTAAAATGTAAGGTGAGCAAAGCAAGATTTACATGAATGTCATACATTACTACATGGAGGACATTTTGCAGAGATAAAACAAACCCACAAAATTCTCCAATCAGGATTTTACTGGCCTACTATTTTTAAGGACTGCTTTGAATGGGTGAAGTTATGTGATCAATGCCAAAGAATGGGGAACATAAGCAAAAGGCATGAAATGCCCCTATAAGGTATCCTGGTGGTGCAATTGTTTGATGTAAGGGGAATGGATTCCATGGGGCCTTTTCCAGCTTCATTTGGAAACATATATATACTCCTAGCTGTGGACTATGTATCAAAATGGGTTGAGGCAGTAGCTTGTCCCAAGAATGATGCTAATACAGTTGTGGGATTTTTACAAAGAAATATTCTTAGCAGATTTGGGACGCCAAGAACTATAATCAGTGATGGAGTAAGCCACTTTGCAAATAAGGTGTTTGACAAACTCACGGGCAGATATGGTATTAAATACATTAAGGCAGCTGGCTTATCACCTCAAACAAATGGGCAAGCTCGGACTTTACTAGGGGAGATAAAGAAAATTCTTGAAAAGACTGTAAGTTCCAGCAGAAGAGATTGGTCTTTGAAGCTTGATGATGCACTCTGGGCATATAGGACTGCTTTTAAAACTCCCATTGGAATGTCACCATACAGGCTTGTGTTTGCCTTTTTCTATATAGACTAAAACCCCTCAAATTAACATAGCTATAAGAGCCTTACAATTCTCTTGTGTCCATGTCACTTTGGATAAGTTGCTTGATAAAATTATTTTCTCTTGATATTCATGATTTAAAATAGGGTCAAGTCTATGACACTGCAAGTGCACAGGCCATACAAGTAGTAAAAACTGAATGTAAGTCCAAGTATCATTCCCATATAGATTGATAGCGAATTACAGATTAACTACCCCAACTACTAAAATTCCATACTATTTGGACTCAAAACTCATGGTGAAGGTTTTATCTAAACAACACAAATTAAAAATCCTAGACTATTGAATATGTTCAAATTAAGCTAAAAACAAAAGTAAACGAATAAAAATAAATTGTCTATAAAAGAATGGATTGAATCAGTTTCCTGTGAGAAACGAAAACCATCAATGAAATACAATGGAATACTAATTCCAAAGACTAAATCCATTACTCTGTTCTATGTATGGATATGATTTTTGTCCAAGATTTCCCAATTATTGGAATTAGATTTCTCCATATTCACTGATTAGATATCCTTGCTCTCTCGAAGACAAGATCAAAACTACTTTTACATGTATTTCGTGATTTTCAGTAAAGATCCGGGGTATTTTTCTTTCTCAATACTTCACACCCATTTCCTGTTGACAACAGAACTCTTCCTTTACCTTCTCAGGATTTTCGAAAAGTTTCTACTACTTGATTGGTGGCTCAACCTCCAAATCTATAGGTTTATCCCTTTCCCTTGATTAGATCTAAGCTAACACTCCGGGATTGGAATCCATCTTTAGATTAGCGTGAACTCTCCTTCCGATTATTTATATTGTTAAATACACCCCTCCAACTTCAATCATGAGCGAATGGAGGATTTATCAAAATGAACTCTCAGAGCTTAGCAGTTCGTCAATGGTAGTCAAACATACCCATAAAAGAATGCTCTCAGCTCTCAGGAATCTCCGTCTCTGTGTCACGCAGAGGGCATCCTGGATATCAGACTAAGATACATTCCCTCAACTGGTATTAGGTACTACTATTGGGAACTTATCCATTCAAAACATCACCGAATTAAGTAAAACCGAACCCAAATTAATTCTCCGTAATTATGCAGGAAAGACTATAACTAAATGTAAATCAAATCCAAAGAGAGTCAAGGTTCGACATCGCATTGCGAATTAAGAAATGGAGCACCGATCACACACAACCACTGTAATTGCAATGAAACTGAGAAAAAATGAATTCCAAAAATATGTCTAGATTTCATAAATTTTCAGGCAGTAATGCTTCTAAAGATCCAAATTTCTCTACTGCCTTTTCCCTACGTCAAGTGCATTCAAATCCATAAAATTAAACTAAAAATAAAAAAATAAAATCTACTTAAAATATACACCGAGGTTCTCTCTTCTTTTCCCTTTGTCAGAGCGAAGAAGGAGAAAACTACTTTACTCTTCTAAAGCTATCTATTTATACTACAAAAAGAATCTGGACCGAATCCCCAAAATGCTCCAGGTGGAAATCCAAATGAAAAAGCCTAACCACCGACAAGGCTCAAAAAGTGCTATTAACCCTAACTTTAATAAAGCCTTGTGAGCGCTTTTTTGTGTACTAATTATTATAATTAACCCACTCCAATATGTTCGGTCCCTATTGCATTTCTAATTGCATTCGAGGGTCGTTTTTTGTAGTTTTTGGCAGAATTAGAGGCCAAATTATCGTGTCATCCAATCATAACTAAAGTCTGCTGATTTCCATCAATTTTTATGTGGTCTCATATCAATTTCAAAGAAGCTGAATGAAGAATTTCAAAGGTGAAGAAAATCAAGAAAAATAGCAAGCAAAGCAAAGTTGCAAGTGGAGCAAAGAAATACAGGAGTGAATTTCCGCGAGTACGCTTTTCGCTATCATAGCGAAAGTTACTGTAAGTACAGCTTAAATAAAAAATTTCAGGCTTATTCACAAATTTTTCGCTGCTATTGGGAATTCCCCGCTTAGCCAGCGGTACTCATCGCTCCAGCTAAATTTTCGCTGCTTATTTCTGCATTTTTGCCATGTAGCGAATTTTCGCTATATATTAAAATCACTATGCATAGCGAAATTCCCGCCTCGTGTTTTTGATGTTTTTGATTCAAACGACCTCGCTTTGACAATTACCATATTGTCCCCATTGTAATCTTATATTTTGGTATTTTTGGTATTTCACACAATCGGGTTGGCTATATGTTTAACTTATAAATTTTGTAACCCTAACTTTTAATCTTCGCATATAATGCGCAACTTTTCATTTTGCTCTCTTCTCTCCTTCTTTCTCTCATTTTCTCTACATCAAACACTCCTCCGAATGACAACTCAGGATGGCTTGGCTGCACCTCTTCCTCCTTGGAAGAGGAGGGCCCACTGGGTGATTGTTTGAAGGTAAAAACACTGTCCTCATGTTTTTCACGCAAACATTTACTCCCTTATCAAGTCAGATTCACTTTTTTTAGGCTCAATCACTGTGGATGTACCCCCGGGTGGCCAAGATTTGCAGTTTTCTTCAAGGTTCAAAGTGGATGCCATCGTTAGATCCACCGGGATGCCCATTTAGTCATATTTATGAGCCTCGCAGTGTTAGATCCGTTGATGGTTTTAACCGTTGGAAACATAAAGGTAATAAATGCTATACATTAGAAGAAATGATTTTGTGGTTTAGGTTTTAATGCCAATGAAGACGGTTCGAAATGACTATATGTCATCCTCCCTAACGCTGAGGAAAAAGACCCGAGGACATGTTTAATGCCTTAGAACTCCTAAACCAAGGGCCTAACAAGCTTCTAGCGTCTATTTTACATTTTATTTATTTATTTTCGCCAGAATCTACTAACCCACCTGCTTTATCACCACCTTAAAAATCTAAATTCCTTAATTCACCATTTTTGACTTCACTCAAATCATTTGTACGAAGAAAACCCATCTCAGAAACCCGAATTTAGATCCCTATATCAAGTAAAGAGCTTGACTAGCAAGAGGAGGAACTTAGGATACAAATTTTTGTTGATTCGAATCACCCTACCGTGGCACGACCAGCCGGCGCTGCTGTCGGATGAGCCTAAGTGCGAATGATGACTTGTTGAACACTTGTGATCCTCATCACAAGTTTTGGTGAATTTCTTTTATATTTCATTGTCATTTTTTATTTTATTTTCATTTCAAAAAAAAAAAAAAAGAAAAAGAAAAAGAGTTGCTGCAGGAATTTTTTTTCCTTTGTTTGGTGTCTGCCCTGTTTGCTGCAGGAATCCATTTTCAATGGGTTAAAAATTCTGAAGGCAAGCAGTACAGGTTCAGTGGTTTGAATTGTGACCAAATGGAAGAAGGAGAACAATACAGTGAGTACCCTATGGAGAGTAACCCTAGAGCATACATGACAATGAGGGACTACAGGAACCTTCCATGGCAAAGCAAAAGAACCCGTAGAGTATAAATCCAAACCCATATAGGGTCTATGAGGGAATATCATAGAGACCAATGGATGATGCACCTCGTCTATAATGTTCCCTTAACTTATATACCTCCCGCTTCTCCACATTTTACCTCAACTTCCCAAAGAAGAACAACCACCACACCCTTATCCCCCGTTGAACAAGCCATCCCGACTCAGCAAACAAGTGGACAATTTCGCAGGATATAGGCGCGTATCGTCTGTGTCAATCAAGAAACTGACATAGAGAGCTCCTTGAACAAGAAATTTGATGGGTTCCAAAGCGAAATTGATCAAAATTGACATCCCGCAGGAACTGCCCCAAAGCTCACCAATCGCTTGTTCATCAAGAGGAGGAGGAACTGGAGTGGGCAGCGTTTCGACCGACACTATCAGGTGAACAAGCTCAATTGGTGTGGAGGAATCAAAGAGGAACCAAAGCAGAAGATCCTCGAGGAACTACAGGCCCCACAATTATGTAGAATATGGGCCATGGGAGTGGAAGAAGGAACCTCCCAATGCCGACCGAGGAGGGTAATGGAAAGGAAGAAATGGAAGAGCCCCATCAATTCACTACCAAAGCCACCGACAACCCATTACACAGCACTCGACTTAGTCTTCGATACGCCCATGCCCGCAAAGACAATCCACACCAAAAGAACCCACCACAAAGGCCACCCCATCACCGGGCCAGGTTGCAAAACATTAGGAAATTATTGGCCTGCATGTACCTCCGCCACTACATCAAAGACGTAAGGTACCGCTCACATTGCATGGCACAAATAAGCTGGTTCTAGCCGGTCGTATTCGGCTTGACCCGAATCTCTGCATTTCTAAGCCTTCCCACTTTTGTTTTAATTTTCTTGTTTTGTTTTATTTATCGTATTTTATTTTTGATTTCGTTAATTTTTCTTTCTTAGGTTTTATATTCTAATTTTTAGTTAATTTATGTTTTTAAATTAATTTTTCTTTTCTCAGTAATTGTTCCTAATTTTTCTTGTGTTAATTTGCGCCATACAAGAAATTTCGCGTAAAATGCAAATTTTGAAACCGAATGAAGAAATCATTAACTGGGAGCAAAGCAGAATTTTCGCAAGCTACGAAGCCGCAGCCTGAGGCGAAAATTCTCGCAATTTAACATAAAATTTCGCTATAGCAAAAAAATTTGATCAAAATTTTCGCTAGCTAGCGAAATGGATGGCTTAGCAATAGTGATTTCCACTAGAGGACAAAACACTGCACAGTGTTTTCAATTATTTTTTATTTTTTAAAATTATTTATTTTAGTTTTTATTAAAAAAGAACGTTTGTTTTCTTTCTTTTTATATATTAAAAAAAAAAAATTTTATTTCTTAATTTTATATATATTATTATTATTTTTTTATATATATATTAAAAAAAAATATTTTGTCTCTCTAGAAAAAAAATTGTTTTTATTTTTATTATTTTATTATTTTTATTTTTATTTATTAACTATTTTATTTTGATTTTTCAAAAAAAAATCAAAAAAATAGAAAAATTTCGCGAATTTCACAATGGGTACCACATGCCGACTCGGGCCTCCAAATTTGTTTCGCCTATAACTTTTTTTCACATCCGAACCCGTTTTTGCGCTGCTTCGTACCAGCAAGTGGAAAGCTTTAGAGAGTGTAGAATCCAAATATGGCCAGAAAGAACATTTTGAGGTTATTATGAAAGTGTAATTTTAAAAATTCTCCAACCTGTAACTTTTTTCCTCTCTTTCTTTCCTAACTTGTTTATTCGGGCCCAAACGGAGTGAATAAGGTGTCGATGGAAAGCTTTCTGCGAAGTCTCCTATCCAGAAATGATCACATCTCATCATGAGGTAACACTTCCTTTCTAATTTTCAATCCGAGCCCCATTTTAATAATCGAGATGTTTGGGTCAGGGGAGAGTTAGCGAAGGAAGTGGATTTTGTATTTATTCTTTTGTATTATTTTGTGAAAGCCCATTTTGTGATGTTTAGTGGCTTGTCGGGTCCCCTTCTATAAAGTCAAGTATATTTCTACAGCCTTACTTTTCAAAATTTGGGCCCCTTTTTGCAACCAAATTTTGTGGTTTTGCCCTAACCCGTGGTTTGAAAAATCAAGCCATTCACTCTATTGATGTTAGATTGGTTCCATGCTTAGTTGAGTGAATGATTAGTTGAATTCTTATTGATTTCGACCTTTTCTTCCACCTTAGCTAACCACACACAGAGCACACATTTCAATGATAGGCTGAAAAACTCATGCGAACCTCCTTTACTTCGCATAACTTACCCTAGTTTCATCGAATCAGCCTTTAATAGGTTAAGGACCCCCTGTGGGAAAAAGAAAAGAAGAAAAAAGAAAATAAATGAAAAAGAAAAAAGAAAAAGAAAAGAAAAAGAATAAAATCGTTAACGCTTTCGCCTTGAAACCCGAGCACCTGGCCCGAGGGGTATATGGCGAAGTTCTTTAAAGCCCAAGGCCCTAAACCTTCACCTGTCAGGGGAGTCACCGATTTAGTGTTCGTTACTGCTGATTTGAGTTTAGCAAGTTGTAGGTGCCGGAGTCATCTCGAAATCATTCGAAGTCCGGGGTGAAACCTGAAGAGTTTGTGGTCAGTTGATCCTTTTGGCTTGATGCCCTAAACCTTAATTGGTTGGGAGTCATCGGTAGATTCTCATTCCACGGACTTTGGTGAGGTCGATTCCTCAGCATTGCACCCTACAACACAAAAAGAATTGTGGAATAAGAGGTGGGTACTTATCTATTTAGATTGGTTAGCATGCTAGGTCGTGGTAGTAGCTAGGTTGGGTAGGAGAGCGTAGTTTGACAACTTTATTGTCGAGTTAAACAAACACTTATGTTTTGCGGAAGTTTCGGTTGATTCACTAAGAATGAGGCTATTTTGATACTCAATTTGTATGACATTCATTCTCTCATGATAGTTATTGGACAATCATTGATGATTCTACTTAAAGGTTAGGCATTACTCATTCACAACCTTTTTGAAATATAATTTTTGTGAACATTATTTTGTTATCATTTTGTATGTTCTCTCTTTCTTTCTTTCTTTCATTGCTAAGGGACTAGCAATGTGTAGGTTGGGGGGTGTGATTTATAACACCCCGAAAAATACCCTAGAAGTTTTCGGACTTGTTTAGGGTATATAATAAGCTAAATAGGAATTTTCGGGAAATAAAACGATAGACCCGGAAATTTCAAGAATTAAGGACAATTTTGTAATTGGTCCAAAAGTGCTTTAAAAGTCATAAATTGAAGAGATTAAGGGCCAAAGAAGAAATAATAGGAATTGTTGTGTAATTCCTAGAAGATTAGAGGCCAAAATACAAATGGCCAAGACATGGAGGGACCTTTTTGCAAATAAAGGAGACTTAACCCAAAAATGGGTTTTTGAGGGCCAAACAAGGCCTAATAGATTTTTTGATTTAAAGACCAACAATTGGTCTCATTGGTGGGAAGGGAAAACCGTGAAAGAAGGAAGAAGAAGAAGAGGAAGAGGAAGAAGAGGGAGGAGCCAAGATCAAGCAAAGCCAAGCTCCAAAAAGGTATGGAACTACTAACTTTGAGTATGGACTTGGATTTTTGGTATGGATCCTTTGTTTTGTTTGGTTAATGGTTTGCCCCAAACCTAGGGTTTGATAAAAGTTCATCCCAACACGAAGCTCTTGTTGGAAATTGATTTCTTTCTAGTGGTTTGATAGGGCCATCCTAACCCAATAGATTAATGGGAGTAAGGTGGGTAAAACCTCAAATGTAAAAGAAAACATGGACCCCTCCCTTTGAGGTTGGATTCATTGGATTAATTGCAAGGTAAAATAGTCGGGTTAGAACAAACCCTAACAAATCCTTGTATTTGTATGTGTATGGGTTATGACCCAGGAAGTATTGGGAGAAAATCATGAAAGGTTTTGATGAAAGATATCCATTGAAAGATGATTTCGAGATAATTGAGGTTAAAAGATGAATTTGAAATGATTTTGAAGTGTATATGAAGTATAGATTTGGTTCGGGATGGAAAAGTGCATGAAAAAATGGGAGAAAATACATTGGGCACTGAGACTCGCATCGTACAATTTGAACTTGTACCGGTACAACTTGTGTTCTGGTCGTTTTTGGCCAACTTGTACCGGTACATGTTAGACATGTACCGGTACAACCCTGTTCTGGTTTTCCAGTTTTGACCAGTTTTCGTATTTTGGCCATAACTTGCTCATTTCTTATCCGATTTGAGTGATTCAAGTGGCTACGTAAAATAGACTTCAGGGAGAACAAAACTTAAAGAATAGGCATCGCCAAATTCTGATCCTAAGGGGCCTAAAAATTCACTCAAAGTGGGGCCATGTGCAAGCCAAATTCTGGTTCCAGCTATGAACATAGAGTAGTCCAGGTTGTTTCGGATGTAACTTGAGTTTCGGTGCTCTGAATTGGGTGATTCCAGTTGGAATAGAACCCTTAGCACCTTATCTTTAAAAGAATACAATGACCTAGAGTCAAACATGAAGTTAGAATCCCAGAAAAATTAGTAATACGAACTGTTCTAGTGTAATCCGGGTAAACCGACTAGTTTGGCATGAAAATGCCATAACTTTAGTTTGATGATCCCATTGATTAATTCCACTTCCTAAGTAAAGTAGATACATAGAGGAATAAGAATATATGAATGAGGTGATTCCACATACATCATACTTCACAAGAATATGAAGTGCCATATGTAATATTCATGAAACAAGGAAAATGTAGAAACAAGATCAGAAAGACGCTGTTTCGCTTAAACATGAAAATGATTATGGAAAATGAAAATGAAACGAATTGAAACATGATTGTGAACATGAGAGGCAATATGTCATGAACACATAATGTGGTTAAGTGATATATGATTATTATCACATATAACCAGAAAATGATAACAAATGATAGAAGTATACATGAATGAGTATACGTGAATGAATATGTGAATGAGTTTTTATGAATGACTACACGTGAATAATTATACGTAAATGAATTTATGAATGAGTATACATGAATGATCATACATGAATGACTATACGTGAATAAGTATACGTAAATGAATTTATGAATGAGTATACATGAATGAGTATACGTGAATGAATATGTGAATGAGTATTTATGAATGAGTATACATGAATGAGTATACGTGAATGAAAATGTGAATGAGTTTATGAAATAATGTACATAGATTGAGTATATCTTTGAAAAGATAATACGAAAGTGATTATGAAATTGAAATGTGATATTTGAAAACCGAATGAATGTGAATGATAATAAGGACGGGATTTATCAAACGGAACTGGCCATAAATGTGAATAATGAGTGAATATGAAATCGAAATGTGATATTCGAAAAACCGAATCTAACGTGAATAATAATAAAGACGGGATTCATTAAACTAACCGTCAGAAATGTGGAATTGACGATATGAAGAATGAACCGCTTGACGGATGCACCAAACTAAGATCCGTCACGGCGGCACCCCTAAATTATCCAATGTCCCACGCATGGATGCACCAATTCCAAGATCCACATGATGGCGTATGGTGAAGAAATGTCCCACTCGGGCGGGATTCACCAATCGGATCCGCCATGACTACAGATGACATTTAATGGATACCACGGTCGGGTGCAATTAAACGACATCCGCATGACGGGAGATTCCAAATAATTGATACCACCACGTATCGGGATGCACCAAACGGCATCCGGGCCATGATGGGAGAACCGGAATACTGATACCACGTGTCGGATGCACCAAACGGCATCCGCTTATGATGGGAGAACTAAATAAGGATACCACTTCGTCGATGTACCAAACTAAGATCCGCCATGATGGGAGTATAGAATCGTTTAAACGATAATCACATTACCGAATGAGCACAAGGGTGTGGATTCATCAAACGAAATCCGCCTTTAAACTGTGAATCGACAGTCAAGGTGAAATAGCCAACATTTACGAAAAGTGTAATGGGATTGTTATGAATATGCTTAAATCTCATGAATTGATCAGGAATGAATTGTTGCATTAAGAATGCATGATATGATATGGTAAGCTGATTTGTATATCAGTTATAAAATGAATAGCACATGAGTATATGTGGATACAAAGGCATTATTTGAAAATGCATGTTATTATGTGAATGTTATGGGTCTTTGATTTTGTAAATGGTCATGGGATTGCCCAAAAGAAGTGTTACTTAATTAAAAGGTCAAATGGACAACATAAACAACATGTTTGGAAAGATAATTGAAAATGCCTGAGTAAACCGGCTCCAAATTTCTGATCCGCCAACCGGGTCAAGTCGGGATTCGGGTCAGCGTATTAATTTCTTTTTTTGAAAATAAAAATTTAATAAGACGTAAATAAATGTTTTGATTGAAAACGCCTGAGTAAACCGGCTCCACAATTCGCTAACCGGTCAAGTAGGGGATTCGGGTCGCGACACTTTTGAAAATGAAAATTTAATACAACGAAAACTAAAAGGATTTAACGGGCATCCCAGATCATGAAACGTAATTGCTAAAGGAAGTTGGTTAATGGCTTCGGCCGTGATAGTGATAAGAGTCTAAAATGTATTGGTATTAGTCTGATTTGACCTCGTATGAAATTGATATGACTTGATTTGTTCTGAATTGCCATTGTATGCGTATAAGTTACTTTGAATATGATTTGATCTGACATACATATAGTAGATATGAGTTACAACCTGTAAAAGACATGACACAGGGAAGTAATATGAACAAGATGATGATAGAATTTGGAATCGCAGTAAAATCTACATGTATAATATGAGACGAAAGGAAGTCACATAAGAATAGACTTCGTTATATGCATGGGCAAAAGTAAAAGTAAAAGATAGTGACTAGCGATTATCGTTATTTGTCGTTATCGGCTCATATGTTCCCACTAAGCTATAAAGCTTAGCACTCCGTGTTCAATCCGTAGTAATCAAGAGGAGATAAAGAGGACAGACATTCCACACCACGGCACGGGGGCCATCTCGCAGATGTGCTCACCGCACTGTCGCGATCTCTCGATGTTTGTATTAAATATGTACATGTATATATTTGTATAAGTAATTGACCAGTGATATGCGTAGAGATTTTAATGGATACCACTCCGATGGTAGTTCCTTTGTATATATAAATGACAGTTGGTTATTACAAAAATTAATTGTATACCCACAGGTATAAGTTAAGCTTCAAAAAAAAAAAAAAAAGTAAGAAGTCCTAGTATGGAGCCTCGCACTCGAAATGTCTGGATTCGCCAATCTGCCTGACCGGAATCGGGCGTGATATGATTAGTACCAAAAAGTGCTAAGGACTAGCAATGTGTAGGTCGGGGTGATTAGTGTGCCCAAAACATCAAAAAACGAGGAAAACTAAATTCGCATACAAAATCACTATGCATAGCGAAATTCCTGCCCCTGTGTTTTTGATGTTTTTGATTCAAAACGCACTGCTTTTGATTAATTACCATATCAACCCCATCAGAATCTTATATTTTGGGTATTTTTGGTATTTCACACACCAAGGCTGGCTATATAAGCCAACTTATAAATTTTTGTACCCTAACTTTTTAATCTTTTCGCATATTACGCAGCTCATTTTGCTCTTCTCTCCTCTTTTCTCTCATTTTCCCAAGCACAAACACCTCCGGTATGACAACTCGTAGGATGCTTGGCTAGGACCTCTCTTCCTCCTCCTTGGAAGAGAGGCCACTGGGTGATTGTTTTAAGGTAAAAACACTGTCTCCTTACAGCCAATGCTAAAGCATTTACTCCCTTTTACCGTGCTTCGTGATTCCCACTTTTTAGGTTTGAATCACCGTGATACAAAAATTCTCTCGGGAAGTGGCCAAGATTGCAGTTCAAGGTTCAAGGATGCTACAAGTTGTATCCACTCGATGCCCATTTAGTCATTTATGAGCTCCCGCAGTTAGATCCGCTGATGGTTTTAATCGTTTTGAAACATAAAGGGGTAATAAATGCTACATTAGAAGAAATGATTTAGTGGTTTAGGTTTTAATGCTAAACAGATTTCGTCAGAAATGACTATATGTCATCCTCCCCAACGCGAGGAAAAAGACCCGAGGACATGTTTAATGCCTTAGAACCCTAAACCAGTGGCCCAATGCTTCAAGGAGTTCTATTTTACATTTTATTTATTTATTTTCAGTTTGCAATCCACCAACCCACTGTTTTTATCACCACCTTAAAATCCAAATTTAATTCACCATTTTTGACTTCACTCAAATCATTTGTATTAAGAAAACCCATCCATGTGTTCGACCCTAGACCGCTATACTGCAGTAGCTTGACTACGGCAATAGGAGGAACTTAGGATACAAATTTTGTTGATTCCGGATCACCCTACCGTGGAACGAATCACTCACTGTCCTATGTCGCGACCTCAAGTTGATGTCGCGACAAGGACTTGTCTTGATTGCTCGTGATCAGTCGCGACTTCTTTCTTTAAGTTGCAACTAGTTTGTCTTGCAACTGCTTTGATCAGTGGTCCCGACATCGTTTGTGGTCGCGACCTCATTTGCTCAGTTTTTCCTTCAGTGTTTATGTCGCGACATTAGTTACATGTCGCGACATCATTATCTTCCTACTCTTCCAGCTTTTGAGTTGCGACATAAGTTTTATGTTGCGACTACTTTGCTGTTTGTATGATGACTTCATGTGGTGACTTTGATTCCTTGGTCGCAATCATGTTGGTGGTGTTCTTGCTTTCATATCTTTCAGTTTTATGTCGCGATCTCATGGTGATGTCACACATCTTTTTACTTCCCATTTATTTTCTTCGTGTTGCAACCTCGCTCTAATGCTGCAATTAGTTTCCCTTCTTCCCAATCTTATTTGTCGCGACCTTCGTGCTACATGTCGCGACATAAATTTCTTCTGCTCGGCTTTTCTTCAGGTCGCAACCTTAATGAGTGGTCGCGACATCATTTCTGATCCTTGATTTGTGAAAGGTCGCAAGTTCCGTTCTTTGGCAAGTGCTTCTATTTGGCTGTGTTGCGACTCCTTCAAACTCTCTATTTTTGGTTGCACTTTGAATCTTCCGAAGTGCATGTCAGCGACATCGAGTGATGTCATGATACGAATGTGGAACCTTATATTTAAAAATTAAGTGCAACCTCTTTTTTTTGCAAAGACCTCTCTTGTGGCTTCATAGACGGATCCTTGTCGCGACCTCAGAGTGGTGTCGCGACATCATTCATGTCCTTTTGGTGTCGCGACATCAAAGATGTCGCATACGAATTTCTTCATTTGATTGTTTCCTTTAGTCTCAACCACGTCTTCTTTGTCGCAACCTTCTTCTTCAAGGCACGACTTCACTTGTTCAAGTTTTCTATTTCTTCTTCAGAGCCGAATTTGTTGATGTTGTGACTTGGAATGGCTGGCAACTGAGCATTCCTGTCACCACTTAAATTTCCGGGGCCAGACCTTAATTCCGCCATAAAATGATTTCTTCTTATTTTTTCTAAAACTGGTCAATTATCCATCTTGCAACAAATCAACATTTATCTCATAACAAACTTAAAATGATTAAAATCTAATGAGTTTTGACTCATCAAATTCCCCTAAACTTAAAATTTTGTCATTCCCAAGGAAATAAAGAAAGAATTGTTTCATTCTCAAACAACAGTTTAGAAAATTTTTAAGGACATTTTTCTCGATTCATACTACGCCTTTTCTTATCCCACCTCTCGATATGGAATTAGGGATACCAACATCATTTTAGATTTTTAGTTTTGATTCAATAAGACATATATACTTATCACAAATTTTTGATGAACTAATGATGAATGTATTTTTATTCAACAAGTCTTGCTCAGTGTGTGTAGGTTCAATCCTTCTTTTCTACATTTGTTTTCATATTGATCTCCTACTAATGTAGGTAAATCAAACCAAAATCATAAATGTAATGTCAATAGGGCATCAATGGAAAGATTTAAGTCAGTAGCTTCCACTTTTCTCCTCAGACTTGTCGCTTCACCATTTTTCTTGTTTTTGCCGACTTCTCCCTCAATATTACCTAATTTGTCTTCATGTTGAATCTTTAGGGAATTTCAAATTCCATATGTACTTTTATTCTGTGCCGCTTCCTTGCTTTCGAACCTTTTCGCTTTTGTTTTTCTGTGATCGGGAATAAAGGTAAATGTTTTTATTCCTCTTAGGCTTAATACTCTTAGAGAACTTTGGGCTAGCAACCCCATGTACCGCTGGTATTAGGGCAATTAGGTGTTAAAACAATTCCTACGAGCTTAATTGTTCAAGGAAATAGCCATAAGACAAAACTTATTCCTTATTTCACTAGTTTTTGCTTCTCTTAGTTCTTCACTCTTCATTGTAAAAAATTTGGAAATATTTTTCCCCAAACTTGTTTCTTCCTTTATAGTAAAACTTTTCCGAATCGGAACCGGATAATGGGCTCTTTTACCGCGTGTTTATCGCAAGGAAGGGAATTTAGGTTTCGCTGCCGCTTATTGAAGAAATAAGGCTTAATTGCTCAAATCAAGGAACTAGAGAATATGCTTAAGCATATATCGAGGGTGCTTAGAAAAGCCAATCTACCAAGGATGACCTCTATCATTTCTCATTGGTCAAGCCACCTAAGCCGCCTCAATCTAACAAGTTCTAGGACTATGAATCTTAATCCCGAATTCTAAGATGCGTTCCACCTCGTAAAAGTTTCATAAATTTGATGACCAAGGTGTGGCTTCAAGACTTGCATTATTTACTGTCTAATTACATTATTTCATCCAAGTATTTTGTTCCATCACACAACCAATTTTCCAATTTTTGCAAACTAAATTTTTTAAAACAATGCAATAATTTCTACTTCACTTTAATCATTCACGCCCCGATTCTTATGAATTTCTGCTTCGAGAAAGAACAGAATTATTTTAATTGATTCTTGCACAGAAAAGAAAATGACATAGAAATAAAATTTCAGTCTATCTCACTCAGAAGTCAATAAGAATTTTATTCAAATATCAAACATTTCGATATCGACAATCATTCTTTACAAATAATCGTAATTCAAATTCGAGAAAACTTCCTATTCTCGATCTAAAATCTTATATCTTCCCCGCTTCCGCTTCAAAATTTGCCACTGCACTGAGCTCACTCCAAGAGCGATTCGGCCGTGAACAAAGTTTCAAGGTGAACTTTTTCTTTTTCTCGGGGCTTCTCTCGGTTGATGGGTTCTAATTCAACCTTTCTTCTAATTCCTTCCCATCAACCACTCTTCTTGATTACACAACGTTTTATGGAATAAATAATGGAATTGGTTTGTTTTCCCACCATTCATTCCATAAACATTTGTTCTAAGAACCTTGGAGCTCTTTCTTTCTCTCATTCTTCCTTTTCTCCATTCTCTGCTTATTTTTTCCTTTGTTCTCCCATCCTTTATGATTTTGCGCCCCTTGGGAAACTACAAGTCCATTTATTCTTCTTTAAATTTTTGATGAACGCATTGAATGAGATTTCTCTAATTTCGCTTCTCCTCGATATATTTCCACCGTGAGGTTTTTGGGAAATTGGTGGAGAATTTTGGATCGTTTTCTTGAATTATTAAATTTCGATTATTCTCTCCTCGAACCGAGCATACTAAACAAATTTGAAACCCATCAAGACATTACACTCGTTTCTGCATTAATAACCATTTATTTCAAAGACTCGAATGAATGATGCAGAACCGGAAGGTTGGGGTGAATTGCAAAATTTCCAATGGAATTTGAAGTGAAATAGACTGGTTAACTATCATGACAAAGAATAATGAGTCGCGACATTAAGCATTGAGCTCTAAATTGTTAATGGTTTTCAATGAATTTTATTTTTAACTGGCCGGACGCCCAAACGAGAGGTTTTAACCTTCTTTATTCGACTTTTAGACTATTCTCGTCACGACTTTTGTAAATTTTTGGTTAGACTCGAAATGTGGTCACGACAGGGATTTTGGTGTTGCAACATCAAATTGTTCTTCCTCCTTTATTTCATGACCTGGAAGTTTCACGGCTTTGACTTTCTTTCCACTTTTATTTTTCACATCCAAACATCTCGGTTGTAACTCTTTAATTAATGCCAGACCTAAACATAAACACTCAAATTACGCTCATTCTATTCAATTTCTAATCAAACAATCACAACACAATTCATCTTCATTAAAAAAATTCAACAACTTCCACTATGTGTCACATTCAAATTGCCACCACATGACAAGATAAAATTCCACCAAACTTAATCATGCTATAGAAGACAAATTTAAAATCAACCAAGAAGAAGGTACCTTTTTTTTGTCTCTATCATTGGAAGTTTGATCACAGGATGCTCTCCTTGCACAATTTTCATCATTCTGCAAAACTAAAAAAAAATATTTTACTCACTTCAATCATATCGAATAAAATCTACAGATGTTTATTAGAAATTTAAACACAATTTTTAAAACTATAACAAGCAGAAAATTAAAATCAACCGGTGTGGGATCGCTTCCACAAAGTCGCTTCAATTTTTAGTTCTAATGACTTGTCGCCATCGTCATTTCACTCTCGTTCAAAACTAAGGGTTACTCTTCCAATTGCTTTCTCCCAAGGTAGTTATTTAATCTCCACCATTAATCTTGAACTCTCAAGATTATCGTTCCTAAGTGTCACCGCCTAAACTGCAAATGATACTGTTCAGAATGGTTCACCTGACGATTTCACTTCTCTCGAGAGTCTTGGTCTAGAGTTGAATATCACACCTGATCTCCCGCCTAAGAAGGTATAACAAACCCTCCTCAAAATTCGCGATTGGTGCCGCTTTTTTGTTTTATCCTCAGATTCAGTATCATCGTAGGTCATCTCACTTCTCCAATTCATGAACTGAGAGTTTATCTTCAATGTGCCTTAAAATCAAAATTAAGTTTCTGATGGCCCACATAGCTTTAAGTATATCTTGAAGGCTCAAGAGGTAGGTGACAAGGTTTTCCAAAGACAAGCATGTATGTGGGGACATTCCAATGGGAGTTTTAAAGGCGCCTCATGCCCAGAGTATCATCGTTTCAAAGACCAATCTCTTCTACCTGAGCTATAATTTTTTACAGATTTTCTTTATCATAAATTTCTGGGCCATTCCATTTGTTCGAGGATGATAAGCCAAGCTCATAATGTGTTTAATACCAGTATCTCATTTCACAGTTTATTTTTTCAACACCTTATTTGAAAACGCCCTCCATCACTAATTATAGCTCCAGTCCCAACATGTCGAGAATGTTTATCATAGAAACTTCATCAGAACCCAGATCGGGCATCATTCTTCGGACAAGATGCTGCTTCTAACCCATTTTGATACATAATCCACAATCAGAGTATGTATATATTTCAAAGGAAATCAGCGCCACATAAAATCCATTCCCTCTATATATCAAACAATCAGACCAATGTGATGTTCCCTCGCAGGCATCTCATGCTCACGGGTATTTCCCATCTTCAGTATCGATCAACATAATCTCACCATCCAAAACAATTCTGTAAAAATAGTCATGAAAATCCTCGACCGAGAATTTTATTGTTTCCATCTCCTGTGAAATGTCCTCCATATGGTGATGGATGACATCTTTGTAAAATCTGGCTGGTCACCTTCCCTGCACACATCTCCTTATAATAAGATTAAATTCTTAAACAATAATGGGTCATTCGCATGTAATACACCTACCGTCACCCCAGTTTCTTTTTCTCCGCTGGTAGCCGACCTGTATAATCACAAGCTAAGAAGTTCAACACGCGATACCCGGTGATCGGAGGACACCAGAATAACTACCTCATCTGGAAAATTCTTCTATTTCTCTTCCCTCATACTATTTACTCTCGAAGGAAGTGATCAAGGTTATCACATCGTCACTAATTCTTGTCTTTTTATTTCCTAAATCAAATTCCAAAGAACAATAATACTCCACCGATCAATCTGGGCTTTGTTTCTTCATTGCCATTAGATATTTAATTACGCATGATCAAGGTGGCACAACATGGGACCCCAAAATGTATGGCCTAAATTTTTCATGATGCAACACTATTGCCAAAGATCTCTTTTCAGAATGATAATTTCAGTCATTACAGTCATACACAAGAGATACTTAAACATTTTTTTTTTCTTTCTCGTTCCAATATGGGGCCCATTCAGAACCATCGGCATCACACATGATTTCAAATTCTCCTGCCCAATCTAGTTTTGCCATGATGGGAGCTTCAACTGTCCGATTTGATTTACTCAAAAGATTTCTCGCAGATTCATCAAAATAAAACTTATCTTTTCCAGAATCTTATAGTTCAGCAATTTTTTGAAACTGATAAATCTTCTATAAATCCATCATGTCCTAAGAAACTTCCTCGATTCTCGACCGTAGGGGTGGCATTAGATTTTATAATTGAAACTTTTGCTTGGTCTACCTCAAGCCCTGCTGCAGAAATCATGTGCCCCAAGACAATTTCTTTGTAATCCATAAATGGGTATTTTTCCCAATTCCGTAGCTAGATTCTGTCTTCAGCACTTCTAAGTACCGTCCCTAGTTATGTGCACCGCCAAAATCGATCCATGCATCAGAAAATCATCCATGAATATCTCCATAACTTCCTGCTAGATCGTAAAATATGCATATCATGCATCTTTCAAGGTACCAGAGCATAACACAAACCAAATGGTATCTCCTCTAAAAGCAAAAGAGACTAAAATGGGGCATGTAAAAGTGGTTTTCGATCTCGAGGTGCAATAGGCAATTTGGTTATAACTGCAGTATCCATCAAGAAAACAAATGGCGGTGTCCCGCCAACCTATCCAAAGATTTGATCAATGAAAGGTGGGGAAAATGATCCTTTCTGTCATAAAGATTCAATTTTCAGTCAATACACACCCTCATCCATCACGTCTTATAGAATCGGGCCATTCTTTCATTTCGACGTTGAATCCACCTTTCTCGGGAACCACAACCTGGCTTACCCAAGAACTATCCGATATAGCATATATAAACCTCGGCATTTAATCCATTTCAAAACTTCAAGCTTCGACAACTTTTTCATCATCAATAGAGCCTCCTCGCTACTAAATAGAAGTTTTGGCATTATCCTCCAAATATTTTGTGCATGCAAACGGAGGGCTGAGCACTTTCCTATCTCAATTGACCAAGCATTGCTTCCTTATATTTTCTAATTACCAAGAACTTCTTTCTTCTGGGCTTCGCCAATGCAAATGAGCATGCTAATCAAGCTTTCTTTTCCGGGTTCTAAAACTCATATTTTAAATGACTGTGTAAATTCTTTCAATGTTAGGGCCCTTCAAGATTAGTTTCTTGCCACAGTTTGCTATTTCTCGCTGCTTACTTTATTCACTATTTCATTTTACTTGAGACTGCTTCCTGTTGACAAATTACAAGACTTCATAATCAAGACTAAGGATAGCTGAAAAATCTCATCTCCACTTCACTGATAGCTGCCAAGATACACCAATCATCCATCATTTAGAAGGCACACAGCCTCCCACTAACCATGGCAATCGTTTCTGCTTTACACTGGATGTTCCGCATCTATTAATATTAAATGACTTTTTGGTTTCCAACTCTCTGGTCTGTCACCACCTTTCTGAGTCATCATGGTACTTCAAATACAGAAAAGTTCCTCTCCTAAAAGAAACAAAGAACTTAAGTTGTTCTCTCCTCCATATGCAATGATACATACCAAAATCCTGATCGGGAAGATGAATCCTCCTAACCTTGACAAGTATCTTCAAGAATGCTTCATTGGTACATCGACGATCAACCATCTCGTAATGTACCCCACATGAGAAAGTTCCCCAAATTAAGTCTCTCAAGCATTAACCGACAGGCATCAAATTTATAATTAGTTTAATCACATAAAGCTTTCTTGAATTCATATTTCCCATGGAGCGTAATTGCAAAACCGCTGTGTCTTCATCTGCTGGGAGCTTTTTCTCGAAAACGCACCAGACGAGTGCTGGGTTAACTATACCCTCCCGCCTATCTTTTCTTTCGTCAAGATTCCTTCAAAAATTTTGCATAAAGAGGCATTTGACCGATCACCTTGAAAATGACATTTATTTCATTTTCTATGGAAATGTCCAAGAATCCTAGGAAACTGCTCTTCCAGTTTCTCGACTCTCTAAAGTCTCGTGGAAACAGGTACCCAAGGCATATAGGTCAAAATTCTTCCTTCTTTTTCCGGTCATTACTCTTCAATCAGTTCAACTTGTCATTTCTTCTCTCCTTCCCTTTCGCTCTCTTTTCCTCGCCTAAGTCTCCTCTTTCTTTCACAAGCGACACGTCAAATCCTTCCCACTAATTATTGCATGCCTGGTTCTTCCCGAGTGTCGGCTTTTGTGAATGTACCTTGCCTGATTTGGCATATCAGTGGCTACGCCTCACTGTGTTCCTTTTAATTTTCATGAGGTGCACTAAACACTTTCCGAACATTTTCCAGTATCAATGCTTCCAAGTCGGGGAGGTTTCGCTCATGGAATTGTAATAAATTTTCTTGGTTGGTCCCCCACTTAACTCCAACATTTGCTCTTCAAATGGTCGCAGTCCTCCTCAACTCTGGATGATCATTTTTTGTTCACCCTCCTTGCCGCCAGCTGAACCTCGTGCTTCTACTGACATCCTTATTTGAGGATTCTGGCCCATGCTCACCAGACTTCTCCAACATATATGAGAAATTCCTCATGGTTCCCGTATCGGATCAGAGCTGGTAAGGGTGTTAGGATTCGGTCAACGATAACTGCTCAATGACTTAACTTCCCGCACTAATAAGAATCTTCTTCATACACATCACTCTTTCCTCATGTTTCCTTCCGCTCCTATTTCATGATAAGGTGCATCTTTCTCTTGTCACCATCCTATGGCATTATGGAATCCAACTTTGCTCTCCATGGTCACATCTTCGCTTAGCTCCATGCATCCCCTTTTCCTGCTATTTCCTCTTGAAAACTCAGATGGAGCTTTCATAATATTGCATTTTTCCAGTGTCTTCTATCTATCTCTCGCTCTTCAAAGATTCCTTTTACGCTTGAATGCTCCACAAAGATGAAGCATCGATATCGTGCCCTAGATGTATCATTTAGAGCATGATACACTATAATCATCTGGTCTTCAAATCCATGCCATGCATCTAGTATCTCTTCAGCAACCTCAATCTTCCCATGCTATAAGCTCATCTTCCCTTACTGAATACTATCTCTCTTCTTCTCTCCATGAGAGATAAAGAACTGGTCCAAGTAGGCTTCTACCAATCCTTCCCAACATCAACCGAACTATATGGTAATGATTCATACGCCATGTGGCTGCTATATCTCTCAAAGAAAATGGAAAGCAGATGCAACTTTATCACCGGTCTCACACCGCTCGCCTTCAATCGATTCGCCCATTCAGAAATCTTCCTGTGCTCATTTTGGGTCTTCTGCTGGATACCCAGTGAATGATGTCACGAATCCATCGTAATCAAGGATAACTTTTAGTTCAAATTACTCAGATCTACAAAGAGGCTGTCCGATTGCGTAATACTCTTCGAATACAAAGCCTCTAGAAATCCTCCATCAGGACAAGAATGGAGCCTCGTCAGTCGTCTCTATTCTTCTGGCTTCAGCCATGTCCCCATCCGCTATAGATGCTTTCATTCTTGTCTTTCTAAGCTCCCTTCGAAGCCTTTCCCTAATTTAGTGTCTCTGAATCGTCGTAATCCAGCTTCCTATGCATCAAAGGTCTTCCTAAAATCAAAAAGAACACACTAGGATTAATAGATTAGTCAAACTAAACAAATATTTTCAACCTGCTTGTTAGTGATTAATAGTGGGTCGAGTAGCCACCGTCATAAAGCTATTTTTGTTCTTTCTTAAATATCCAATTAGTACTTCTTCTTTTGCTCGAATATTGATCTATTTAATCTTTCAATCTCCTAGAATCACGCCATAAAAACTTGTCGCTTTTCTATATAGACTAAACCCCTCAAATTAACATACTACAAGAGCCTACACCTTCAGGTCCATGTCACTTTGGATAAGTCGTTTTACAAAATTATTTTCTCGATATTCATGATTTAAAATAGGTCAAGCCCAGACACTTGAAAAATGTGCCATATGCTAGTAAAACCGGACAAGTCCAAGTATCATCTCCCCATATAGATTGATAGCGACTGGCGCATTAACTACCCTAACTACTAAAATTCCATTCTATTCGGACTAAAACTCATGGTGAAGGTTTTATCTAAACAAATACAAATTAAAACCAATTATTGAATATGTTCAAATTAAGCTAAAAACAAAAAGTAAACGAATAAAAAACAAATTGACTTATAAAGAATGGATTGAATCAGCTTTCGTGAGAAATCGAAAAAAACCATCAACAAATATAATGAACACTAATTCCAGTATCAAAATCCATTACTTGCTCCCCATGGCTGGATCCGATTTTTGTCCACATTTCCAATTATTGAATCGGATTTCCGTTATCTTACCGATTAGATATCCTCGTTTCTCTCAAGACAAGATCAACTCAGCTACATAACACTTGATTTTCTGTAAGATCTCGGGTATTTTTCTTTCTCAATACTTCACACTCCATTTCCTGGCCGGATGTATAGAATTTCGCTTTACTTCATTTTGAAAGTTTCATTACTTGATCGTGGTCAACCTCCCAGATCTATATAGGTTTATCCTTTCCTGATAATCTGGCTAACACTTAGATTGGAACTGGTCTTTGGATTAAGGTGAACTCTCCGAATATTATATTGTTAAATACACCCTCCTACTAACAGAGCGAATGGGGGATTTATCAAAATGAACTCTCAGAGCTCAGCAATTCGTTAACGGTAGTCGAACATACCCATAAAAGAATGCTCTCAGCCTCGTGAATATCCTGCTCGTGTCACGCAGAGGGCAACTTCTAGATATCACAAGATACATTCCCTCAACCTCGTATTAGGGTATCACTATCGAACTTATCCATCTGAAACAACACCCAACACTAAGTAAAAGAACCAAACCCAAATTAATTCTCCTGTAATTATGCAGTGAGTTATTCCAACTAAATGTAATCAAATCCGCAGCCGCTGCCTGACATCATCATGAATTAAGAAATGGAGCAACTGATCACGCACAACCACCTAGAATGTAAATAAAACTCGAGAAAATCATAAATTTTCAGGCAAGAATGCTTCTAAAGATCTGTACTTACTCCCTATTCTCCCAGATGCTGCATAGATTTTCAAACTTGCCAAAATTAAACTAAAAATAAAAATAAAACTACTTTAAAAATATGCATCGAGTTTTTCTTTCCCTCGTCGGGTAGTGAAGCATGAGAAACTACTACCTTCAAAGTTATTCATTATATCAGTAAAAGAATCGGAGCCGACCTCGTAATGCCCAGAAAACCAAACAAAAGCCCAGCACACCGCCCCATGTCGCGACTCAAGTTGATGTCGCGACGACTTGTCTTGATTGCTCGTGACTGGCCGCTACTTCTCGCTGTAACCAAATGGTTCCTCGCAACTACTTTGATCGCTGGTCGCGACATCGCCAGGCTCGCCACCCCATTGCCCAATTTTTCCTTCAGCATCATGTCGCTGAATTTTAGTTGGCGTACATGTCGCGACATCATTATCTTCCTATTCTTCCAGCCAGCCGCTGCCATGCTTTTAGGTTGCGACTACTTTAGTCGTTTTTTAGATGATGACTTCATGTGGTTACTTTGACTCTCGTCGCAATCATGTCGTGGTCTTCGGCTTCATATCTTCATTTGATGTCGCTGACCAGATGTCGCGACGCCATTTACTTCCCATTTCTTTCTTCTTCGTGTTGCAACCTCGCCACGCTGCAATTAGTTTCTTCCCCAACTATTTTTCGTGTCATGAATTTCCAGTTACATGTCGCGACAATAATTTCTTCTGCTCGGCTTTTCTTCAGGTCGCAACCTTAATGAGTGGTCGCGACATCATTTCTGATCCTTGATTTGTGAAAGGTCGCAAGTTCCGTTCTTTGGCAAGTGCTTCTATTTGGCATGTCACACTCCTTTCAACCTCATTTTTGGTTGCACTTTGAATTTCCTCGTTATATGTCGCGACACTGAGTGATACCATGTGAAATGAACCTCAGATGCAAAAATTGCAACTCTTTTGCAAAGACTCCTCTTGTGGCTTCAAAGATGGACCTGTCGACTCCAGAGGTGTCGCCATATCATTCATGTTTGGTGTCGCGACATCAAAGTATCGCGAATGAATCCCTCTCATTCGACGGCTTCCTGGGCCCCAACTCGCCTCTTTCACGCGCAACATTCTTCTTCAAGTCACGACTCACTTGTTCAAGTTTTCTATTTCCTTCTTCGCAGCCTGGACTTGTTGATGTTAATTTGGAATGGTCGCAACTTACATTCCCGGCCACCACTTAGCCTTCCAATAGGACTCACCTCACATGTCGATTCTTCCTGATTTTTACAAAATTGAGCTACTTATTTTCTCGCAAACAAAATTTGAGTCAATTATTCTCTTTTTTGCAAACAAATCAACAGTTATCTCATAACTGATGAGCTTCAAAGTCATCCATTTTCAGTCCATTTTTCCATTGATTTTCATTCCAAAAGACTAATTTATTGTAAGTAAAATATGCAAGGGTGGAATTCAAGAGGAAAGAGGAATTTTTATAAAGAGAGAGATGGCGTGGGTCAGAGTTACACCACATAATCGGGTCAAGTAGCTATGCAAAGCAGAGAGGCACACAAGAGTTAAGATCCACGCTTTCAGTCTTTGATGCCAATGAAAATTCACTGCTACTGACGACAAAACCCAAATACTTGCAAATGTAAGAGTAATCAAGGCAAAACCCAGGCTGGGCGCCACCTAAACTCAAAGTCAGCAACTATGAATTGATGAAGAAAAAGACACGAGGTCACATCACTCTTCTGAGGTCACAATACGCACTTTAACCCAACAGTAGTGGACAAAGTCATGGACACTAAATACAAGTCGTGGCATAAGATGTACACCATTACTGATGTCGCATATTCCGGAAAGGTCGCACATCAACATCGACGGTCGAGCGACACGCCGGGCACGCTGGCATCGGGTGACACGGTCATTTGTCGCGATATCGCCAAAGAATAGCGACACGCGACACGGTCAAAGGGTCGTGACATCACGTTAGCCATGACATCAACATCGATCATAAGTTGGCAGTCGCGACATCATGGCAAAGAGAAGAAGTCGATAATACCCATGTCGTAACATCGCCATCGGAAGGAGGTCATATCAAAACTACAACAGAGAAGCGCGAAAGCAAAGGTCACGAAAATGGGGCCACGTGTCGTGACATCGCACTCGAGGTCGACATCATTGTCGCGATATATCACATACAAAGGGTGAAGCGGTCGCGATAATAGTCGGTATGTCGCGGCTGATCCGGCCGCATGCACTGCATATGTCACGACATCGGCAAAGTAGTCAGCGCACGAATACAAAGAGTTAAGGTCGCCATAACAGCGAAGCGGTCGCGACACTGTGGTTAGAAAGCAGTCGCCGGCGATTATTAAGTGGTCGCCGGCATCAATTTTGAAGAACTAAGGTCGCTGACGGTCATTCCGCCGTTTCGCGAGACGGCACATTGGCACTGGCGTCGCGGATCATCGGGCCATTTTCGGCAATACCCAAGAAATAATGACGATAAGTCACGACCAAACAAAACCTCATACATAATCGAAGATAATGTAGGTGGCTTGTTGTAAAGAATCATGTCGCGACATCGCGAACCAATCAACACGCTTTAATCAAGTCCAAAAAAGAGATGCATCAAATTAAAATCCAACTTTAACCCTATAAATATGGTCGCTACTAAAGGAACGCAATTTCGCTTACTCAAAAGAGAAATCTCGTAGCCAAGGCTCAGATTTCTAGTTTTATTTTTTTCTTTATCTTTTCTTTTGCTGCGTATTTTTTTAGTTTTAATATTTTCAAGTAGATTGTTTTTGCTTTGAATTTCTCTCGATTTGATGTTAATTTTTAAAGATGAAGTCAATGCGATTTCACTTCTTCAAATTATCGTTCGTTACCTCACCTGGGATAAATTTAATTCAATCTCCAGCTACGCTTTACTGGTTTTCATCAACAAGCCATTGCTCGTGTAATTCATTATTTGAACCCAAATTGCGCTATTTATACTCTATTGTTAATTATCTTTTCTCAGAATTTATCATGACGCAAACTTCATTTGTAAATCTACTTGTCGTCTCGTGTATTTTTTAATTGGATCCCCATCGTTGTCTCATACCCATAAACTAGGATTGTCTAAAGTTCGATTTCCGTGAGGCTACTTCCGAGTGACACGTATATGCCTCGAGCGATGAACACTGGAAGAAGGCACCTGATAATGGACAGATCTTAATGTGCTATGTATAGTTAAATCGAGCAACTTCTTTCACTGAGACGAGAATGAGTTGAACTGATTTATCAATTTAAAATACTATAGAGTCCACTCGATCCGACAGTGAATTAATCCCGTGTTAGCAAGGATCTAATCAAGGAAAGGATGAGCCATTCTAATTTTGGAGGAAGAGAACTGATATGTAAACCTATGCAATGACTAAATCTAAGGAGCTAAGATAAATTCATGTCAGTGGGTAATGGCGTATCGAGAAAGAAAATACCTTATCAGCAACCTAGATTAAAAGTGAAGTTATCTAACACCCCATCTTCAGAGAAACAAGGAAGACAGATAAATTTAACAAGGAGGTTTAGAGAGATCCAACCCGCACTATCATATTCCTCGGACTAGTTTGTAACTGCGGTTCATTAAGCAAACGACAAAGGTAATTCAGGAATCGATGTTCTCTGCAATACCGTATTTCAATGCTCTTTGCAAAAGATAATCGTTCACTGATTTGTACTCTTATTATTTCATGATTAAATTCATTTGTTAGTAATTCAATTCTTTAGTTTTCTTTGCTCTTTTTTAAGGCTTTCAAAGCTAATCTAAATGGTTCATCGTAGTCCAAATAGTATATAGATCGAGTAGTCGTAGTTGGCCTGGAATTCTTGAGATTCCTGTGGGATCGAGCATCCTGACTTAAATCAAATTTACTACTTGTTCAATTGCACTTGGCATAATGGATCAAAACCTCTAAAAAATGATTTACTCTAATAAAAAATGCTCTTTAATGAATATAATAGCTAAAAAACACAATGTACAAGTCATTGCATTATTGGTCGGGATTAGATAATAGTCTCGTAATAACGCCATAAATTCAAGCGATGCACTGTCCAAAAACAAGTTTTGGCTTCACACACGGATCAGAAGAATTAATTAGGATCAATATTCTATGAAAGAAGGAAATACTAATTCCTGACATTTTAAGCAAAGAACAAAACGCTTTTTTCTGCTGACTACATTAGTCACTAATTTTAATGCTTCATGTTGAAAATATTTGTTAGGTTTGACTAATGCTATTAACTGAGTATGCTTTGATTTCGTGAAACCTTTAATGCATAGGAAACAGGATCCGACCACCTGTGCCAGACACCGAATTGGAAAGAACACCATGAGCTTAAGAAAGACAAAAGAGCAGTAAAACGCAGCCATGGCGTAAGAGAGACATGACTAAACAGAGGAATGGAGGACAAGAAATGTAAGACTCCCCATTACCGACACTGAGGATTTTCGAGGCCTATTATCTAAGATGAGCATTTTGCAATCGTATGTTCTCCCCGCCGGATGCAACAATTTTTGAAAGCTAAAGCCACTTTAATTACAATGGTTCAAGAATACCAAGCACTGGCTGTCATCCTGCATCAAGATCCAAATGAGCACCGGGAAGATTTCTCAGATGGCCAATACAAGAAGTCAATGGTGTGAGACCGTAGGTGATAGAAACCCGCATCTCTTCCCATTTTCTTTCGAGAGATATAGCAGCCATGTACTAATCGCTACTCATATGGTTCTCGTTGATACTTGGGAAGAGTTGGTAGAAGCTATTTAGGCGCATTCTTTCCCCATCTCTCACTTCAAAGAGACGGTAAGAGAGATAATTGTATTCCAAAGGGAAGATGAGAGCCATATGGCCAAAAGATTCAAAAGATTGCTGAAGAGGTGCCTAATGCATGGAGTAGATCTAAAGACCCAGATGGACATAGTGTATCATGCTCTGAATGATACATCTAAGGGTATTATCGATGCTTCGTGCTTCGGAGCATTCAAACGAAAATGTCACAGGCGGTGAGATCTCGATAGAAGACTTAGCAAATGCAACATGAAAGCTCCATCCGAAGTTTTCAAGAGGAAGTAGCAGAGGAAAGTAGAGTCAGCGGAATCGAGCAAGATGACACCATACGCATAGGATGGACAAACAAGAAAGGGAAGATGCACACCTGCTAATGAAATAGAGCAAAGTGGAAAGAGAACTGATTCTTATGGTGCGAGAGGAGGTTAAGTATGCGAGCGAGCGAAAGAGATTATCATTTCAAGCCAAATCCTAACTTGCCCACACACTGCAACCTAGCAGCGAGGAACCAGGAATTTCTCATATGGTGGAGGGCATTACATGGCGCGGCGGGAAACGACATCCTCAGCAGATATCGCGACCACGAGAGTTCAGTGGCGCCCGAGGAGGAGGAAGAAGCGAAATAAGCAGAATATCGTCGGGAGGATACAATCTGTTTGAAGAGCAATCTTTACGATTCATGGGAGACAATAGTATTACAATTCATGAATGGCCCATCGAGAGACTTGAGCTTTGAGTGATTACCCAAATCTTTGAGAAGAACAATTTCTAGTTGAAAATTTAGAGACCTGAAGTAGGACGGCTGACCTGAATGCTTGTGAGGAATCGAGGAACAAGGGGAACATTCCACTAGTGACACACGGAAGAACCCAATTGCATGGCAATCCGGTTAGTGAAGGTGGCTTGGCCAGCAAAAAACGAAGGAGAAGAAAGATTGAGGCGAGAGAAAAGAAAAGATTGAAGAAAAGCGAGAAAGAGCGGCCCGGCTTGATGGTGAAAGTAAGTATTGACAGAAAAGATGGAAGGGAGTGCAGAAACATACTCACACCGGTGCCGTTCCCACGAGAGACTTGAGAGTCGAGGAGAAGAGGAGGCAGTTTTCTCAAATTCTTGGATATTTTAAGGAAAATAGGAAATAAATATTCATTTGCGGAGGTGATCGGTTAAATGCCTCTTTATGTGAGAATTTACGAAGGAAATACTTTAGCAAGAAAAGAAAGATAGGCGAGGGAGGGTATAGTCAGTTGGTGTTACTTGCGGTGCCATTATCGTGAGAGCTCAGTAGATGAAAGACCTGGCGGTTTCACCATTCCATATCTGTGGGAAGTATGAATTCGAACTTTATGTGATTACGGAGCAAGTGATATAGAATTTGATGCCTCTATCGATTTAATGAGAGACTTAGTTTGGGGAACTTACCTGACAACAATTGCAGTACGAGATGGGCGATAGATCGCGATTGCCGCGACGAGAGGGGGCGTTACGGAAGATGTCTTGGGCGAGTTGGGGAAATTTGTATTCAGTGGTTTTGTTGTCTTTGAAGATGGAGGAGGACGCAGTTCACTGTTGCTTGGAATGCTTTTCCTTAGCAACGGGGAGGGCGCCTTGATTGATGTACGAGAAAGGTGAATTGACACTTTCGAGTTGGGGATGAAGCGGTCTGATTTAATCTTAATAAGTGCAGGAACATCTTAGTAGTCAGACCAGTTGTATGGAGGCATAAGAACACTGTAGCTATAATGATGAATTGGTCCCAGTTATATCATTGACACTGATAATGAAATTGAGATGAATTTCAGTACCTTGAGCTTTGATTGTGAGTTTTGCCTTGAAATTTGTTTAACGAGGAAGCAGGTCTGAAGCGTAAGTAAAGCTTGATCGAGATGAAGCGACCCGAGGGAGCAATGAGCTCATGTAGGAGAACTAGTGCGGAAGGGCTAACGGTGAAAGAATTGCCCGATCGTTTAAAATATGAGTTTTTTAGAACCCGAGAAAAGAAAACCGAGTCATTATAGTAGTTGCGTGGCGAAGAATTTGAAGAGCAGTTGCGGTAATTTTGAGGAGATCTGAGGAAAATTTATTAGCAGTCGATTGAAGATCGAAGGTATCGATCCATATTTGTAGCCACAAAATATTCTTTGGAAGAGAATAAAGCCACATTGAGCATGAGAAAGGGAGAGGGTGAACCCGAGTGATGAAAGTGGTTAGAAAAGGATTACGAAATGGTTAAATGCGAACTTTATATATGCTATGTCGGGATAGTTCTTAGGTAAGCCAGTACATGTGGTTCCCAGAGAAAGGTAAGTTCAACATGTCGAGGAAATGAAAAGAATGAGCCGATTCCCTCTGAAGCTGTGACAAAGTGGAGGTGTGTGACTACGAGGGGTGAATCACTATGACCGAGAAGGAGGATCATTTTCCCACATGCACTCGTGGTAGAGATCTTTTGGACGGGACCAGGGGACACCCCTCATTTTGTTTTCTTGATGGATATTACGGATATAATCAAATTGCTATTGCTTTTGAGATCGAGGAAAACTACTTTTACATTACCCATTTGGTGCTTTTTGCTTTTAGGAGTGCAGTTTGGTTTGTGCAATGCTCATTCAGAATCTGTGATATACATATTTTACGATCTAACCCAAGAAGTTAGCTGGAATCTTCATGGATGATTTTACGGTGTATGGATCCAGTTTTGGTGAAATACTGCATAACCCTGGACCAGTACTTGAAAGGGTGCGAAAGGCGAGAATCTGGCTACGATTGGGAAAAATGCCATTTACCTGTAGTTCTGAAGGAATTGTCTTGAGGCGTGGATTTTTCTGTGGGGAGCTTGAAGTAGACAGTGAGGTTTCAATTATAAAGAGACTTAATGCCACTACTTCTGGAGTCAGGGAATCAGCTGAAGTTTCCAAGGACATCGCTGGGTTTTTATAGAAGATTTATGAGGAGACTTCTCAAAAATTTATGAACCGCTATGCTGATTCTTTGGAAAAGTCTCACTAAATTCCATTTTGATGGGCTTTGCCCGGAAGGCATTTGGGAGAAAATCAAGTGGGAGACTAGTTAGAGCTCCACGTCATGTAAACAATGAGCAGAGAATTTGAAATCATGTGTGATGCCGGTGATTTTGCGATGGAGAGTGTGTGGGACAGAAAGATGAGAAAAGTGTTCAAGGCCATTTCTTTGTGCTAGCCAAGGCCTTTGTGAAGCCTGAGAAAATTACTACACTGCGAAAGAAGATGCTAGCAATAAGTGTTTGCATGTGAAAAGTTAGGCCATACATTTAGGGTCCCACGTTGTTATACACACGATCATGCAGTACAATTAAGTATCTAATGGCGAAAGAAGCAAAGCAGATTGATCGGATGGGTGAGTACTACTAAATTTGATTTACAAATAAAGAGACAAAAGGGAAGTGACATCAATGTGTTGCTGGCCGTGTTTTGTCGAGAATAGAAACCTTTGTCTGAGGAAGGAGAAAGTGTGAAGAATTTTCCGGATGAGACGGTTATTTCGGTGTCATTACGATCATTACCTGGTACAGCGATAGTTGTAGCAGATTACTTGGCGCTTGCTGGAATTAATACCCTTTAGTTCAGTACAATGAGAAAAAAAATGAATTTGTGGCCAGTACTATGGGGATGACCGTGTGTTTAAAGGGCGATATGATTATAGGAGATGTGTACGGAGAAGATGAGCAAGCGGAATTAAAAAGAAGTGCCATTCATGCATATGGAGGACACTTTACGGGGGGCCAGCGACTGTGAGATTCTTAGATGAGGTTTTCAACGACTGATTTTGGGTGTTTTGAATGGTGAAAGGCCCGTGTGGGTAAATGCGAAGAATGGGAGAATATCAGTAGGCATAGGATGCCTGTAGTATCACGGTGGTGCAATTATTTGATGTATGGGGAATGATTTTATGGGACCTTTTCGATTTCATTGGAAATATATACATAATCTAGCGGCTGGTTATGTATCGAAATGGGTAAAGAAGCCGACGGCTGTCGAAGAGTGATGCGATACGATTGTGGGAGTTTCTGAAAAATATTCTCGGCCCGATTTGGGACACCAGGAACTATCATTAACCTATTGATGGAGGAGCCACTTTGCAAATAGATTGTTTGTGAGCTTATGAAGGCGGATATGGTATCAAACACATTATGAGTTTGGCTTATCATCCTCGAACAAATGGTAAATTGAAATTTCAGTATAGAAATAAAGAAAGTGCGGAAAGGCGTAAGCTCGAGCTAGAAAGATTGGTCTTTGAAACTTGATGATGCACTTTGAGCTTCTGGGAACAGCATTCAAAACTCCCACATTGGAATGTCCCATCTGATTGGTCTTTGGCAGAAGCCATGTCACCTCCCTCTTGAGGCGGAATGTCTGTATGTGGGCGTGAAGAAGCTTAATTTCGACTTTAAAATTTCTTCCCAAAGGAAGGCCAGGCTACTCCGGCTAAATGGTGGAAGGATTGAGGAATGAAACTGTAATGTGCGAATCTCTGAGGATAAAACAAAATGGCATGATCGGCAATTTTGATGAAGGAGTCGGGAGATCGGGTCTTGTTATTGACTCCAGATTAAGGCTCTTTAAAGGAAGGCGAGATCAAAATGGGTGGGTATTACGGTGGTATCGAGCACACAATTTGGAGACAGTGACACTTAGAAACAAACTCTCCTTGAGAGGGAATTTCAAAGTTAATGGTCAAAGATTAAAGCATTACCTTTGGGGAAAAGAAGTGGAAGATAAACCCCCACCCATGGTTACGAGAATGGAGAAAATTGAAGAAAGCGAACGATAGCGAAGATGCAATTAGAGACTAAAAATGGGCGTTTGATTTGTGGAGCGATCCACATCGGTTGGGCGAAAAATTGTTTATTTGTGTGTTTAAATTTTAATATCTCATTGTGATTTACTAATTTTTATTGAAGAATAGGTAAATATTTTATTTTTAGTTTAGTTTTGCGGGATAATGAAGATTGAGCAAAAGATATCAAATCAGTGGCTCATCTTGCTAAAAGGAGCGACTTCGAGCTCGACAATTCACGGGAAATAGTTATTTGAAAAAGGGGGAGCATTCTTTTCCCTATATAAATTATGTGAAAATTGAATAGTATACATGCTTGAATTCTTTGTCTGTGGAAATGGTTTTGTTTGATGATGAGAATACCTTCAGTGTCAGAAGTGAAAAATGTCATTCATTTCATTAAGTGACGATTACGAGACTAGGTCGCGACAAAGGAAACTTATGTCGCGTGGAAAGCTGAAGTCATAGCGAGTTGATGTAGTGACTCGGTCGATCTTGAAGGAAGAAAGAGGCGTTGGTGCGACCAAAGGTTATGTCGCGTGAGAATTGAGTCGCGGCGAGCGGTTGGGTCGCGGCATGAGCCCGATTCAGCGAAAGTAGTGGTCGCGGCAACGCTGATGTCATGGGTGCGATGTCGTGGCGATGATAACCTGTCCTCGATGTTTAATTATGTCGCGACAAAGTAATATGTCGGCAGGAAGGTTGCGTGGAAGGCTTTTAATTTGCCCCAAATTTAATGACATTTCTGATAGGCGGCCCGAATTGAAGTCGCGAAATGACGCGAATAAATGAAATAATAAATAGCCCACAATAATAATTGGTGCAAATTTGTTGAGAAACTCTCTTTCACTATCATCTCCCTCTGTGAAACAGATTCAAATTTCCATCTTCGCATCTTGCACGGTTTCGATTCTTACAATTACTGAAGCAGAGATTTAACAGACCTTGGAGTTCTCACAATGTTTGAACCTTGACCCTCGTTCCCTAATCGAGAAGAAATCATGTGGAGGAGCATGCTTTCAGGCCCAGGGGACTCATGCAGACCTACTGAGAGGGAGAATGACGTGGGAGCAGGCACCGGGGGTTGTTGGGTTCTGAGGCAACAGGAAGGGAGGGAAAGAAGGAGGCAGGCTGAGAGGAAGAGGATGAGTTTGTCTCACGGATGGATGTACTTCTATATGGAAGAAGCCTTATGTAGGCGAGGTTTACTAGGAGAAAGGGGATTCGGCCAATTCATCTCCAGTTGAGGATACGATAAGAGCGAGGGTGGGAGAAATTCTGCAAACATGTTTGGTTATCTCGCGAGTTGTTTGAAAGGGGTACCTTGACCTTGTTGGGAGAGGGGAGAACTTTGTTTTTGTCGGAGGTTTGGGTTCGTATGGGCGAGACTATAGAGCTGCATTATGCGAGATGGAGGATTAAAGCATGGATCAGTCACGAAAAGTTAAGCAGGAACTGACATAACGAGGAAAAGATAGTTAGAAGTATTGTGAGGCGACGGAAGGTGAAATGGGGGCCCAAGATTAAGGAGAGAAAATTATAGTGAGACCATGAAGAAGCGAGGGTATGGTTTTATTTTAAACACATTGCACAGTTCTACTAAAATGTTTACTTTATTGAGAGAACGAGGCGGTCATTCTCTACGCCATCTTTGTGAAATTTATCGCTTAATCTTTTGTTATCATTTAACTCCACTCAGCTGAAAATATCATGAAGAGCCTAAGAGGGACACAATCCACACTTTTGCGTGACCATGCGAGGTTTGTGTATATCGGAGCTGGTGTGAAGGGGATGGGCGGAAGAAGAAGGTGCCCCAGTTTCACCATTAACCACATTTAGGGGGTAGCGAGGGGCACGAGTCAAAGAAAGGAAGGGGGTCGTAGTGGAGCGGATTCGAGGATGAGGAGGAGATCTGCAGCCGTGAGAAGGGGACACCACGATGGTTGAAAACAGAAGAACAAAATCCAGAAGCACGACGGAGGGAACACCTTCCTCACATTTTGAAGGACATGGAAGCAGGCTGAAAGAAATCTTATAGTTTCTGCCCAGCAGCCATTTCTCCGATGAGAAGCAGGGTTTCAGAGGAGACCGGGAGAAAGCTTTAGAGGGCTGAGGAGGTGTGAAATATTGGAGATGCTCATTTATATGCGAGAAAGTATGGAAGAGAGAAGAGAAAGCAATTCAGCGGAGTGGAAGATGTGTGTGTATGAAGGTGAGATTGAAAGAAGAGATCAATAGTGGGAAGAGAGGCCAAGCGAAAAGAAATGTATGAGACGGGAGTGAAGAGAAAAGAAGCCGAGAAATAGGAAGAAAAATGAAGCGGAAGGGAGGAGCGGAGTTTAAAAAGATCCTAGAGGATCGAGAGAAAAGTTCAAGGGAAATGGAGGACGAGAGGTCGAGATCTGAAAGTTGCGGCCCCTGACCACGTGAATCATTCTCACAACCAATCGGTATATTGGTCGAGATACCGACTTACGAGGAAACTTCGTAAGAAGGGATGCGAGATCGGGAAGCGAGACCCGAAGAGCGGATCGAGGGGTTCAAATTCTTATATATGTGTCATTCTTTCGAAAGTTTTGAGAAGAAAAAGAAGATGAAAAGAAAGAGATCGAAGTCTTTGGATGATACAATGATGCTAGGAAAAGAATTGGCTCGAAAATTTGGATTGATTAACGGCAATCTATCAATTTTGGAGGGTCATGATTGAAATGGGCGCAACATGAACACCTTTGGGAACGAGACAGGGATGACTGAACAAGAAGGTTGATCTCACAAATGGGTGATCTTTGGAAGAGTAGATAGAAGAATGTCTAGAAGAAGAGAATGGAAATGAAGTTTCAGAATTCGACCAAACTTGGCTACCCTTGATCGGACCTCCCGGGTATCTTTTAATCCTCCTCAAAAAGAAGAAAATGAACTTCTCATTGATTTGTCAATCTCTCCCTCAATTTCTATCCTGATTGTTCTACGACATTTTACATTCATGGAATAAAATCATAAATTTGTTTGATGTGTTTGAAATTAGTGTGTGTTTACTTTTACTACTTTAATTCTTGGGAATACCGTTAGAATTTAACTCGGAATGAAAATGCTAACATATCATAATATGAGCTAGTTGAGGTAATTGATTAGATGATAGAATGAAACCTGAATAGTGCGAGAATAAAAATTTGAATGGCATAGGGAATTAAGATTAAAAACACAAATTGCATAATTGACTTGAATTTCTTTGTAAGTCCAGATTAAAGAAAGGAAAGTTATACAATTGAAGAAGCAAAACATATTTTTGGTTTAGAAGTATAAGCGTTGGCAATGGGTGAACAGATCGGGGTAACTCAAGTGTTGAAATGAGTGAACATCCCTTAGGTTATTCCGATTAACAACGAATTACAGAAACTTGTTAGATTATTGATGGTATCCCAAATGTTACCATATGAAATGTTCGCGCATCATTGAAATGATCCATGCCACCGTGTATATATTACACCTGGGTTACGAATTTGAGCCAAAACATTTTCTTATCTTCCAAAGCAACAAGTGAAAATCGACGTACTTTTTATAACTAATCCTCGATCAAGAACCTACGATTACCAAGAACTCAGGAGGAGGGAAAAGATAAAGAGTTTGGGGAGTATATTTTGAAGAACTAGGGAGGAAATACGAGAAAAGGGTGAAGAAGAAAGGAAAAATCAAAGCAAAAGGATAAAACGGAAAGAAGCTTAAAGGGAAAAGTTTTGTCTTGTGCTAATTCTCTTGACGATTAAGTTCTTAGGGGTGTTTCAACACCCTGGTACCCTAATGCCAGGCGGGTATGGGGTACACTAACGAAGTTCGCTAAGAGTGTTAGAGAGAACTGAGACGAGCGTTGCATTTGTTATTCTAAATGGTTGCGAGGAGAAAAGTTCCAACAATGAGAAGTGATATGCAGTAGTGGAGCAGCTGAATTTAACGGAAAATCGAGAAGATTCCTGGGGATGAAGTTTGGGGAATCAAATAAAGAAGTTACAAAGGAAAAGGAGGAAGGCGACGAGTTAAGTAAGAAGAAGAAGAAAGAGTTTGGGTAATCTTAACCTAAAAAGAGTTCCATCCGTCCACCCGTGACCCCCGAGCTAACATTCTGAAGCTTGAAGGCTGATTGATCTTGATGGTTGGAATTACACCTACATTAGTGGAGATCAGTATGAACAACGAGCATATGGAATTTGGAAAAATTCGAAATGATCAAAGCGTGGAGGAACTCGGAGAGTTAATTCGACTCATGGAATGAGAGGGAGAGGCCAATCCTCTTGAGTAGGATCGATTGACTAAACTATTTATAAATCAAATTCAACAATTTAATGTTTTACTTTTGATTTAGTAGAGAGACTAAACTAAATACGGACTTAAAAATTTGAATGTCTGAGAAAAGATTTTGAATTCTTGTATTTCAATTAAATTGGTTGGAGCTATGAAGCAATCTGAGAAAAATGTCCTTTTGTTTGAGAGACGAGAGCAAATCTTTCTTTTATTTAGCAGGAACAAGCAAGGTTTAAGTTTAGGGAGTTTGATGACTAAAGCCTGCATCCATTTCGGGTCATTTTCTAATTGGTTTTTCTCTTCAAGAAAGACTGAATTTTATGTACATAAATATGGAATAACTCACCCAGTGCTATGCGCTGGGGGGTCGAAGAAAGAGGAATTTTGCGAGTAGAAGGACGGTGGGTGAGCATTGCGACATAGCGGTGAGGAAGAAGCTATGCGCGGGGAGAGGCACATAAGGATCGAAAAGGACGATGTCGTGAAGCCTTGGCTGTGATGATGAATTCATATCCTAAGTTGCGTGACAAACTCGGTTCTGACGGAAAGAGTAATTGGAAAGTAGCTTAATTTGGCGAGAGGCTGAAGCAAGTCGAAGACGACTATAGATTGATGAAGAAAAAGACATGGGTGGCTGACCTATCACTTTGGTCGCTGACCAATTCTTTCGAGTGTAGTGGACAAAGTTGTCTTGACACCCGAATCGAAATTGCGACATAAGATGTCTGATTGGCGAACATTGATGTCGCGACATCACGGAAGATAGCGACATCGACAGCTACATCGAGAAAATTTGTCGCGGCGTCGGTCCGGCGATCGCGACATCGATGGAACATGAACAATTATTTGCGACATCGATCCAGTGATCCAGCGACATCGGTAGACCGCGAGCGGTTAATGTGACGTGATCCGATGAATCCAGCGACATAAGTAATTCTGGCGATTGTGGCGACATCGATTAAGCGATCGCGACATCCGGTCGGCCGGTCGTGACATCAACATTGCATCAGTTATCGCGACGCTCCGGTCGTGATCGCAACATCATGAAGCGAGAGAAAATGTATGACACCGGTTAATCGCGGCAATCGATTGCACTTGAAAAGGAAGATTTAGCGACATCGATTAAGCGGTTACATGACCGGAAACCGAGAAGAAAGGTCCGCGACCCGGCCGATCCGCGGATCGCGACATGTTGAACTATGCGAGGTCGCGACATGCCGATTGTCCGCGACATGCGATTCTGGGTGAAGGGTCGGCGAATGAAACCAGTCGCGACATCGCGCACAGGCCGAAGATGCGCGGCGTCATAAAAGTAGTCGCGACATCAAATATCTGAAGTTAAGGTCGCGACGACGAAGCGATGCGACTAGAAGCTAAGGACAGCGGTCGCGACATCATTAAGTAGTCGCGTGCAGAGCTTCTAAGATCGCGGCGTCGTGGTTGTCGCGACATCGAACCGCAGTAGCGAAGATTGACATCATTTAGGTATCTACGATGGCGTCCGAAATATGGCGATAAGTCGCGACCCGAACAAAACCTTTGAAGCATAGCGAAGATAACGAGAGGTGGCGACAAAGAATCGCGATATCGCGACGCTCCGGCAACCAACTGAGCGAATTAGCGAGGATCAAAGATGCATCGAAGTGGGGCTGACTTGAACACCACATAAGTATGTATTTCTTCTGCGGAAAGACAGCGACTCTTGGCATTCAGAAATGGTAGTTTAGGCTCTTGTATTTTAGTTTTATTTTTTTTCTTTTATCTTTTCTTTTGTTTTCGTTATTTTTTTAGTTTTAATATTTTCGAAGTAGATTGTTTTTGCTTTTGAATTTCTGGATTTGGATGTTAATTTTTAAAGATGAAGGCGAATGTTGATTTCTTGGTGCATGCAGTTAGTCACGAATTCCGGACAAATTTTCTGGTCGAACTTAGTTCCAGTTATCTGATGGTTTTTGCTTGATCAATGAAGCCATTGTTTGAGTGTAATTCGGTGATTTAGGAACCCGACTTAAGTTGATTATACTCTATTGTTAAATTTATCTTTTATGCGGTATCATGAAGCTCACGACTTGAGTTTGTAAATCTGCCCTAGCCCGGTCTTGTGTATTTTAATAATTGATCGATGTCGGTGTCTGTACGAATAAGCGGGATTATCCCGGCTTCACACGATTTCGGAGGCCCTCACGAGTGACCGCAGAGAAGGCATTCACGAGAGTGATGAACAATTTCGAAGGTATCTTGGCGCACGATAATGATGATCTAATGTGCTCTGTGTAATTAAATCGATAAATCCTCTTCTCACTTGGAGACGAGAATGAGTTGAGCGATTTATCAATTTAAAAATGCAGAGAGTTCACCTCGATTTGAATAGTGAATTTTAATCAGGTGTTAAGCTGAGGATCTGTCGAGGAAAGGATGAGCTATTACAATTTTGAGGAAGAAACCGATATAGTGTAAACGTCTGATAATCTGCATTAATCTGAGATTTAAGGTTTATAGTCGTGTTGTGGAGTATGAAGTATTGAGAAAGAAAAAATACCCGAGCAGAGGCAACCCAGTTAAAGTAGTTATTTAACACTCTCTGTCTTGAGGCTTAGGAGTGAAGATTAGATAATAATGAGCGGTGAGGAGTTTGGAGAATCCATTTTAGCCCCATCATATTCCCTTGGACTAGTTTTAAATCGGTGGTTCATTAAGAAAGCGTCACGGTGCGTCTGCAAAAATTGATGTTTCCACCCGATAGGCGCCATTTTCAATGCTCCCTTTAAAAGATAAGCCTTATTCGGTTTGGATTTGCTTAATTTTATTATTTCGTTATTAAATTCATTTGTTAGTAATTCAATTCTTTTTAGTTTTCTTTCTTTTAAGGCTTTGAAATTTGATTCAATGTCACATCGGAGTCTAGAATAGTATATGGAATTGAGTAAGTCGAGGGTAGTTGGTTTGGAATTCTTGAGATCTACGGCCAAGGATGGATATACGGACTTAAATCCGATTTCTTGTTTGACACATTGCACTTACAGCATAATGGATCAAAACCTCTAAAATTATTTACTCTTAATAAAAATGCTCTTAATGAATACAATAGCTAAAAAAACACATTGTACAAGTTGTTGGCATTATTGCTGGAGATTAGATAATAGTCCTTGGTAATAACGTCATAAATTTGTATATGTCATTTGGTCCAAACAATAACAAACTCAGAAAAATGGATTAAAAATCTAATGAGTTTTTTGGGCTGTCAAAGTACACAAACTTAAAATTTTGCTTTGTCCTGAGCAAATAAAAGAAAGAATTGTTGTTCCTTAAACAAATAGGCTTAGAAAATTTTTAAGGACATTTTTCTTATTCATACCACAGTCTTTCTCATTCCACCTTCTGATATGGAATTAGGAGATACCAACATCATTTTAGATTTTAGTTTTGATTCAAGAATAAGACATGGTATGCTTATCACCAGGAATTTCTTGATGAACTAATGTATTTAAGCAGTTTATTGACAAGTCTTGTTACGTGTGTGTGTGCGGAGTCTTTAATCCTTTTTCATCTTCATCTTTGAATTTAGTTAATCTTAAGGAGTTTTCTTGGTGTTTGTCGAAAGTCCCGTAGGCTTTGTTTTTGATATTGATCTCCACGCTAATGTAGGTAAAAATCTCGAGCCTTGAAATCAATGGTCTTTAGGCTTGTAATGTTGGGCTTAGGTACTTGGGTAGATAATGGAAGATTTAAGTTGTAAATTACCAGGTTTCCACTTTTCCTGCAGCGCATTCCTTCGACATTCATAAATTTTTCTTCTTTGTTTTCTTTGATTCTCCTCGATATTAGCTAATTGTCTTCATGTTGAAGATTCTTTTAGGGGAATTTCAAATTCCATATGTACTATTCGAGGCCCCGGTTCCTTTGTTTGCACTGTGAACTCTTTTTTAGTTTGTTTTTCCTAGGATTGGGGAATAGTCTGATGTTTTGTCTTCTTGGGCTTTCTATTACTCTTAGAGAACTTTGGAGCATGGCTCCCATTACCGAGTTGGTATTGAGTGCTTGGGTGTACTAAAACACTACGAGGAACTGGTGTTGAGGAAATAGAGCTGGGAATAAAAACTTATTCCTTATTTGACTAGTTTTACGCTTCTTTACTTCTTCACCTCCTTCGATTTATAAAAATTTGGAAATATTTTTCTGACTTTATTTCTTCCTTTATATTACACTTTTTGAATGAAGCACGGATAATTTGGGCTATTCTTTGGAAGGTTTATTGCAAGGAAGAATTTACGGGTTTTGGTTCTTTCATTTGTGAAGAGAAATAGGCTTAGTGGCTCAAATCAAAGGAGCCCAGAGAATATGCTTAAGCATATAATGAGGAAGTAGGCTTAGAAAGGCTCAATCTGCGAGGATGACCTCTATGATGACCTCTATCATTTCTTGTCGATGTTTTCGCCAAGATTTCGCCTCACTAATAATTCAACAAGTTCTAGGACTATGAATCTTAATCTTGAATTTCCCAGAAGATGTTCCTAATTCCTGTAAAAGTTTCATAAGTTTTGTTGACCAAGGTGTATTATTTCTTCAAGACTTGTATTTATTTACTATCTAATTACATTATTTCATCCAAGTATTTTGTTCCATCAGCAATAACCAATTTTCCAATTTTTGCAAACTAAACTGAATTTAAACAATGCAGTAATAATTCCTAATTTGCCATGAATTATTCACTCGATTTTTATGAATTTCTGTTCTTGAGAAAGAACATAATTATTTAATTGATTCTTGCACAGAAAAGAAAATGACACAGAAATAAAATTTCAGTTTATCATAAACAATCAATTTGTAAGTCAACAAGAATTTTATTCAAATATCAAAACATTTCGATATTGTACAATCTCGCTTTCATAAATAAGATCAGAATTCAAATTGAGAAAACTCTATATTTCTTGATCTAAAATCTTATATCTTCCCCCAGTGGGCCTCGCCCAAAATTTGGTTCACTGCACTGAGCTCACCTGCTATCGATTCACTCGTGAACAGCAAGTTTCAAGCAGAACTTTTTCTTTTTCTTCAGCTTCTCTCGTTGATGGATTCTAATTAACCCTTCTTCCAATTCCCTTCCCATCAACCACTCTTTGATTACACAACGCTTTTATGGAATAAAGAATGAATTGGTTTGTTTCCGACTCATTCATTCCATAAACATTGTGTTCGCAACCTCGTGAGCTCTTCTCTCTTTTCTCTCATTCTTCCTTTTCTCCATTCTCTTCGTTTATTTTTCCTTTGTTCTCCCATCCTTTTATAGTGATTTGCGTCTCTTGGGAACTACAAGGCCATTTATTTTTTCTTTAAATTTTTTATGAATGCATTGAATGAGATTTCTCAAATTCTTGCTCCCTTGATATTTCCAACAGAGGTTTTGGGAATTTGGTGGAGAATTTTGATTGTTTTTCTTGAATTTATTAAATTCCCTTTGATTATTCTCCTCGAACCGAAAGAGCTACTAAATAAATTTGTTCCATCAAGACATTGATTTGCTTCGCATTAATAACTATTTATTTCAAAGACTCAATGAATGATGCGTAACCGAAGGTCAGTGTATCAGAGTCTTAAATGGAATTTAAGTAGTAAATGACACTGGGTTAATCATTATGAGTCGCTTACATTAGTGCATTTGAAAGCCTCTAAATTAATGGTTTTCAATGAATTTTATTTTTAACTGCTAGACGCCCAAAATGAGAGGTTTTAACCTTCTTTATTTGACTTTAGGACTATTCTAGTCACGACTTCAAAATTTTTGGTTGTGACCTGAAATGTGGTCACGACAGGGATTTTGGTGTTGCAACATCAAAATGTTCTTTCCCTCCTTTATTTCAGTCGTGACCTGAGTTTCATTATTTTGACTTTCTTTTCCACTTTTTATTTTTCACATCCAGCATTCTTGGTTGTAACTCTTTTAATTAATGTTGCGACCCAAACATAAACACTCAAATTCACCACAGTTTCATTCTATTCAATTCTAATCAAAACAACTACAACACAATTCATCTTCATCATGCAAAAAATTCAACAACTTCCACTATGCATCACATTCAAAATTTAAGCACCATGACAAGATAAAAAATTCCCCCAAACTTTCAATCATGCTATATAGAAGACAAATTTTAAAATCAAGTAAAGAAGAATATACTGCCCCTTTTTTTTGTCCCTTATGCTGATTGAAGTTTGATTGCAGATGCTCTCCTTTTTGCACAATCTTCATTGTCCTGTAAAACTGATAGGCTGAAAACGTGGTGTGTAAAATGTACACCTATGTGCGCGCGCACGTACGTCATAATATATAGTGTACCAATGGTACTGATATCGATCCACTCGATAAAAATGATCATTAAGAGATTTGCTTTTCGAATATTATTTGGGTATACGTAATGTGTGAAAAAGGGTACTAATATCTGAATGTAAGCTAAACTACTAATTTGAACAAATTACTATTGAATGGAGACTAGGGTTATGTCTCCCCCTGCCACCTTTGATGGATTATTTCTTAAAGATGGTATTAGTCAGTTTATCTATGATTTATTAACGGGTAAGGTGATCTGCTTTACGTAGATACCCTCTCTCGAGGTGTATTCGCCATCTCGCTAGTAGAATTGGAGTGTATCTCTACCTCAACTCCTAGATCCAAATGCTTAAATGTTCAAACCTTTTAACCGCCACCTTCGATCTGGGAATATCTCTATTTACCGAATCAAATCCAAAGGCTGCTCTACTCATAAACCCTAGGTATCCTCATCTCTCGAATCTCGATTCTAGTATGATCATGCTAATGTTGGCCAAACATTACCATGTAATCGACCATGATGGTGCAGATTATAATAAATCATAAGTCAATGAATAATATAAATTACTAATTTAATCCATTCAAACGTGACAGGGTTCAACAATACCCTAAGTATAGATCTAGAACATCATGAATAGGAAAATATCAATATATGATATAATAAACATCAGTTCTATTATCCAAAACAAAGAAAAATACAAATCACGGGCTCTTCTTCAAGGTCGATGTTCACCGGTCTTTCCGATTCGTGCCCTCGCTCGTATGATTCTCGACATGCCTCCACCCGCTACCCATTCGGCTTTAATGTCGAGAAACAAACCGTGACCGACGCCGCTACGTCGATTGTCGACTTATATCGGGTTGACTCCAACGTCACATCGCCAGACGCTTCACGAAGGACGTCACACGCTGGGATGTCGCGACGCTCCAAATCCATTCCTTATGCACTCGCCATCGCCGTCGCAAAATTGCTTCCAGTCGGCTCTTCTCACCAATTGCACCTGCATACACACCAATCACCAAATCAGGTATCCAGCCACAAAAACTACGTAGTTAAATATAAAATAAACGCGAAAACGTAAGACTGACGCGGGTATAATCTGAGTGTTTTAGGCACTCATCACACCCCCAAACTTAGTTTCTTGCTTGTCCCCAAGCAAAAACTTACTCTAAACCTAACACACACTCTATATATTATAGTCTAACAAAAAAAATAGTGTTGCACACGCTGATAGATAGAGGATCAAATTAGGCATATTCACACCTCTGCCGTTCTATTTGAAGTTCGCAGGATTCGAAAAGGTGTTCGAATGTCAAAAGAACTAGGTTGAACTCGGTGAAGTCGCCAAGTGTCTCAGCCTCTGATATATTCAATGGCCTTTCCCAATGATCCTATGTGCGTATAAAGAAATGACCTCTAGTGTACACTTAAGTTTCGACCCCCCCCAAACTTGAGTTCAACTCGCCTAATTGGGAAAATCTAACTACAAAAGGATAAGAACGCACCGCTTGCAATATCTAAGATATCTACTCACTACATAAAACAAAACTAGTGCCCATAAGTTTATGTTAAGTGTCCATGTAGCGGGGATTAGTTGGTGACTCCTCACCGCCACATGGCATCGGGCATTCAAATTCCCTCAACGCCACCCCGAACACCAATTAAACTCTAAGGTTCTGTTGTGGGAAACTTCCATCTTCCTGCCCCCGTAATGGGCAAGGAAGTCAATGACTCCCATTGTCAGTGGCATTGGGCTTGAAATGCTCCTGATTGCGTCTGATTCCACTGGAAACTCCCACTTATTCTATCTCTAATTTTCTTTTTCTTTTTTTTTGTGTTTTTTTTTTTTTCATTTGGGGCTTGAAGGCAATCCTCTTTTATTGACGGTGTCTCATCACTTTAGTGTTTAGAAATTCCCAAGGTTTGTTGAATCTTAGTAGTTCGCTCTGCATCTAGGCATACCCCTAGAGATCATCTGCGGTGTGAACGTGATGCTCCTCGGGAATGGTTACTTGAATCATCGGAGGTGATTCACTATGCCTCCCCCTCCTATTTAACCTAATTCTCGAACATTCAAACGACCAATGCAACCTTTCTTTATTGACACAAGTGTGTTCGACTAAAAATTTGATCCTCTACTCTAAAGTATGGCATCACAAACGCAGTTCCCTAAACACGACACCACTACACATGTATATGACATACCTAAAACACAAACATGACTAAACACAAAACTAAAAATCCTAAGATAACAAGTGTAAATAAAACTAAACGGAAATGTACTAACTAATCAAAGAAAACCGATCACCAGCATACCCCCTCCCCCCCCAAACAAAATACCCGCTGTCCTCACCGGAAATAAAATAATGCGAGAGGGTGAAGAGAACTCCCCGGGTGATCGGCCGGTCACCGCGCGGTGGTGACGGTGGCGGATGATGGAATGCAAGGAGCTGAGCAAGCTGAGCCTCGAGGACCGCCGGGCCGCTAAAGAATAAGGGTCTGCTAGCTAACAGCACATCAGCCAAGCGCCCATATCCCGTGTGACAGGACTCGTGCTCCCGGTCTGGCCCCGGTGAATGAATCAAAGCACTCAGTAAGTGAGAGCACCGGGTCCTCGAGGTCGGGTGAGGGACTGAGGGAGTCAAGCCCGCGGTTGGGTCGTGGGCGGTGGTGGAGGTGATGAGACGAGGACTGGCCAATGTCCCCCTGGGGATCGCCTAGGAGTCCAAACGAGCCTCGAAGAACTATGAAGCTCGTCCTCGCCCGAGGGCTCACGGCCTGAGTCGTGACCCTCAGTCGTGGCACACCCGCTTTTTCTCTCTTAATTGATATTGCTCCTGATAAGGTGTGTAGCCACGCCTCATTGTCATCTAGCACCCCATCAGCTTGCATGTCAAAAAATGAGAAGTGGGTGTTCCAAATTCATCTGAAGGCCCCAAGCATGGAGGATAGCATCCTCTATAACCTGCCCAACATCGAAAGGAATATCCTAGATGATGGCATAGTTGAGCAGGGCACGCTTGGCTGTCACTTCACACACGTTCGTCGTTGGAATAAGAAACGACGTGATGAAGTGGATGCCGCATCTTAGATAAAGCCAAGTGTTTGCCTGAAGTGGACTCCGCATTACCACTATCGAGTTTCCACTCACCCTCGACTGATTAGTCAAAACCCGAATGATCTCGGGTAGTCAAGTGCTCAGAGAGCGCATCAAACGGCTCCGAGGGGACATGATCCGTGACTATAAAGCTATTGATCGACTACAAAGGAAGTCGACCACCTCTTCCTCACTCTAACTTTCTTGACAACATGGGAGGCTTAGATCAAGGTGATTCCCGCACCACTCATCTGGATGAGGTGGTCGGGTAAAAGTGCCCGCCATCCCTGGGTCACGATCGCCTTCTAAAAAATCATCGTGGTGGTGAAACCCTTTCCTTGATAAACGACGGCTCTGCAGATGGTGCCGAACTACCGGTGACACCCTCATTCACGTAATCGCGCGGACATAATTCGGGGGTCGGGTCCTCGCTGACCGACTTCGCCAGGGCAATTTCGCCTTTTTCCGTATTATCGAGGCGTGACCTAGATTGCTAGTGGGGTAATGCAATGGATGGTACCGTTGGTACACCCAACTCGACCTAGACACAAGACAAACACCTAGAGTGCACTAGGAAATGCAATCTAATCCGTTGGACCAAAATGACCCTAAATGGGACCCACCCTGAAAGAAACCTAAATGAGACCCTAAATGTGAACCTAAATGGGGACTCCTAGACCTACGGTGATGATACGACCAGTGCGAGACCTAAGTAAAGTGTAGCGTGAATGCGATGGTGACAGTGGACTGGGTGTGTGATGGTGACGGTGGTGTGCAAAGAGAGTGTCGGAGGGCAATATACTGGCCTCCAACCGGTGTGGTAGGGATTACGACAAGGGACGATGCGGAAGGTTGTGCGGAGAGGCTGTGGTTCAAAGTGTGGGTGGATAATAAGGTGAGAAGAGAAAATGGGTCAGGTTCGCCTTAAAGAGGCAACGCCGCGATTGCCGCAACGCCGCGACGCTCCGGCAGAGTAAGTTTCCAAACATCGGTTGCTCGCAGGCAACGCCGACGTTCCGCAGGATAGCAATATCAACGCCGCTAATGCCTCATATCAACGCCGCCATGTTCCGCAGAGGTGCAAACAACGCCGCGACGCTGGATATCAACGCTTAATTTCCGCAGAATAGTTAGTCGACGCTGCGACGCTGGATATCAACATCGCGACGCCCAGAGAGTGCCAACGACGCCGCTGACGCTTCAACGTCGCTGGTTACTGCAACGCCGACGTTGAGAGCCAACGTCGCGACAAGCACAGAGGGTGATTAGTACCCAAAAAGTGCTAGTTTGAGCCCTATTTGAGATAGGTTTCTGAGTGCTTTGCGAGCTAATCATGTCAATTAAGCCAACTATGTTCGATCTACTAGTATCACTCTATGCCGCTTAGAGGTTATTTTTGGCTGTTTTGCAGGTTTTTGCACACTCTCGGGAATTGGAGCACGTGATGTGTGTTGGAATAATGAAGATCGAAACTATTTCCACCATCAAACATGTCGAATTTAGTGAAGGAACGAGGCAAATGGCGAAGAAACGATGCGCTGGAGGTTCTAATGCAAAGGTAAAGAAGAACAGTAACAGATTTTCGCTATGATTGCGGGGCTCTTCGCCGGGATCATAAAATTTTGCAACAGATAAAATTCTCAATCCTAGTTTAAATTGAGAAATTTCGCCAGCTAGCGAAATTTCGCTATGTAGCAATTGATCGCGGCATATGAAATTGGGATTTCGCTTATCTCTGCCCACTCCTCGCAGTTAGCTAAATTCTCGCAGTTAGCCTGTATATTTTTGTAATTAATGCCAACCGACTTCATTTTGTGTATTACTCCTTGTCCCCTTTGTATTAGCCAATATGTTAGGCTTTCTGTATTTTCATACATCGGTGGCTTCTTCCATGTCTTAAATTGTAAAAGGAGCAGGGGGTAATCTTTGGCAACTTTTCATTTTTATGTAAATATTCCCATTACCAGTTAGGCTTGTTTTTCTCTTCTCTCCTCTTTCTCCTCATTTTCTAGGCTACCAAACAACCCTTTGAGGATGACAACTCAAGAGATGCTTGGCTAAGTTCCCAGCTCAAAGAGGAAGGTAGCTAGCTTTGTCAGGCGCTGCAGGTTGTCCTCATGTGTTAAATTCTATAGTAATCAGATTATGGTTCCCATCTTCTCAAACTAGGGTTGAATATCATTTAATGTCATTGTTAATAATACTTAATATGCTTTAGGATACAAAGGGTATACTTATTGCTGATGTAATCGTTGTTCTTTAGATGGCCTTTACGAGCCACCGAAATGAAGTTTGAATGTTGTGGTTTCCAAACTGAAAGGAGTCAGATGATATTACCCGTGTCGACTCAAATAAGAGTGATTCTAGGGTTAGGTTTTCTAGTTAAACAAAGATCCGGTTATGGCTTGGACTATAGGTTGCTTGCCATGATGCGAGGATAAAACCCGAGGACATTTGTTACCCCCATGTTGTCAAGGTAGTGACCTAAACCTTCAAAGTTACCTTTTCCCACTTCACTTTCAGTTTTTACAATTAATCAGCATCCAAACAACTTCCACTGTTTTGAAACAAATAAAAAAATCCAAATTAAAAGCCTCACCATTTTCAACACCGATGCGAGTCATTCATAGGATGAAAACCCATCGTGTTCGACCCTAGACCGCTATAATCGGCAAAGAGCTTGACTACCAGCAGAGGAACTTAGATTCACAAATTTGTTGATTCCGAATCACCCTACCGTGGCACGAATCAAGAGGAGACCTAAATTATTCATTAAGCAACCATGGTCTAGGATAAGAAACACTCCCCTATTGTAAATGTGACTCTCTGGACTTTGTAGGGCTCTGCATAATGAATCATCTCCAAGGCCTCGCTTGCTAGTCCCAAAGTAAACAACCAAAAGAATTACCAATTACGGGTAAAATCATCAACCCAACATAATCGAAAGCAAATAATAAAATTTAAACCATAAACTAAAAATTGCAAGAAGAACTTGGGTTGCCTCCCCAAGAAGCGCTATGTTTAATGCGTCGTTAGCCTCGACGACTTCGAATCTCACTTGCTCTGGACCCGAGCTCTTATGATCTCTTTACTCATTTCCCCATCCGATACTACAAAGGAATGATCTGCTTATCCGCATGAAACTCGCCTCCGAAATATGGCTTCAACCGTTGGGTGGTGACGGTGAATGTGCCCTTCCTCAGAATGTGTAATCTCTACTCCGCCATGTGAAAAGACCTTTGGTCATCGTGGAAGGGCCCACCATCTAGACTTCCAATTCTTCCCGAGGTTTTAGACGGAATTAAACAATGTAACTAGTCAGTTCGGCCTCGAATTCCTTCCCTTGGGTGAATGTGTTTATTGTGCCGCTTTGTCTTTTCCTTTGTAAATGCGGCATTTTCATAAGCTTCGCTCCTCGAATTGCCTAGTTCATCAGCCAGAGCGCTTCACGCCAATTTACTGGCCCATGTTCACCACTGAAAGGCCCAGTAGGCTCGATGCTCTAATTCCACTGGAAGATGGCATGCTTTTCCATAAACAATTCTAAAGGGTGACATACCCAAGGGTGTTTTAAATGCTGTTCGGTATGCCTAGAGTGCATCTTCAATCTTTTTAGACCAATCCTTCCTAGAACTGTTAACTGTCTTCTCTATAATGGACTTAATTTCTCGATTGTGATACCGTCATTTACTGACCGTGGGTGATACGCATGAGACGTACGATGGCGCACTCCCATACTGCAAACCTCGTCAACCACCTTATTGCGTAAATGAGTACCATTATCTCGTGATCAGTGCTCGAGGGGTTCCAAATCGGGAGAATATGTTGCTGCGAAGAACCGAGTCACAACCTTTGGCATCATCATGCTATTCAATTCGTTAACCCACTTAAACATAACTTCCATCACAAAGAAGATGTACGTGCTTGTTATAAGATGGGGGAAATGGTCCTATGAAATCTATCCCCCACAAGTCGAACAGTTCTACTTCCAGAATGGGGTGCATTGGCGGTTCGTCCTTTCTAGAAATACCCCCCATTCGTTGACATTTGTCACATGTGAATACGAAATGACGAAAGCATCTTCAATAAGGCAGCCAAGAAGCCCCGGGACCGGAGAACCTTGGCGCCGCTCGCCACCAAAATGTCCACCACATGGCAGAGTGGCAAAGATTCAATATACCGTTTTACGCATCTTCGCACACATCTCCGGATCACTTGGTCGGCGCAATGTCTGTAGAGGATTGGCTCCTCCCAATAGTAGTGTTTCAAGTGGGCGAAAAACCTTTTTTTCTGTTGATAGTTGAATTCTGGAGGGACTACCTTGGCTACCAAATAATTCACGTAATCTAAAAACCATGGAACTGCCTGCTTGTCTTCAATAGCTAGGATTCGCTCATCTGGAAAGTCATCATTCACCTGAATATCATCGCCGCTCCACCGAAAGACGATCCGCTACCAGTTCTCAATGCCTTTCTTGTCTTTTAATTCAACATCAAATTCTTGGCAAAGAAAGAACCCACCGGATTAATCGAGGCTTGGCGCCTTTTTAGTCATCAAGCATTTAATGGCGTAACGATCGCTGCGGACTACTACCTTGTTACCAATCAAATAAGGCCTGAATTTGTCAAAAGCAAAAACAATAGCCAAAAGTTCTTTCTCGGTTGTGGCATAATTCAACTGAGCATCATTCAAAGTTCTGCTTGCATAGTAGATTACCTGGAAAATTTTCTCTCGTTTCTGCCCCAACACTGCCCCAATTGTACCGCTTACGCCACACATGTTCAAATGGAAGGACCATGGGCCACAACAATAGAGCTGACACCAACTTATCTTTCAACACTGAAAATGCATGCAAACACTGCGAATCAAACTCAAATGGGGTCCTTTGGACCAGAAGATTGGACAGCGGTTTAGCAATTTGAGAGAAGTCCTTGATGAAACGCCTTTAGAATCCCGCGTGGCCTAAAAAACTTCTAATCCCTTTTACTGATGAGGGTGGAGGTAGTTTTTCAATTACTTCAATCTTTGCTATGTCCACCTCTATTCCTCTTGTCGAACTGATGACCGAAAGTACACACCCTCTTGTACCATAAAGTGGCACTTCTCCCAATTGAGTACTAAGTTGGTCTCTTCACATCTTATCAAGACTGATCTCAAATTCTCCATACAGTTGTCAAATGAATTACCTAATACCGAAAAATCATCCATGAAGAATTCGATTGTCTTCTCAACCATGTCGGAGAAAATGGCCATCATACATCGTTGAAATGTGCCCGGTGCATTTCACAGTCCAAAGGGCATCCGCTTGAATGCGAATGTCCCATAGGGACATGTGAATGTCGTCTTCTCCTGATCTTTAGGTGCTATAGCAATTTGATTGTAGCCAGAATATCCATCCAAAAAGCAATAATATTCATGACCGGCTAATCGATCCAGCATCTGATCTAAAAAGGGCAATGGAAATGATCTTTTCGAGTGGCTTTGTTAAGTTTTCGGTAATCAATACAAATCCTCCACCCGGAAACTATTCGAGAGCGCGTGCGACATGTTGTTCTTAGTTCTTGATGACCGCTTGTTCCTTCTTCTAATTACTCAATCGACTAACCCATGCACCGCCCAAATAGGATAAATTACCCCAAGATTCAGCCATTTCAATACCTCCTTCGGACTACCTCTTTCATCGTTGATCTCAACTCCTCCTTGTGCTTCCACCTAAGGTTTGTGCCCATCTTCGGTTAAAATATCGATGCATGCACAGCTTGGAAGGGCGATTTTCAAATTCCGGGGCCAGAGACCACCCGAGAGGATTTCTGTGATCTCTAAGGACCCTCAATAACTTCTCCTCCTCTAGTTCAGTCAAGGATGCTGAGATGATCACTGGTAATGTAGATGCTTCCTCTAGATATGCATATTTCAAATGGCTAGGTAGAGGTTTTTGTTCCATCTTGGGTGGTTGTTCAACCGATGGCACTGGCGTTTTAGCTCCTTCGCCTAGAGATTCGAAGTATTTCCTTCTATTGGGTCCGAAAGAGTCCATCCATTTAACATATTCCTCTGCCTCTTCGCTCATGTTCTCGACCATTCTCTTCTACTAGGCTAGCCTCCAGCTGGCCTGAGACCACTTTGGCTAGACACTATAGCCTTCTACTATTCGCCATGAAGCACGATCACCGCCTGATCTCATGCCTTCAAATACGTTGAAACTCTAACTTCATCTTTCCCGCACTTAATTTTGAATCTTCCTCCGAACATCAATCATCGCTCGTCACAAGTAAGAAAATGGTCTACCTAAGATTATGGGTATTTCTTTATCTTCTTCCTATATCTAATAAATGAAACTGCTGGGAAGATAAACTTGTCAACCTTTACTAAGACATCTCTATTACCCTCCTGATTTAAAAGATTCCTGCCTACTGTCAAGTGTGACCGTAGTCAAGGCCTCACCTAATCCCAAACGCTTAAAAATGGATAAGGGCATGAGATTAATGCTGGCACCCAAATCACAAAGAGCTCTCTCAAAGATAGCAGTTCCAATGGTGCATGGAATAGTGAAACTGCCTGGGTCTTTAAGCTTTTGCAGCCTTCTCCTCAAGTATGGCACTACATTCTCGCTGTTAACTATTTCAAAATCAGGCAATCTTCTCTTCTGAGACAGAATGTCTTTCATAAATTTCACATAGTTGGGCATCTGCTTCAGGGCATCACCAAATGGGATTTTGATGTGTAACTTTTTAAACACTTCCATGAATTTAGTGAACTGCTGATTCCAAATTTATGCTTCTTTAGGCTCAGGGATATGGAATTGGTGGGCTGCCCAATCTTAGTAGTGCTTATGTATGCATCAAGTTTCATTAGGTCGTTTTTATCCGCATTATCATTCGACTTGGTCGATGACCTTCTCACCCTACCTCCTCTAAAACTCGGGTCATGGATCGTGTCACCCCTTTTCCCACTTCTCAAGATGATCGCTTTAACGTGTCATTCCCATCTCTTCGGGGTTTACTGAATGCCTGCAAGGAACCCGCCGGCTGCTATCAGAGCCGCCATTCGGGGCTCCATCCTGACCTGCCCTCAACTCGCGCGGCCGATTGTTCAATCAGGTGGCTCATTGGCCGCATATTCACCTTGGCTCATTCATGAAAGCAGAGCGTGAGGTCGCATCAGGAGCAGCTGCTCTAAATCCACCTTTTCTGAGGTGGTTCACTAACCTCGCTTGATGGCATATTTCTCCGATTGTTCCTCCATCCATACCCTTGATTACTTGACCGTTTCGATCTCCTCGATTATTACGCCACCCTTGGATCTTGATGTTGATCTCCGATAATCAAGCCCCATACTATCTCACAGCCAGGATCGACTCGACAACTGACACATACTGGGCCTGCTCTACTGTTTGGTTTCCTGACTGGCATTCTGTGCTATTGTGCTGTCCTCCACAGAATTCACACAACTCCCATGGGTTGGTCTGTATGGCATTTGTCGTACCTTGCTGTCTAGTTAACTGCTTAGTAAGTTGTGCAACATGATTAACCAAATTATTTAGAACCTCATTATCCGTGCCACCCATGGCTCTTGCTGGTGTAGTCTTCTCCCTAGGCCATTGATTTGTGTTAGTCGCAGCATCTTCTAGAATTTCATAGGCTTGGTCCGTGGTTTTCTTCATTAATGCTCCTCCAGCCGAGGCATCAATCACTGTTCTAGTTGCATTCCTCAAACCATTATAGAAAGTATGGACCTGCATCCATCTCGGGGTCGCCGTGATGCGTACTCCTAATAGTTCGTGAAACTGGCCCCATGCCTCCCACTGTGCTCTCCCCATCTAATTGTCCAACGTATTGATCTCTGTAGCACAAGTTGTGCAATTTTCAAAGATCGAAGAACTTCTGGTCGTAGTCTTTCGCACAATCGTTCCATGAGGTAATGGAATCCGGTGGCTGACTTGTTAACCAATGCTTGGCTCTATCTCCTAGTGAGAGTGGAAACAGTCTCAACCTGAGTGCCTCCTCATTAACTCCATTGTACTTGATCGTATCGCAGACTTCAAGGAAGTTGGTCAGATGCATATTTGGATTCTCATGAGGCAACCCGTGGAACAAGATACTCAAGCATCCAGAAGGTGACTGACTTCAACTCCTAAGTTGCTCACCGACCTGGGCCTTTATAGCCGTCTCGAACAACAAGAGCGGTACGCAAACTCTTCTAACAAAGATGAATGGACCATTCGGGTCAGATAAGCCGCGTGGGTGCTCGATTCCTTCCACAGATTCCCATTTCGACCTCTCCGAGGCTCGCTTTTGCTCAATGTTAAGATCCTCGCTTCTTCATCGTTTCCATGTTTGCTAAATTTATGAGTCGCCTGCTCGCTCTCGACGTGTTCTATGTAAAGTTCTTTCTGGCTCAGGATCAAACAGATGTTGGTCAACCTGATCTCGTCGGTTCATGTACTCACTGAAATCTAAACTACAATCACACACGAAACAACAAGACCCACTACTAAAGACTTGTAAAACAAATAAACATAAATTCCGCAGTAATATCTAATTTCTATTCTCTATATCACTCTAAACCTATCCCCAAGAATCCAATAAAAACTGACAAATAAAACTGCGGTAAAATAAATGATCATGTGCGCAAGGCACTACGCCTGCAATATAGTAAACAATGGTACTAAGGTCGCATCCACCTAGGGGATAGGTGTGTCGACTTGCAGAGATTTGCTTGAATATTATCTCGGCATAATGTAATGTGTGGAAAAGGGTACTAATATCTGAATGTAAGCTAAACTACTACTTGAATAGTCATTATTGAATGAGATTGTGGTTATGTCTCTCGCCACCTTTGATGGATTATTTCTTAAAGATGGTATTAGTCAGTTTATCTATGATTTATTAATGGCAAGGTGATCTTGCTTACGAGATACCCTCTCTCGAGGTGTATTCGCCTATCTCGCTAGTAGAATTGAGTGTATCTCTACCAACTCCTGGGTGACTAAATGCTTAAATGTTCTAACCTCAACCGCCACCTTCGATCGGAATATCTCTATTTACCGAATCAACCAAAGGCTGCTCTACTCATATCCCTAGGTATCCTCATCTCTCGAATCTCGGATCTCTAGTATGATCATGATAATGTTGGCCAAACATTACCATGTAATCAATTCACAGATGTAAAGCAGATTATAATAAATCATAAGTCAATGAATAATATAAATTAATAAACTTTAATCCATTCAAACGTGACAGGGTTCAACAATACCCTAAGTATAGATCTAGAACATCATGAATAGGAAAATATCAATATATGATATAATAAACATCAGTTCTATTATCCAAAACAAAGAAAAAATACAAATTCATAGTTCTTCTTCAAGGTTGATGTCACTCGTCAGCTCGATTTTCGTGCCTGCTCGTGTATGATCTCCCGATGCCCACTCACTGGGCCCATTTGCTTTTAATGCCGAGAAAACAAAACTGCAGACCGCATCGCCGACGCCGAGACGCCGCGACGCTGAGACGCCGTCGATTGCTGACTTTTATATCAATGACCTAACGTCAAGCGACGCTAGATCGCCCAGAACGCTCCACCCATTCCTATGCACGCTCCCGCTGCTCCAAAATCGTTCCAAAGTCATTTTTCGCACCACCAACTCAGATACACACCCAATCACCAAATCGTATCCAAAGATCAAAACTCAATGTATTTAAATATAAAATAAACGCGAAAACGTAAGACTGACGCAGGTATAATCTGAGTGTTTTAGGCACTCATCAAAAACTAAAAAAAATATTTACCTACTCTTCAATCAATAATGAATAAAATCACATTAAGCTATTAGAAATTTAAACACATAAATTTTTAAACTATAACAAGAAAAATTAAGTCAAACTGGTGTGGATTGCCTTCCATAAAGCTGCTCAATTTTTAGTCTTAAATGGACTTTCACGCTTACTGCTCGTTTCTTTCAAATTGCTCTCAAACTAAGGGTTACTTTTCCACTGCTTTCTCCTAAGGTAGTGCTTTAATCGACCATTAACTTTGTAATTCCTCATGATTGCTGGTTCTAAGTGTCACCGCCCAAACTTGTGCTCGATACCACCGTGAAATGGTCCACTCCATTTGATTTCACTTTCTCGAAAGAGTCTTCGTCGAGTCAATAACAAGATTCGATCTCTGCCTTGAATTCCTCCTCACACCCGTTAATCATGCCATTTTTTTTTTGTTTTATCCTTATAGATTCTGGCACTATCATAGGCTTCATTCCTCAACTCTTCCAATTCATTTAACTCGGGCACTCTATCTTCCAAGAAATTTTAAAATCAAAATTAAGCTTCTTGATGGCCCACATAGCTTTATATTCTAGCTCAAGAGGTAGGTGACAAGTTTTTCCAAAGACAAACATGTATGGGGACATTCCAATGGGAGTTTTAAAGGCAGTTCTGTATGCCCAGAGTGCATCATCATGCTTCAAAGACCAAATCTCAGGTCGGAGCACAAATTTTCTAGATTTTCTTTATTTCCTATACTGGAAATTTCAAGCTGTCGACATTTGCTTGAGGATGATAAGCCAAGCTCATAATGTGTTTAATACCATATCTCAAGCCATGAGTTTGTCAAACACCTTATTTGCAAAATGGCTCTCCATCACTAATTATAGTTCCCGTGTCCCCAAATCACAGAATGTTTATTTGTAAAAATCCCACAACCGTATTGGCACTATTCTTGGACAAGCTGCTGCCTTAACCCATATGCACACATAGACCACCGCTAGAGTATGTATATATTTCCAAAGTGAAACTAGTGCCACATAAAATCCATTCCCCATACATCAAAACAATTGCACTGTCGTGATACTATGTGGCATCTCATACCTTACGATATTTCATTTTTGACATTGATCACATAATCCTTTACCCATTCAAAATGTACTTCTTAAAATAGTAGGCCAAGAAACTCGACCGAGAATTTCAGGGGTTGTTTTATCTCCGCAAAAATGTCCTCCATATGGTGATGCATGACATTCTTGTAAAATCTCGCTTGCTTACCTTCCTACACACATCTCCCATAATAAGATCACTATCTTTAAACACAATGGGTCATCCCGCATGTAATACTCCGTTGTCGGGCCTAGCTTCTTTCTCTCGTTGGTAGTCAATCGGCAGACACCCACAAGCTAAGAAGTTCACAATATCAAGATACTGTGCAGGATTGAGTTGTAATTCGGAATAACCGCTTCATCTAGAAAATTTTCTCGCTATTTTCTTTCTTCCTCTCAGATAGTGTGGGTTTTTATTTCCTTGACAAGTGATCGCCTATCACATCATTACCAATCTCTTCTGTTTTATTTCTAAATCAAATTCTCGCAAATAATACCCACCCCGATCAATTCGCTTTGTTTCTTTCTTTGCCATTAGATATTTAATTACCCATGATCGCAGTATAACAACACGGGACCTCAAAATGTATGGCCTAAAATTTTTCACATGCAAATACTATTGCCATCTCTTTTCAAATATAGAGTAATTTTCTTGAGCTTCATTAAAGGTTTTGCTAGCATAGTAGATGACCTTGAACACTTTTTTCTCTTTCTGTCCCAATATAGCTCCCATTGCAAAATTACTGGCATCACACATGATTTCAAATTCTCTGTTCCAATCTAGTTTTTCCATGATGAGAGCTTCAACTAGTCTGGATTTGATTTCCTCAAAAGATTTTTGGCAGGATTCATCAAAATAAAACTTAGTACCTTTTTCCAGCAATCTGCATAGTGGTCTAGCAATTTTTGAGAAATCTCTGATAAATCTTCTATAAAATCCATCATGTCCTAAGAAACTTCTGATTCCCTTGACTGTAGTGGGTGGCATTAGATTTCTTATAATTGAAACTTTTGCTTGGTCTACCTCAAGCCCTCGTCGTTAAATCACAAAAAGCTCCCAAGATTACCCTTGTGAACCATAAAATGGCATTTTTCCCAAATTCAAGCTAGATTCTTGTCTAAGACTAAGTACATTCCTAGGTTGCGTGTACTGCTCAAAACTCGGATCCATACACTCCAAAATCATCCATGAATATTCCAACTTCTTCCTAGATCAAAATATAGACATCATGCATCTTTCGAAGGTACCAGGAGCGTAACACAAACCAAATGGCATTCTCCTAAAAGCAAAAGTACCAAATGGGCATGTAAAAGTGGTTATCTCCTGATCTTGAGGTGCAATAGCAATTTGGTTATATCCAGAGTATCCATCAAGAAAACAAAAATGAGGGTGTCCTGCCAACCTATCCTGTAACACCCCGAAATATACCCTAGTCGTTTTCGACATGTTTAGGGTATTTTGTAAGCCTAATTTGAATGTTTCGTGATTTAAATGCGAAACAAGGAAACAAGAGACCCGAAAGTTACAAGACTTAAGGGCAATATTGTAATTGTATGTAAGGCCAAAAGATATGAATTGATGAGACTAGTCAAATGAAATAAAGGAAAGCTTAATATAAATAGAAGGAGTTATGGGCTTAAATGCAAAATGAAAAGTTAAAGCCAAAATGGTTTTTGTTCGCCAAACATGGCCTTAACAAATCCATGATTTAAAGACCAAATTGGTCTCCAAAGAGAGCAAAACCGTGAAGGCCAAGAAGAGGAAGAGGAAGAAGAAGAAGCAAGAGAAGAAGAGAGGAGGAGATCAAGCCACAAGGTATGGAACTGATTGTATGGAAACTCATTTCGCTTATGAATTCTATGATTTGGCATGGATCTTTGGATTGCTATGATTATTATCTTCCCCAAACTTGGGGTTTTGCTAGGGTTCCATCTTAACCCAAAAATTATGGAAATTAAGGTGGGTAAAATCCCATATGGCACAAGATGATTATAGAATTCCTCTTTTAGATTGGATTCAAGGTTAAATGACAAGCACTGAGTCAGTGGTTTAGAATAAACCCTAACAAATCCCTGAGTTTGAATTATGTATGGCTAGAACCATATTAGAGTTGTGTTGGGAAATTCATGGAAGATTTGTGGAGGAATAATAAGAATCTTCGAAAGAGGATTTGAATAGAAAAGAGATGTCAAGAGACATGAATGATTTAGATGTGTGTTTGAAGCATAGAATTGATCTATGGATGAAATGGCATGAAAATGGGAGAAAATCCCATTCTTACACTTCGTGAATTTGTATTGGTACAACTTGAGCTTGTATCGGTACAATTTTCGGTTCCTGGTCATTTTTATTAGTTGCACCCAGACAACTTGAGTTTGTACCGGTACAACCTGTTTCCGGTTTTCAGCTTTTGACCAGTTTTTGTATTTTGGCCATAACTTCTTATTTCTCTATCCCATTTGAGTGATTCAAGTGTCGCTTAAAATATACTTCAAGGAGAACAAACCATATTTAATAAGTATCTAAATTATGACCTAGATAGCCCAAAAATTCACTCAAAGTGGGACCACAAAGTGCTTCAAATTCCGGTTCCAGCCTTGAACATAGAAAAGTCCGGATGTTTCCGGACGTAACCCAGTTCCGGCGGTCTTCGACTGGGTGATTCCAGTTGAAGAACCCTTAGCACCTTAAATTTAAAGGAGTACAAAGATCCAGTGTCAACATCGAGACAAGGCACTGGAAAATAAATATTTCAAACTGTCCCGAGTGTAAAATCTGGTGAACCGACTAGCTGCATGAAAATGCCATAACTTGAGCTCGACGATCCGATTGGAATGATTCCAATTTCTCAGCAAAGATGATTCAGAGGAACAAGAATATATGAAAGATATATGGGATCATGACTACCTAGGACCAAAGAATGAATGAGGATCGTCCCGATTATGCTCCCAAGATTCCGATTAGTACCCCCATTCCCGACAGCGGCTACTGGCACTCAAGTCCCGATTAGTGCTACGACACTCCCTGCTCAGCATTTCCTACATCCCTTACAGGCTATGGCACCCCAAGATCAGATCGCACCTTCCTGCACTTATTGTACCGCGTCCTACTCATTTCTTATAATCAGTCTAGGTAGTCGACATACATATGATAAGACACCCGAATAAAAGAATAAGAGGAAGATCCTAACGCATCCTGACCGTCCCGTAGTACCTACTAGTACCCCCAGATCCGATAAGTTCGTAGTACCCACGGGTACTCCCGTAGATCCGACAAGTCCCGTCTCTCGAATAAGCTCCCAGAGTACTTACGGGTACCCCCGCTTTCTCGATTAAGCTCGCAGTACCTACGCGTACTCCCAGACCGGTAAATGTTCAGAGTACCTACGTGCTCCTCGTATTTAATTGCCTCGTTTCGTTTCCTCTAATTTAGTTCTATAAGACGGCGGGTAAATTTCGTCGATTAACTCCTCGACTGATAGTTCCGTAGTACCTAAGGGTACTCCCGTATTTGAATAAGTCCTCAGAGGTACCTACGTACTTATCCTAATAAGTCCCGATTCGATAAGTTCCGTAGTACCCACGTACCCGTGATATGAGTAAAGTTCTGCCTTGTATCTCGACAAGTCCTCGTAGTACCTATGGCAATTCTGTTCAGATAAGCATGTGAAGACCTACGTGCCCAAAGATCTCGAATAAGTTCTCGTCTTCCATTAACTCCTCAGATTCGAATAAGTTTTGTCCCAGATCTCGAATAAGTTCCAGCCCCCAGATTCGACAAGTTCAGAGTACCTATGGGTACTCTATTTCACCACGCCCAGAAGTACTCAGTGGGTACCCCGCATCCGACACCCCTGCGGGTACCCCACAGTACTCCCAGAACCGATTAAGTTCGTGGTACCTACGTACTCCCGAATTTGATAAGCTTTGTATTACCCACCTGCACTGTGATCGCAAACAAGTATAAGTCCGTAGTACTCTTAAGGGTACTTCGTATCCGTAAATAAGCATATGTATCCGGTTTCCCGATCCAGACCGCTCTCCGACTAATGTCCATACCTGATAGGTATCTACATACGTCTGATCTGACCCTGTATGTGATAGGATTATGATGAGTTCCGACTTATTGTACTTACGGGTACCTTCGCACAAGGATGAGATCCATAAGAGAAGTATATGCTCCATAAGACCAAGATAAGTTCAGAATACCAAGATAGTTCCGTAAGATCGCATAAGTTCAGAAGATCGTATAGTTCAAGACCAAGACAAGTTTCGTAAGACAAGCATATATACTCGTAGTCATGTATAAGATCCAAATGCATGTATAGGTCGAATACATGTATAAACCAAATACATGTATATGTTCAGAATACAGGATAAGATCCGAACACTGCACATACGTCGTAGCACAAGTAAGATACATCATACCAAGATAAGTTTTGTAGTACTTACAAGTACTTCCGTATAAGAATGTTCCTATAATACGCACACGCTCCGCACTGTGGATACCTACGTACCTCCAAACTAGTGTAAGTTCCAGATAAGAATAAGTTCTCAGAATTCTACTGAGTCCCGAATAAACATAAGTCAAGTTAAGCCCAAGTTCCGTGAATTCCTCACGGAGTCCCGAATGTTCATAAGTCCGTTATATGTTCCAGAATCCTCCTACGGAGTCCCAAATAAGCATAAGTCAGTTAAGTATAAGTTCGAATAAGAGGTTCCTCAGAATTCCTACTGAGTCCCGAATAAACATAAGTCCAAGTAAGTATAAGTTCGTAACTCCTACTGAGTCCCGAATAAACATAAGGTCGTTATAAGCATAAGTTCTGCATAAGAATAAGATCCACTCCTACGGAGATCCAAATAAGCCGCAAGCCCTATAAGAAGAAGTACTCAGATAAGTCACACATAAATGCAAGAAATTTATATTATCTCGTTATCGCTTTTATGCATTAAAATGTATATGCACAAGACACATGTTTCCCACTGCCGCAAAGTTCTACATGGGTTTTAATCCTGTAGGTACGTGAGGAAGACATCTCAAGACTTCCGTATACAAATGGCCAACACACCAGAAGGGTTCACTACATGTATGTTCCGTGCTCCGATTTGTAATGTAAAAAGGGTAGTTTGAATTTGTAAACGGGACTCGCTATATGCATATAATATTTTGATTCAAGTATAGGATGGGCCATACCTACTGTGCATCGGTTCAAGCCTAAAAAAAAAAACTATGTAAAGAGTCCAAAGATTTGGTCTCAAGGTCCCGAAACTAAAAGTACATATCCAAAGATTTGATCAATGAAAGGCGGGAAATGATCCTTCCTAATGTAGTATTCAATTTTTTCTAAATAATACACACCCCATCCCGTCACGCTCTTATAGGAATCATTCATTCTTTTCATTTCTGATCACATGAATCCACCTTCTTTGGGAACCACATGCATTGGGCTTACCTAAAGAACTATCCGATATAGCATATATAAAACCCGCATTTAACCATTTTAACTTTGTTTCTCGATAACTTTTCTTCATCACTCTGCCGAGCCTCCTTTGATAATTGGCCAGAAGTTTTTATCATTATCCTCCAGCAATATTTTGTACATGCAAATGGAGGGGCTGATACCCTTCGCATCCTCAACACTGCCAATTGCTTCCTTTAGCTTAATTACTAAAGAACTTCTCGTTCTTCCGCTTTAGTCACGCAGCCGATATGACATCGGGTTTTCTTTTTCTCGTTCTAAAACTCATATTTTAAATGACCGGGCAATTTTTTCAATGTTAGCCCTTTCCGCACTGCTTCTTGCTCATGAGTTAGCTATTTCTGGCTGCTTACTTTATCTTGACTGTTTTCATTTATACCGAGATCAGCTTTGTTGGGACACTCAAGGCAACACTTCACAATCAAGCACTCTCAAGATACCGAAAATTCATCTCATTCATGGATACAGTGTCAAGGATACACCTAATTCAATTCATCATCGGAAGGCTATTATTTCCCTACCAGCCCATACAACCGTTTGCCTTTACATCGATGTTCCGCATCTCTATTAATATTAATATGCAACGCTTCATTTCCAACTCAGGTATGTCACTTTCTCGACGTCTATCATATAGCCTCCACGTGCCAAGAAAGGTCTTTCTAAAGAACAAAGGAACTTTCGTGTCTTCTCCATCTCGTGAGATGATAACAAAATCAACGAAGATGAATTTCCCAACCTTGACAAGTACATCTTCAAGAATGCCTTCTGGTTGTGCCATTGATCTATTAGCCATCTGCAATGTAATTGTTGTTGGAGTAAGTTCCCCCAAATTAAGTCTCTACACAACTGATAGAGGCATCAAATTTATACTAGCGCTTTAATCACATGTTCACCATATTTTCCCTATGGAGCAGTAAATGGGTGAAACCGCTGTGTCTTTCATTCGCCGGGAGCTAGATAATGACACCGCACGTAGAAAGGTAATAAGTTAACTATACCCTCCTCAGCTATCTTTCTTTTCTTGCTCAGTATCTCCTTCATACATTTTGCATAAAGAGGCATTTGACCGATCACCTTTGAAAATGGGATATTTATTTCTATTTTCTTGAAAATGTCCAAGAATTTAGAAAACTGTTCTTCTGTTCTTGACTTCTGAAGTCTCTGTGGAAATGGTACTGAAGGTATATAGGCTGGTACTCCTTCCTTCTTTTTCCTCGGTCATTACCTTTCCTACCGGTTCAACTGGTCACTCTTCCCTCCTCTTTCGCCCCTCTTTCGCCCCGCCCCTTCTTTCTTTCGCTGCTTTGTTGTCGCTTCAATCCTTCCACTAACTGCTCCTCAGATTCTCGTCTTTCCGAGTGTCACTAGTGAATGTACCCTTGCTCGATTCAAGCATATTCATGGCCACATTCTACTTGTAGCCTAAATTTTCGTTGAGGCACTAGCATTCTTCTAAAACATTTCAGCATCGTGACTTGAAAGCTTCCAAGTCGAGTAGTTTCGCTCAAGAATTTAATGAGCCTCTTGTCGTCTCCCCATGAACTCGCAAAGTGATTTGTTCTTCAAATGGTCGAGGTCCTCCTCCGACCTCGATATTCATTTTGCTTTCACCTCTCTGGCCGCCGGGCCGGAACCTCGTGGTCAGCCGACATCCTGTCGAGGATTCCGCCCATGCCTGGGCCTTGTAATTCCCTCCACCATATGAGAAATTCTATGGTTCTCACACATTGATCAGAAGGTGTGGGCAAAAGTTGTGATTCGCTTGAAATGATAACTTCAGCTCGCTCAATGCATTTAACCCCCTCACACCATGTTAATCTTCTCTGCTGGCACATCAAAGACTTCTTCCTCATGTTCTCTTTCCACCGCTCCTATTTCATGAGCAGCGGTGCATCTTTTCTCTCTTTGCTCATTCATCCTATGCATTATGGCATCCAACTCGCTCTCCATGGTCACATTCGCTTAGCTCCATGACCCATTTTCCTCTCACATTTCTCTGAAAACCTCGTATGGAGCTTTCATATTGCATTTTTCCGTGTCTTCTATCGTATCTCTTGCCTCTTCAAAGACTTTTACGCTTGAATGCTCCACAAAGATGAACATCGATAATGTGCCCTTAGATGTATCATTTAGAGCATGATACACTATGTCCATCTCGGGCCTTCACCCATTCCATGCACTGTGCATCTCTTCAAGAACCTTCGAATCTTTCCCATGCTACATATAGCCTCATCTTCCCCTTGTTGGAATACTATTATCTCTTCTTCTCTCTCCTCGGGCGAGAGACGGGGATAGAATCACCTGGGCAGGCTTCTACCAACTCTCTCCCAAATATCAACCGAACCATACGGTAATGATTCATACCACGGGTCGCTATATCTCAAAGAAAATGGGAAGAGATGCAACTTTATCACCTCCGTCTCACACCGCTCAGCTTCACCGTATTCTATCTCGAGAAATCTTCCTGTGTGCTCATTCCAGCCTGCAGATTTGACCAAGAATCATGCTGGCTTAACCATCGGAATCAAGGATGGCTTTAGTTCGAAATTATTTCAGATCCACAGTAGGTCAGTTCATCAAGTAGACTTCCTGAATAATAGCCCCTAGAAATCCTCCATCAGACGTTAATGGGAGGCCTTCTTGCCGCCGTCCTCATCTTTTCCTCACAGCCTAGTCATGTCCCTCATCCGCCATAGATGCTGCTTTTCTGCTTCTTTGCCTTTCTTAAGCTCCTCTTATGTTCTCTCCACTTAGTGTCTCATTGGAACTGTGCCTAATCCAGCCTCTATGATAAAGGTTCTCTCAAAATCAAGTAAAACACTTAGATTAATAGGATTAGTCAAACTAAACAACATTTTAAACCTCGGCTTGTTAAAGATTAGTATCGAGAGAGCCACCGCTTGGTAAAAGCTATTTTTGTTTCTTTTTCTTAAAATGTCCAAATTAGTATTTCCTTCACGGTATCATCGATCTATTTAATTATTTCAATCCCCGGCAACGGCGCCATAAAAACTTGTTTGCCTTTTTCTATATAGACTAAAACCCCTCAAATTAACATAGCTACAAGAGCCTTACAATTTTCTTGTGTCCATGTCACTTTGGATAAGTTGCTTGATAAAATTATTTTCTCTTGATATTCATGATTGATTCGTGCCACAGTAGGCTGAGCTAAAATCAACAAAATTTATATACACCTAGCCTCATTTCACGCGTGAGTCAAGCTACCGCAAAGATAGTGGCTCAGGGTCTAACACTGACGGGTTTTCATCCTAAAAATGATTCCGCATAAGTGCACGGTTGCAAGGCTTTCTATTTGGACTTTCGATTTGCTTTTCAAAAAACAAAGCAGTAATAGGTTGAAAACTAAGAAATTGTAAAACTGAAATGAAGTGTGAAAAGTTAACTTTGAAGATTTAGGTCAATGACTTGCAAGTTGGGCAAACAAGGTCTCTGTTTTATCTCTATGACATGCAACCCATAGTCCAAGGCATAACCTGATCTATGTTTAACTAGCAAACTCCTTACCCCTCGAAATCAACTCCTATTTCGAAATAACACAGAGCATGCATCTATGGCCCCTTATCGCTTGGAAACCCTAACATTTAAATATCATTTCGTAGGCTCAGAAGACCATCTAAAGAACCACAAATAAGATCTAGCATTAAGTATGCAACATCCTAAAGCATGGAGAGTATTGGCCAAAATCAATAAGATTCAATGTTATTCAACCCTAATTTGAGAAGATAAAATACAAACACAGTACCTATATTTTTAATACAAGAGGACAACCCGTGATATGCTCCCACCAATTAAGCTTAGCTTCCTTCCTCTTCAAAGAAAGGAGGTCTTAGCTAAGCATCTCGAGTCATTACTCAAGAGGGGTGTTTGGCAGCCAAGAAAGTAAGAGAAAGAGGAGAGAGAAGAGAGAAAAGCAAAACCCTAACTAAAAATACGAGACTTTATTTACAAAAATGAAAACTTACAAATTCTTCTCTCCCCCCTCCTTCTTGCTTCCCAAAATTCTCTATATTTATTACAAAAAGATAGGGGTTTATATAGGCCACCTCAATACATGAAAATACTCAAAACCTACAAATTTGGCTAAGTTAAAGGACAAGAGAGTAATACACCAAATTTGAAGTCAGTTAGCATTAAATACAAAAGCATGACGAGTAAGTAAAGGAATTTCGCTTAGGGTCAAGAATTCGCTAGGTAGCGAATCGTTCTCGTGCATAGCGAAACAGAAATTAAGTATGTCTGCCTGCTTAGCAAATAAATTTCGCTAGCTTAGCGAAATTTTCGTGAGTAGCTTAAAATACAAAATTTCGCTTAGGAACAAAGGCTCAATAACTATTTGGTCTAGCGAAATTGGCAATTTCGCTATATTGCGAATTTTTCGCTAAGGTTAGTAAATTTTCAAGAATTCAGCTAAAATTTTCGCAGAATCTCTAGCGAAAATCTCCGTGCTTTGTTGATCTCCACGCATTTCATCTCTCGTCTTCAATCAAGATCAATTTTTCTTCACTTTGCTCTCTAGCTTTTCATTGATCTCGGGCTGGTTGATGGCTTCCACACTTGAGTTCAAACTTCCATGATTCGGCCATACATCTCGATATCAACTCCCAAAGTGCGCAAAAACCTGCAAAACAGCCAAAAATAACCTCTAAACGGCATAAGTGATACTAAGAAGACTTGAACACTTCAATTGGCATTAATGACATGATTAGTGCACAAAAACACTCAAAACCTATCTAATTATAGGTTCAGCAAATCAGACTTTTTTGGCACTAATCACACTCCCCCCAACCGAAACGCTAGTCCCTTAGCAATGCAAAACAAAAGGAGATGTGCATGAGATTTGCAAAAGTTTATGATTCAAAAGGTTTATGTGACATATAAACATTACCTTTAAACTAAAAATGACATCAAAGTTGTAAATCGATATGAAAGAACCAAATCCATACAAGAACAATTCTAGGCCAATCTTGATCCATGATTTAACTTGAATTTCCACCTAAGTCTAATGGTTCTTTTTGTAAACAGATTACGCCAATGGATTGCAAAATTTGTCCTCCCCCAACTCCAGCACTCACATGGCCTTAAGCCGCTTAACAACCTAGATAGAGAAGACGCACTTCTCTTTATTCAACTACATCAGAGGATGCAATGCTTGGCACCCGACTTCACCAAAGTCCGCGGTAACGGGATTCACCGATGACTCCCAACCAATTAAGGTTTAGGGCATCAAGCCAAAAGGATCAATGACCACTAACTCTAAAGGCTTCACCCCGGACTCCGAATGACTTCGAAAATCAAGCACCTACAAATCGTCAGACTCTACCTATCCACCCATGTAACGAATACTAAAATCCTATGACTCCCAACCGCTAAGGTTTAGTGGCATCTGCTTCAAAGGTTTTCGCCATATACCCTCGGACCGCGTTTCCTGTTTCAAGGCAAAATCACTTACTTTATATTTCTTTTTCTTTCTTTTCCTTTTCTTTTTTCTTTTTGCTTTTTATTTTCTTTTTTCGGGAAGACAACATTGGTCTTCAAGTATGGGTAACACAAACTTATCCTAGGCTGCCAACATGCTTAAGGCCTACTATGCAAAGCTAAAGGGAAGTAAAACAAATTCACGTACCTATTGAAATAATCTGGAGTGCGGTGTAAATTAGCATAAGTGAGAAATTTCCCCCGTTGAGCATGCTGGAACTCGTAAGTGACCAAAATCGCTTCAAGCATGGAATTTGTTCTAACATATAGGTGATTAAAACAATGATTCAATTTTCCAACATGAAGCAATTCAATTGTCCAATTGTAGCAATTCAATTGTTCAATTGAAAAGAAAAACATAGACACATGGTAAAGGCACAAAACATGATATGTACAAAAAGCTATATTTATATATATAAACTGAATAGCTTTTGATATAGCCAAAATGGCTAGTACATGCATATCAAAAGCTAACATACAAAGTCACCGCCACTGCTAATCAAAATAAGTAGGTGGGCAACTGATAAAGCTGATAGCTATACAAAAATGTAAAGAAACCCAACCACCCCACCGCTTCGTGGTGGTGGTGGTGGCAGTTCGGTTGCTGGGCCACGTGGCAGCCGCAACATCCAAAGAAGCACTACTGCATGGTCCTCTCTCCGATCAGAATACGAGAAGACCTGAGATGCGCCATAATCCAGGCCGATGGAATGGCACCGCCACCTCCTCCGATCCCGGGTCGCCCGCGGTAGACATGCTAATGAGCAGATGATCCATCACACCCGCCCATTCCTCTCGAGCCGTAACATCAGATCTCGGCGAATCTGGCCATGGTCATCAGACGGTTTCCGTGTATCACCGGCAATGCTGATAGTCTCAGAGAGGATGAAGGTGATATCTCAGGGAACCGACTCGTTGTATCCTGCTCAGGCGCATATCATCCGTATGGTGGTCCCTCGCCTCCCGACCCACTCCTCCCGGTCCCGCGTGGTCGCAGTCGAAAGATTACCTGCATAGTCATCACCCGCTCCACCGACATGACCAGGGCATCGAACCTCATCTCAATCCCGGGCTCCTAGAATCCCATATGCTCGAGAACACGGCGCAGGAGTCTCTGCATAAGTAGTGGAATGCTCTTCTCGTCGTACCAGTCCTTCCGATGGACCTTCTCAAATCGCACAGAGGCCATCACCGCCTCGTGGGATCAACCTGAAACCCCCGCGATCCTGTAGAGCGCCCAAGATGGCTCTCCGCACGCAATGTCGCGTAAATGCTCACCCCAACGCATGGTCGTTGAACAAAGACTGAGGCGAGTCGCTTCCTCGTAACACCGGGTCCAGCCAGCAGATTTCCACAGTGAGCCTGAATCCATCTCCTCGCGATGATACGCAAGGGCCCACCAGAACCTCCGTGATTGCCGGCAGAGACGCAGCCAAGAGTCGCCAACATCACGCTTCCAGCACCGCACATCATCAATACCGGAATCGGGCTCACGCCGACTAGCCGATCCTCTGTGACGCCATCGAGTCCGTAGAACTCCGCAGCACTCACTCGTGGGTAGTAACACGCTCGGGGTCATGAAAGGCAAGAGCGACAATCCTCACCAATCTCATGACCCTAGTGATTCAGGATCACCGTCATGTGGACGCCGTGAGTACGACTCTCGATGGAACTAGCTCTGCGATGGAGTCGCACATTCCCTAATTTGTGGTTCCCTACAAACAATGGCCTCCGATCTCGAGGTGCGACACTGAGAGATTGTTTCGTCCCAGACAGGATCAGACTAGCCGCGGCCGAGAGGATGATGACCGCCTAGGCCCCACGTGGGCCCATTGAGGCCCGGGCCTCCGAACTCTCCTTCGAGGTATGTGATGGGGGCACGTCCCATCCAGAAAACCGATAGGCTGCCATCCTGAGGTTCCTCATGACCTGGGATCAGCGATGGTGATCGAGCCTGATCTGAGTCGCCTTCCTGTATCGACCCACTCCGCGCCGATCGCGGACCCACCCCGAGTACGAACCATATCGTAATCGGAATAAAATATCGAAAAGGGTCAATTAACAAAATGCAATGATGCACCGCGAACTAAATCGAGGCTCCAAGACGATCGAGCACTTCCGAAATAGTGCAATGAACTGTGGCTTCAACAAATACCAAATCGACTCTCGAATCGGGCAACAAAGGCTCCAGAAAGACCCAAATGCTGAAAGGTAAGGTAAATAGCCGAACTGGCTGTGGCACATGATGTACTGCGTGAGGCTCACCTGGTGCTCACAGAGGGCTCAGTCAGTAATGAACAGCTCGTATACGGAGGCTCACTGTGGCTCGCGAGGCCGAGACCGAGGTACGTGCAAGGGCCAAGGTGCACAGTGGCTACAAAGCAGGCAGCGAACCGGCGTCTGTGGCGCGGCGAAAGCAACAAGATACAAAGAGAGGCAATGTAGGCAAGGACTGTGTGGTTTCTAGACACCGAACTGCTTAGTGCGAAGAGTGGCTATGGTCACGGCTAACTACAAGTAGCGCGATGGCCTCGAATCCGCCAGGATCGGTGACTCCAGTAGCTTCGCTGGTGGAGGAGAATGTGAAGTGACCAAATAACAACCCCCTCCCCTTCTCCTTCTTATAGGCAACGAGGAAGCCGAAGAGTTTTCGTCTTTATTATTTCGCTGTTCCGACTCGTCAGCTCGGCATCACCTTTTGCAATTAAAAAATTATAACTTAAATATTAGTACTATGTGAAATAAAAATTATTATAATAAAATTTTACTATATGAAACCAAAATTAAAAAATTTAACACAAAGTACTATAGTATATAAAACAAAATTATTAAAAGGGAAAAATCGGCTTAATTTAGAAAATTTTCAAAAATAATCGAAATTATCAAAATTAACTAAATTAAGACAAAATAAAATTGTCAATCGCAACTGCTCAAAACACCTGACTGGGCCTAATTTCAACATTACCTGCTGAGGGTCAAGGAGAATGATCTCCCACCCCGCAGTGAAATGGGTGACTCCATGGTGTCGATGTCCAATTGTCATGGTCTTCATCGATGGCTTTGAATCGGAGCAACTGGGCCCAAGTAGCGATGTCGATGGCAAGACCAATATCTCTTCATCTCTCGCTGATTACTCCTTGTGAATTCTAGACACTGTGCTTCGCATAATAACATTTGAAACAACTTCATTAGTTATTGGATTTTCCTGTTCTAGCAACTCATGTTTGTTCAAATGAAAGATGTTTAACTCCAAAGTCATGTTACCAAAGGTTACTTCTTGCATGACTCCATTCCTAATTGATAATTGCATCGGGCCGTGGGCGTAAATGGTCTTCCTAAGATGATCAAGTACATGATCGTTCACTTGCAATCGTCGTTGTCGGGCTAATTACAAAATCCACTCCGGGTAAGAGAATTTGTCTATTTTCACTAAGACATCCTCAACTATCCTCAGTGGATTTTCACCGATCTATCGCCAATGAGAGGTGTGATGCTGGTAGGTTTAAGTTCACCTAAACCTAACCGCCAGATACCGAATACTAGCATGAGGTTCACACTCGGCCCTAAATCAAGCAATATTTCTCTATGCACCTCTACTCACATCGGGATCAAATCGTGGGAGATCCCGGATCCTCAGATTCGACAGTATTTGCTTTAGATTAAGGCAATCGATCATTTCAAAGGAGAAATGCTTCTCTCAATGCCTAATCCTTCTTACTGGGGCAAAGATCTTTCAAAGGGCCTTCTTGCATAAGCAGCATTGTTTGATTATGTCCAATAAAGGTATGTTAACCTTCACTTGCCTTAAGACCTCTAAGATGCCTCGCTTGTCGAGATGCCTCTCTCTTACCTCTAAGTGCTTCGCAGGGAAATTCGAGGTTGTACGCTGCATTTCATTGAATCCTCCTTTAAGAGAATATGCCTGACCGCAATTTTTCCTGACGGATTCTTCAATGCGCTTTATCGGCCGATCAACCTCTTCCACTTTCGTAATTATAGCCTTAACTTCATCCATTCCCTTCAATCATTGATGATCCTACCTTTACGGATTCCTCGGGATTTGGAAGTGTCATGGATGGAAACCTTTCGTAATTCTGCAAGAACTTGTTGATCTCGTGATTGAACACGAGGTTGTCAATTTTCCGTCGAGATCGCTTCTCAAGCCCATCTATTCTCTTATTCTGCAATTTACAAAGATCAACTTTTCTGTGCGCCTGCACATTGATTCTTTGCTCAACAAAGTTGCCCACCACCTTACTCAAATTCAATATAGCTTGTTCCATCGAGAAGAGGATGATGGTTTGCTAGACCGTGAGGGGTACGAAATCGAGGCTCGTCTCTGGGGTACATAAGCAGGGGGCTGGGTCTCCATGCAAGGTTAGTGATTCTCCAATTGGAATTGTAAGTATTACAGGCTGAGTAATGGGATTGTCGGGTTTAAATCTGCCCTACGTTGTTTGCACATTCTGACATCAAATCCTTTCACTGCAGAAAATATAGGACATGGTTCTACCGGTGTATAGGATTGAAATTGGTGCAAGAATTGGACTGTAGGATTTTCAAAAAGATCCATGCAAACTCTCCTCGAGCCGTTTGGCTCTAAGCTCCTCTACCTTCCTAGCTGTGGTTGGAAATCCTAGCTCTCTACTTATTTTCCCGGCAAGGCATATCCCACCCCTTTGGTTGACTGGTGGTTTTACCCTATCCCATTCTCTGTGCTTAGCCTAACTCAACTCCTAGGAAGTTTCAACACGTAATTTAAAAAATCCATGGCTTCATCCGGATGCTTACTCAGAAAGTCTCCTCCACACATGGTTTCCAAAAGCTGCCTCATGGCAGGAGACATACCACCATAGAAGTGGTTCACCAACATCCAAGTGTCAAACCCATGATGTGACAGCACCATGTTTCATAAATCTTTTCCTAACACCGTAAAACTTCACCATCATGAGCCGCAAAGGTATAAATTTGTCTTTCAAATTATTAGTCTTATGAGCACCAAGAATCCTTTCAAGAATTCAAACAGCACCAAATTTCAATTTGAATGGTTCTAGGCCTCAATGAGTTTAGCCAAATCTCGCCTTGTCCTTAGGGTCAATGTGGAAATGTGTTTTCACTTCAAGAAACTATGTCCATCATACTCTTCTTAAAGGTAGTGCAAGACTTCCCTAAATCCCTAATATGAGTGTATGGATTTTCATTTTCCATACCATGATATGTGGGGAGTAGGGGTACCACTGCTACATCTTCAGCAAGAGGAATGATACAGGATGGGGCACTAACTCTAGGAGGGTGGATGTGATCCCTTATGGTTCTATAAGCATTTGGATTCATGGGGGTTCCTGGTTGACTTTGTTGTTCCTCAGGTATGGGATCCATGGTATCGTTGTGTACACTCAACTTCACCGACCGGGTCGCCAGAAAATCGATTCTACGCAAATTAATTCGATGTGTCTCTATCCCACTGTTGCATAAACACCTACAAAATTGTAGAGACAACAAAGAACTAATGAAAAGCTCAAAAAAGGCAGATTAGCTAAATAAAATTCAAAACTAATCAATGAAATCAAACAAAGGTAATATCATAAGGCTGAACTCAAGTAGCTTCTCGTGAATCTAAGTGACAAAAGAGGTAAAGAATAATTAAATTGTGATGTTGATCACAAGTACACTTATAATGTAACATAGTTTAAAATCCTCACGCCATTTGATTCGTACAAGAGGTTGAGCTTAAATCAAATGTAAATTTATATACACCCTGTTTCATTATTAATGAGTCGTTACTGCAAGATAATGGTCTAGGGTCGAACACGGGATGGGTTTTCATCCTAAAATGATTTGCATATGCAGCCAAGGTAAGGCTTTCTATTTGACTCTTTGGATTTATTTAAAAAACAGTGGGAAGTAGGTTGAGTAATCCAGAAATTGTAAAATCAAATAAGTGTGAAAAGTTAACTTGAAGATTTAGGTCACCACTTGTGTTAAGTAAATAAGGTCCTCGGTTTATCTCTAAGGTTATGACATGCAACCTATAGTCCAAGGTATAACCGGATCTATGTTTAACTAGCAAACCTCACCTTGAAATCTAACTCCCTATTTGAGCCAACATGTGTAGTATGCATCTGGGCGGCCCCTTTAATGCTTGAAACCCTAACATTTTAATATCATTTTGAGGCTCAGAAAGACTATCTAAAGAACCACAAGGCATCTAGCATTGGCATGCACCGATCCTAAAGCATGAGAGTATTGGCTAACCAATAACATTTCAATGCCATCTAACCTTTAATTTGAGAAGATGGGGGCCATAAACACGCATCTATGGCTTTTAATACAAGAGGACAACCCGCATATGCCCCACTCACCAAGCTAGCTTCCTTCCTTCAAAGAAAGGAGGCTTAGCCAAGCATCTCTTTGAGTTGTCATCCCTGAGGGGTGTTTGAAAAAGTTCAAGAAAGCAAGGAGAAATGTAGAAGAAAGAGAAAAGCAAAACCCTAACTAAAAATACGAGACTTATTTATAAAATGAAACTACAAATTCTTTCTCCCCACCTCGTCTTCCCAAAAATTCTCTATATTTATTACAAAAAGCAGAGGAGTTTATATAGGCCACCCTAATACATGAAAATACCAAAAACCTAGCACTCACTGCTAAAGGACAAGAGTAATACACCAAATTTGAAGTCGGTTAGTATTAAATACAAAAGGATTGATTGTAGCAAAGGAATTTCGCTAGGCAGCGAAATCACTGCATACGAAAAACAGAAATTTCGTTTATAGTTCGGTAATTGCTAGCTAGCTAAATTTCGCTAGTTTAGCGAAATTTCGTGAGTAGCTGTAAATAAAAATTTCACTAGGAACAAGGCTCAGCTTAAACTGGCCTGTCTAGCTTAAAATTATAATTTCGCTAAGGTCGCGAAATTTTCGCAATTCAAGGGAATAAAATTTCGCAACTCTAGCTAAAATTCCGTGCTTGTTGATCTCCACTCCGCATTTCATCCCATCTTCAACTCGCATCAATTTTTCTATCGTTTCAGCTTGATTCTTGGCTGCTGATGAGCCGACACTTGAGTCAAAACTTGATTCTCACATGCCATCTCGAAGTATTGAACTCCCAAAGTGCTGAAAACTTGCAAACAGCCAAAAATAATTTAAACGCATAAGTAGATATTTCATGAAGACTTGAACACTTCAATTGGTGACACGATTACGATTAGTGCACAAAAGCACTCAAAACCTATCTAATATAGGGTTCAAATTTACTTTTCGGGGCACGACCAATGATTTAAAATGTGGTCAAGTCTATGATATCATAAGTGCAATGTTCATACAAGTAGTAAACTAATGTAAGTCCCTGTATCATCTTCATTGTAGATTGATAGCGACTATTACAATTAACTACCCTAACTAATAAAATTCCATACTATTAATTTAAAACTCATGGTGAAGGTTTTATCTAAACAACACAAATTAAAATCCTGCACTATTGAATATGTTCAAATTAAGCTAAAAACAAAGCAAACTTAATAAAATAAATTGTCTATAAAAGAATGGATTGAATTCAGTTTCGTGGAGAAAACTTAAAACTATCAACAAAATACAATTGAATGTAATAATTCCAAAGACTAAAATCCATTACTCTGTTCTATGTATGGATCTGATTTTTTTCCAAGATTTCCCAATTATTGGAATTAGATTTCTCCATATTCACTGATTAGATATCCTTGCTCTCTCGAAGACAAGATCAAACCAAATAATTTATATTCCATTTTCTACAAGATATGAGTATTTTCTTCAATACTTCACACCTATTTCCTGCTGACAAAGCAGTAACTCTGTTTACCTTCTCAGATTTTCTAAAAGTTTTTACTACTGATCAGGTCTTAACCCGCATCTATGGGTTTATCCCTTTCCCTTGATTAGATCTAAGCTAACACGGGGATTGGAACTTACCTTTAGATTAAGGTGAACTCTCTGATTATTTATATTGTTAATACACCCCTCCAACTTCAATTATGAGCTGAATGTAGATTTATCAAATGAACTCTCTAGCCTAGTCAATGGTAGCTCGAACATATCGATAAGAATGCTTCAGCCTCGCCTTCTCAGAATTCGTCTCCGTGTCACGCAGAGACATCCTAGATATCGTATAAGATACATTCCCTCAACTGGTATTAGGTACTACTTATTAGAACTTATCCATTCAAAACAACACCGAATTAAGTAAAACCGAACCTAAATTAATTTCTCCTAATTATGTGAAAGACTGTGAACTAAATGTAAATTAAACTAAGAGCTGTGGTTCTAATTATCGCATTGCTAATTAAGAAATGGAGTAATCGATCACGCACAACCAATAATTGCAATAAACCGATAAAAAATGAATCTATAAATTTGTCTAGATTTCAATAAATTTGTGCAATAATGCTTAAAAAAATAATAGATCTAAAGATCCAAATTTACTGCCTCTCGCACACTCGCAGATTCAAATCTAGAAAATTAAACTAAAATAAAAATAAAAATCTACTCTAAAATATACACCGAAGTTCTTCTTTTCCCTTTGGTTGGTAGTGAAGAAGGAGAAACGATTTACTTCTAAAGCTACTACTTGCGTCAAGAAAGAATCCGGGCCTAATCCCCAAAATGCTCCGGTGGAAATCCAAATGAAAAGCCCAATAATCGCCCAAGGCTGCACCTCAAGTTGATGTCGCGATGGACTATCTTGATTGTCGTGGATCGCCGCGGCTTCTTTCTTTAAGTTGCAACCAATTTGTCTTACAACTGCTTTGATCAATGGTCGACATCGCTTGTGGTCGCCGACTTATCGGCTCCGCTTTTCCTTCCGCTACCATACCTCAAGCATGTCGCGACATCATTGTCTTCCTATTCTCCCAGCTTTTGAGTTGCGACATAAGTTTTAGGCTGCGTACGCAATGGCCGCTTGTATGATGACTTATCCGTGACTTTGATTCCGTGGCACCATGTCAGGGTCTTTGCTTTCATATTCACTTATAAATGCGACCTCATGGTGATGTCGCGACCTCTTTTACTTCCCATTTCAGTTCTTCTGTGCGTAACTTTGGCTTCACGTTGCAACTAGTTTCCTTCTTCCCAACTATTTTCCGTGTCATACCTCGCCATAATGCCGCGATATCAATTTCTTCTACTCGGATTTTTCAAATGCAACCTTAATGAGTGGTCGCGACATCATTTCGATCCTTGATTTGTGAAAGGCTAAAGTTCCGTCTTGCAAGTGCTTCTATTTGGCTGTGCCATGAATTCCTTTCAAACTCTATTTCTTGGTTAGCACTTTGAAATCTTCTTGTTTTATGTCGTAGACATCATAGTGATGTCGCATGAAATGGAACCTTGTATTTAAAAATTATGCAACCTCTTTCTTTGCAAAGACCTCTCTGTGGCTTCATAGACTCGATCCTTGTAGAATCGAGTGGTGTCTGGAGACTATTCATGTCTCTTTAGGCTATAACAAGTAATGTCATATAATTTCTCATCTGGATTGCTTCCTTTGCCCCACCACGCCTTTTGTCGTGCAACCTTCTCTTCGTCACGACTTCACTTATTCAAGTTTTCTATTTCTTCGTATCGAATCTGTTGATGCCGTGGACTTGGAATGTCCATAACCGAGCATCTCACATGTCTTCAAATTTCCGGGCTAGATGACACTTGATGCTTTAAGCTGATTTCTTATGATTTTGCCAGCTCATAAGCTTGGCCGTATTTTCCTACAAAATCAAATTTGAGTCAATTATCCACTTTTTTGCAAACAAATCAACATTTATCTCATAACAAACTCAGAAAAATGGATTAAAAATCTAATATTTTTGATCATCTACTGAAAACCTGTCTTCGATCTAGAATATAGTGGCCATCAATATAAAATTGGATTTTAAGGTCGCTAAAGAAGAGAGAGTGTTACCCACTAAATGAATTGAAAGAGTTATGAATGAAGCCTGCGTGAAAGTCATACCCACAAGATAAACAAATTGTGATTATCAACTGTTCTTGAGTGAAAGAATTGTGCGTATATCAAGCCCGTTGCTCAACCTGCATTCGTTCTTTCAGTGCAAACTAAATGGGAGCTGACCATACAATGTTAGTATCAAGCTATCGTTACTTTCAGCAAGGATTACTTAGAAACTGTACATCATGAGAATTAAAGTGAATGGCTCTGTAGACAAAAGCACGTCTTTGAGAAATCACTGGAAGAATGACTCTAAATAATGAGAAAATTTGAAGAGTCAGGTCACTTATAAATGAATAGTTTCAGCTTAAAGACAGCTGAGCGTTTTTTGTGGAAGGCACCATTATCATGAGTTTAAGTTTTTTCTGTTATATTTTTAATGTTTTATTTTTAAATTTTGACATTTATGTAATATTTCACATTTGATTGAAAGAGTAGGTAAATATTTTTTAGCCAGAGATAATGAAAGATTTGTAAAGGGAGATATTCATACAATCAAACTGTATCTGCAGAGCAGAAAAAGATATTTCTGATTTTTTTATTTAAATTTTGTCTTCGATATGGCATGATTGAAAGCTGTAAATTCTTACTGTTCTCGTCGCTAAAGTTTGAATGGATGTATAATGGATGATTTTTTGTTGAATATTTACATGAGCAAAGATGAATGGAAGTATGCTTGCCTTGGTTGGGTTTAATAATTGTCAGTGAATTTGAGCTGTTCAGAGACCTAAAATTTTATGGTCACAATATTAACTAAAGTGTTGCAATCAAGAATGCCGAATGAAAACAATAAAGTAAAAGAGTACCTGACATAAAGTCTTCGTCATGACACTATTCAGGTCACAATAAATTTTAAGTTGCGACACAGTTCAAAACTCAATAAAGTAGGTTTTTTAAAACAGTCTCATTTTAAGCCCCAAGACAGGCCAGATTCATTGCAAATCATTACTCGTAAGGCTCAAACATAATGTCGCGACTTCGCATCTCGCACTCACGACACACTGAAACTCAGCTGCTTGAATCCCCCACTTCTCACTCATTAAACCCAGCAATTCATTCTCAAATTCCTTCACTTTTACACCATTTTTTGAAATTCTGAAAACTAGAATCTGCAGAGTCACATTCTCTAGTCCTTTCACACGGCTTGCAGAAAGAAGACGTCGCAGTCTTCATAGAGCTGACGATGAAACATGCGCAGCAAAAACGAGGTGCAGGCAAACACTCAACCACCTCGGTGAACAAATAATATTGAAAGAAAACAAATTAAAGGAGAGGACAACTTTAGAAAGAAGGAATGTAAGAAGATAGTGACTTCATTTCTGAAGGAGTTTCAGAATTGCGGAATAGATGAGTGGGCTTCTGACATGAATTTGCTCAGAAAGAGTGTTTCCAAGCAGTCCACTCTCCTCATTTTGAAAGTAATAGAGAAAAGAGTGTGCTGTATTCTTTTTATAGTTATTTCGTATTTTCAGCTTTCCCTTTAGTACTATAGTAAATGCGATGAATGAAGCGATGACTGCTTATGTGAGAGGTGTCGCTTTTCTATGATGTAGAAGAATAAATGAAGTATTTAATGAGTATATTTAGCATGGTTTAAATATAAGAGCAAAGGAAATCACTTAGTGCAGCAGATCATAATGGAGATGATATGAATAGTGAGCAGAATTCTCTTACTCACATTAATAGAAGCTAACTTAAGAAGGTGTAGAGCTATTTATGTTTCGTGATAGTAAATGCTAAATGCTTTTCAAGCCGCCGTAAGAGAAGGAAAGTCACTGTTGCATGCCTTTTCAAAGGATACAAAATGAATATAGGCATTCTCACTGAAAGAATTCATCGTAGATATGTCACCTCATACAATAAAAGAGATCGACTCACCCTACCACTGTCATCGCACTCCTTGTCGGGCAGGTGCGAAGGAACTGGGAGTGCAACTCCTCGGTTTCTCTCTCCAACCCCCACAGTGACAAGGGGATCTAAAGGAAAGAAGCAGAAGGGAGGTGATGGCAGTAGATGCAGAATGTAGCAGAGACAACATGTGTAATGATAGAAGAGAAATAGAGTGTTGGCATGGGTCCTTCCTAAGCAGTACAGGCAAGAACCTCTCGTGCAAGCCTGTAACCTACCCTTATTTCGTAACAGAACAGTGCCTACTGAAGGTAGAGTCTAGAGCAGGAAGCTTGTGCACAAACACAGCTGTCAACAGAGCACAGTGAGAGTGGAGAGAGAGAATCTTAAATGGGAAAGGTAAAGAATATCAAAATAGCTATTCTATGGAAGTCGCGCTCAGAAGAAAGGTTATATATTGAGAAATCGAGAATGAGAGAAGAAGAATTAAGGTGAATTGAAGAAACATAGAAAAGATTTACGGGAAAGAATAAATAGCATGCAAAGATTTTTTATAATAATATGTTGAATATTTTAAAGAAGAAAAGAGAGGAAATGGAGAATAATATGCTAAGGCTGATGTTCGTTGTTTATAGAATGTTAAGAGTTTCGAGAGAGCTACGAAGAGAGTCAAATATGAAGGACAATGATTTAGTATGTAAGAAAATTTCTGGTGTTGAGTATGATTTTTGACACTGTAAATTTGCCAAAATTCAGAATGTGGCCTCTAGAAGGAAATCTACAATGGTGCAGGCACACGTTTATTCATGCAAGGTGGGTTTCAATGAAATATTCGAAAGGCAAAGAAATTCCTCCTATTGTATCTGGTATAGACAAACACCAATGAGATTTCTAAGTTTGAGCCTCCAAGATGGGCCGGTTTTGATGTAGATCCTCCCAACATAATACCTAAAAAGGCCTACAAAAGAAGAAAGGGAAACTGAAAGTTTTTCTTAACATGTTATCAATCCCTAAATTCCCAAAAATTTTAATAGAAATCCATTTTATGAATCCAAATTGTCTTATGTTTCATTGAATTTTCATTTTATAGTTACTATATTCGCTTGTTGGATTGTTGAATGAAAAAGTTGATTGTGAATAATTAGTTGTTTTTGAGTTCACAAATTGACATGACTTGAGAAATTTTGTGTCTGTGTCATTTTCTGTTTAGCAAGAAAAGAATAAGTGCCTTGTTTGTGCAAGGATCAAATAAACAATTCAGTTCTTTCTAAAGAACAAAAATGCAGGAAAAATAAGGGCGTAGATTAGTAAACTGGAAATTAGGAATGGTAGCCTACATTGTTTAAATTCAGTTTAGTTTGCAAAAATTGGAAAATTGGTTATTGTTGATGGAACAAAGCACTTGGTTGAAATAATATAATTAGACAGTGAATAAGTACAAGTCTTGAAGAAATAATACACTAGCTTGGGTCAACAAAACTCATGAAACTTTGAAGAGGAATTAGGAACATCTTCTGGGAAATTCAGGATTAAGAGTCCATAGTCTTAGAACTTGTTAGATTATTGATTGAGGCGAAATATTAGGTATTTTCAACTTCATTTACTTGCAAAGACCTCTCTTTGGTTTCATTTACTTGGATCCTGTAGGACTCTCGCAGTGGTATCGCAACCTCGCCTTGTTCTATTACGCTCTTGTCTGTAAAACACAAGATCCTTCTTTGATTATTCTTTAGTCTCGACCACATTCCTTTCATTATGACTTCACCTTCAAATCACGACTTCACTACATTCTTCAATTTCTTCCCTAAATTGATTTTCGTGATGGCCGTGACTTGGAAATTGACTGAAAACCCTAGCTTCCCGTCGCGAATTTGTAATTCCTCTTTAGTCATGACTTCATTTCGCTTGTATGTCGGTGTCTGCTTTGGCCGTGATTTTCTTCTTCTCACGTATTTTCTACAAAATTAAATTTGAGTAAAATATCTACATTTTTACAAGAATCAACCTCGATCTTATAATATGCCTAAAAATAGATTAAAATCAGATGAGTTTCGACTCATCAAATTCCCCCAAACTTAAAAAATTTTCTCATTCCCAAGCAAAGAAAAGAAAGAGTCAAGCCATTCTCAACAGCCAGTTTAAAATCTTTATGACATTTTTCTGATTCATACCACAATATTTCTTATTCCACCTTCTAACTGGAAGTAAGAGACACCAACATCATTTTAAATTTTAGTTTCGAATCAAGAATAAGAAATGGTACACTTATAGCACAAATATCTTGATGAAATAATGTATTTAAACAGTTTATTCAACAAGTCTTGTTCTGTGTTTGTGCAGGTCTTCAATCCTTTTCATCTTCATGTTAAATTTAGTTAATCTTCTGGGAGTTTCTTTGGACTGTTTGTCAAGGTCCCATAGGCTTGTTTTTCATATTGATCTCCACTAATGTAACTAAATTCAACCTTCAAGATCAATCAGGTCTTTCAGCTTATAATGTTGGGCTTTTGTAATTGGGTAGATAATGGGAAAATTTGCTGTAAATCACCCGCTTCCACCTTTCTTTTACTTGTCATTCACTTTCACCCTTTACTTTTCAGACTTATTGATTCTCCTCATTCTTGGCCTGATTCATCTTCTTGAATTATTTTTATGGAATTTTAATTTCCATATGCACCTTTTTTTTTTTTAGGCTAATTCCCTGGTTCTAGAACTCTTTTGCTTCTGTTTTTCTAAGGTTGGGAAGAGTGTAATGTTTTGTCTTCTTAGGCTTTCTATTACTCTTAGAGAACTTTGGGCTAGCAACTCCCATACCAGTTGGTATTAGGGTACTAGGTGTTAAAACACCTCGACAAGCTTAATTGTTCAAGGGAAATAGGCCACAAGACAAAACTTATTCCCTTTTTTCATTAATTTATACTTCTTTACTTATTCACCTCATACCTTGTAACATTTGGAAATATTTTTCCCCTAAACTTGTTTCTTTCTTTATAGTAGACTTTTTCTGTACTGGAAACTGGATAATTTAGGCTCTTTTCTATAGGATTATTACAAAGAAGGGAATTTCGATTTTCGCTGTCGTTTATTACAAATGGAAAGAATGGCTCAAATCAAGGAACCAGGAGGATATGCTTTAGCATATTGAGGGTAGGCTTGAAAAGCTCAAACTACCAAGTGATGGCCTCTATCACTTCTCGTTGGATCAAGTTTACCTAATATTTTCATCAATCAATAATCTAACAAGTTCTAGGACTATGGACTCTTAATCCCGAGTTTCCTGCATAGTTCCTAATTCCTCTCTTCAAAGTTTCATGAGCTTTGGTTGACCAAGTGTAATATTTTCCTTCAAGACTTATACTTATTCACTGTCTAATTATATTATTTCAACCAAGTTCTTTGTTCTATCAGCAATAACCAATTTTCCAATTTTTGCAAACTAAACTGAATTTAAACAATGCAGGCTACCATTCCTAATTTCCAGTTTACTAATCTACGCCCTTATTTTTCCTACATTTTTGTTCTTTAGAAATAATTGAATTGTTTATTTGATCCTTGCACGGACAAGGCACTTATTCTTTTCATGCTAAATAGAAAATGACACAGACACAAAATTTCTCAAGTCATGTCAATTTGTGAACTCAAAAACAACTAATTATTCACAATCAACTTTTTCATTCAAATAATCCAATGTACGTAAGATAGTAACTATAAAATGAAAATTCAATGAAACACAAGACAATTTGGATTCATAAAATGGATTTCTATTAAAAATTTTGGGAATATAGGGATTGATAACATGTTAAGAAAACTTTTAGCGCCTCTTCTTCTCGAAATTAGGTATTATATCGGGAGGATCTACATCAAACTGGCCATGCCGCCCAAACTTAGAAATCTCATTTCGATGTTTGTCTCTGACTCGTAGGAGGAATTTCGTTTTGTAGATATTTCATTGTTGGATTTGCATTGCATGAATAAGCGTGTCTTGCCTCGCTCCCACCCGATTAACTGCCTTCCACCTCGAGATACATTCTCAGTTAGCTACAAGTTCTTACTGATCAAGTCCTCGTCTAACCTGTGTTTTTCTTCTATACTGCCATTGTTCTCCAACCTGATTCTTTCTTTCATTAATCTCTCGAACTCCTTGAACAGTTCTTTGTATAAATGCTTGAACCCATGAATCTTCCTTAGCATATTATTCTCCATTTCTGTCTCTTTCTTCTTCAGTATATTCAACAAATCAGCATCCCTTCTAAATTGATTATTATAAAATGCTTGCATGCATGTTTTTATTCTTTCCATCATCTTTTCTTCTTGTTTCTTCAATTCCTCCTTGTGTTCTTCTTCTCTCATTCTCCAGTTTTCCTCCCATATATGCTCCTTTCTTCTGGCTGCAGCTTCCATAAATTCTTCTTGACTGTTGTCGCCTTCCCATTTAAGTTCTCTCTCTCCATCTCCTTTTCTATTGCTCGAGTATTTCCATGAATTCATTTCCTTCCCCGTCCCAGATCCTTTCTTGCTTGAGTAGGTACTTGTTCCGTATTTCCTTGAAACGGCGATAGTTTGGGCCATTTTCGAGAGGTTCTTCTTTCTTAAGCCCTAAGTGACGCTGTCCTGCACTTCCTATTTCTTATATATCATTTTCTGTATTTGTCTCCTGCTCTGTTTTTACATCTACTACCATCACCTCCTTCTTCCTCTTTCCTTTAGGTCCCCTTGTCACTCCTGTCAGGGTTAGAGGGGAAACCCGAGGACACTTTTCTTCTTCCTCCCACTTCCTTCACCCTCGCCCAGACAAATTCCTGTAATAAGCAGGTAGGAGGGATCAATCCTCTTTTATTACTATGGTGGTATCCTCTGATGGATTCTTCAATTAGAATGCCTATATTCATTTTGTATCCTTTCAAAAAGGCATACAACAGGATGGCTTCCTCCTCTCTGACTGAGCAAAGGTGTTTAGTAGGCACTATCACATAACATATGAAGTAAAACCATACATTTGCTTCTTCAGTTAGAGCTCCTCTTTTGATGGCATGGTGGGGGTTCTTCTTTGTCACTTCCCATTTCCCTTCTCCTCCAGTTAACAGATTCACTATCTTTTCATAATTCGTTTCAACAACTTCTTATTTCACCATGCTTAAAATCTCTAAATTTAAACACTTCATTTATTCTTCTATCACCGAAGGGCACCCAAACACCTCTCACATAAACAAAGTCATCCTTCATTCCAATCATATTTGCATAGAATTCTCTAGCGAGAGCCGAAAATCCTAGCGCCTTGTGCTCGCAAAAGAATCCCCAACCTCTTTTCTCTATTACTTCCAAAAATGGGGAAATTAGTTTTCCAAAACCTCTTTCACAAACAAATTCCTTGTCAAACATCACCTTGTTCCACAATTCTTGGGTTTCCTTTGAAATGAAGTATTATTCTTCTTCTGTTGCTTCTTTCTCGGGTTGCTCCTCCTTCTCTGGCTGGTTTTCTTTTTCAATATTTCTTTCTTCCTCAGATTGAGTTTCGGTCTGTACCTCCTCTACTGCCTCGACACTTTCACGCATGATTTCATCGATCAATCTATTAAGATTTGCGACGTCTTCTTGATCTGCCGCCATTAGTGAAGAGTTGCGAGGGTATTGTTGAGCTCTCTGGTTCTAGGGTTTCAAGATTTCAAAAAAGATGGATGTAAAAGTGGAAAGGTTTGGAATGAATTGTAGTTTAATGGAAATTGAAGTGGAACAGACGCTGGGTTCAATGTCATGATTGCGAGATGGAGTCGCGACATTAAATGTTGAGCCTTCTGAATTAATGATTTGCAATGAATCCTATTTTTAATGCTGGAACGCCCAAAATTGACTGTTTTAAAAACCTACTTTATTGAGTTTTGGACTATTCTGGTCGCAACTTAAAGATTTTTGTTGCGACCTTGGATTGAGGTCACGACAGGAAACTTTTATGTCACGGTTTGCTCTTTTACTTTATTGTTTTCATTTCCAGCATTCTTGGTTGCAACCTTTGGATTAATGTTGCAACCAGAAAATTTTTTTGTCTCCCTGTAAAATCAAATTCACAGCAATTTAAATTTATTTAAATCCAACCAAGGCAAACACAACTCAATTCATCTTTATCATGTAAATATGCAACAAAAAATCATCCATTATGCATCACATTCAAAATTTAAGAACAAGAACAAAGTAAAATTCCCCCAAACTTTCAATCATGCCATATCAGAGACAAAATTTAAATAAAAATCAAGAATAGTATACGCCCTTTGTCTTTGCATTTGAAGTTTGATCAGATGCTCCTTTTTTTTGCAAATCTTCATTTACAGTCCCGCAAACTAACAAAAATATTTACCTACTCTTCAATCAAATGTGAATATTACAGAAAGCTATTAAAATTTGAAATACAAACATTAAAAATATAACAAGAAAAACTTAAAACAAACTTATGTGGATTGCCTTCCACAAAGCTGCACAATTTTTAGTCTTTAGTTGATCGTCACGCTATCGCTCGTTTCTTCAAATTTTCTCATTTAAAAACTACACAAATATTTTTCCAATTGCTTTCCTAAGGTAGTGCTTTAACCCTGACCATTTACTTTGAATTCTCATGATTGCCGGTTCTAAGTGTCACCGCCTAATTGTGTGCGCTTCCATACTACTCGTATATGGTCCACTCCATTCGATTTCACTTCCTCGAAAGAGTCTTAGTCCTGAGCTGAATAACAAGACCTGATCTCCCGCTGAATTCTTCCAAAAATTCTGATCAAGGCCATTTTGTTTTATCTTGTAGATTCGCACTTACAGGCTTTGTATTCTCAACTTTGAATTCATTTAGCCAAAGTAGCCTATCTTCTTTAGCAAAACTTTAAATCAAAATTTAGCTTCTGATGGCCCACATAGTTTATATATTCTAGCTCAAGAGTGTAGGTGGCAAGGTTTTCCAAAAGACAAGCCTGTATGGTGACATTCAATGAGTTTTGGTGCTGCCCTATATGCCCGCAGTATTATCAAGCTTCAAAGACCAACTTTATGTTTGAACTTACAGTTTTTAAAGAATTTCTTTATCTCCCTATTAAAAAATTTTTACAATTTTTGCCCGGCTTGTTTGAGGGTGATAATCCAAGTTTTCCTCATAAATAGTTGATACCATCTGCCCATGAGTTTATCAAACACTTTATTTGCAAAGGGCTTCCTTCATCACCGATTATAGTTCGGTGTCCTAAATCACTGAATATTTCTTTTCAGAAAACCCACAACCGGTATTAGCATCATTCTGGGACAAGCCGTCTCAACCCATTTTGATACATAGTCCATGTTTAGAGTATGTATATGTTTCCAAACAAGCCGAAAAGGCCCCATGAAATCCATTCCATACATCAAAACACAGCACCACTAGGATTCTTGTAGGGGCATTTCATGCCTTTTGCTTATGTTCCCCATTCGCATCGACCACATAACTTCACCATTCAAAGCAAATTCTTAAAATAGTAGGCCAAGAAATCCCGATTGAGAATTTTGTGTGGGTTGTTTTATCTCCCTGCAAATGTCCTCCATATGGTGATGCATGACATTCTGTAAAATCTTGCTTGCTCACCTTCTAGCACACATCTCCCATAACTCAAATCAGCCCTCTTTTCAACAAAGAGTGGGTCATCCCAGATGTAGTATTTGTCATTGTACCCTTAGCTTTTTTCTCCTCACGTAGCCGAATTCGTGGCATAATCTACAAGCTAACAGTTCATACACAAAGATACGAAGGTGATTGAGTGATAGCTAGAACAATGCTCATATGGAAAATTTCGCTATTTCTCTCTTCTCAGACAAGAGGTTTCTAATCTTGGCAAGTGATCGCCTATCACATTGTCGTACAACCTTTCTTTGTCTTTTTATTTCTAAATCAAATTCCTCAGAATAACAATACCCACCGACGCCTTGGCTGTTTTCTTGCCATCGTATAATTTAATCGCCGCATGATCATGTGTATAATAACATGGGACTTAACATGTACGCCTAAATTTTTCACATGCAAATACTAATCTAAAGATCTCCTTTTCAAAATAGCAGAGTAATTTTCCCAGCTTCATTGAAGGTCGGCCGGTATAGTATATGCCTTGAACACTTTTTCATCTTTCGTCCCAATACAAAGCCTCCTATTGTGAATAATCACTGCATCGTACATGATTTCAAATTCCTCTGCTCCAATCGGTTTTACAGGATTGAGCTTCAATTAGTCCGGATTTGGATTTTTTTAAAAAAATTATGGCATGATTCATCAAAATAGAACTTAGTATCTTTTTCCAAAGAATCAGATAGTGGTCTAGCAATTTTTGAGAACTCTCCGATAAATCTTCTCAGAAATCCAAAGATGTCCTAAGAAACTTCTAATTCCTTCTCGACCTGTAGCTATGGAATCAAATTTTATAATCAAACTTTTGCTCGGTCTACCTTCACTGGTCACAAGAAACTCATGCCCCAAGACAATTCCTTCAGAACTATAATATGGCCTTTTCCCAATTCATAGCTAGATTCTTGTCTGTGACCTTAAGCATCGTCTCTAAGTTATGCAATGTTCAAACTGGATCCATACATCAAAATCCATGAAGATCTCCATAACTTCTTCTCGTTAAATCGTAAAATATAGACATCATGCATCTTGGAAAGTACCAGGAGCATTACACAAACCAAATGGCATTCTCCTAAAAGCAAAAGTACCGAATGGGCATGTAAAAGTGGTTTTCTCCTGATCCTCAGGTGCAATAGCAATTTGGTTATATCCAGAGTATCCATCAAGAAAACAATAGTGAGGGTGTCCTACCAATCTATCCAGCATCTGATCAATGAAAGGCCGGGGAAAATGATCCTTTCTTGTTACTGTATTCAGTTTTTTGTAGTCAATACACACCCTCCATCCTCGTCATAGCTCTAGAGGAATCAATTCATTCTTTCATTTCTGGATCACAAAGTTGAATCCACCTTTCTTTGGAACCACACGACTGGCTCACCCAAGAACTATCCGATATAGCATATATAAAACCTCAGATTAACCATTTAACCTTTTTTCTCGATAACTTTCTTTCTATCACTGGTTCTAACTCCTTTGATGCTCAATTGAAGTTTTGTATTCTCATTCAAGAATATTTGTGGTATGCAAACGGAGGGACTGAGCAATTTTAGATCTCTAACTACCAAGAAATTGCTTCCTTGTATTTTCCACAATTTCCAAGAACTGCTTCTTCACTTTCACCACGTACTGATATGATGACTGGTTTCTTTTCTGTCTTAAAACTCATATTTCAAATGACTGGGCAATTTTCTTTCAATGTTAACCCTTCAGATTTCGGGCTTGCTCAAGAGACTTGCTATTTCGGGTCGCATACTTCATCTGATCAAGCTTTCATTTATTGATTCAAGCACAAAGAGGGGTGATCCGAATCAACAAAATTTATATCCTGTTTCCTACCGCCGTAGTCAAGCTACCGCAGATAGTGGTTCCAGTCTAACACGGGGATGGGTTTTCAGATAAATGATTCGAGTGAAGTAAAACGGTGAATTAAATTTGGATTTTGGGATTTTGTGAAAATAGTGGGTGTAATGGTTGGCAAACTGAATTAAATAAAATAAAAATGTAGAAGAAGTCTCCTTAAAGTATTAGGATAAGTCAAATACTTAGGATTCTAGGCAAATCGATGGTCCTTGTCATTTCTCACGTCGGGAGGATGACATATAGTCATCTCTCGAACCTGATCTCATTTAGCTATAAACCCAACCCAAAAATATTTATCCTTTCTTCAAAATGCCATCTACTGCCATCAAAGTATCACCGATTGAAGAAAGTCTCTCCTGACTTCTTCAATGGGTCATAGAGGTAACTAATGAATATCGCGGATCTAATATTAAGCATCCACCGAACCCTAAAAGCTTACCAAATAATGCCATTCAAAGAGATTCACGAGGTAAACCCAGTTGGAAAGGAAACACAAAGGGATCGGCAAGTGGATACCGCTGAAGAACAGTGGAACCTCCAAAGAGCCCTAGATCCCCGCACCCAAAGCACTTCTACTTCAAAGAGGGAGGGTTTTAGCCAACCATCCTCCAAGTTAATATCCTTAGAGGTGTTCGCCGTCTTAAAGTGCCAAGAAAATGAAAGAAAAAGGAGCAGTGAAGAGCAGAAACAGCTCCCAAAATTTATTACAGTGAAGTGATTGATTGTCATTTGTTACAGACTGAGGCTTATATATGCTCAAAAGAAGGGAAATTACAAAACAATATGAAACAACAAAATAGCAAAGGAGGTAGAAAGGGAGAAAAACCAAAACGAAGTCGTTTAAACACAAAAACAGGAACAGCAAATTTCGCTATGCACAGTGAATTTCGCTAGCATAGAGAAAATTTTGCTAGTTAATGAATGCTAAGCTGGGCTAAAATCACAAAAGAGAGATATTTAAAATGGAAAATTTCGCTTAGGAATTAAGTAATTTTCAGCTTAGCCGAAAATTTCGCCAGGTGGGACATGAAATTTTTCGCGCATGAATGCACCGTGCTCGCCGGATCCCCGCCCACTGCTCCATCGCCACTGCTCCTCGATCCCGCATCCCGCATCCTCTTTTTTCTTATTTCTTCTATTTTCTCGCTATTCTTTCCTCCCGGTCTTTGATATAAGGTGCTGAGTTTGAATCGCTAAATTCTTCATGTTTTAACATTCCACCAACAATGTTGTTATAATTAGTTTAAAATCCCGCAAAATTTATACAAATGTGATCATTAAAATAGAGGCTGCTATACGTGTAATTGTTAATTAGAATGATTAGTATACAAAGCACCAAAACCTATATTAAATAGTTCTGGGCCAGCACTTTTCGTACTAATCACACCCCTGAACTCACATTGCTAGTCCATTAGCAATGAAAGAAAGAAAGAAAGAGAGAACATACAAACAATAACAAAATAACGCTCACAAAATGGTATTTCAAAAGGCTGTGGATGAGCAATGCCTAACCCTAAGTAAGAATCATCAAAGTCGTGTCCAATGACTATCACAGAGAATGAATGCCATACAAATTGAGTATTAAAAGAGCCTCCTTCGTGGACCAACCGTAAACTTCCACCAAAATCTAAGTGTTTTGTTTGATAAGCTCTCAACAATAAATCACAACCTCACTTCCCCCAACCTAGCTACTACTACTTACCCTAGAAGTATGCTAACTAAATTCTAAATGTGAGCAAGACCCACTCTTATTCCACAACTCTTTTTGTGTTGGTAGGTGTACAGCCGAGGAACCCATCTCACCAAAGTCTATGTAACTGGGATCTACTGATGACTCCCAACCAATTAAGGCTTAGGGCACCAAGTCAGCGTAGGATCTTCGACCAATTAACTCTTCATAGGTTTCACCCCTGACTTCGAATAATTTCGAGACCAAAGACTCACAACTTGCTCAACTCCACCCATCCACCCGTGTAGCGAGCACTAAGTCGCGGCTCCCAAACTGGGCTTGGCTTAGGCACCTGCTTTGAAGGCTTTCCCTCTATATACCTCCGACCGTGTTTCTGGGTTTCAAGGCAAAGCATTGTAATATTTATTCTTTTTCTTTATTTTCTTTTTCTTTCTTTTTCTTTTCTTTTTTATTTTTTTCAAGACGTATCGCCCTTCTTTCCATGGGTCCTAACCTATTAAAGGTCACAATGAAACTGTAGGTTATACAAGTAAAGGAGGTTGCGCAGCTTTTTCAAACTTCTATTAATAAAACCTAATGTGCTCGGTGTGGTTAGCTAAAGGAAGAAAAAAGCACAACAAAAAGAATTCAACTAATCATTAACTCAACTAGCATGGAACCAATCATCAATAGAATTGAATAAAGTTTAAATTTTCCAACTTGCAGCTCATAACCACAAAATTTTCAAGTTGCAAAGCTGGTTCAAATTTTGAAAAGTAAGTCACAGTATAACATCTTATAGAAAGGAACCAAATGTCACTAAACATCACAAATGGGCTTCAGATAAAAATAATAACAAAAACATAATGAGGTAAGCTAATTTCTTCGCTTAACTCTCCTCTCAACCTAAACATCTCTGTCCGAAATGGGGCTCTGATTGAAAATTAGGAGAAGGAAGCAAGTTACCTTGATGATGTGATCATTGCTGGATAGGAGACTTCGCAAGCTTTTCATCGACACCTTATTCACTCCGTTTGAGCTTCAAATAAAACAAGAGAAGAAAGAGAGAAAAAAAGGACCAATATATTACTTTAAAATTACACTTCTATAACAATCTCAAAATGTTCTTTGGCCATATTTGGATTCTACACTCTATAAGCTTCCAATCCGTACCAAGAACGCCTAAAACGGAGCTCTGTTTAAAAAAGTTTATGAATTAAACAAAATTTAGATGCGAAAAGCTACCATACAAAAATTTTCGCTACTTGGGCTGAAATTTTCACTAAGATAGCGAATTTTCGCTAAGATAGCGAAATTTCTACTTAAATGGAAAACACTGTAAATTTACCAAATTTTATTTTATTTTTATTTATTTATTTATTTTTTTGAAATAAATAAAATAAATAATAATAAAAATAATAATAATAATTTTTTTATATATAAAAATGATTTTAAGACAAATTATATATATATATATATATATATATATATATATATATATATATATATATATATATAATAATACTTTTTTTTAATTTTTTTCTAGAAATAAAATAATATATATATAAAAGTTTTTTTCAAATATATAAAATATAAATAAAAATATATAAAATAAAATAAAATGAACATCATATTATTTAAGGCATGGAAGCAACGCTATTTTCGTTAGCGTGACTTCACTAGCTAATAAATTTCTGTTAGAGAAAATTTGATGTATAGAGAAATTTTCGCATTTCACATCATAAATTTTCGCTTATAATATAAAAAATTCATCTTCATTTCGCTGCAATTTCTTCCAATTTCTTCAATCAGCTTCAAAATTTGCACAAAAACTGCAAAAATTAATGCAAGAAAAAATTAAGAAAAATTATGTAAGAGTAAAAATTGGATCTAAAATAAGAATTAACTAAAAATTAGAGAAAATCTATAAAGAAAATTAAAGAAATCAAAATAAAATACGAGATAAAATAAAATAAAACAAGAAAATCTAAAACAAAATGGGGAGGACTGTTCCCCAAAACCACTTGTGCCTATGAAGGCCGTCGAACCACAGCCTGGGGAATGCCGGTTCGTGTCTAAATCCGAACCTGCACCCAACCATCCACTATATAGTGCCATGCGGTAGTGTTCTTCATCTTCTTTGAGGTAGTGGTAAAATTATGTACAATGGCCACGTTAATCTCTTGGAAGCGCACGGCACTTTGGCTGGGGTGGCCTTAAAGCGCCTGTGATCAGTTGTGCTGCAAAAGTGTGGTATATACTGGCCGAGAGAGTGCTTCCAAAAGTAATGTTTATAATATTTCAAGAACTTTAGGGGTTTTCTATTTTTCCTTTCCACTACCCTCCTCACAAAGATTGGGGAGGTTTTTTTTCCTATGGGACGCACAACAACACCCAATGTCCGAGTGGTTCAAAATTTTCATCAGGCCTGTGGGCTATTGCAGACACGCCTCCACCCATATTTCTGACTTTTGACACCTTCCTTTAGATTTTCTTCCTCTGATGAACAAGTCATTGGTGAGCTTGAGATGGATTCCCGTGAGGATGTCCACACTTTTATAATTTTTCTCGAACCCATCCATTTTCATTCCAGCAGCTCTCACTGTATATTCCTCACTGGCTCACCGCCCTTTTCTCCTATGAAATTATCCACTATTTTATTCAAGTCTGTGATGGCTTGTCCAACAGTGGATAGCTGTGGTTGTCGCTTCAGAAATTAGGGTATAATAAAGAGGTCCAGAGTATATCATGGAGGCTTCTGCCCATGAGAATTTATGATTCCAACTATGGCTGGGCACTACCATATGGGTAACTCATCCATTGGTCTCGTAGTCCTCATGGACCTATATCCACTGGGGTTCCTCCTCAAAGGTCGATTTTGCCACAGACTGTTTATGTAATCCTCATGAACATATATGAACTAAGGTTACCCCCGCTACATGTCGACCGTGATCAGTCCCTCTTCCATTGGGTTCAAATTCAACCTGATTTACAATCTCTAACCCAATCGGAACTGATCCTCTACAAGCTAAAGACAGGATAAAATACCAAATACAATAACTTCAGAATATCGCTTTTTTTTTTTTTTATATGAAAATAAAATAAAAATGACAATGAATGAAAAGAATTCAACAAACTTGTGATGAGGATCACAAGTGTTTCACAGCTTGTCAAATGCACTTAGGCACCATCCCCGATTAACCGCGCCATTTGATTCGTACATGTAGGGTGATCCGAATCAAACAAACTCATATCCTTGTTCTTCCACCGCCAGAATGCCATCAAAGAAAGTGGTCTAGGTTCGAAACACTGGGATGGGCTTTTCTGTGTTAAGCTGATTTGAGTGAAGTCAAAATGGTGAATTAAATTTGATTTTGGGATTTGTGAAAAACAGGTGTAATGGTTGGCAAACCGAAATTTAAATAAAATAAAAATGTAGAAGAAGTCTCCTAAAGCATTAGGATGCCGATTCTAGGCAAACCCTAAGGCTATTTCTCATATTGGGAGGATACCATATATAGTCATCTCTCGAACCGGATCTTCATTTAGCTATAAACCAACCAAATATTTATCCTTTTAAAATGGTATCTATCACAATGTTATCACCGACAAGGATAAAGTCTCCTGACCCTTTCAATGGTCATGAGGGTAACCACGAATATCAGCGTAGACCAACATTACATCCACCTAACCTCAAAGCTACCAATAATAGCCATTCAAGCAGAGATTCATGAGGTAAAACCTAAAGTAGAAAGAAACACAAGATCATATGGGATACCTTATAGTTGAATCAGGAACCCCAGTTGTTCTAGATCCCAATCTGAGCCTCTACTCAAAGATAAGGGCTTTACCAACCATCCCAAACTGTCATCCCAGATATGTCTGTCGTTTCGTGAAGTGCACAGAGTGAGGTAGAAGGAGTGGTGAGTACAAACACCTTCCAAATCATTAATGAAGCACGACTGTCATTTACATGAATTGAGGTTTATATGCTCAAAAGAAGGAAATTATAAAAATAAATGAAACACCAAAATGCAGTGAGTGGTAGAAAGGAGAAACCAAAACGAAGTCAAAGAAACACAAACAAAGGAGGCAGAATTTCACATGCAATGTGCTGAATTTCAAGAAGAGTAGCTAAAATTTTCATATACAATTTCACGGTTTGAATAAATTAAGATAAAGCAAAATGGTGCACTTCATTAGAACAAGAATTCACTAGCTTAATGAATAGAGAAGTAAAATTTCACAGATTGAGCAACGCCAGGCGCCAGCAGAAATGCACTGTGGTCTCCCCACTGGATCCCAAGTAATGTCCACTGGCATCAAGCTCCCACACATCCTGATCTCATCCTTTTTTCTTTATTTTTCTATTTTCTCATCCTTTATTCCCTCCCGGTCTGATCTATGGTGCTGGAGTTTGAATCAAATTTTGTAAGTGGATCACCAACAATGCTACATTATTAGCTCAAGAAAAATCTGCACTTAAGGTACAAATGTGGATCATTAAATAAGAGGGGCCATAAATGTAAACTGAATGACTAGAATGATTAGTATACTGAAACACTCAAAAAACCCATAATAAACAGGTCTAAAATAGCACTCTTTTGGCAATAATCTATTGTGTTTAGATCGCTGGTTATAAACAAATTTGATATGATTTGCAATCAAGGACTTCTGATATTTGCACCATCCAATTTCAATGATAAAGGTTTAATATAATAACCGAATCCAATTCAAATACTGAGAAGGCATGGTCTTTGCAATGTGAGACAACTTTTAAAATTCACTGTAGATAACTGCAAACCCACACATGCAACTGCTTGACTCTGTCCCTAATGTCACTTCAATCTTTCTCATGATTCATCAAAGTCATTCCAGGCCATGGTGAGTTATCTTCCAAAGAGCGAATCTGGGTATCTTCCATCTTCATGATAACAAACCACCAGGCAGATGAATTTCCAACCATATACATGAGACTCTTCAAGAATAATCTTCCGTTGTCATTGATCTAGCCAATGTATTTGTAATGGTAACTGCTCTATACAAGAGTCTCCTCAAACTGTTTCATAAATCAATAGAAAATCAAGTTTATACTAGCCTTAATCCTACAGTTTCTCACACTATATTTCCTATGGAGCAGGGAATGGTGAAACTACCAGTGTCCTTCACTTACTGAGCTTACTGGATAACCCACTACAGGTGTTGCCTAAATTCACTTCATCCCCTCCCTCAGCTATCTTCCTTTTCACCTCAAGATCTCCTTCATAAATTTTCAGATAACAGCATTTATTGATCACCCTCTCGCAATGGGATATTGATTTCTATTTTCTTGAAAAATGTCCAAGAATCTAGAAAACTAAGTATTCTCTTCTGCCTTCAGTCTCTGCAGGAAATGGCACCCAGTGTATGTTTCGCAATTCTTCCTTCTCCTCTGCTTTTGCCTATTACTCCTTTCGTTGTTCAATCAGGTGCTCTTCCTTCCTTTCTAGTCTCCTCTCGTTTCACCTCATTCTTCTTCTTCCTTTTTTGTTGTTGCTCACATCCTTCCCACTTTTTAACTGAATTGCCATGCGCCTTTTGACTTTTCGAAAGGCCACTGTGGAATGTACCCGCTCGATTCAAGTATATCTGGGCCAAATATCTCTACTTCAGGTTCTAAGTTTTTCAACGAGGCAATTTGCATTTTTTGAAACACTTGAGTATCGGGACTTGAAAGCTTCCAAGTCGAAGGCCACTCATGGAAGGGTAATAGTCTCTTGTTGTCCCCATGAAGTGCAAGATTTGTTCTTCAAATGGTCGAGTCCTCCTCTTGATCCCGATATTCATTTCTCCGCCTTCACCCTCGATGCTACCGCCGAAACCTTATGGTTGCCGAGCATCCTCGTTGATGATTCAGCCCATGCCTTGGGTCTTGTAATGCCCTCCACTGTTACATATGAGAAATTTATGGTTCTCACTGGACTGTAATGGTAAGGTGTTAGGATTTAGCTTGAAATGGTAAATTTACTCATTTACGTTGACTTAACCTCCTCAGCACCATAAGAATCTTCTTCTATTGGTACTTCAGCACTTCTTCTCATTTGTTCTCTTTCCACTGCACCTATTTCATGAGCAGTGTGCATTTTCCTTTCTTGTTTGTCCATCCTATGCATTACAAGATTCAACTTTGCTCTCCATGGTCATTATTTGTCACCCATGACCCATTTTCCCTCTCGTTATTACCCTTGAAAACTCATATCGAGCCAGATTGCATTTGGCCGTGTCCTCTATCGACTGAGCCTCTTCAAGACTTTTCTTTTGAATGCTCCACAAAAGATGATGCATCGAGAATGCCTTTGGGAGGTATCATTTAAGGCATGATACACTATATCCATGTGGGTTTTTAAACTCAATTCCATGCATAGGGCACCTCTTCAAAGAACCTCTTGAATCTCTCCTGTGCTATAGCCTCATCTTCCCCCTTGTTGGAACACTATCTCTCTTCTTCTCTCTCGAGCGAGACGTGGGAGAATCGCCAAGTATGCTTCTACCACTTCTTCCCATCAACCCAACCATACGGGTAATGATTCACCAAGTGGGCTGCTATATCTCTTAAGGAGAATAGGAAGAGATGCAAATTTATCACCTCCGTCTCACACCATTCGCCTTCATTGTATTTACATCCCGATAAATCTACCTGTGTGCTCGTTGGGTCTTCTGCAGGACTAAATAACCGATGTCAGACTATCATATTATACATTTAGTCAGTTATTTGCATCCACAAAGAGGGTCGTCCGACGCGTAATATTCTTCCGAATAATAGGCCTGTAAATCCCCCATTGTTTCTCAGAAGGGGAGGCCTTCGGGCCGTCCTCCGCTCCTCTGTCTGGCCATGCTCTATCCGCCATAGTCGTGTTTTCTCAAGCATTTTAATCTTTTCTAAGCTCGAGTGTTCTAATCTGTCCGCCGGCAACAAAAGTCGAATCCGCTTCTATGCATTAAAGGATTTCAAATCAAAACACACCGTATTAATAGGATTAAATAAACTAAACAAAAATATTTCAACATGTAGCTTGTTAAAATCGCGTTGGTGTAGCCACCGCTGCAAAGCTATTTTTGTTCCTTTCTTTTTATAAAATGTCCAAATTAGCATTTCCCTCTTTGTTAGAATATTGATCTATTTAATTTTCTAATCCTCAAAGAATCTGGCAATTTCATAAAACTTGTTCTGCCTTTTTTATATAAACAAAAATTCCCTCAAATTCACATAGCTGTAAGAGCCTTACACTTCTCTTGCATCCATGTCAATTTGGATTAATTTTCTTAATAAAATATTTCTTTCAGAAGGTTCATGACTTAAAAATAAGGGTATAGTATATGACACTACAAGTGCACAAAGTCATCTTCCTCATCTTGAAACCACCATTATCACTCAAAGTGCAAAAAGTAGTAAAATCTGAATGTAAGTCCGTGCATCATTCCCACAGATCGTACGATTAAAGACCACTACCCCAACTACTAAAATTTAAAAGTATTCGGAATCTTTAAAATTTACAATGAAGGTTTTATCTAGGTGTCACATCCTAGACTATTAAGCATTAGGTTGAACTAAAATAAAACTAAAGTAAATGAATGAAAATAAATTGTAACTAAAACTGTGAGAAACGAAAACTATCAGTGAATTACAATGAAACATTCAATTTCTATACTGAAATACATAGCTCTGTTTTATGTATGGATCTGAATTTGTCCAAGATTTCCTAATTTTTGGAATTGGATTTATCCATATTCACTGATTAGATACCCTTGCTTCTCTCGAAGACCAGTTCAAACCAGCTACCTGTATTCACAACTCTCTTGCAAGATCTGGGCATTTTTCTTTCTCAATACTTCACACCCATTTCTTGATGACAAAAGATATTGCATTTCCTTCTCGTAGATTTTTGCAAATTTCTACCACTTAAATCGATGGCTCAACCTCCGTATCTATGGCTCATTCCTTTCCTCGACAGACTTCAAATGAATACTAGGTTAGGAACTTACCTTTAGATTAAGGTGAACTTTCTGATCATTTATCTTGTTAACACCTTCACTCATTATGAGCGAATGGGGGATTTATCAAATGAACTCTCAAAGCTCTAGCCATCAATGGTAGTCTAACATACCATGAATGCCTTAAGCCTCGTGAATCTCCGTCTCGTGGTCACATAGAGGGAATCCCGAAACTGAGCAAGATACATTCCCTCAACTGCATTCGCACTACTATTGGGAACCATCATTTCAAAAGCAACATCAAATAAGTAACCAACCCAAATTAGTTCTCCATTTGGCGCAGAAAGACTCAATCGAATAATCAACTAAATAGAGTCAAGGCCCGATTACTACATTGCAAATTAAGAATGGTACCGATCATCACAACCATTGTAATTGCAATAAAATCGAGAAATGAATTTTAAATTTGTCTAAATTTCATAAATTTCAGCAAGAATATCAAGTAAAGAAAATAAGAGAATGAAACACTGCCTCTACTGCTTCTTGCTACGTCATGATTCAAATCCGTAGTAAGAAATTAAAGACTAAAGAATAAAAAAAAAGAATTCTCACTTAAACTATACACCTGAGTTCCTCCCTTCCCTTTTTCGGGGTAGCCGTTCGGGCTACTTACTATTCTAACACCGTTTATTTATATCATAAAAGATTTGAGCTCAATCCCTAAAAAACCTAAGTGAAATCCCAAAATAAGGCCCAGATCGTTGGCGTCAGCGACCGTTGATGTCGTGGATATAATTTCTCTGTTTTTCCAATTCAGCTTTCATGACTTTATATGCTTCGCATGACTTCCATTCTCGTGATATGCTTAGATCAATGGTCATACATCGCTTGTAGTCGACTTTATTTGCTCGCATTTCCCGCAGTTGATGTCGACCACGTGCTCATGCCACATCATTGTCTTTCTCTTCCGCGCCGAGTCGTGACCTCAGCTTTAGGCCGCACCGCTCGCTTCGTAGGACGCCTGCTGTGACTCTCTTCAATGCGATTGTGCTGGCCTTCTTCCACATAAGCCAAACTTACAACGCACCCTGCCAATGTCACACCCCTTTTGCCGCCTACTTCTTCTCCAGTCAGAACCTCGCCATCACGCAACCAATTACCAATTCTCCTCCTTTCCACCTTTTGATCTGGTGTCACACCAAGGTGATGTCATACTAATTTCTTCATCAAATTTTCCCAAGTCGCGACCTTAATGAGGTCGCGAGCATCATTTCGATCCTCGATTTGTAAATGGGTTGCAACTTCCGCCTGGTATGGCTTCGCTGGCTTCAAAGTTGCGAATTTTCAACCTCTATTTTTGGTTGCAACTTAAATCTTCCTGTTTTTATGTCGCGACATTAGAGTAGTGCCGCGACATGAAATGGAGCCTTTCATTTAAGAACTAGTTGCAACTTCATTTACTTGAAATAATTTCTTGCTCTACGACGGATCCTGTTTTAATTTCGTGAGGGGTATCGCGTCTCAATATATTCTGATTAGCGCCGAAGACGAGTGTGTCGCTGGCATGAAGATCCTTTGATTACTTAGTCTCAATTACATCTTGTCGCTACTTCAATCTTCAACCACTAATTCGCCATATAGCTTCTCAATTTCTTCCCCAATTGATTTTGTGATGTTTGACTTGAAATGACTGAAATCGATTCATGTCGCGACTCCAATTTTCAATATACTTCCATTTCGCTTAGAGGCCGGTCTTTTCTTGTTTTTGCTTGAATTTTCTTGTTTTTGCTGTATTTTCCTGTAAAATTAAATTTGAGTAAAATATCTACATTTATGCAAAAGAATCAACCTGTATCTTGTAATATGCTCATAAAAATAGATTAAAATCAATATTTTTAATCACAAATGGACACCTAATTGTTAAATGTACACATTACCGAATGATGATAAGGACGGATTCATCAAACTGAATCACATAAATGTGGAATTGAATAGCCAAAGGAAAATAACTAACATCAATGAAAGGAAAAGGATTTTGTATATGCTTAAATCATAAATTGAATTATGAAATGAATTGTTGCATTGAAAATGCATGTTGTGATATAATAAATTATTTGTAAAATGAAAGCATGAGAAAATGAATAGCATGAGTATATGTTGATATAATAGGCATGGCTTAATGTTAAATGCATGCCAAGTTAAATTGAATATTGGAATAGAACTGTATAGAACCTCTAAGCATAAAAATGCTTAGTGTGTAGTTTTTATCTATGTGCAGGTTTCGAGTAGACAGGAAGGAAGACAAGATCATGAAGCGCAGAGTCATAGAGCAAGTTGCGACGTATAAATATATACCCCGCCATATGCATATAATTTCCTTTTTGAACATGGGATATTTTGTGAACAAAATAGTTGAACTTTGAATTAATGTTTTGTTTGGTATATCGTTTGAAAAGGAATAGAACGCCTTCATTGTAATTGCATTTTGTGAAATGCAAATGTTTATAGGCCTTCCATTTGAAAATGCTTCCGTGCAATTGAAAACCTAAAATGATATAACATAAATAAATGTTTGATAAGATAAATGAAAACGTCGGAGTAAATCGAGCTCCGATTCGGATCTGCCATTCGGATCGAGCAGAGGATTCGGGTCGGGCCACTTTTGAAAAAGAAAACATAATAAAATGTGAATAAAAAGAATTAAACGAGCGTCCCCGGGGTTTCGGTCCAGATCCGCCAACCGAGTCTGGCGGGCTGAAATTCGCTTCTAGACTTCATTAGCCTTATTTGAGATCAAGTGGTCCCTTATATGAGTATCTGTTTTTTATAGGTTTGTTATTTTGTCCATTACTTTGGGACTGTGGTATTCATTTAAGTTCAGATGGTTGCATACTCTGTCAGGTTATAGCACAATGTTCATTTTTTCCCTTGTGGAAAACTTGCAATGCCTAACCACACCTTAGCGCATTTTGTTGAACCCCATAGTCGATAGGCGTTACTAGTTCAACTCTTTCTAGGGACTACCGAGTTGTAGGTTGGGGGTGTGTTGGATACTTAAAAGTGCAACATTTATATAAGGTTTTAATCCCCCCAGCTCATGTTTTACTCTCATTTTGTGTAAGAATAGGTGCTTTTGACCGTTTCTAGTGTTTTTATGTGTGTGCAGGTTTTTCGGGTCCCGTGCACATCTTTGTAGCGGTTTGGTTATGGAGAACAAACATAGATCATCGTTGTCGATCCCCGGCCGCTATCGAGAATTTTGGTGAATTACTTTACGATTGAAGAGGAGCGTTGCGGAGAGCGTGTGATTGCCACGCTGCGGTACCGGTGCCCACGGTGAGCAATGGTACCGGTACCCGAATATAGTGGTATTGGTACCCCAGTGTGGAGTACCGGTGCACTTTTGGTACGGTGCCACACTTCTGCGATGCCGTACCAATATCGCGATCTCTGCGGGACATGGCTGGTGCAATCTTGGTGCAAGGGCACGCTCGTCTTTCGACCACCACTTCGAGATCACTAATGAGGATTGTATTTAAGCCCACTTTAGGATAGAGTTGAGGAGAATCGGATTCTAGGGTTTGGTTTTAAACGGTTGGAGTGTTTTCTCATAATTTGCTAAGGGTTCATAGAGTAGAGTACTTAGTTTCCTTCTGATTATGAGCTTTTAATTACTTGTAATATTTCAGTTGGTTTCTATAACTTGGTATTCTCTAAGGGATTTTGTGTTTTTAATATCCCAACCTTACTGATTGTGTGTTATTTCTCAAATTAAACTCACGATTAGTGTTCTATTAATCATGAATCGCTCTTAGTTTTTAATGGGTTCCTAAACCTCCATGATAGGGTTCTAACGGTGGAAACTCACCTCCTTCAAGGTAACAACCCTCAATTCCTCTTTTGTGCTTCAATGGGATTGTACGAAGCTAAACACTAGCGAAAAATCTTATAAAACCTTAGTTTGGCATCTTCTTGACAACGTGTGAACGAGAGACTCTCAGTACACATTGTGCTTGATCGCAAATGCAGACTAAGAGTCCAAGCAAATCGTCTGAACAAGTGTTTGTTATCGCTCAATCGTTCTTTGTCTTATAAAAGCTTTTAATGTTATATCTTCCGTTGAAGACCATTCATTAATGACTCATAGATGAGATTATGAGTAAGAGGTGGGTATTACCTAGTCGGTGGTGAGCGAAAACCTAAGGATCTTATCATTCGCCCTTCTTGTTTTAAAATAGTTAAGTTAATTGGTTACTCAATCAATCAATCACAACCCCCCAAATTTTACTTTAGCACATTCATTGGATAAGCGATCCTAAGGGATCACCTGAGCCACTCCTGTGGAAATGACGTGGACTCCCATGATAGTATAAATGCTTGGCGACATTAGTTCCTATGCTTGGGAATAATTTCGGCTATCTGAAATAGACGAGCATTGAATTTTCGCAACTGTAGATGTGTTCATCTTTGCTTTTGCCTTTTTTACTTTTTTGTCACTTTTTATTGTCTTCCCGATTTGCCCCCATTGTAATAGTGTTTGTTCTGTTATTTCGGTAATTTGTAATGGGGGTTTGGCTATAAAAGCCCCCAGACGAGACATTGTAAGCAGCTTTAGTTTTAGTTTTAGTTTTAGTTTTTGGGAGACTTTTTCTGGATCATTAATAAAGTTTGACGGGAAGCTTAAAGCAGCTCCAGCTCTTTTTCATTTTCTCTCCTTTTCTCACTTTCTCACTAGCTAAACAACCTTTGAGGATGACAACTCAAAGGATGAGTGGCTAGAATATCTTTCTCCTTGAAGAGGAAGGTCACTGGGCAAAGGAGATGTGGTAAATTGAGGGTTCTCATGTTCTTAACGTAGGTATTCATTGTCATTTTTGTGTTTCCTTCTAACTCTAGGTTTAAATCCCTTCGATGCACCTTGAATGATTCGTATTTGATAATCTTTTAGGGTTCAGTGGATGCTTATTGCTAGATCCACTGAGATTCATTAGTTATCATCTATTAGTCATCAAGGAGACTTGTTTTCCACTATCTGAGAACACTGATGCTCAGTGAATACCATTTTTTCAAGGATAGTTATTAAGGGTTAGGTTTTATAGCTAAATAAAGATCTGGTCCGGGAGATGACTTTAGGTCATCCTCCCTAACGCGAGGAAAAGGGCCCAAGAACCCCTCATTTATCGTTAGAACCCAAACCTAGTAGCCTAATACTTCAAGGAGATTTCTTTTATAATTTTTTACTTCATTTTATTTATAGTTTTCAACCATTGAACCCAATGTTTTTACCAAATCCCAACATCCAAAACAAATTCACCATTTTGAACCTAGCTGTAAGTCATTTGTGTGAAGAAAACCCATCCCTGTGTTCGACCCTAGAGCCACTATACTGCAGTAGCCATGCTACAGCAGTAGGAGGAAATAGGTATAAATATTGTTGATTCCGAATACCCTACCGCAGTCAAATCAAATGGCGTCGTTACCAGGGATGGTGCCTAAGTGAAAATGACAGCATACTGAACACTTGTGATCCTCATCACAAGTTCTTGTGAATTTTATCTTAGCATTTTTTTTAGTATTATACTGTCAAGTTTTTTTTTTAGTTTCATTTCACTGTTAACTTGTTTTTAAAAAAAATTAAAAAATTCTTTAGGTAGGATTGTTTCTTTGTTGTCTGGTGTTGTCCTATCTTTCAGTCAGGGGTGTATGTTATAGTGGAATATGAATATGTTGTGCTGCATTGGTGAGAATCAACATTCCACAGATATATATTCTCGAATCGCTTCAAATTTAGATCAAATGGAGCCTCCACAGGAAGAACAACAAAGCCAGCAAGGAGTGGAGAGGAACCTCAATGACATAGCTCACGAGGATTACATGCACCCTCCATGGGGCGTAGTGCATTCCTTCGCATGGTGCCTCCAACTGATGCACCATATAGCAGTACTTATAACCCTAATTGGGGGAACCACCTAAATTTCTCATGTAAAACCAAGACCTCCATAAGATGAATTTCCCGGTGACATCCACAAAGATCTCAACCCTCGTACCACCACAACCACTATAGTTAACTCCTCAATCGAAAGGCACACGAAATCTGAGCAAATTGGTGGTACTTTATGTATGGTTAAAGCGGTCAACGCCAAACAAATCAAAGAATCGGATACTATGTGGAGAGCTCGACCATACCAGACGGGTTCCAGAGCGAAATTGGATCGCAATTTGACAAATCTGGCAGATTCCATTTCAAGGCCTACTAATCAAAGAAATGTTCACCAAGAGGAAGAGAATCTGTGAGGGGATGAGTGCCCGACAACTACTGGGGTGAACAGCTCAACCGCAGTGTGCCTTCGTGGAGGAATTGGATGTAGGAACCATACAGTTTCTAAGGAACTCCAGAAGCCCCAAAATTATGTGTCAGTTTCACGGCCATGGAGGAGAAAAGAAGAAATCCTTTCCTTGTTGACTGAGGAAGGCAGTGGAAAGGAAGTAGGGGAAGAGCCCCAAAAGCTTATCCTTAAACCATTTCCTACAAAATTGAATCCTAGTTCCACTGCCCAAACCACCAATAGCCCACGCACAAAGACCCTCTCCTAACCTCACATCATGCCTACACCTACAAAGACATTCAACACCAACACACGTTAAGGCCATCCCATCTCGTGATTACCTCAGGTACACTTGTGAAGTTGCGACCTTTGTTCAAACTTTCAAGCATTACATCATGATATTAAGTACGTCTATGCTGCATGGCATACGGATGATTCCATAACCGAAACCATCTCTTTGCTTAGATTTAAAGCACTTGCACCTCAATAATTACACCAAATTATCTGCCTAAAGCAGCCTCTCCAAAGGCTTGAAAATCGTTTAGGGGACCTGGCCCCCCACTTTTGTTTTGATTTTTTGCTTTATTTATTTGTTTTCTTTTGATTTATTTAGTTTTTTTCTCTTTAGATTTCCTCAAATTCTTAATGTAATCTTGCTTTCTAATTTCATTTTAATTTTCCTACATTCTTCTTTAATTTTTCCCTACTTTATTTTTGCAGACAGTTTAACTGCGTAGGGAGTTCCAGAGAGAAGCAGAAATTTCGCAAGGCTCGTACGACAGCCTTGCGAAATTTTACAGAGTGCATTGTAGCAGCCACTATATATATATATATATATTGATTATGCCTTTTTCAACCAGAACTGGGCTGGAGCGTGTTGGAATCGGCCGGGTCACCAGATCCGACGCTGACTCCTCTATAAAAACAAGAAACAAAGAGGATCGGCGGCCCGCTAGCCGCTCCAATGCCTAAGTCACCTTCCTGGGTGAGAAAAGATCAATCGCAGAGTAAATTTTCTACGCACTTTCACCGATCAGGACTCGGTATTTATAGTAGATGTTTTTCTCAATTAGATGGTGATAAGGATTCTCTTTTATTCGATGGGTGATTTTCTTTCCTTATTGCTGTCATATTAATAAGGGATAATTATAAAGCATTTATTGGGAATTATCCTACTTCCCTTATTAGTGATATTTGATTTGATTTACAGGATATGGGCTCTTCAAAGTCGTCCGTGTTATCTACCTACCGGGCTCCTGCTTAGCTCGTGCCAAGAGCCCTATGTCATCACCCGCTTTATAAGTTTCTTTAACTCGCTGTGTTTGGGAGGGTCTGCGCTATTTTTTAAACTTAATCAAGTTAGCTCTCAAATTTTGGTTACTGGCGAGCGTGGTCAGGCGGTCAGATTTTGCTTTCTGAATCGAGCGACTTCCACGTGGTTGCTCAAGGTCGGCCGTTGAGCCAGGCTTTGTCAGCCACAAATGTCCTCGCAAAATGACTGACTTTCACGCTTATTTCCTCTAGTTCTTCGCTTTCTTCGAGAACATCCTCTAATGCGCTCATTATGTTCCCCTGACATTGAAGCTTTTTCCTTCTTTGCGAGTTCGAGCTTTTTTTTTCTTAAAACTTGTCTGACCATTTGTTCATAATCTCTTTTGGTGTTTTGTCCCCCATTAGTCGCCCTTTCTTTTTCGTTCCTGGGGATTCCACGCCTTTCCCCTCCTTGCCTTGAAAGTGGTATAAATAAGCGTTGTGGCTACCGTTAGGTTTCTAGCCTAACTTCTCGATATTTCCACATCCGTGTCGCTCCTCTTCAAGGTGAGGCATGGGTGATTCCTCTCATAGATCTCGGGTTCAAGGCGACCCGTGGTGAGTCTAATCGCCCAAATTCGCCACTGCTCTCTCGAAATGCCCCGGGAACCTCCTTCCCCTCGGTAAAGGCAAGGATAAAATCAAGAGACAAATAATCTCGTGAGGTCCGATTATCCGGGCCTGGGCCAAAGTGTGCACGCCTCGACGGGGGTCCTGTAAGGGTTGAGCTCTATACGGGGAAATCTTCGCGAGATCGACATAGCCCCCATTCGTGTCCGTGCTTGGTCTCCCGACGACACCTCCTATGCTGTTCAAGTGCCTAAGATGGTGTGCTTCTTCGAGGTGGCCTTTAAGAATGGACTCTGCTTTCTCTCAGATCCCTTTATAAAAGGGTCTCAAAGATTTCAACGTCTCGCTCTCAACCTTCTCGCCCAATTTTCTAGTGGTATTCGACTGTCATAGCTTGTATTTAAGGATAAGGGCTGGGTGTTCCCGATCGTCGCAGTGAAGAAGCCACTGAGGGCTTCCTTTATTAATCTAAGAGTTCCAAAGGTTCACGATCATCTCTGATTCCTCGTCTTCCCATAAATTGAAGGGAACGCTTAATTTCATTAACGGCCACAAATGGGAGTACGACCCCATTGACCAGAAGACACACTCCAAAGCTGCTTGTTTGATCACTCCCAGAGATCCCAGGTGAATATCGCATTTACTTTTGAAGATTCATTTATAGATTATACAGAACTGAACTCGATTGCTGTATGCTCTTCGTATTTCGCTTGATCTTAGCCTCTCAAGACGTGGTCATGAAGCGGAAGTTTGCCAAATGTCTTCCATGCGCTTTACCCGAGCTTATCGCCTGGACATTCCAGATCTTCGTGTTCAAAGTCTTCCGATCTCTCTACTTTAAGGCCTTCACTTCCATCCGTTATGAAGTTCTTCCACGATAGCCTCCCTTCGTTGTCATCCCCAGCCTCAAGGGAGAGCTCTGGGTCGTGGAGGACGCTCTATCCCGAGGTCTCTGGAGTGTGAAGCTTAAACCCCAGACTCTCGAGAAGAGCCATCCCACTCTGGGTAAAGCCCGAGGTCGGGGACGCTCATCACCCTCCGCGTGACATGTCCGAGAGCAGGGAGCATTGCCATCTCTCTAATCGAGGTTCCAAGAGGCCAAGTGTGCACCCTCGTCAAGCCGCTACCAAGGCCAAAGATCCTTGGGGAGGGCTGCTGAGCCTCCGTTGGAGGTTATGCCCATCTTAGTTTGGAATCCTCCTGCGCAGAGCGCTGAGCCTCCTTCTTCGATAGCCGAAGACTTGGGGAGGAATCGCCTAAGCCGACATGGGGCGAGATTCCGTTTCCAATGCCGAGCTTGCCGTTGAGCGATCCCATCCATCCTCGTGATTTCCCGACCTCAAGAGGCCTGGTGCCCCGCCGTTGAGGAGCCGCTCTATCCATCTAGGGGTCGCCTGTAAGTTTCCGTGTCCTTACTGTCATTCGATCTTGGTTTTGAGTCACAGATTAATTCTATGTTGTGTATTGCGTGAGGCTGGACGACCAAGAGTTCGCTAAAAGGGCTGGCCCGAATGAGATCGTAAAGCCAGAGCTTACAAAGCTAAAGTGGCTTCTCTTACCTCTAAGCTGGCTGAACTGCAAGCTCGGATGCAAAGTATGATGGAGGAAGCCGTGAAGCTCAAGTCCGGATTTGAGATATCACTCGCGAAAGGCGGCCGAGGGCAAGAAGAGAAGGCCCGAGAAGGCGAAGAGTTGCCGAGGGCGAGCTAGTGAGGTCGTGGACGGTCGCAGACGCTTAGGAATGAGTCAGCGGCAAATTAAAGAAGAACCGCAACCGCCTAATGATACGCGGAATGCAGAAGCTGCAAACATCCTGTATCGAGCAGCTGGGTAGTCGTGGAGAGCCGCAAGCCATAGAGATGAGTCGCGTAATAAAGCCTGCTGCTGACCGAGCCCACTACGAAGCTTCCAAGGCTGAGAGCTCTATTGAACGCCTGACCGATGAGTTCCATGCTTTGCGAGGACCTCCGTGAGGCGTGAAGTTCGCTCATCTCGCAGGGACCCGAGCAATAGCAAGTTTAAGGGATGAGGCCTACACTCGGGGTCATTGGATGGCTCAGCTTCAGAGGAGGGTCGCAACGCACAAATCCGGTTTGGACGCACTTCATATCTCAAATGACGAGGAGGTCAAGAGTCCTTCGCCGATTGCTCGAGAGCCAGCGTCATTCTACCGAGGCCCGCGCCCCTTCTTCCCCCTCTTCTTCTAATCCCGCGCCGGATGTTTGAGCCTCCTGGTACAATTTTCCCTTTTTTTTTTTTTAAAACACTAGGCTTTGAACCCGGGATATATGTAATGTCGTTCTTGGCTTTGAAACTCAATGGATACCCAATTTTCTATTTCCTTGCTTTTACCCCTAATTATGTTCCTCAGGCTCCTCTCGCCTGACCGACATGGCCCCGGGTTACGAGGCCTTAGTCAGCCAGCCGCGTCTTGAAAACCGAGTCGCTAAGGTTCCGCGGGCTAATCCGCCTGGCCGAATCGCCTCGGGCTACAAAGCATTAGCCGGCGCTTGCTTCTTCAACCGAGTCATTGAGGCCCGTACAATCGCTCGAGTTGAATCGCTCCTGTGCCAAGGCCTTGGGCTGAAAGCAAATAGCTCGCCACCTACCATATGATGGCTACAATTTACATTTATCACCTAAGGACTATTATCTAATCCCTAAAACGGCGCTTATAAAAAACTTGATGACTACATCAATTAATATTATGGATTAAACACCTATTCAAATTTATGACTTATTACCCAAGGATTATTATCTAAATTCTCGCAATAAAACCATCAAACTCGAGTGTGGGTTTCTTTAGCTATGGTGTCGATTAAAAGTTATTTCCATAAAGAGTAAACCATTTTCTCTGTGGAGTTTGATCCAAAGATAATGCAAGTGCACAGACGAACAAGTAGTAAATTGATTTAAGTCCAGATATCGATCCCACAGAGATCTCGTGAATTTTTCACCAATCCACCCCAACTACTTAAGCTCCATACTATTCGGGACGATAATACGATAATGGATTTTGCTTTGAAAGCTTCGGAAAGAATGATGTAAAAGAAAATGAATGAATAACAAATGAATTGAATATTGAAATATTAAAATAACAAATTTAGATCAACAATTATTCTAAAGAAAACATTGAATAATCGCCTATCAGGAAGAATCAATTCCTACAAATTGCATCGTAACTTTTCTTTACGAACTACAGATTTTTAAAACTAGTCCAAGGATTAAGATAAGCAGACTGATCTCTCCAAACTAATCAAGCCATCATTTCACCTTAACTGCTTCTCTCTCGAACACACAGGTGAGATAACTACTTTTAATTCTAAAGAGCCTTGTTTCCGGGTATTTTCTTTTCTCAATACTTCAAACCCACAACATGGATCGCAAACCCAGCTCTTCAATATACCATTGGGCACGTGCTCGCACTATACCGGTTCCTCATCCTCAAAAATTAGAACAACTTACTTTTCCCTCGATTAGATCCTCATAACACGGATCGAATTCACTATTCGAATTAAGGTGAACTCGTGATACTTAAATTAATAACTCACTAACCTATTCGTTACAAGTGAAAAGAGGATGTATTGATTTAAATATACAGAGCACATTAGGATCAAGAATATCGGGTTCAAATACCTTCCGAATTGCTCTCACTCATGAATACCTTCTGTGCTGTAGGGCCTCCCGGAAATCGAGCTGAAACAACCTCAAGTATGGGTGGCCAGAGACTCGACATCGATCAATTCCAAGAAACAAGCAAAAACCAAAGAAGTCGATTAATATTCAGTTCAAATGATAATGAATAAAATATGGCAGAAAGATAATTTATGACAATAATCGTCAATTCAATGGAAGCCGGGTTTCTAAACCATCGATTATACCATACATCAAGCCACGATCAAGAAAAACCATCAGAACCCGAACCTGGTGTTCGAATTCAAAATTATTCTGACCAACAACTGCATGCGAATTTTAAGAAATATAACCGCATTCGCCTAAACTTTACGCCTAATTAAACCAAATTAGAACCGGGGGACACAAACTAATCTAATCTAAAATAAAATGGAAAGAAAAGAAACGAAAGAAAAGAAAAGAAAAGAAAAGAAAAAAATACGAGCCTCTCGAAGAACCCGTGATCTCTCTTTCTTTCAAGTCGTGCCAAGAGCCGCGCTTTCTTTTTGGTAATAGCCAGCCATAGGTTCGAAGTCGAGCCCTAATTTTGATGCATTTTCGACTTTGGTTTAGTCGCCCGTGGCAATACACCGCCGCGACATCGAGCCTCGCCGCCAATTCCTCTCGCTCTTTGTCAGCAATTCTCGCGCTGCGAGCTCCTATGGCTGGGCGACATGTCTTGCTAAAGTGGTGTCGCGACAACTTGACCTTATCGCGACCTCTTCTCATCAAAACTCACGCCGCGACAGCCATCGACGCCGCACCTCCGTCCATGTGTACCGATGTCGCGACAGCTTCGCGTTGTCGCTGACTTCGCTAAGTACAATCGCTTGTCGCGACAACCCGATGTCACGCAACCTCACGCCTTTCTGATGACGCCCGCGACAACCGTGCGTCGCCGCCACCTTATCTTCTCGCGGAAATCATTGCCGACCACTTCTCCTCAGAACCGATGTCGCGACTACTCGTTTCAGAATAGCTGATGTCGCGATCGCGATCCAGATGTCGCGGACATCGCTTTCTTCTTCTTCAATTCCCCGGCAGGTTGTTTAACTTGAGTTTCTTTCACTCCCACTCATTTCGCTTTTCAATTAAGATTCAGGATCGGAGTTCCACTGATGTAACCTGAATACGCATTTTAATCAAGGTCGGCTAGCAACACTGGGTCCTTTCATCCTTGCGCGCCGTTCGCTCACACCCGCTTCATCCCATTATATCAGCCCGCTCTCGCCACATTCTCGCTCCTCACTCACTTCGCTGGGATTTCCTACCGCACGTAAATTCGTGAAGTTTATTCCGCATTCCTCGCATATAAATCCGCTTTTATGTAAAAATTAATCGTAAAATGGACCGAAAATGTATGACTTTAAGCTCATCAAACTTCCCAAACAAAATTACTTGTCTCCTAAGCAAAGAAAGAAAGATTTGTTTGGTCTCTCAAACAAAAGGACATTTTTCTCGTTTATTTGCGTACAAAACCAATTTAATTGGAAGACTAGAAATTGCATTATTTTCTCGTATTCAGCCTCAAGTCCGCATCAAGATTAGTTTTTACCAATCGTGTGTACATAACTAATCGTTGAATTTGTTTTATAAACAAGAACACTATCCATAAAGAGTAAGTTGGTTTCTTCTACTTTAATGAGTCAATTAACCCTGCAGGATGTTCACCGTTCGATCTTATCCTGATTTTCCAAATTCTACAGTTTGTTGTTCATATTGATCTCACTAATATAAGTTATTACAACCTTCAAGATCAATCGTCTGGGTCAGAATGTTAGCTCGGGTGGGTGCAGGATGGATGGGATTTTAGGTTAAGATTACCAATTTTTCCTTTTCACTCACATATCGCTCTTTCTCCTCACAGAAGTTTCTTAATAAACTTCCCAAACTTCAAGGTTCGGGATACCACATTGATTTTCTTCTATTCAGAACTGTATGTTCCCATTTCTCATTCACAATTCAAACTAGGGAATTTTTCTTTTTCTATCGTCATTCAGGAATGATACATTGTTTTGTCTTCTTCGGCTTTCTAACACTCTTAGCGAACTTTGGGTTAGTAACCCCCATACCAGATGGCATTAGGGTACTAGGTGTCAAAACACCCCTAAGAACTTAATTGCTCAAGAGAGTCAGCCACAAGACAAAACCTATTCCTCGTTTCTCTTTTCCACTCGTATTTTCCGACATGTGATCTTTTTCTCATTCCTTTTTCTATATTTTTCTCTTTAGCCTTCAAAATTTATGCTCCCAAACTTTGGCTTCTTCCTCTCCTTGAATTCTCTTGCAATCAAGCATGTTCTTCGAGGATTGACCTTGACGTCAGGGTCTTAATATTGGTCGATTTTGAAAATAAGTGCTTGTTTTGGCTCAATTTGAACTAAAGTATATGCATCAAAGATATAAGTAGGGATGGCTATAGAATGGTTCAAACTTTCCAAGGATGGCCTGCATCATTTCAGAATAGATCACCTAGGATTTCGCCTCATCAATACTCTAACAAGTTCTAGAATTTGGGTTGATTAACTCGTGACTAACCCCGAGGATTTTCGACTCACACGTTGGATGAGAATTTAAATGATGTTATCAACAGTTCCTCGCACTCACTCGGCATTGTTTCACAAACTAAAAAAAAAAAAAATATTTTGTTCCTTAAATTGTATAACCTTCCTTATCCTGACTTATTAAGAAATTAGTAACTAAATTGCAATTTATGTTTCAATTAAATCACTTTCATTTGGCTCTTATTCGCATTGTACTTTGCTTCATCCTTCATCTTTAATCAATCACCTCAACTGCTCATATTATAATATGTCAAGATTTTTATTCAGCTAAATTCTCATCATATTCTCTAACAATAAAAGCAAGAAGTAAACACACTGTTTAAATTCAAACACATCAAACAAATTTCGGGTTTTATCTCATATGAATGTGCAAATGTTGAGAACAAAAGGATGGGAAATGAGGAAGGATTACGCATCACCTGAAGTGTCTATATTTTTTTTTTCTTCCTTAAATTCTGACTAAGTCACAACATTAACTGTTGTACCTTCCGTCGCGATGTAGTTTTTTGTCACCTAGTCTCGCACTGGCTTTAAGTTTAAGGAACGTAGAGCTTTTCATTCTTATCGGGCTCTAAAATTCTCGCATCAACTAAATCAATTCCACACAAAGAATTCAAACATATATTCTATTCACTTTTCACAGAGTTTGCATGTGTGGAAAAGAATGCTTCTCTTTTTTTTTTTTTTTTTTTCAAAATGCTCCTTTCCGTGAATTGCTAGAGTCATTCCTAATTGTCTCCTTCTCCTTCCTTGCCTTTTTTGCACTCGCCTTCGCAACATTTACGTAAAGGATTTAATTAAAACAAAAATTAACTTCCATATTACTAACTAATCACTATAAAAACTAGAGAAAACATAATCAAGGTGAATTCTAAAAAATATTCACAGTCTAAAAGTGAAAACATAAATTAAAGTCTCTATGGGTCGCTCCCATCACCGCTTCGCCAGTCCCACTGACTCACTGCTTGGATTTTCTTTTTCTCAATGAACCGGGCCAGGAAGGCTCTTCTTTCTTCTTCCCCGCTTTCGATAATGCTTCGCCGTCCATCGACTTTAAATTCCTCCCCAACACGCCCTGAGTGTTATCGCTCGAAAGTAGTGCTTGACACCATCAGATATGGTCCACTCCACCTGATTTCAATTTTCCCGAAAACAATCTTAACTGGTTAAACAAATAGTAACTCGATCCCCTCTCCGAATTCTTCATAAGAATCCTTCGATCATGCAATTTTTGGTCTCTGCCTTTCAGAGATCTTGCAAGAGACACACAGCTTCATTTCGCCCATTCATCTCGCCTGAAGCAATCTTCTTCCTTTGCCAATTTGAAATCGAAATTCGCCTTCGATGGCCCATAGCTTTGTATTCTAATCTGTAAGGGAGGTGAGAGACATGGTTTCGCTTAAATACCATTTATATTTGGACATCCCAACGGAGTTTTGAATGCAAATTCAGAGTCTAAAGTGCATCATCAAGCTTTGGAAGACCACCCTTCACAGCCAACTTTACACTTTCCGTGGATCCTTTTAATCTCCCCGTTGGAAATTTCGCTTGCCCATTAGTCTCGGGATGATAAGCTAGGCTCATTATATGTTCGATCCCATTCTGCCTCATGAGCTTCAAAATTTTGTTTGCAAAGGGCTTTCCCCATCACATGATAGTTCCGGGGTGTTCCAAATCACAATATGTTCTTCAGAAACTCACAACCGTATTAACATCATTTCCTCGGGCAAGCCATGGCTTCCACCCATTTAGAACATAACCACCGCTAAAGATATACTGTGTTTCAACGACAAGTGAAAAGGGTCCCATAAAATCTATCCCCCATACATCAAAATTTCAGACCACCAATATGCCTCGTAGGGGCATTTCATTTCACAATATATTTCCAATCTGCATCGATTACATATTCTGACTGATTCAGCATACCCTTGCAACCGTTCTCTATTTTTTATTTCGCAAATTTCAGAAAATGGGACTGGCGTGCTGATTGTTCCGTTCTTCTTCTCGCTTCCTTCTTCTCCTCGACACTGCTCCTTCTTTCTTTTTCCTTCCAGCACAATTTCGGGCCTTTCTTCCCGGGTCGCTTTCTTCTTATCAGTTTTCTTTCTCCAAGTCTTTCCCACTTCCTCGAGCTGCAACATACAAATTGATTCTTCTCTGTGTCACCCGGAAAGGCATCTTTCATCCGATTATGGCTGTACAAGGCCCTATCTCTGTGGTTCCGTGTTCTCGAGAGAAGCATTATGGTCTTCGAAAATTCAGAATTGGCATTTAAGGCTTCCAATTCTGCAAACTTTGTCATGAGGCTTAACAATTTCGTTGTCCCTCCATGAATCAGTAGCACTGACTAAACGCGGAGCCTCCTCCGACCCCGATATCTGGCCGCTTCTCCACACAAAGCTGGTTGAACTGGTACGCTGATATCCTTTGCCGAGGATGTCGCTCTCATGCTCTGCTCACAGGTCTCTCCACCATATGAAAAATTTTCATGGTTCCTCTGGATGATACAGCCGGCAGTGCCAGATTTGGTCTGCGTAATAATCTTGCCTTCCACGTGACTTAATCCCCAAGATTACAAACAGCTCTTCAGTAGTTTCAAACACTTCAATAGGTTCCTCTTAATCTTCCTACTTCATTAATGCAGCATCTCTCTTGTCCATTTTACATGTAAGATAAGATTCTGGCTATCATATCGCCATTCATTTAGCCCACTATTCTTCTTCCGCTATCATTTCTTAAAACTCCACTGAGCTATATTGGTATTGAATGTCCCATCAGATTTCATTTTCAAAGATTTTTACGCTTGAATGCCCAATAATACAGCAGATCATTACTGCCTTGATACCATCTGCTACAGACACTATAACCATCTGGTCTTCAGTCATTCCACGCATCAGATATCTTCTTCAAAGAACCTTAATCTTCCGCTTTACTGAAAGAACACCTTCCTCTGTTTGAATTATTTCATTATCTCCTCCTTCTTCCTAGATGTGAGTATGGTGGAAAGAATCACCGGCAAAGTTTCACGTTCCTCCCATATCAACAGAACCATATGGTAGACTTAACATGTGGCTGTCGACTTCAGAAAATGGAATAATGCAATTTTATGATCCTCTGTGGTCACCTCATTCAACTTCACCTGTCATTATCTGGAGAACCCTTCCCGATGTTCATTCGGTCTTCGTGGATGATCGAAGAACCGTTGTCACTGTTCATTGTACCGGTCAAAATTATTACATCAACCGGGCAGTCATCTGATCGCAGATGATCATCCATTGACTGGTCTCCGGTAAGTCCTCCACAGATTTGTTATCGGAGTGCCTTCAGCTGTCGTTTTATTGGTCCTTCAACTGGTGATGTTCTTCATCCATATTGAGTTTTCTTAACTTCGCTTCGGCTTCCTGCGTTCTTCTAGTTCAAGATTTTACTGGAACTATCGCACCTGCTTTATATTGCTTCCAATCAAAACACATCATAACTGACAGATCATATCAGCCAACAACATTTCATATTGTTAGTTAGTAATAAAATATCTCAACGCTTGGCAAACTATTTTTGTCTTTTCTAATGTCTAAATTACTTCTTCACCAAAATATTTGATCTAATAATTTTTCGATCACTAATAATACAAATACAAAATCTTTAGTAAGAAGATAATTTAAAAGATAGATAATTATGATTACGGACACAAGACTGATTTATTCAACTTCATGAATCACTATGAAAACTGGTTGACTGACTATATGATGCATATAATTGGTGACGCAGACACTGGTTGATCTATTATTCAATCCTTAAATTTAATATAAACTTGATGACTGTGACCACTTAATTATATGGATCGAAACATCTATTCTAAATTTACATCACACCAAGGATTATATCTAGTCTCAAGATTAAACCATCAACTTGAGTGGGCTTTGAAGGTAGTTTATTTAGTGCTATTTCACAAAGATAAACCATTTTCTGTATTTGATCAAGATACTGTGTATGCGCAGATCAACGTTAGTAAATGGATTGGTTCAGATATCGATCTCAATGAGATTCTCAAGAATTTTTCTAAATAACTCATTCTAACTACTGGGCTCCAGGTCATTTGACCATAATATTTACATGATTTACTTTGAAAGTTTAAAAGAATGATAAAAGAAAAATAATGAATAACAACAATCAATATTAAATATTAAAACAACAAATTTAGATTTGGGAACAATTATCTTCTGAAGGAAAATGAATGACCATTAATAGAAGAATCTAATTCCTACACTGATCAGAACTCTTTCTTTATGAACTCACATTTTTAAAATTTAGTCCAGGATTAAGATAACAGACTGGATCTTCCAAAACTCACACCTGTCAATTATTTAATTTTGAACTGCTTTCCTAAACACATTTAGTATAGATGGAATTCATTTTAATTTTGTGTACTTGCTCGGTATTTTCTTCTAATATCAACCACAATATGGATTCCATAACCCTGAGCTCCTTCAGAGGTCACAAACAGTGCTCATATTTATACCTGTTCATCCTCAAAATTAGAAATCACTAATCATTTTCTTGATTAGATCCTATAATAATTTTAGATCAATCTGATTCAATTGAGGAATCTCCATACTAAACATAACCATCAACTTATTCTGCCATGGCGAAGGAGGATGTTTGATCAATATGTGATAATATTGAACCAGCAATATCAGGTTCAAAGATCTTCCTTACCTGAGCTCTTGTACTGTGAATACCTTCTCTGTCACCAGGCCTCCTAAATCAGAGTCAAACAACCCTCATATGGTATGGAGACCATATCGACCAATCAACACAAAAACTAAATAAGTCATTTAATATCCAAGTTCAACCATAATAATAAAATATCATAGAAAGAAAATTCTTCACATAATCTCAATCTGACGGAAGTTTGTTTAAATTACCATTGATATCATATTTGGTTTGGTCATAAAGAAACCACCATAATCGGAAACGAGTGTTCAACCGCATCGGATCCAATCTGATTCGTACAAAGAGGCTGGAATCCAAATCAACAACTATATACATCTGTTCTATTATCGGTCGAGTTTCACACTTCGAAGATAGTAATCTGTATCAACACGATGGCTTCATCCAAAATGGCTTCAACATAATATACTTTTATCGACTCAATTGGGCCGCAACAACAATGTATTTGAACCAAACAAAACCAAAGTTAAAGCGCAGTGCCACCTGAAGACCATCATCAACTGGTGTCAGGCAAACGCTGCCTGGTTTGATCCGCAGCAGACAAGCAACTGATAATTTCACATGTCCTGATCCCATGTTTGAATCAGCAAACCCTCACCCATGAAACAACTCCTATTTGAGTCAATACGGTAGCATGCAGTTACGCCCTTTATCGTTTAAACCTTAACATTTATTATCATCTCGTAGGCTCGTAAAGACCATCTAAAGAATCACGCCCCAAAGTAATGGAGAGTATTGGCCAAATCATAACATTAAATGTATGCAACCCTAATTTGAGAAACCCCAATATATAAATATCATTTTAGAGGCTCGTAAAGACCATCTAAAGAATCACAAGATTCTCTCACTCGAATATGCACCGGATTCTAGCATGGAGAGTATTGGCCAAATTAATGATATCTGAATGTTATGCAACCATGTTTTTGAGAATATAGCCATAAATACACTACCTATGCTTTTAGTACAAGAGACAACATGCATATGCCCCACCACTGCCAGCTTCCTTCCTCTTTCAAAGAAAGGGGAGGCTTACAAGACTTCGAGTTGTCATCCTCAAGAGGTCTGGCAACCGGAGCGGAGCAGCAGCAAGAGACGTAAGAGAGAAAAAGCAAACTCTAAATAAAGACTTATTTTATAAAAATAAAACTTACAAAAATATCTTCTCCAGCGCATTGTTGCTCCCAATCGTTACTTAGGTTACAAAACAGAGGGGTTTGAGACAGCCTCAAGGTAAGAAAATACCAAAAACCTACTTAAATTACTCAAGTTATGGACACCAAGTAATACACCAAGCTCAGAGGCAAGCCAAGATTAATTACAAAGCATGACGAGTAAGATCACCCCACAGGGAGCTGAGGACTTCGCTAACTAAATAAATCATCAGTTCATTTAAAACAAGAAATTCTCATATATGGATAATTTCATACTAGCGAAATTCACATAATAAATTTCGTTGCTTAATAAATCTTTGTGAGAGGCTTAACTGACCATTTTCGCCATGAAACGCTGCTAGCTTAAATTTGGAGTGTCTAGCGAATTTTGTAGCCTGCTTAGGTTGCAATTTTCGCTAAGGTTATAAATTTTCGTGAATCTTAGTTAAAATTTTCGTGAATCTCGTTTAAAATTCCGCATTAATATCTTCTACCCTGCCTTCAACCGCATCACATTTTCTTCATTTCCGCTTGGTTTTCTCATTGATTCGGGTCGGGTTGATGGCCGAGACTTGAATCTAACTTCATGATTCATCATTTGACTCGAGATTGACTCTGTAAGTGCGCAAAGCCCAAACAACCAAAAATACCCTCTAAATGGCACAAGAAAGATTAAGAAGACTAGAATACTAACGGTATAAATGATATGATTAACGCTAAAGCACTAAACCATTCAATATGTATCTAAAATCGCACAAGCATTAATCACACCCCCTAACCGAAACGCTGCTAGTCCCTTAGCAATGCAAACAAAAAGGAGATGCATATGGTGATTTTCAAAAGGTTATGATTCAAAAAGGGTTTATATACATATTGGAGTTGCTTAACATTGAAAAATTGAAATCAAATTTGAAACCGGAGCAAGGAAAACTAAACTATACAAGAACCAATTCTAGGTCAATATTGATCCATGATTCTCAACTTTGTAATTTAAATTAAGTCTAACGGTCTTTGGCAAACTTCGTATTGGGTTAATATACTCGCAAAATCGCCACTTCCAACCTAGCACTGACATGGCCTTAAGTTGGGTTTAACCTTAGATAGGCTAGTTAAGACTTTTTCTTTCTTTATTCATCTATCGTAGGTGCAATGCTTAAAATCCCACTTCACTGCTTCAAAAGTCCGTGTAATCTGGGTCTCACCCCGATGACTCCCAACCAATTAAGGTTTAGGCATCAAGCCAAAAGAATCACTGACCACTAACTCTAAAGGCTTCTACTCCTGACTCCGAATGACTTCAAAATTAAGCACCACAAGTCATTGTCCTCACCTATCCACCCATGTAATCGAACACTAAATCGATGACTCCCAACCAATTAAGGCTTAGGGCATCGGCTTCAAAGGCTTTCGCCATACCCTGACCGTGCTCGTTTCAAGACAAGCTTCATGACTTTATTTTTCTTTCGTATTTTCTTTTTCTTTTCTTTTGCTTTTTCTTTCTTTTCCTTTTGAAGACAACATTGGTCTTCAACCGAGGGTAACACAAACCTATCCTAGTTACAACATACCTAAGGCCTGGCTATGTAAAGCGAAAGCGAGTACACAATTTCACAGCCTATTGGAACAATCTGGAGTGTAGTGTGTGAATTAGCATACAGGGGGAAATTTTCAAGTTGAGCATGCTGGAACTTCAACTGACCATAAACTGTTTCAAGCATGGAATTGGTCCTAGTATATAGGTGACAAAAAGTTATTCAATTTTCCAACAAAAGCAACTCAATTGTCCAATTAGATAATTAATCATTCAATCAAGCAATTCAATCGTCTAATCAGAAATTCAATTGTTCAATTGAAAAGAAAAACATTTACACCTAGTGAAGGCACAAAACATGATATATACAAAAAGCAGAACATATAAACCGAATAGCTTTTGATATACTAAAGTGGCTACTACATGAATATCACAAACACAAAATATCACGCTATCATGGCTAATAATACAAAAATCCTAATCAAAATCGCAGCAAATTTGATAAAGCTGGTAACTATACAAAAATCATAAAAGAGACCTAACCACCTCACTGCTGTGGTGGTGGTGGTGGGTCTGAATCGCGTCACGCAATGTAACATCCAATGAAGCCGTGATCGCCCTCTCACGACTGTGAACACGGCAAGACCTGTAATACACCGAGTCGCGATAACGGCACCGGGCCAACCTCCGATCCTGGCATCCCGTAGCCGCAGCGAGCGTGATGTGGCATCCATCACACCAAATATCTCTCGAAAGCTAGCAATGGATGTACTCCTGAACGACATGTGTCAATAAAGAAGGTCCGAGCATCTCGCCGCAGTCACGATGTAGTATGTGAGGAGATGGAGGTGAACGATCCGGAATGGGAGTCCCGCACTCCTGCCTCGTGACATACCATCCGCATGGTGGTCCCGCCTCCGACCCGCACCTCCTCCCGCCGCCTGTGGGTCGTATGTGGAATGAGAGACTCGCATAGCCTCAACCCTGGGCCTAATCGACACCACATGTAAAAGCATCTAGCTCTCATCTCACCGCCCTCTTCCTGGGAACCCATCCGCCGAGAACATAGTGCATAGAGTCTCAGACGTGGATGCTCTCTCCGCCGGCCAGTCCTCCGATGGACCTTCCTCCCTCAACCTGAATGTGGAAGCCATCACTGTGCTCGCAGGGGGCTGAACCAAAATCCCCCGAGATCCCGGTGAAAGCTGCCCTGTGATGGCGCCTTCCCTCCTTCGCACAAAATGCCGCAGGGAACAAGTCAACACGTAGCAAGTGGTCACCGCCAAAGATTCGAGGCTAAGTCGCTCCTAGAATCACGACCAAGAGCCGATACCGCCGCGTTTCACCATCTCCCCGTGAGAGGCTGTGGCCTAAGCTTCAGAATCTTCGAAAGGCGCTGGCAGAGGCAAGTAATCCCACGCCGCTGAAATGGCCATTCGGAAGTAATACCAAAGTAATATCGAGATCGAATCACTCTAGTGTGTCTCCCTCCTGGATGTCATAGAGTGGTGTTGCCAGTACCACTCTTGGGTAATAAAACTGTCGCGGAGTCATGAAGGGTAGAGTGAATACTCCTCGATCAATCTCAAAAGACTCCCGGTATCTGGGGTCAGCTCTCAATGCGGGGATGTCATAAAATGACTCCTGATGAAACTCTGCGGTGGAGTCGCACATTCCGAGATGGGGTTCCCTACGAATAGTGGTCTCCCCGATCCTCGTCTTGCGGCGAAATTTGAGGTGATAGAGTCGCCTCCGCGGTTGGAGTGCTTGGAGATGGTGGGATGCAGTGAAGATGACTTCGCATGGGCTTTGATGTACGGGCGCTTGGAGCGGGCCTCTAACTCTCTCAGAGTGGTACGTGATGGGGCCGAGGTCCAATCGAGTGCGATATCATGCGAGATCCACGAGGCTCCTCGGGTACCTGAGACGGGAGCGAAATGCGGCGGGATGGAGGCTGAGGCCACTCTCTCGGGCGTCTTGAATCTAACCGGCGAAGCCAGGACCCGCGTCTGAACCATAACCCAATAGGAAGAATCTCTCACGAGGTATCTTGGGCGGCTAGTAAATAAAAGCAGGGCCCAGCTGGAGGGTGATATGTGGCCACTCTTGGCGGCGAGTCACACTAATGCGAGATAAGCGAATCAAGGCTCGAGGAACCGGGGCTCGGATGAACCACGACCAACATCGGTGGGAGGCTAAATGACTAGGAAAATCAATGCGGGGCTATCTCGAGAGCCGCGGCGGCACGAGGTTGGAGCAGTAGTGCGGGACACGGGCTCACGCAGCTGCCGGTGGTAGCTTGTCCGGCGGTGTAGTGTCAGCGGCAGGCACGGTGGAGAGCGGGCGCGAGTAGGGCAGGCTCCGGCTGTGCGCGCACGGTGAGAGTGGCTCGAGCGAGGGAGCTCGGTCGTGCGAGGTCATGGTTGGCGGCAGGCAGGGGCGCGTGGCTACGGCTCTGTAGCAACCCGGGGGGCTCGGCTAGGAGGGAGAAAATGAAGTGGCCCGAAAACTTTTGACCCTCCCATGGTTAAATAACGTTGAAGGCGAAGAGTCGTTTCCACCAAATTTCGATATTATAGCGAAATTGAGCTGATCCTGCTTCACCTGCAAATCGATTTCCCAGTATTAAAATATTAAAAATTCTAAAAACAAAAATTATTATATTAAACTATAATGAAAAATTTAAAACAAGTTAATAATAAAAAAAAATTACATAATTACTAAAAATAGTAAACTACTAAATTAGGAAACTTTCTAAAATAATTGAAATTATCGAAATTAACTAAATTAAAATAAAAAGCAAAATTTATTGAGCTGCAATTTGGTTTGTGAGAACACGATCATTTGATTTGCAAGTGCTCGGAGGGTCGGAGGATGTCTCCTCAAACCGGCGGTGGTGAAGTAAATCCTTGAATGTTGGATTTCCCATTGTTGTTCGGTTTTCAGTTGATTCACAGATTGAGTAATTGCCTACGGTGGCTTACGTTAGCGTGCAAACACCTTCATCAACATGGAGTAATTGCTCCTTGCATTTCCACGGACAACGTGTTTCACCGCACGATCAGGTGAAACAACTTCATCAATTTGATTCTCAATTTCTAGCAACTCATTTGTTGTTCAAATGAAGATGTTCAACTCCATGGTCATATTACCAAAGGTTAATTGCATGACTCATTAAGCGATTTATTATTGCATTGCGAGTGTAAATGGTCTTCCTAAGATGATTGTACATGATTGGGTTCGCAGCAATTAGTTGGAGTGTCGAGTACCACAAAATCTTGGGTAGTAAGAATTTATACATCTTCTTTAAGACGGCCTCAACTATCCTTAGGGATTTTCTTTGATCTATCGACCCGATGGGAGTGTTGATGTTGGTAGGTTTAAGTTCACCTAGACCCTAGCGCTTGTATCTTGAATCGACATTAGGTTCACAGCAACCACAAATCAAGCAAGGACTTTTCTATGCAATTCCCACCAATATTGAGCGAAATTGTGGGAGATCGAGGATCTTTGTATTTGTGAGGTATTTACTTTGAATTATGGCAGTATGTTCGGTGAAATGCAATAACTTCTCAATGCCTAATCCTTCTTGATTGTGCAAAGATCTTTCAAAAATTTTTGCATAGCGAGGACTTGTTTGATTAGGTCCGTAAGGTATGTTAACCTTCCTTGCCTTAAAACCTCGAATGCACCTTGTTGAGTTGCCTTCTTCTTTCCTCTCGGTGCTTGTGGAAATGGAGGTGGTATGCGGTATTTCATTGAATCACTCCTGCAGGAGAATATGCTCGGGTTAAATTCTTCTCCTGCCCTAGGTTCTTGGCAATGAGGTTTTGGCATAGGGTGATCAACCTCTTTTCCACTTCTCGGGGTTATTATGGCCTTAACCTCGTCCATTCGGAATTGTTGGATGATCTACCTCATGAATTCCTTTAGGGTTGAAAGCGTTTGTGAAGAGACCTCCCTCTCTCTTGTACCTCCCAGCAACTTGATCTTGGTGATTGAATACGTAGGTTGTCAATTTTTGGTTGAGATTGCTCTCAAGCCCATACATTCTCTTATTAGGTGTACTTTCTACATTATCAATCCTTTGTGCCGATTGCACATTGATTCGCTTTTTGTTCCTCGAGCAAAGTTTCCCACCACCTTACTCGGAATTCAATATGGCTTGCTCTTGGAGAAGAGGATGGTGGTTGTAGTGGTTGTGAGGGAACGGCCCCGAGGCTTGGCACGGGGGTACATAGGCGGGGGATTGGGTCTCCGTGCGAGATTGAGGTGATTCCTCCAATTGGAATTGTAGGTATTACCATATGGGTGGATTGTTGTGGCTTGTATTGTCTGATGTTTGCACATTCGACATCGAATCCTTCCTTTGCGGGGCCATAGGACCTTTGATACATTGGAGTGTGCATGGGATTGGAAGGTGGTACATGATTGGGCAGCGAGGATTTTGATCCTTGCATGCACCTCTTGGAGTACGTTGCCTTCAAGCTCCTCCGGCTTTCCTAGCTAGGGTTGAAATCTAGCCCCTCGTCTCTATTTCTTGAGAGCGGGTCATACATCCCACCCCTTTGGTTGGCGGTGGTCTCATCCTATCCGTTTCTCACGAGGTTCATCATCCCGACCCTTAGAAGTTTCAGCGCGTAATTTAAGAAATCCGTGGCTTCATCGGGATGTTTGGCAAAAGTCTCCCCCTTTTATGGTTTAAGAAATTGCCTCGTGGCGAGGAGGCAATCTGCCAATAGAAATGGTTCACCAACATCGATGTCGAGGCAGGTGATGTGGGCATGTGATGGTTTCCATAAATCTCTCTGACAACGATCTCTCGCATCATTTGCAAAAGTATAAATTTGTCTTTCAAATTATTGGTCTTATAGTGCTGAAGAACTTTTCAAGAATTCGGCTGCGGCTATTGATTCGAGATGGTTCTAGGCCTCGATAAGGTTGAGCCATATCTTGGCCTTAATCGCTTTAGAGTCAATGGAAATGCCTTTGGCAATCCGTATCCATCATACCTTCCTTAAAGGTAGTGCAAACTCTCAAATCCTAATATGAGTGTATGGATTTTCATTTCCATTCCATGATATGTGGGGAGTAAGAGGTACGAATAAGGCTCTTTGCTACATCTTAATGGGAGAATGATCTGAATGGGGCACTAACTCTAGGAGGGTGGATGTGATCCCTCATGGTTCTATAGGCATTTGGATTCACGGGGTTCTTTGGATTTGTGTTGTTCCTCGGGTATGGGATCCCATGGTATCGGTTAATTTTACTAACCTCACTAAATTTAGATTGAGTTGTGTACCTATCTATCATCTACGATGTGTCTCTATCCCAACATTGCATAAACACCTATTACAAAATTTAGAGACAAGCCCAAGGCAGCAAACGACTGCAAAAAATTAAAATTAATAACAACAATAAAAACTAGCGAATGAAGCGGCGAAGCGGTCCCAGTTCTTGCAAAGTGGAAAGCAGCTGCAGTTCTATATTGAGTTGAAAAAAGAGGTAAGGTTACCTTCACTTGTGATGTGGATCTGTTCTCTTGACTTACCATTTGTAGTTTGGCACCATCCGACAACGACGCCATTTGATTCGTGCCACGGTAGGGTACGAACTAAAATCAACAAATTTATATACACAAGTTCTACTGTAGTAGTCAAGCTCTTTGTAGTATAGTGGTCTAGGAATTCGAACACGAGGATGGGTTTCATCCTAAAATGGTTTGCATCGGTGCATGAAGGTAAGGCTTTCTGTTTGGACTCTTTGGAATTGGGTTTGGCTTGATTAGAATGGTTTGAAAAGCTGAAAATTGTAAAGCGAAGTTAAAAGGTGAAAAAGTTAACTTTGAAGAATTAGGTCTGACTTGGCAAGTCGGGGCAAACAAGTGTCCTCGGGTTTTTATCCTCGCGTTATGACAAGCAACCTATGGTCACGGCATATAGGATGCATGCTAACTAGCAAACCTCACCCATGAAACAACTCCTATTTGAGTCAATACAGGTAGCATGTAGTTATGGCCCCTTTATTGTTTAAAACCCTAACATTTAATATCATCTCAGAGGCTCGTAAAGACCATCTAAAGAATCACAGTCCTAAAGCATGGAGAGTATTGGCGAATCGATAACATTAAAATGCTATGCAGCCACAATTTGAGAAACCTAACATATAAATATCATTTTAGAGGCTCGTAGAAGCCATCTAAGAATCCACGAGTACCTCTCTCCTTTGAATATGCCTTTGGATTAAAGCATGAAGTATTGTGGAAATTAATGACATTCAATGTTATGCAGCCATGTTTGAGAATATAAGGGCCATATTACACCTAAGCTTTTAGTACAAGAGGACAACATGCATATGCCCCACCACCAAGCTAGCTTCCTTCCTCTTCAAGAAAGGAGGCTTAGCCCGAAGCATCTCTTGAGTTGTCATCCTCGAGGTGTGTTGGCGTAGGAAAGGGAGAGAAAGAAGAGAGAGAAGAGAGAAAAAAAAGCAAAACCTAAAATAAAAGACTTTATTTACAAAAATAAAAACTTACAAAAATATCTTCTCCACAGATTGTTGCTCCCAATCGTTACTTGATTCCACAAAACAAGAGGGGCTTATAGGCCTCCTGAAAGGTATGAAAATACCAAAAAACCTATGAAATTACACAAGTTATAGGACAATTAAGTAATACACCAAGTTTAGGCGGTTTGGCATTAATTACAAGAAAGCATGTGAGGCATCAATTTCGCTGGTGAGGAATTTAGCCCAACTGGCGAAATCAACGAGGTCTAAGCGAAACAGGGTGGACAGTTCGCTAGCTAGCGAATTTCGCTAGCTAGCGAGAAATTTAGCTAAACTAGCGAGGTACGTGAGAAGCGAAATCAATTATTTTCGCTAAGGAACAGTGCTAGCGAAATTTGGAGTGTCTAGCGAAATTTTGTGTTTTGGCTTAGGTTGCGAGAATTTTGGCTAAGGTTGCGAAATTTTCGCAGTCTAGCGAAAATTTCGCAATCTTTAGCGAGAGATTTTGTGATCTAATTCCTGCATTGTTGATCTTCACTCCTGTCTTCAACTGCATCACATTTTCTTCATTTTGCCTTGGTTTTCTCATTGATTCTTGGGCTGGTTGATGCCTGAGACTTGAATTCCAACTTCATGATTCATCATTTGACTCGAGATTGGACTCACGAAAGTGCTATGGCCTGTGAGAAACAACGAAAATACCCTCTAAATGGCATAAGTGTTACTAAGAAGGCTAGAACACTTCAATTGGTATAAATGACATGATTAATGTAAAGCACTCAAAACCTATCTATCTGGGTTCAAAATTGCACTTTTGGGCATTAAGTGAGCCTAACAGTATTAATTTTAAGAAATATAAATACTGCGTTGACTAAATCTTCTGACTAACGTTCAAATCAAATTAGAAATGAAATCAAACTAATCTAATCCCCAAAATAAAATGGAAAGAAAACAGCGAAAGAAAGAAAAGAAAAGAAAGAAAAATAAAAAATACGAGGCCTTGACACTTGGATCTAACCAGTGCGAGCTGCGTTTGTTTGGTAGCGACTTGTGTTATGGGTTACGAAGTTGGGCATAATTTCGATCATTTCTTTTGGACTTTGTTGGTAGCCCGATGGTGTCTTTGTCAGCGACAGCCAGTGCTATCGTGACCTCTATTCTTATCGCTGATCCTTGGAGCACTGCATGTGGATTTGCGACATGTAAGTGAAAGTGGTGTCGCGGCGGCAGTCTTATCGCGACCTCTTTACCGATCTGAAACTCACATCAGCGACGAAACGCGGCGTCGCGACCTTACGGTCCATGGTGATGTCGCTGACGGTCACGGTGTTATCGAACTCATTGACTCTGGTGTTGTCGCGACGACTTTGATGTTATCCGCGACACTCACGTCGCCGTAATTGATGTCGCGACAACGGTGTTGTGACCTTATCTTTGTGAAATTGTTGTCGCGACCACTTTCTCGCCTGGCGATGTCGCGACTACGCCGCGACCCAGCCAGTGTTGATGCTTCGCGGCGCATCGGTCTTCGCGACATTGTTTCTTCTTCTTCTTGATTCTGGTTGTTTTTAACTTTGGTTGCTCGGCTCATTTCGTTTCAATTAAGATTATTTACGTGGAGTTCCCGATGTAACTGAATCGCATTTTGATTCTTGTCGAAAGATTAGCAACATTTGTACTTTCATCCTTATCGCCGTTCTTGCTGCCACTGCTTCATCCCATTATATCGGTTAAAGCTCACGCCACATTACCTCCTTTTACGCAATTTACGCTTTCTTTGGGATTTCTCTTTGCAGAAATTTGGTGAAGTTTATTCAGTTCACGCATATAATGGAGTTTTTATGTAAAAATTAATTATAAAAATGGACTGAAAATAGATGACTTTTAAGCTCATCAGAGCCCTTGGCCCAGTACTAAGGCTCAGAGTGGGCTGATCTGTTTGAGTTGAGGCGTCTGGAGCTCACAGGCCTTAGTTGAAGCGGAGTTGAGCTTTTTCAAAATTAAGCTCACAGGCTCGGATGGGCTAATCTGCTGGTAGGCGGCTCTATGGCTATGCCCTTAATACGACAGTTGAGCTCTTGAGATTGGCTAACGATGCTCAGTGGGCTAATGCACTGGTAGTGGCTCATGGGCTGCAAGGCCTTAGTTGACGGTTGTGCTCTTAGGCTGCGAGGCTTCGTGGGCTAATGCGTAAATTGGTGGCTCTGGGCTACAAGGTCTTAGTTGAGCAGTTGAGCTCTTCGAAACTGAGCTACTAAGGCTCCGTGGGCTAATCTTCCTTAGCTGAACTGGCTCTGTGCCTATATGGCCTTATCTGAGCAGTTGAGCTCTTGAAACTGAGTTGTTGATGCTCCATGGGCTAATCACTTTGAAATTTGAGGCGGCTCTGGCGCTAAATGGCCTTTACGAGCAAAACTAAAGTGCTAAGGCTCAGGTGGGCTGAAAATGTGGCAGGCTAAAGGCCGCTCTGCGACTATGGCCTTGTCACGATGGTTGAGCTCTTGGGCGAGCTAAGGCTCGGGTGAATGTTCTGAGGACAGGCCCGACTCTTGGGCGTTGAGGCCTTAGTTGAGTAGTTGAGTTCTTGAAAGTGAGCCTCTTGAGCTCAGTGGAATGTCTGCTTAATTTGAATTGGCTCTGCTATAAGACCTTAGTTAGTGATTAAGCTCTTGAAGCGTGAGGACCAGTGGGATAATGCACTGGCGAACTTGCTCTGGGCCCTGAGGCCTTAGTTTAGCGGAGTTGAGCTCTTGAAATTAATTTCTTGAGGCTCAGTGGGCTAATCACGCCTAATTTGAGCCCTGGCTCTGGGCTCTGAGGGCATGGATTAGCGAGTTGAACTCTTCGAGATTAATTTCTTGAGCTCCACAGGCGGCGATGGCCCGTGGCTATTTGGCCGATTCGACTTCCTTCTCTTGGAAAGGTGCGGGTAGCTTTAATGCGGTTTATGGAAATTAGGACCAGTTCTTGTGACTTGAAAGCGAGTTCTTGAGGCTCTTAAGCCTTGGCCAGGTGGCTACATGGCCTGTTTGAACCAAGCTGCAGGGCTCTTGGGCGACGTGGCACCGTGGCTACATGAGCAATTTGATTTCCTTCTCTTGGAAAGGCACGAGTAGCTTTAATGCGGCTTTAGGGAGAATCGGAATGGACTGCGCCATTTCCCAAGTGCCCTGGCTTTCCTACAAATAGCGACTCCTCTATGATGGAGCTCGTGCTTCGAACCTTCTTCCCCTTTTAGGCGTAACTAGAATCCGCGTACGATGAAGTGTCAAGGCTTGGTCGTCATTGTAGGGGGCCTGCTTGAAGATCTTGAGCTGGCGTTTGGTTCCAATGGTCTTCTGCTTGTAGGAGTTGTGTTTTTCCCTAGTTCCTCCCTTGTGGGAGTTGTTATTCCTAGCTATGAATGACGGGGTTGTGCCCCGGGAATGCATTCGGAGGGCGGCGTGCTCAAAGAGATAACTTTAGTACCGCTCTGTCATTTTCTCCCTATTTTTTTCTTCTCTTCTTTCCCTTTCTCTTCTTTCTTCTCCTTTTCCTTCTCCTTTTCCCTCCCGTTCGCACTCTCTCTTCTTCTCTTTCCCTTTCCCTTTCTATTTCTTGAGATTTTTCCTTTTTTGAGGGAACTGCTTGTACTGTTCATTCCCGATATGTAAGGGATGGCCCTGCTCATTGTAATCGATTATATCTTCTTTGGAATAAAGAGCAAAATTTTTTTTTTTTGTAAAGCATGAATTTTCATATTCTGAAGTGTGTAATTTTCTCGGGTGTTTCCTGGCCGAGCTGTCTGTTTTTCTTTTACCGAGATGCCATGCTTATTTATTCATAAGGATATTAAACAAAGTAATCAACGAACACCACAATTGCTCGAAAGTTGATGATCACTTTATTAAAGATTACAATCAGAGGTCTATTGATAGAGCTAGTTTGAGGTGCTCAGTTCGAAATGAGGTGAATTTTTCCTTTTTGTCTACGGAGTTCGTAGTTTACAAGTGCGACCCATAGAACACGATATAAGAGGCTTTGATTTGGTCCTAGCTTTCCATGTGTTGGGATCTTTTCCTCGGTAGCATAAGCTTTTTAAAACTAGGTCGCCGGGCTTATAACTCCTGGGCTTGACCTTTTGGTCGTAGTACCTTCCTGTCTTCCTTTGGTAGTCTTTTGTGCGTTTCTGGACCTGATCACGCTTTCCATCTAGAAGGTCTAAGTTTAGGCGAAGAGCCTATTCGTTATGTTCACGGCATGATTCACTTGGGGATTTTGTCCCGAATCTCGAGTACACGCGTCGGTTGCGAGCTAAAAGCGGAATGGGGTCTCTGAGTTCTTGCATGTAGTTACGTATGCCCAAAAAACACCTGAGTGATCTACCCATTGCCTTTTAGACCTTAGTCTTGATCTTTGCTTTAAGGATTCTAATGGTGACAACATCCATTTAGATTATGGATGAGTAGGGGCGAGTAGTAGTTCTTGATCCCGAGCTCGGCACAAAAATCCATGAACTTAGGATTGGCCGAATTGTTTCCCATTATCGACACCAAGGCTCGGGATACGAGCACGCACATTATAGCGCTGGTGAAGTTCTGTGCCTTTTTGTTACGTGATAGTAGCCAAGGGCTCGTACGCCCGTTTGGTGAAATAATCCTCCCCATGACCATAAATTTACGTTGTGCCTCGATTGGGAAGAGATCCCGATAATCGGCCCCAACTGCTTTAAGCGAAATTTAGTAGTGTCGATGCTTGGATGGGAGAATTGAGAGATTTTGGCGTGCTCTTGACAAACTTAGGTTTTGACTATTTATGTTGCGTCTCGGCATTTTGGGCGATAGTACAGCCTCGAAGACTTTTCCTTGATGCAGAGCCTCAGATGTGATTTCACATACGCCTTCATACTTCCCTCGGCCGGTCGGCGTCTTCGCTGCAATGCACTTGAGGATGGGTGTGAAAAAACCTCACTTATAAAGGGCTCCCCGATGAATAATGAACCTGGCGTACCTCGACCTGGCTTAAGATACCGGTCGTTTGATAGTCCTTCTATTAAGTAGTCCCAGTAGTCCGTCCGGCTTAGCTCAGCGTGACCGGAGAGATCTCTTCGTTGTTGGGGTCTACGAATACGAAAGGTGCTCGGCGGCGTCGATCAAGGGTCTTAACTTGGGAAGTAGATTTGCGATTTTGCTAAGGCATGCGCTTTCGCGAATTCTGTTGGTATGTGTTTGACCTGAACTCACGCAAACTTCTTGAGTAATTCCCGTACCTTCTTGAGATATAGGATCATTTTTCGCCTCGGCTTCACTTAGAATCATATTTGCTTTACTACCGGTGAGATCGGCGCATACCTCTAATGATCAGCTTCCATGAATTTGGGCGAGTTAAGGCCCGGCTATGAATGACCTCATACTCGGCCTCGTTGTGGAGGCTCGGAACCCAAATTTGAGTGCATGCTCGATATCTATTCCTTTGGAGAGGAATTCGAAATTGAATAGGCGCATCACTCCTTGAGCATTAGTGGCTTGTACGGGCTGGCCTCGAATAAGTCGGTCGTCGGCTAGGTAAGCGGAAAACTCTGCCGAGGTGAATTCCATGACAAAGTCTGCCAAGATATGTCCTTTTATTGTTATTTTCGGTTTATATCTGATGTCGAACTCGCTCAGCTCTATGGCCCACTTTATCAATCTTCCAGAGGTCTCTGGTTTGTGTAGCACTTGCTTCATTGGGTATTCCGTTGGAATTTCAATGGTATGAGCTTAGAAGTAAGGGCGGAGTTTCCATGCTGTGGTTACTAAGGCCAAGATCAATTTCTCCATCTTTGGGTACCTTTCCTCTGCTCCTCTCGGGCTCATTTCTGATAGTAGACGGAATTGTTTGCACTCGTCTTTGTCTCACGATCGAGGGCGGTTGAGAAATTTGGAAGCGGCCGGTCACGAATGAGGCTCTACCGGGGGACTTACGGAATGGGGGAGAGCTCGGATAAGTTTTATGACTGCAGTGCTTATTTGCGGTGTGCATCCCATTGGAAAGCTTTTCGGAGCACGAGAGGGTGTACTTATCGGCCACTGGACCCACAAAGCGGCAAGCGCAGCTATCCTTCCAGTTAGGCGTTGGACTTCTTTTATGTTTGATGGCTGTTTGCATGCCGAGCCTGACTTTTTATCTTGTATGGGTTTGCCTCTGTTTTGTTGAATATAAAACCCAAGAATTTTTCACCGAGACTCGTAAAGCGATTGGGCTGGATTCAATCTCATGTCGCACTCTTTCAGATCCGAATGCTTCGCGCATGAGCTATATGGAGCTCCTACTGGGTAGCCGATTTTACTAACATGTCGTTTATATATACCTCCATGATGTCCCTAATTGTTTCTCGAAACATCCCGTTCACCAACCTCCGTAGGTAGCTCCCGCGCTTTTTTAGTCCGGGAAGGCATTACCGATACAGCAATAGTCCTCATTCCGTGAAGACACGAGGCATTCTCTGGTAGCTCCGGATCCATGCTGATCTTGTTGTAACCGGAGAAAGCATCCATGAAGCTGAGGAGTTCATGGCCGGCTGTGGCGTCTATTATGAGGTCGATCCGAGGTAGAGGAAAACTATCTTTAGGGCATGCTCGGTTGAAGTCAGTGAAATCGATGCAGAGTCGCCATTTACCATTTGCTTTTTTAACGAGTACGACGTTGGCCAACCATTCGGTGTTCCATCTTCTCCGACAAGACTCCTCGCCCTGAGCAAATACGACCTCCTCATTAATCACTTTTGCCTTTCTAAATTTAAACTTCTTTTTGGGTTTATCGGTTCGAAGGATGGACTGACGCTAATTGCGGAGTGATTATCGCTGGTCAACCCTCCCATGTCCTCCTACTTCCATGCGAAAACATCCCTGTTCTGTTTTAAGAAGCAGATAAGGAGGCTTTCGAGGTCTTCCACTAGCCGATCCAACATAAAGTAGGTGTTCAAAGCATCGTCTGAATCAGAGTATGGCTCCTAAATTTCTTCCGAGCCGCCAAAGTGTTCACCTCGCCTAGCATGTCGTTCGCCCACATATGTTGTCGACCGCTTGTCGATGCCAAGTAACATTCCTAGCCACGCGCTGGTCTCCTCGAACCATCTTACCCGCTTGCGGGTAGGTAAACAGATCAGATAAGGATAAGCGGGCGATGGCCTTTACGGCGTTGAGAGGGTCACTAATAGCACGTTATAAGCTTAGGGGGCGTCTACTATTAGAAATCTTACTGTCGTTGTTGCCTGGCATGGGGGGTCTCCCATAGTGAGCATTAACTATATCGACCCCAAAGGCAAGATTCTTTTCTGTAGAATCCATGCGTGGGTGTCGACCGGGTTCTAACTTCTCCTTCGATGCCCATCTTGTCAAAGCTGATGCAAAGATGAGCGCTCATGAGCTCCCATTGTCGACAAGGACCGATGGATTGTTTTGTTAGCCACAACCGCTTTGATCACCAAGGGGCCTTCGTGGGGGTGCCATCCTTCCAGGCCCAACCGAAAGTGCATGGCAAAGGTTTCCAGTCGAGGAGTTTGACATCAGCTGCACCTCCATTACCTCTCCTAACTGGATACTTCACGCATGAGCCTTCCGGCTGAGCCGGACTCCCTCACCTCTGCAAATCCTCCCGATCACATGGATTTCTCCCAAGTTCTGCGTGGTGCTGAGTCAGCTCGCTACCGAGGTGGTGGTTGTGCCTGATCCTGACCTTTAGAGGCTATGTAACGGTGAAGATACCCCCGCTGAATCAAGTATTCTATTTCCTTCCTGAGCTAGATGTAATCATCCGTTCGATGCCCGTGGGTCCCGCGGAACCTGGCGCATCAAGCAGCCCTTTCGGGTCGGGTCCGCTCCCCTGATCCGGGATGGCCATCTCAAAAATTTTCGCGTCGCACCTCGTGCAAGACCTCGTGATACCGTGGCTGTCACGGGGTGAACCGCCAGTGAATACTTCGCCGTCGAGCTCGGGTCGGTGTGGTGGTCTTAGGCGGTCTCCGACGCCTCGCCTCTTCGGGGATTCCTGCTCTCTCGTCCCTTCGGGAATCTTTCTGCCTTTGGCTCCTGTGGCTTCGCTCCCATCGCTTGTTAATCCCGCTTTCTCCTCGCGGTCAAGAGCCTCTCTTGGATGTGAGGGCTTCTTCACCATTAATGTACTTCTCCGCTTTAGCGAGCACCTCAGCCATGCTTGCTTGAGGATTCTTTGAGATGGAAAACATCAAGTCTTTTTAACTGTACTCCTAACCCAGCGATGAATGCGGTGATAGCGAACTTCTCGTCCGGTACATCTACCTTAATGATCATGCCAACTTGACATAAGACTGTGTTTTCTCAAGGGTTCTCGCTTTATGGTTAGCAAGTGATAATCGCTCTTATGCCTCACTTCCAATGAAGCGGAGATCACGCATGAAGAGCTCTAACGAAGAGACTCCACGATGGTGGAGCCTGTTAAACCGCCACGCGGCCTTTAGAGTGATAGCGGCAATTCTGCAATCGCACGGTCTTGATATCCATGCAACTCCATCTGGTTCTTATAGGTATTAAGATGGTCGACGGGATCCTTTGTTCCATTGAACGCTTCTATTTCTTAAAGATCCCGAATCATTCGGTGCGGGAATGTAAAGATCTTGGCCAGGAACGGATCGATGAGTGCAAACTCATCTATAAGCTTGAGTTCATTTCACATGCTATTTTGTGCATTTTATATCCATATTCATGTAAAACTCCATAGTGTCCTAAACTTGGTTTTGTAGGATTATTGATGAAAAGCAAGTGATTTGGCAATAAATGATCAATATATTTTCAAAAAAAGAGTCAACCAAGAGTCTCATAGCGCACCACTGGAAAGATGAATTTTTCTGTACCATCTGGAACATCAAATGGTTCAAATTCCCTCATGGCTGCATTCTACATTCAAAGAGCTTTCGGCGAGTACTCACACGCCCCGTCCAGGAGTTGAAACGAGAAGTTATGGCCTGAGCAAGTTAGAGAAGAAAAACCGGTTCTTTATCCGAGAAAATGATATCGCGACTGTGTTGATGTCGCGACGGAAATTGATGTATAACCCGAGTCGATGTCACTGACCAGAATTGATGTCGCGACCCGGTTTGATGTCGCGACATTAGCCCTTGACAGCCCTTCTGAGAAACCTAAAAGGCCGAAAATTGATATTTTACCTAATTTCAAGCCCATTTCACCCTAGGACCATATATACTCGTTTTAGGTAAAGGCAAGCGGGAAGATTGGAGAGCCTTACTCTCTCTTGGGGTTTCTCTCTCTAGACTGCCCATTTTCAGTTTTTCTTCGGATTTTGATTTGTTTTAGATTTATACTTGGTTTAGACGAGATTTTTGTTTTTACATTGAAGAGATTTGAAGTGCTGTATAACGAGGAATTCAGATTTCACTAGGTTCGAGACAAGATTGAAGCTAAGAATACGTATTTTCTCTCTCTCATGGGGTTTTCTCTCTCTAAACTGCCCATTTTCTTAGTTTTTACTGCAGATTTTTATTTTTTAATAGATCTTAGAGCATATGTTTATTTCTATTGAAGAGATTTCGGTGCTGTACTTAGATATTCAATTTATTTACTGTTGAGGAGAAGATTTAAGCTCAAATCTGGGTTTTTCTCTTCTTTCTCTTGATTTCTTTCTCCATTTTCTTACTTTTTGTTTGATTGGTGATGATTGGAATCCGATCTTGAAACATTAAACACCCTCTAGAATTCTGGGGATTAATTGTTGAACATTCAGTTCTTGAGTTTCTCGGTTATTTTGTGGGCTTGAATACTGAATTTATATAATTGGTATTATTCATATAATGAACTGTTCGGAATATTAGTAGCTTATACCCAAAAGCGATTGTATCTTTACTCACGATTTCAGGAGGCCCTACAGTGACACGAGAGATGGAGATTCACGAGAAGTAGAGCGCAGCTTAGGGGTATGTTAGACTAATATCTTGGAACTAGAACTTTAAAAAAATTACTTTGATAGATCACTAATTTTACTCATGGTGTGAGGATAAATTAGATGATGTATCAATTTAATTATTGAGGTTTCTCCTTGTATCTCTGACGGATCTGATCCAGTTTTTCTTCGAATCTAATCAAGGGATAGAAAATTTTATTAGATTTGAAGGGACGAGATACCAATTACATTGGAGAAGGCTTGCATTTTCTTGTCTATGAAACGAAATTCTTGATCTGAAATGGTTGTGAAGTATTGAAAAAGAAAAACAATCAAATCTTAAGAGTGCAAAATTTTACAAGTAGCTATTTAGACCCATTTGTCTGAAAAGGAATATGGTGTGGTAGATAGTGAAATGTATGGTGTATGGAAATCAAGCTATACTACTGCTCTTGGACAAATCGACATTCAACTCACAAATGTTGCACTTTCAGGAAATCGAGCTATTTTGTAAATAATTATCCCCATCCACTAGTGACTCTCTTCATGGCCTTTTAGAATTAAGTAGTTGTTTATTTGGTAGATTTTAGGATTAGTTTTAAATCAGTTTTGTTTCAATTAAATTGATTTTATTAAGGCATCCTACTTGAGTCGCCCTAAATAGTGAAGAGCTCTTGTAATGGGGTGAATCAGTTCCAATTAGAAGAACCTCGATCCTCGTGAGTACGATATCGGGACTCCTAGAAGTCACTTTATTACTTGTATGTGCTTGGAGTGCACTTGCGGAAGGGTTGAGTGTTAGTAATACTTTTCATTTCGGTTTTGAGGTACACTTACTTTTGTTTCCATCCCGGTTTGAGTATTTACCACATTCACTCCCTTGGCCATATTTTCACATATACATCAAATTGGTCACACTTTACAGGGACTCAGTTTGCTGCATCAGGGTGTCCATAGAGTCTGGAGCTCGGCCCTTTACGACTTCCTTCTATTCTTGAGCTCTGTTGATGCCCTTGAACTTTGATTAGTACCCAAAGAATTTTATTTGAGTCTATTTACGGACAGAGTTTTGAATGCTTTGCGTACTAATCATGAATTAAGCGATTGACATGTACATGTCCATTTAGTACTCTTTTGATTTCGTTTCAAGGTTTGTTTTATAGTTTTGCGGGTTTGGAACTGGCCATTATTCAATCATGGCTTATTATTAGCGAGTCTTGAATGTTGAATTCTCGGTGATTTTATCAAGCCAAAATGAAGAAATGTCAAGTGGAATTGATGAAATGGAGGCTGAAGTGGATGCAGGAGGCATTACAGAAGGCAAGGCAGGGTTGCAGGATTTTCGCTATGCATTGCGAAAATTTCGCAAGGATTGCGAAAATTTCGCAACCATAGCGAAAATTTCGCAATCCCTACGAAAATTTCGCTATCTGCGATTTTTCGCTAAATTAAGCGGGGAATTTCGCTATCATGGCGAAGTTCTTTGTGCATAGCGGTAATTTTAAGCTATGCCTTGTATTTTTCGCTATGATAGCGAAATTTCGCTATCATAGAGGCCCCGCTATGATAACGAATTCAGCGCATAGCGAAAATCTTCCCCACTGTGTTTTGGTTCGAAAACTGACCTGGATTTTGTATAATTCCCATTTTGTCCTATTGTAATCATGTATTTTAGGTATTTTGGTGTTTCCACACATTTTGGATGGCTATGTAAGCCCACCTTGCAGCTTTGTAACCTAACTTTTGATTCAAGCATTTTTCCGCAGCTTTTGTTTTTGGAGTTCTGGTTTTCTCTCTTCTCTCTCTTCTTTCTCTCATTTTCTTACTGCTAAACACACCCCTTGAGGATGACAACTCAAGGGATGCTTGGCTAAGCCTCAAAGCCTTGAAGAGGAGGGTTGCTAGCTTGGTTATTGGTGGTTTGGCAGTGTCCTCATGTTTTAAATGGAACAGGTACTGCATTTATGGTTCCAAACATTCCTAACTAGGGTTTAATGCTATTTAATGTCTTTCCTTTGGTCAATACTTGTCATGCTTTGAGATTGAGTGTATTCTTAATGGTAGATCACCTTTGACATTCTTCCCAGATGTCATTCTGAGCCGAAATGAGGAGGAGGTTAAAATGCTAGGTTTTCAAACTGATGGAACATTAAATGCTCTGTACATGTTGTGACTCAAATAGGAGTGTTTTTAAGGGTTAGTTTTTAAAGCTAAACAAAGATCCAGTTTTGGCTATGACTATATGTCATTTTCCCTAATGCGAGGAAAAACCCGAGGACACCTCTATAACCCCATTTTATCAAGCTAGTGACCCAAGCCTTCAAGGTCTCCATTTCACACTTCACTTTAAGCTATTTCAGTTAGCCCAGTGACACCAACTCCCACACCGAAAATCCAAAGAAAATCACCATTTTGAACCATGATACAAATCATTTGTAGAATGAAAACCCATCCCCGTGTTCGACCCTAGACCACTATGCGCGTAGCTTGACTCTGGCCCGATGAGGAGAGCTGGGATATAAATTTTGTTGATTCCGGATCACCCTACTGTGGCATGAATCAGAACTTATGCTCCCATGATCGCTCCCTTATTCCTTGGCGAGGGGAGGGAATTCGGCTCATCGTTCGATGTTCCCTCGGTGTAGCCGATTCGCTCCTCGGGGTTAGGAGAGGCTGTGCCCCCTTGGCTGGTGGATCTGCTTCTATTTCTGCCTCTCGGGGAGGGCCGAGGTGTGGCTGCTCTTCCTGAGGGGTGGTATTATGGCCTTCTTGGGCATGTCGTACTTCCTATGGACGTTGCATCTGCTTGGTGAGTTGCTCTAATTCCCTATCAAGCGCTAGTTGGTGAGACGAAGTGCCTCCATCTCGTTTGTGTTATTATGTAAAGTTTCCAGTGCGCCTGCAGGAGGTCGGCTGTTGGCGTTGCCTTACTGGTCTTGCATCCTTGGGGGATTGGCGTGGCTCATGCTTGTATTCCGAGTTGATACCATCAGTTACTAAGAGATCAGCTTTATTTGTAAAGGAACTGTCGTTCCCACAGACGGCGCCAACTGATGATGCCTTTTTTCAAAGCGGAATTGAAATTTGGGCGTGTGGAATGGCTGAGCGATCCATTGTCTGCGGGCGTTGGACTCCTCTACAAAAACAAGAAACAAAGAGGATCGACGGGCTCGCCAGATTGCCTCTCAAATGCTGGGAGTCGAGTTCTTTAGGGAGAAAGATCAGATGCTTAGAGAGAGTGAATTTTCATGCCCTTTCACGATAGGGTGATTTGTATTTATAGTAGATGTTTTTCCCAATTGGATGGTAATAAGGATTCTCCCTTATTGGATGGGGGATTTTCTTTCCTTATCACTGTCATATTAATAAGGGATAATTAGAAAGCAGTTATTGGGAATTATCCTACTTCCCTTATTGGTGAGATTTGATTTGATTTATATGATATGGGCTCTTCCGGCTGTTCGTGTTATCGGCCCTTGGGGTGGATGAACTGGGCTCACGTTTTGGGCCTGTGCTAGGAGCCCGGGCGTTCTACTGGGTTTGCTTATAAGTTTTCTTTTAATCTTGTTTCTTGGGCTTAGGGAGTGGGCCTGCTCGCCTATTTTTTAAACCCAATCATATATATATACATATATATATATATATATATATATATATATATATATATATATATATATATATATATATATATTAAAAAAAAATTGTCTCTAAAAAAATTGTCTCTAAAAAAATAAATAAATAAATACGCAACCTGCGAATTTTAATTCAGCCCCCAAATTATATATATATATATATATATATATATATATATATATATATATATATATATATATATATATATATATATATATATATTAAATTGTCTCCTAAAAAAATAAATAAATAAATCATGAACCTGCGATTTTCTAATTCAGCCCCGAGTTATTTGTACCCCTATTTTCTTTTTGCCATAACTTTTTCATCCGACCTCTGTTTTGGGTAATTTTGGTGTCGTTAGAAAGCTTAGAGAGTGTAGAATCTAAATATAGCTAGAAATAACATATTTAAGATTATTATAAGGGAGTAATTTTCAAAATGATCCATTTGGTCCCTTTTAACCTCTATTTTCTTCTTCCAACTTAATCAATTAAGGCCCAAATGGGATGAATAAGGCCTCTTTGGGAAGCACATTTTTATCTTTTTTATTTCAATTCTTGTAACATAATCATATTTTGCATTGTTAATATTTTTGTTTAATACTTTTCCTCTCTTTTGTTTTTTGTTTCAGGTGGTTCCTCATCTCTACAACCGGCTACATTTCTCCTAGGAGGTATCACTTCCTCCCTTAAGTTTCCATTCCATGACTACATTGAGGACAATGTAGAATTTGGTTGGGAGAAGAGTTAAGGAAGGAAGTGTTGATTTATGTTTTGAGCAAGTCTATTTTGTAAGTTGAATGGCTTGCTAGTTAGTTTGTTTTTTTTACAATATATTTCATGTTTTTTTTAGTTTCTACATCATGCTTCAGTTTCTCATTTTTAGAAAACTTTTTTTTTTTTTTAATATCCAACTTCCAGTATAAGAAATTGAAATTTTGTTCCAATGTTGTTGATGTTAGAATGGTGTTATTCTTAGTTTAGTTGATAACCCGTTGAAATTCTTATTGAATTCAACCTTTTTTTCTTCCACATTGAACTAACCAGACACTGTGCACATTAGATTTCATTTATAAGCTGAAAAAATGTCTTTCCTTCTAAGCCCTGTAAAAGTCCGGCCTAGTACTTTTGACCACCTTTAATAGGTTAGGACCCCTCTGAATAAAAAGACCAATGAGTCTTTAAAAAAGGAAAAGAAATGAAAACAAAAGAAAAGAAAAGAAAATTTGTGACGCTTTGCCTTGAAACATGAGCACGGTCCGAGGGGTATATGGTGAAAGTCTTTAAAGCCCAGTGCCCTAAATCAACTGGTTGGGAGTCACCGACTTTGTGCTTATTACATGGGTGGATAGGTGGAGTTTAGCAAATTGTAGGTCCCAGAGTTTCTAGCCTAAGTTCGGGGCGAAACCTGAAGAGTTAGTGGTTGAGAGATCCTTATGACTTGATGCCCTAAGCCTTAATTGGTTGGGAGTCATCGGTGGACCCTCGCTACTTGGACACTTGTGAGTTCGATACCCTCAGCATTGCACCCTTACACAAAAAAAAATATAAAAGAAGAAAAAAGCGAAAGTTATGGAATAAAGTTGGGTCCTAATCTATTGAGGTTAGTTAGTCGACTAGGTTTAGACAAGAGCTAGGTTGGGGGGAGAGGACAATTTGACAAATTATTTTTTAAAACTAATCAAGTTAACACTTAGGTTTTTGTGGAAGGTGTCAGGTTAGTTCTCTAGGATTTGACACTATTTTGATACTTGACTTTACATAGCACACACTCTTCCTTAGATAGTTATTAGGCAAAGTTTTGGTAACTCTTGTTGAAGGTTAGGCATTATCCCTTCATTTTGAAAACTATAATTTTTGGATATATATATATATCCATATAGCCAAATCACTCATATTGCTTTCTTTGTGCTGTTTATTAGCGATGACAATCTGATGGATTGGGAGTGGATGCCACCGAAAATGTATTTTACTTATTAATCACGGTTTGATCACTTTTTGTGTACTAATCAACCTAATTAACCCAATTGCATGTTAAGGACCTAGCTAGGCTACTAATCAAATTTTGTAGCAAGTTTTGTTGTTTTTGTAGGCTATTTATGCCAAAGTTATTGAATCAGCTCAACCATGGAGAATCCAGTTCAGCTTCCGGAGGCTGCGACGAAGCAAGAAGAAGAACCGCGGCGTCATAATGGAGATCACCACACCTTGGCAATTTCGCAAGGGTTGCGAATTTTCGCAACCCTGCAATATTTCTCAACGTTGTGAATTTTTACAACCTGCGATACTGTTCATACTGCTTTTGCCTTTTTGATTTTTTGTCACTTTTTTATTGTCTTCCCAATTTGCCCCCATTGTAATAGTGTTTGTTTTGTTATTTTGGTAATTTGTAATGGGGGTTTGGCTATAAAAGTCCCTAGACGAGACATTGTAAGCAGCTTTAGTTTTAGTTTTAGTTTCAGTTTTTGGGAGACTTTTTCTAGATCATTAATAAAGTTTGGCGGGAAGCTTTCAGTACCTCCCGCTCTTTTTCATTTTCTCTCACTTTCTCACTAGCTAAACAGCCTTTGAGGATGACAACTCATAGGATGAGTGGCTAGAATCTCTTTCTCCTTGAAGAGGAAGGTCACTGAGCAAAGGAGATGTGGTAAACTAAGGGTTCTCATGTTCTTAACGCATGTATTCATTGTCATTTTTGTGTTTCCTTATAACTCTAGGTTTAAATCCCTTTGATGCACCTTGAATGATCCGTATTTGATAATCTTTTAGGGTTCAGTGGATGCTTATTGCTAGATCCACTGAGATTCATTAGTTATCCTCTATTAGTCATTGGAAGGTGAGTCAAGGAGACTTGTTTTCCACTGCCTGAGACCACTGATGCTCAGTGAATACCATTTTTTTAAGGATAGTTATTAAAGGTTTTATAGCTAAATGAAGATCCGGTTCGGGAGATGACTTTGGAGTCTCATCCTCCCTAGAGCGGAAAAGGTCTAGAACCCCCAGTTACCGTTAGAACCCAAACCTAGTAGCCTGATACTTCAAGGGGATTTCTTTATAATTTTTTACTTCATTTTATTTCTAATTTTCAACCAATACACCCCCTATTTTTACCAAATCCCAACATCCAAAACAAATTCACCATTTTGAACCTCACTGTAAGTCATTTGTGCGAAGAAAACCCATCCTTGTGTTCGACCCTAGAGCCACTATACTGCAGTAGACATGCTACGGTAGTAGGAGGAAATAGGTATAAATATTGTTGATTCCGGATACCCTACCACAGTCAAATAAGCAGCTCCAGATGTGGTTACTGGTATTATTTCTATCCTTGATCATGTTGTATATACATTAGTTGTAACACCCCAAAAATACCCTAAAATTTTTATAATAAAAATTATTATATATTCCGGGTATAATTGAGCCAACTTGGGTATTTTTTAAAATTTTTATATTGATTAGATGATTGTTGAATCCAGAAATGAACCCAAGTGAAAAAGAGAAAATATAGAAATTGTAAAATGGGGACCCAAGGGTCAATTATAAATAAGTTTATATGTCTAAGTGATATTAGGAGAAATAAATGAGTAAAGGAAAAAAAATCAAAGGAAATGACATGTGGCATGCTTGGAAAGGGAGGAAGCTTCCCTCGCTTTCTTTTAAAAAATCTGATTAGAGTGATCCATAAGAAAATAAAAAAATGGAGAAAAGGAAGTTAAGAGAGCTCCACCTTCTCTCTAGATTTTCGACCGATCGAGACCATAGGTCTCATTGGCTCACGAAGGAAGTCCTTCACTAGTGACAGAGCTACAAGTAGAGGCCGGAGCCAGGGACTTTAGGCAAACTCCATGAGGTAGGTCTTCTCCTACTTGGTCTTCTTCTACACTAAGGATTGTTGGGTAGTTATCTGGCCTTAGGGGAAAGTTTGGTTGCATTTTAAACCATGGGAAGAATTTGCCACATTGTGGTAGTGCACAGCTAATGAACCTTAGAGCTGATTTTGGGAGTACGAGTGAAGGGGATTTAGTAGTGTGTCCTTCTAGTAAATTGTAGCCACATCAATTAACTTGATGTTAGGCTTTTACAATTTCTCAATTCGGACCCCTAGACCAAGTTATGGTCTTTTTTTCTGAGCAGTCAAATGGGTGCGGCTTCGGCCATAGGGTCGTCAAACGAGAGTCGGTCGGTGAGCGGTGGTGACCCGGCGGTGGACGAGAATTCGTCGAGCAAGGGGGTCGATCGGTGAGCGATTGGACGAGAGAATTAGATCGATAGAAATTCGTCAATGAGCGGTGAAGTGCATCAACGATTGGACGGTCGTCAAACAAAGTGCGTCAATGAGCGGTGGTAGTGCGGTGGGCGAAATTACGTCGGAAACGCAAAGTGCGTCGGTGAGCGGTGGGCGAGTGCGTCCGGTAGGAGTGCGTCGGTGAATAGTGATCGCCCAGCGGTGGCGGTACCGTCGGAGAGGCGATTCTGCGTGACCTCCAACTTCGGAAGGTCATATCTCCTTCGTTGAACTCCGATTTGGGTGTTCTTGGACTCTATGGAAGTATTGAGTCAGAATCCATCCTTATGACTGAGGGAAGATATTAGATGTCAGACCGAGGTGTTAGGCTGAGCTCGTCACTTCAGTGCGGCTCGTCGGTTAGTCGGCTCGTCAGGGCATTGCGCATGACCTCCAACCGGAAGGTCATAATATCTCCCTTCGTTTGAACTCGATTTGGGTGTTCTTGGACTCTATGGAAGATCATTGGTCAGAATACATTAATATTCCTGAGGAGTATAGAAGATCTTTGAATGAGGTGGTAGATGAGCTCGTCCAGTTCGAGATTACGCTCGTCGATTCGGGACTGTTGTGTATGACCTCCAACGGAAGGTCATAACTCCTTCGATCGAACTCCGGTCCCGGGTCATTCTTTGACTCTATGGAAATCCCATTGAGTCAAGAATCCATATCTATATATATCTTGCATTTTAGAATTGGAACTCATAATAACCTCTAGAAATCAATCCTAAACAAAAAACTACTAGTACGCACTTGAATAATATTGTTAATGGTTTGGAATAGGGAGCGAAGGAGAAAAGACAAGCGTGATTGAGATTCCAAGGGTTGGAATCAAAGTCACGAAAGATTTTTGGGTTTTGTTCTTCTAAATCCATTCTCATTTCAAGTTTAAATCATTTGTTCTACCGATTCCTATTCCTCCTTTCAAGTTTTGTATTTTGTTCAGCATATTGAATTGATTTAATTGATTTGAGAAAAGTGATTGTGAAATGTTTGCATATAAAAATTGCATGATTATTGAAAATAAACTGTTTATACAAGCGTAAATATTATACTATATTTTGCTATAAAGGATTTGAACGCCCTTAATAGAATGTTAACCGTTTATTTCGCATCAAGGATAGATTGGTATACCAATAGGGTGAATAAGCGATCTTTGCGACTATTAATGTGTCACTTTCCGTCTGCGGCCAGTAGGACACGTGCTCCAGTAGTATTCACTATTTGATTATTTTATAGCTTGTTCGCGACGGCGGGACCGTATTGTGTTATAAAACCATGTGATACCGGCCTGCAGCCCAGCGGGACCGTGCGGTGACTACGATATCACAGTATGCTCGAAGACTATAGGTTAAATTCGTTAAAGGCATAAGCGGATTAGTTAGCATAAGCGGAATTGATTAGCATACTTGATTGGATTGGCATAAGCCAGATTGATTTCGAAATTTAATTGAATGTCGAAGCTGAGGTGAATTTAGCCAAACCTCATTGAATTGATTTGAGATTGTGAAATATTGATTATGAAAATGTATTTATGAATGATCAATGAACTATAATTTATTGTATATATAACAAAGTATGTATTGTATTTATATTGATCATCCAAATATTGAAAGTTACGAATTATTAAATTGCATGAATTGTTTTAAATTGGAAGCGAGAAATGGATTTGTATAGAACCACTAAGCATGAAAATGCTTAGCGTATTATTTACCAATGCATGGAGTGCAGTGATAGTGATCGATAGCGGACCCAGTTGAGAGATGTCGAGTCATAAAGAAAGAAATCTCGGAGTATGCTCCGACATTTGCACTCATTTCATGTGTTCTTTTTGATATGGATATTTTGTATAAACAATTTGAATCACTGTACATCTATTTTTGTAAATCATTTTGAAAAGGCTTGGATGCCTACATTGTAAATGGATTTTGTTAAATGTAAATGTTTATGGGCTTGCCCGATTTAAATGTCGCTTCATAAAAGATATGATTTTGAGTGATTTTAGTGGCATCCGGACTCGGTTCGGATCAGCCCAAAGCGGTCGGGTGTCGGGTGGGGCGTCGCTAGGGCTATTATTATCGAGCCTAGGTTTAGGCGGTTCTACAAAATGATTTTGAAATTGTTTGTAAATGATTTGAAATTGTGTTTAACATGCATTTCAATTGCGTATAAAGGATGACATATTTCCCGGCCCAGCGGATCTTGCTGGTCTTAATAGATAAGCATAGATGATTCGGCTTCCCATAGAATTCGAGGATGACCGGGGGACTCGCGAACAGTCTGCTAGTGTGGAAGGTGGGCAGAAGCATCCCATGCCCCCGCAATGAATGAACTTGAGGAGACAAGTGGCGGGGAGGTACTTTGGATCATCCTCCAGCGGCTAGTTCGGGCATTGCAAGTAGAGACAGCAGTGCACGGTGTTCAAAGCGTCGACCATTGAGAGAATGGCAAGATGCAGACTGTAGATTTTATGGGAAAGAAAGAGGAAAAGAGAGAAAGGATAAAAGACGGGAAGGAAAAATCGGAGTGCAGTCAGCTCGCAACAACGACAAAGGAAGAAATTAAAAGGGGACCACGGGGTTCAATCGAGCTATACTTGGAGCTGCGGTGGGAATACTACTCTACCAGCACCATCAGTCGCGAGTACACCAGGAGGTCCTTCTAGAGGACAGATTGCTCCCCCATTGCCCCCATTGTAGGAGAAATCATAAGGAGGAATGTTGGAGACTACGAGGTGCTTGTTTGATTTGTGGATCAAAGAGCATAGACGAAGATTGTCCTGGAAGCTCGTTCATTTGACACCCTGGTTTGGGAATTAAACTTTAGTGTACAAAAGGCAATAAGAGTGTTGCATCACCAGTGTTCGAGGACAAGGGACTAAACTTTGGGAGGTAAGCGAGATGGTCATGCTCCAGCTAGAGCATATGCAATGAAAGCAGTGGAAGATATCGACGCTCAGATGTGATAGTCGGTAATTTGCTATCTTTGATACTATTATGCATGCATTGATAGATGGGGTGAGCTCATTCATACATATGTGCGACATACCTAACTTAGGTAAAATTGCCGAGAGGTGAAGCTGAGTATGACATCTTGGTGACGAACCGCTTGGCCATAGTGTTGTGTGAACAAAATCCCATAGAGATTGTCCCGTGAATCACCCGGTATGAATTTTTTGGGAGATTTGATTGAGTTATCCTTGGGGTTTGATGTGATATTGGGGATGGGTGGTTGTCCGACATCAAGCAATAGTCGATTGTAGAATGAAAGAGTAACCTTAAAGACACGAATGAAGATGAAGTAACCTTTATCGGTGAGAGGGTCAAATCATCTATCTAATGTGATATCTACGCCCACTGCTAAAACAATGGTACGGAAGGATGTGACCTACTTGGCTTATGTGATTCGATATGGTGAAGGCAAGGCCTAGTGTATCTGATATCCCTCTTTATTAGCGACTTTCGGATGTGTTCCGGAAGAGTTGCAGGATTGCCCCATGAGGAGATTGAGTTTTAGCTGTGACGTTGTACCAGTGCCACGCACATCCATTACACACGTCTGCAGAATAGGCTCCACTAGAACTAAAGGAATTGAAATTGCGGTTGCAAGAACTACTAGAAAAGGTTTATTAGACCAAGTGTATCACCATAGGAGCTCCGTGCTTTTGTTAAAAGAAAGATGGTACACTTCGACTATGTATTGATTACGAACAAATGAACAGTTAATAGTAAAGAATAAGTATAAGATTGCAAGAATTGATGATTTGTTCGACCAATTAAAAGGTGCAAGTATCTTTTTCAAAAGATTGACTTACGATCAGATCTCATCAGTTGAAATTAAATCTTCGATGTGCATAAGCGAGTACGTTTAGGGCGCGATGGACGTATGAATTCCTTGCAATCTGCGGTTTGGATTGACAAATGCTCGGTAGCGTTCATGGACCTAATAGATGTGTTTCGACCGTATGTGGATCGGGTTTGTTGTAGTGTTCGCAAACGACATTCTTGTGTATTCAAAAGATCAGGATAGTCATGACACACACCTTAGAGTAGTGTTAGAGACTTTGAGAAAAGAGCAGTTGTATGCAAAACTGAGCAAGTGTGAGTTTTGGAAGAATGAAGTGTCCTTTCTTGGGCATATAGTATCGAAAGAAGGAATCCGAGTAGATCCAAAAGAAAATAGAAGTGGTTGTTGAATGGAAGCCACCTAGAAATGTTACAGAAGTGCGTAGTTTCCTGGAATTGCTTGAGGATGCTGAAGATTCGTTAAGGGGTTTTCTATGACCGGCCCGATGTGAGATTGCTCCAGAAAATGTAAATATGAATGGAGTGAAAAATGTCAAAGAAGTTTCGATAAAGTTGAAAGCATTCTTAGCAGGAAGCTCGGTTCTTACTCAACCAACCGGTAGAGAATATGTGATTTTTAGTGATGCATTCGCTAAATGGGCTTGGATGTCCTAATGCGAAGGGTAAAGTGGTAGCCTATGGCTAAAGACGAGTTGAAGCCGCATGAACACCGCATGATTTAGAGATTGGCCGCAATTGTATTTGCTGAAAATTCGGAGACACTATTTGTATGGGGGAGGAATTTCATCTACGCGATCATAGAGTCTCAGTATTTGCCTCACAGCGAGGCTTGGCAGGGGCAGCTGGAGATGGATGGGCGATAAAAGGTGCAGGCGCTGGCGTGATTGATTATCACGGGAAAGGCCAATGTAGTGGCGGCCTTTGAGTAGAAAGTCAATCACGAGCGGCCGGCGTTGAATGCCCATTGTCATTACATGGCGATGGTGCTTTGTAGTGCGAGTTGATAAGCGAGACGAGTTTGTTGAATCTGGCCTGAGGCACAAAGAAAGATAAGAAAATTGTTGCCACAATAAATCAGGTGAAATGGTAAAGCGGAGTTCACGGTGAGCGAAGATGGAGTTTTGTATTATAAAGAGATAGGGTTTGTGTACCCAATGATTGCCAATGAAATCTGAGAGAGAGAGAGAGTATGCTAGAAGGCACATAGTGGATCTTTTACTGCTCCATCCGTAGCACAAGATGTATCGAGATTTAAAAATGTCATTACGGGTGATCAGGGATGAAAAGAGATGTGTCGAGAATTTGTAGCCAAGTGTTTGGTGTGTCAAGAGTAAAGGCGAGCATCAAGTTCCTTGAGGATTATTGATTATTGCAGCTATTAAGTCTGGGAGTGGAAATGGGACCGAATCACCATGGATTTTGTGGTTGGGTTACCATTGAGGAGAAGAGCATGACTTCGGTTGGAGTCGTAGTGAACCCGATTGACCGTCAGCTCACTTCCTACCTGTGAGAACCGACTATTCACTTGACAAGTTCGCGAGAGATGTATATCAAAGGAAATAGTTCGGTTACATAGGATTCTGTGTCAGTATTCGGGCGAGATCAGGAACATAACCGAATTTTAGGAGAAAATTGCAAGAGGCTTTGGAGCTCGATGAATTTGATCTGTGTTCCACCACAAGCGGATGGACAATGCGAGAGAGGAGTGATCCAGTTACGGAAGATATGTTAGGAGTTGTGTGATCGACCTTGAGGGTAGTTGGGATCAACACATTGCTTTAGTTGAATTTGTGTACAACAGCGGTTTCAATCAGTATTGGAATGGCGCCTTATGAGGCTTTATATGGGAGAAAATGTAGAACACCATTTGTGTTGGACGGAATTGAGTGAAAGAAAGTGATTGGCTTGACTTGATACAAGGGCGAAGAAAAGTGAAAATGATTAGAGAGAGATTGAAGGTGGCCAACGATGAAGCGAAATCATATGCGGAGCATGAAAAGAAAAGATATTCGATGTAAAGATCGGCGAAAAGGTGTTTTTTGAAGTGTCGCCTTGGAAGAAGGTGATGAGATTTGGGAAAAAGACAGAGTTGAGCCCTAGATTTATTGGCCCATGAAGTGATTGAGAAAGTGGGACCCGGTGATATGGGATTCAGAAAAGTGTACTGGGACGGAAGATCCATGATGTGTTTCACGTGTCCATGCTAGGAGTGCAGGTCGGACACCCGGAGTCACATGTAGTCTCTTCGGAGACAATTGAAATTTGAGCCCAGTTGACGATATGAAGAGAAAGAGCCGGTAAAGATTTTGTCGTGAAGTGAAGGAGATACGGAATAAGAAGATTACATTTAGTCGAGTCTTTGTGGAGAAACCATAAGACTGAAGAAGCCACTTGGGAAAGTGAGGAAACGATGCGGCAGTAATATCCGCAACTGTTTGACTAAGGTAATTTCGAGGACGAAATTTTATTAAGTGGGGGAGAGTTGTAACACCCCAAAAATACCCTAAAATTTTATAATAAAAATTATTATATATTAAGTCCGGGTATAATTGAGCCAACTTAGGTATTTTTCTGGAAATTTTTTTTATATTGATTAGATGATTGTTGAATCCGAAATGAACCCAGTGAAAAGAAAATATAGAAATTGTAAAAATGGGGACCCAAGGGTCAATTATAAACAAATATAAGTTTATATGTCTAAGTGATATTAGGAGAAATAAATGATGAAGGAAAAAAATCAAGGAAATGACATGTGGCATGTAGGAAAGAGGGAGGAAGCTTCCTCCTTTCTTTTAAAAAAATACGATTAAGAGTGGTCCATAAGAAAAGAAAAATGGAGAAAAGGGAAAGTTAGAGAGAGAGGCTCACCTTCTGTCTCCTAGATTTTAAGCTTAATTTGATCGAGACCATAGGTCTCCGGCGAAACACGAAGGGAAGTCGCCCTGTTGACAAGAGTACAAGTAGAGAGCCTGGGCCCAGGGACTTTCGACCGACTCTATGGTGGTCTTCTCCTACTTGGTCTTCTTCTACCATGGGATTGTTGGGATGAGTTATCGTATAGGGAAAGTTTGGTTGCATTTTTAAACCATTGGAAGCTGCCACATTGGGGTAGTGCGCGGCTAGCCGAACTTTAGAGCTGATTTTTGGGTACGAAGTGAAGGGGATTTGGTAGTGTGTCCTTCTAGTAAATTGTAGCCACATCAATTAACTTGATGTTAGGCTTTTGAATTTCTCAATTCGGACCCACGTGGAGCCAGTTATGGTCTTTTTTACGAGCAGTCAAATGCAGTGCGACTCGGCCATAGGGGTCGTCAAACAGGGGTCGTCGGTGAGCGATTAATTACCGGCCAACGGTGGGCGAGGTCGTCAAACAAGAAATTAAATCGATGAGCGGTGGGCGGAGAGTGCGTCAGCCAAAGTGCGTCGATGAGCGATGGTAGTCAGCGGTGGCGGGCGAAATTAAATCGATGAGCGATGATCGATCAACTGGTGGATGAATTGCGTCAACCGAGGGTGACCGATGAGCGATGTGCGTCCCAGCGGTGGAGCGAGTCGTCAAACAAGAAATTGCGTCAATGAGCGTTAATTGGAATCCAGCGATGGGCGAAATTAGTCAAACAGGGAGTAAATGGAGTGAAGCGGTGGACAAAGTCGTCATTGAAATTCGTCGTGGGTAGTGATCGCCCAGCGGTGGCGACTCGTCGAGGCGAAATAAGCATGACCTCAACGGAAGGTCATATCTCCTTCCGTTTGAACTCCGATTTGAATTGTTCTTGGACTCTATAGAAGCCCATTGAGTCAAGAATCCATCCATATGCCTGAGGAAGATATTAGATGTCAGACCTAGGTGTTGGGCTGAGCTCTCGTCACTTCGGTGCAGCTCGTCGGTTCGAATCAGCTCGTCAAGGCTGATGCTTGCCTGACCTCAACCGAGGAAGGTCATATCTCCTTAGGTGAACTCCGATTTGGGTGTTCTTGGACTCTATGGAAGCTCATTGAGTCAAGGCATTAATATATTCCTGAGGAGTATAGAAGATGTTTGACTGAGGTGGTAGATGAGCTCTCGTCAGTTCAGGGTCTACTCGTCGGTTCAGAGTTTATTTGTGTATGACCTCCAACCGGAAGGTCATAGCTCCCTTGATCCGAACTCCGATTCGGGTGTTCTTTGACTCTATAAATCCCATTAGTCAGAGTCCACTCTATATATATCTTGTTTTAAATTGGAACTCATAATAACCTCCGAAAATCAATCCTAAACAAACTACTAGTACGCATGAATAATATTATTCTTTAATGGTTTGGAATAGGAATTTGAAGAGGAGGAAAAAGACAAGCGTGATTGAGATTCCAAGGGTTGGAATCAAAGTGCAAAGATTTTTTGGGTTTGTTCTTCTAAATCCTATTCTCATTTCAGAACGATCATTTGTTCTCTGGAATTCCTATTCCTCATTTCAAGTTTTTGCATGTTTGTTAGCATGTGGATTGATTTAATTGATTTGAAAAGTGAGGTATGAAATGTTTGCATATAAAAATTGCATGATTATTGAAAATATTGTTTATTAAGCGTAAATCTTATACTATATTTTTGCTGCATAAAAAGTTTGAGCATGCCTTAATAGAATGTTACAACGTTTATTTCGCATCGGATAGATTGGTATACGATGAGATTCGAATATAGCGATCTTGCGAACTGTATGTGTCGCTCCGATTTGCGGCCGGCCCGGGACCGTATCGGTAGTGTTCACTATTTGATTGTTTATAACCCGGTCGGCAGCCAGGAAGCCGATGCGTGTTATAAAACCATGTGATACGACTGCCCATTGACGGGACGCGTCGCGGTGACTACGATATCTGTATATCGAAGACATAGGTTAAATTCGTTAAGGGCATAACTGAATTGATTGGCATAACTGAATTGATTGGCATAACTGATTGGATTGGCATAACTGAATTGATTTTCAGAATTTAATTAGTCCAGGCCCGAATTGAATTTGTAGGCATATTTGAATTGATTTGAGATTGTGAAATATTGATTATGAAAATGTATTTATAGGATGATCGATGAACTATAATTTATTGTATATATATAACAAAGTATATGTATTGTATTTATATTGATCATCAAATGATTGAAAGTTCTGAATTATTAAATTGCATGAATTGTTTAATTTGGGCGGGGAATGGATTTGTATAGAACCACTAAGCATGAAAATGCTTAGGCGTATTGTTTACGATGCGCGCGGTACCGAGTGATAGATAGTGATCGATAGCGGACCCAAGATCGAGGAGCGTCGAGTCATAAAGAAAGAAATCTCGGAGTATGCTCCGACATGTGCACTCATTTCATGTGTTCTTTTTGATATGGATATTTTGTATAAACAATTTGAATCTTTATTACATACATTTTGTAAATCATTTTGAAAAGGCTTGGATACACATTGTAAATGGATTTTGTTAAATGTAAATGTTTATGGGCTTGCCTTAATTAAATGTCGCTTATAAAGATATGATTTTGAGTGATTTAGTGGCATCCCGGACTCAGTTCGGATCCATGTGGGTCGGGTCGGGTGGGGCGTCGCATTAGTGGACCGGGAGCCACGCCTTCATTTTGCATCAGTTTCTTAGATCTATTCCGGATAGAACCCGGCCATTGGAAGTCGTGAGTTTCCCTTCCTGGCGGGGAGTCCGTTATTCTCGAGCGAGTAGTCAGAGATAGTAGAGTTTTGATTGGGGGACAGGAGTTCCCAGCAAATCTTTTTGATGTGGTTCTTGGCATGGATTGGTTGTCTAGCCATAAGGCCACATTAGATTGTTATAAAAAGGAAGTAAAGTTGCATAGGCGAGGGAAATTGGAGGTAAAGTTCAGGGGAATACACAGAGAGTTATCTTCTAGTATGATCTCTGCCATGGCAGTGCAGAGGATGCTGCGTAAAGGTTGTCGAGAGAGTTGCTCGGCTTATGGTGGAGACAGGGAAGGAGGGGACTCTAGTGGATGAGATTCCAGTTGTTAGCGAGTTCCCAGATGTATTACTAAATGATATTGTAGGATTACCTCTAGATAGAGAAGTGGAGTTCACCATTGACTTGATCCCAAGGACTTAGCCCGTTTCAATTCCTCCTTATAGAATGGCTCCTGCAGAGTTGAGGGAGCTTAAGGCTCAGTTGGAAGAGTTGTTGAGTAAGGGATTCATTTGGCCAAGCATATACTCATGGGGAGCTCTAGTTCTCTTTGTGAAAAAGAAATATGGGAGTTTACGGTTGTGTATAGATTACAGGCAGCTGAAAAAGAGTTACCATCCGCAGTCAGTATCCACTCCCTAGGATCGATGAGTTATTCGATTAGCTTTAGGGGTTTCGAGTGTACTCCAAGATAGATTTGAGGTCGGGGTATCATCAGTTGAGGGTACAGGAGGGTGATGTTCTTAAGACTACATTCAGAACACGCTACGGGCATTATGAGTTTCTAATGATGCCGTTTGGTTTGACTAATGCCCCGACAACATTTATGGATTTGATGAATCGGGTATTCTAACCGTATTTGGATAGGTTCGTCATAGTCTTTATCAATGATATCCTAGTGTATTCAGGTAGTCCAAAGGAACATTCAAAACACCTGAGGATTGTGTTGTAGACCCTAAGGGAGCGGCAGCTGTATGCCAAGTTGCGTAAGTGCCAATTTTGGCTTGATAGAGTGGCATTCCTAGGTCATGTGATCTCAGTTGAGGAGGTGAGTGTGGATCCGCAGAAAATAGAAGGTGTGGTAAGTTGGAAGCCGCCAACGAATGTGTCAGAGGTCAGGAGCTTCCTTGGTTTAGCTGGGTATTACAAGAAGTTTATTGAAGGGTTCTCCAGGATAGTAGACCCATTGACCAAGCTGACAAGGAAAGATGTCAAGTATGATTAGGTGGATGCCTGCCAGTAGAGTTTCAAGGAGTTAAAGGGTAGATTGGCTTTAGCTCAATTCTGGCTTACTTGATAGGAGAGATGGGTTGTGATTCACGATTGATGCTTCGGAGCAAGGCTGGATTTGTGTTTTGATGCGGAATGATAAGGTGATTGCGTATGCCTCTAGACAGTTGAAGAAGCATGAGGAGAATTACCCTACACATGACTTAGAGCTTGCAACAGTCGTGTTTGCCCTGAAGATATGGAGGCATTACTTATATGGTGCTCCTTGTAGGATCTTTACAGATCATAAGAGTCTTCAATATATTTTCACCCAGAAAGAGTTAAACCTAAAGACCCAAGAAGATGGCTTGAAAAGGTTAATTAAGGACTATATTTGTACTATTAGTACCATCCAAGAAAGCTAATGTTATAGCAGATGCCTTGAGTAGAGCGTAAAAGGAGTTCTTTGTCTCATATGAGATCAGGTTATCTTCCATTGTTGGTGGATCTGAGAGCTTTAGGGGTGATATTGGAGGTTGAGGATTTAGGAGCATTGTTAGCCGCATTCCTAGTGGATCAGATTCGGGCAAGACAATTGCAGGATCCACAGATGATTAAGCTTAAGCAAGAGATAGAAAAGGGAAAGAAAGAAGAGTTTCAAATCAGAGATGACACCATGATAGTGAAATGGAAGAGAATGTGTATGCCAGAGTATAGCGAGCTAAAGAGAGACATTATGGAAGAAACTTTTGACTAAATGCACATGCTATGCATCTAGGTAGTACCAAGATGTACAGGACTTTGAAAGAACATTACTGGTGGAATGGGATGAAGAAAGAGATCGCAAGTTTCATCTCTAGATGCCTAACTTGTCAGCAAGTGAAGGCAGAGCATCAGAGGCCCATGGGGAAGATACAATTACTCCCTATTCTAGTATGGAAATGGGAAAAGATCACTATGGAGTTTGTGACAGGTCTTCCATGGACTCAGAGGCAGCACGATGCTATATGGGTTATAGTTGATCGATTTACGAAGTCTACTCATTTTCTGCTAGTTAATGTTGAGGATTCTCTAGAAAAGTTGGCCCAGTTGTATGTGGATGAGATAGTGAGACTTCATGGGGTTCCAGTTTCGATAGTTTCAGATCGAGACCCCAGGTTCACATCCAGGTTTTTGCCCTGTTTGCAGGCAACTTTAGGTACTCGCCTTCATTTAAGCACAACATTTCATCCTCAGATAGATAGCTAGTCAGAGAGTACCATTAAGACGTTAGAGGATATGTTGAGAGCTTATGTGATGGAATTCAAGGGAGCTGATACCTATTCGCACCGATGGAGTTCGGCTTACAACAAATTTATCAAGCGCATAGAGATGGTTCCATTCAGGCGCCAGATGGTAGGGGAAGTGTGAACCTGCAGCCGGGATGTGGTTGGTGAGAGGAGACTGGTAGGCCTTGAGTTAGTGCAGGTCACTTCAGAGAAAGTGAAAGTTGTCCGTGATAACGTGAAGATAGAAAGTGTTAGATAGAGAAGTTGCGCGACAACCATCAGAGAGACTCAGAAGGAGAGATAGTGACCGGTCTTTTTAATGATTTCCTTGGAAAGCGTTTTGAGATTCAGGAGGTGAGGCAAGCTCAAATCCGAGATTTATAGCTCCTATGAGATTGTGGTTAAGGTGAGACTAGTAATTTACAGTTGAAGTTACCCCCGCAGTTAACTAGATTCATGACACATTCCATGTGTCGATGTTAAGGAAGTACATCCCAGATCCTTCACATGTGCTGAGAGAGAAGCCAGTGCAGCTAAAGGAGAACCTGACTTATGAGGAAACACCTGTGCAAATTGTAGGTCACAAGGAAGAGGTGTTGAGGAGTAAGGTGATTCCTTTAGTTAAAGTCCTGTGGAAGAATCATGAGAGAGAGAAGCCGCTGGGAGCCAAAGGCCTCGATGCGCCGGCCAATATCCTCGCCCCATTTTCAATCGAGGTGTTCTTCTTCAGGAGTTTAGTTTGTTCATTTCGAGGACGAAATGTTCTAAAGGAGGGAGGATTTGTAACGCCCCGTCCCGAGAGGGTGTGCAGTACATGTAACCATAGGGTCGCATATGTGCACCAAGGGCTTCCTTAATTATTTGAGTACCATAGTAGTATTTTTTTTAATGTTGTTTCTAAGAATGAAATTGTAAAGTTTTCAAAGAATTGTGGCACTGTAAAACCCGAAAAAAAAATTATTAGAAATTTTCAAAATTTGCAAAAGGATAATAATAATAATAAATTGCCATATTCGCTCGCAATTTTAAAATTCTCTTCTAGATCTCATGACTTAAACGGACTGGTCGCAAATTGCCTAAAATGTAGTGATCCAAAACTCTTAATCGAATTAAGTGAGATAGCTCAATATTTTTACGATTAGATGATAAGTCGCCAATGATTCCCTGTGGACGATTTTATGAAAAACCTGAAAGTCAGAAAATGGCTTGAGCTAAGTTCATTTAAAAATAAAGTGAACTCGAAAATAAATAAACGTTTTGCAGAAACGACCGAATAAGGCAATATGAGTCAGTGTATCCAAATAATACACAATAAGAAAAACATAAAAGTAAAAAAAAAAAGGAAAATGGCAGTGGAGGGATAGAGACAGTGTGTAGACAGAGAAAAAAAAAAAAAAAAATATATATATATATATATAAAAAAATTTTCTCTTTTCTTCTCTTCTCTCTAAGATCTACGGAATTCAAACCATAGGTTTTCGTCGGAGCAAAAGGCAAATTCAAATTACAGATCGAGCTATGCAGAAAATTCAAAATCTTAGCAAGCCACAAACTCTAAGAGGTAGGGAATTTTCCTACTTGTGTTATTTCTATGCTAAATGTCATTTAACGGCTCGATTTGCTCGAGGTCATGAGTTGTCAGAAATTCTAGTCCAAATTTTGACCGAGTTTAAGAATTTTTTGGGGAATTTTCTGGACTGCTTTTACGTGATACCGGGTTGAATTTTTGGGACTATTTTTTGACAATCCGCGTTAAATTTTCGAGACTGTCTTGGGATAGTTCGGACAAGATTTTTAGAATTGTCTTCAAGCAGTCCCAAACTGTATCGAGGTTTAGGTTTGATCCCGGGACTGATGTTTTCGGGTTTATTTTCCATCTAGGAGTCATTTTGGTCTAATAAATTTAATGTGTAGGGTAAAAGCGGAGGCAAAGAAATTGTGAAGTCATGCTCAATTATTATAAACAGAAAGGTGAGTGTTCTAAACTTTATTTTTCAATGCTAGTGTATTATTTTATAAATCGTTTTACGATTTGTATGTTATGAAAGTTTTTAATCATAAACCCATATTTTTAAAGCTTATGGGTTTTGATTTGTTAAAACCATATTTTATAAAGGCAATATGCTTTATTAAGCAAGCAAGCAACTGCGCGATTTTGATTTGTTAAACCATATTTTTAAAGCTTATGGTTTTGATTTATGTCCTATATTTTATAAAGCAAGCAATATGCTTTATTAAGGCAAGGCAAGCAAAATCCTATGGTTTGGATGAAAACCATATTTTAAAACTTATGGTTTTGATTTGTTAAACCATATTTACTGAAATAGGTGATGTGGACATGAGGTCCTTCCACGGCACGGGCAGACACAAAGCCTCAGAATGTTTACTAGGATACAAAGAAGGCTTATTATGTGGCGATGGAGCATTCCACCATATTTACCGGAATAGGTGATGTGGACACGAGGTCCTTCCATCGACATGGTAGAGACATAGGTTTCCTGTGTTTACTAGGGTATAACAAGCTTTCTTTTATTGTGGGGATGGAGCATTCTGATGAATACACATTTGAGTGATAATTATAATAGAATTAAGCACATCTAAATCACAATTTACCCACATTTGGCATAAGAACAGGTACTTCTAATTTCTTCAGAGATTTTTAGACTTCAGGTGTGTCTTTCAAGTTTAAAACGAAGTGCATTATGCGGATACTGGAAGCCAATATGAAGCAATATGGATGTGGGTGGGAGCAATCGATCAAGTCTCGAACTCCCAAAGAAAGCAAGGAGTGAACATCTTGTACCTGGGTGAGACAACCCAAACTCGCACCTACAACTTGGTCAAAAAATGGCAAGAGACATACTGCACTCCAAGACAACTCAAATTGCACGGCACAACTTGGTCGGAAAATCAACAAGAAGTGAAATCAGACCGGTGACAACTCTTAAGTTGCACCCTAAGACAACCTACGGGAACTTGCGGATTTGGCTAAGAATTCGATCCGTACGCTGAGGGCACTCTATCAACAAAACCAAATTGGGAAATCACATCGGGAGGGGGGTATAAAGCAAGCAGTGACACAAGAAATAGCTTTTGACTTCTCTAGTGGTTTAGGTGTTGAAAGGAGTAAGAGTTTTCTCCATTTTGAAGTTGGAACTTGTAGATCCGCATTTAAGATTTCTTTTATATTGGAAGTTTTAGGATTCGCTTGTAATCTTTCAGCAGAAATACTTATCTTGCTTTAAATCCTAATATCTCTTATTCATCCTTCTCAGTTTTACAAGTGGATTCTGATTTCCAAAAGGTACTGTTTTTATGATTAATCGTTCTTTAATTATAATTGTTCTTATAAGTTTTATGGAGTTCTAAACCCCTACTACTGAACTGACGGGGAAACTCACCCTCGATTAAGGTATAGTCCTCAATTCCTCGATCTTCAATGGATCGTGTAATATTAATCACTCTATGCGTAAGAGTTGTAAACTTGTCAAGATATTCTCACAACGTGTTAACGTAGATATCTCAGACACGTTGTGCTTGATCATGAATGCAAGCTAAGGGTTCATATTAATTGAGAACAAGTGTTTAGTATTACTCGATCATCCCTATTTTCCAAAGAGCATTTAAAGATAAATCCTCCATCAAAGACCATTCATCAATGGTTCCTAGATGAGTTTATAAAATAAGAGGTGGGATTTACCTAATCAGAAGTGAGTGGAACCCTAAAAATCCCAGCAATTGTCTTTCTACTTTAAAACATTCAAACCAATCAACTATTCCGTCAAACAACATAACCTTGCAATTTTCTTTTAAATCATACCTTTAGTTGAGAATAGCTCCTATTGATCAACAAAATCGTGACTCACTCGTGAGATGACCCGTGGATTCCCACAAAGATACAATGCTAGACAACCGTGAATTCCTACGCTTGGGAACAGAATCTCTCGCACCACCTAATAAGGACGGCATTTTTTGCGCCGTTGCTCTGGGAGTATAACAATCAAGTTGATTCAAGAGAGTTAGAGGTGACGTACTCTACTGCAAATCCGGTGACGTTTCTCCACTCTTTTCTTTTTTTTTTGTTTTTTTTGTTAGAGATCTAGTAAGTGTTTTGGATGCAGGTGTGGGCAGCATGTCAATTTGGGTTCGCAACGAAACACCACTGAAGTCGAACTTTATCTCCTAGAAACCCGAGAAATCCATTATAAGCCATGTCTCAAGATAATATTTTTGGCCCTCAAATGGATAATCCCGAGAATCAAAGATGACTCCTATGAGCCTCCACAAAGACGGGCAATGTTACACCCCAAAGAAAAACCCAAAAAGACTAAAGAGGTGGAAATGGTAACCTTCAGCAAAATCAATATAGAGTCCATCCTGCTCCTTTGCCTAACGTAGAAAGAACTCTTCGAAAAATCCTACAATCTCAAAGGACCACAACCACTCGTAGATTCGCCTTCCCAAGAGGCCACTAATTTCTAATGAAGTCGGAAATGATCCGCCTTTACCCGTATATCAAGGGTTTGAATATGAGAATCCTTATTCATTCATGAGAGATTTCAAGATGTTTGCAAAGGCATTTCTCACCGCCTACCCCTCCACATAATCCATTAGTTTCATTCCCGCTTTAAAGGAGAAAGCTAAAATTTGGTTTCATTCCTTGGCACCTAATTCGATCTTTACATGGGAAAATATGCGAAATGAGTTCCTCAACAAATTTTTCCCGCCTGCACGAACTAATGCTCTCATGAGAGCAATTCAGAACTTTTCTGAAAAGCCTGGTGAACCGTTTGCTGCGGTATGGGAAAGATATAAGGATCTCCTCCATGCTATCCACCATGGATCGGATGTGACAAATATGTGCATACTTTCATCAAGGATTATCCCTGAATAATAAACAGTACATCCAGATGATGTGTGCAGGCGAATTCTATGAAAAGAGTGCTAGGGAAGCAATCCAACTCTTTGACACTATAGGAGAGAATGCTCGAACTTAGAGACTAACACTCCATAGACCGCTAAAGTGCATGCGACATCAATGGAGTGCGAATCCATCACTTAAGAGAAAATACAGCCAGAGGGCAAAAATTGCTAATTTAACAAGGGAAACCTGGAGGCCATATAGGAGATGAAAAGGTGCATGAGGTAACTAACAGACTCAAATAATTCTGACCTACTCTGACCTAGAGTGGAGGAGCCATGCATTATATCCGATGATCCTACACATTCAACCATCAAGTGCCCAAACCTTCCTCAAGTAAAAGGTGCAATCTAAATAGAGTAGGCCAATACCCCCACCACCAAAGGAAGCCTTTCAATTCCTCCATATTCGAAACATATAATCCTCGATGGGTAAGCACCCTAATTTTAGTCGAGAAATGAAGGAGGGCCAAACGAACTTGCCAAACAACCAAGGTCCTCATTACCAAAACCATAGTTTGCAATCATTCCACCATTTCAGAATCAAGGCCCTCAAGGGTTCCCTGTGAACCCTAATCAAGGTTTCCAGCCATCGAGTCAAGGGACTCCATCACCACAACCATATCAACCCCCGCATAAGAGAAGTCTGGAAGATATAGTTACACAGTTCGTACAAACCCAACAATCCACAAACACAGAACTCCGAACTGCTCTGAATGATGTGAGATCTCGGGATAAATCGGGGTTAACCTCATCCATAGGTAGCCTTCAACAAGAAAAAGTGGAAACTTCCATCTCAACCCATTCAAAATCCACAAGGGCAAAATAGTAGGGAAGTCAGACCGCGAGGTACTCAATGATCAGTGTCATCACTACTCTCCGAAGTGGAAGTGGTAGTCGACAAACCATTCAACCAAAGGAACCAACCCAAGAGTTCAAAAAAGCACTGAGTTTAGAGAGGATGAGTTGGCAGACAAATCTCATGTCCCTGATACGAATGATATTGATGATCAACCAAAGGACGACAAGTCTACCCATATTCCTCCAGCTCCATACCCACATAGGCTAAGAGCACCAAAGAAAGTGAATAACCATGCGGAAATTTATGAGTTGTTCAAAGGAACCAACATTCCCGTTAGATGCCATTACAAATCTAGACCTTATGCTAAATTTCAAGGATTTATGCAATCGTAAAACCGAAATTAGGGTGTCAACAAGGAGGTACCGCGACTGAACACCTAATTTAATTCTGAACAACCTCGCTCCAAAATATAAAAGATCTGCAGTCCTACTTATTTCTATAGTAGTTGGGAAATTCAAAAGTTGGGCATGCTTTTAGTGGACTTAGGGGCAAGTGTTAACTCGTCATTTCATCTAGTGATATGTGACCCAGTGGGTTGTATGAATTAGAGCCAACCAATATCACCCTCCAATCGGGTCGATCAGGAGGTCAAAATTCCTGGGGGAATAAGAAGGATGTCTTGGTCCAAGTGGACAATTTACCTCGTCGATTTTGTGGTGCTTGACACTCAACCTCGTAGTGAACCAAGGAAACTCACTCCGCACTTCTCGTCACTCATTCTTAGAAACTGCTAATGCCATTATACATTGTAGGGGAGGCCTAATGACACTTTCGTTTGGAAACATGACTGTTAATCTGAATATTTTCAATGTTATTAAAGGAATGGGAGATGAAGAAGATATTTGTGAAATTAACATGGTTGATTCCGTGGTACAAAAATACCTGGATAATGTCTCACATGATGATCCTCTTAAGTCATGTTCGGGTCACCCGAGTCAAGGAGAAAGTGACCACACTGAGTCGAGTTTTTACAATTCTTTAATCGAGCATAAGATGTATTGGAAGTTAATGGGTGGACACCCCAAATTTGAACTCACCAAATGAGGATAAGACATTGCCTTCTGAGGAAAAGCCACCTAAGCTTGAGCTAAAACCTTTACCCACACACCTCAAATACGCCTTCCTAGGAGAGGAGGACACTTTTCCAGTAATTATATCTGCCTCCTTAGACTTGACTCAAGAAAATCAACTTTTGGAGATATTGAAAACCCACAGAACTGCTCTAGGCTGGACAATCGCTGATATTAAAGGAATTAGTCCCTTGATCTGCACACATAGAATTCACTTAGAAGAGGATGTTAAACCTTCTAGGCAACCACAGAGACGATTGAACCCAATAATGAAAGAAGTGGTGAAGAAGGAAGTTTTACAACTCTTGGATGTAGGGGGTTATTTAACTATTGCAAAGACAAGAAATGGGTTAGTCCAACACGTGTAGTTCCTAAGAAGTCCTGAAAGCCATCAGAGTCGCAAACAAAATAACTTGAGTTCATTCCCACTCGTGTCACTGTGGGACGGAGAGTATGCATGCACTCAGGAAGCTTAATGCAGTAACTAGAAAGATCTCATTTCCCTCCGCTTGTCGATCAAATGTGAGAGAGCCAGTAGGCAATGGATTCTATTGTTTTCGATGGGTACTGGTGGTACAATCAAATTGAGATAGCTTAAAGATCAAGAAAAAACTACATTTACTTGCTCCTTGGGTACCTTTCAGCCTTTTAGGAAAATGCCTGACTATGCAATGCAACTGAACTTTCCAACGATGCATGATGGGAATCTTCACGAGGTGATAGAATCATACTGAAATCTTCATGGATGATTTCTCAGTTTTTGGTGACTCGTTCGAGAGATGTTTAGAGAATTTACGTAAAGTCTTGGAGAGGTGTCAAGAGAAAAATCTTGTGTTGAATTGGGAAAAATGTCATTTCATGGTAACAAAAGGAATTGTCTAGCCATCAGATCAAAAGACGAAATCGGTTGATAAGGCCAAGTTGAATCGATTTCAACCTCCCTACTCCTAGTGTGTTAGAGACATAAGGTCATTCTTGGGTCATCGGTTTTTAGAAGGTTTATAAAGATTTTAGTGCTATAGCCTGCCCTTATGTACTCGCTTGCTAAAGATGTCCCTTCACATGGTCACAAGTCAGGATAATCGCTTACTAAGCTCAAAACATGCTAGTGTCACCACCAATCACGTGGTCTCCTAATCGGGACCTTCCCTTGAGATCATGTGCGACGCTAGTGATTATGCCATAGGGCCGTAGGTCAGGACGCAGGGAAGAAAAAAATGCTTTGTCATTTACTATGCCAAGAAGACACTAGACTCCCGTGATAGGCCAATTGCACGACCACGTAAAAGAGTTCCTACCAAGATTTTTGCTCTAGAAAATCTGTGTCGTATATCATTTGGCTCTCCCGTGACCATCTTCACATCATGCAGCCTCGGGTTACTTGCTCTCTTAAACAGGATACAAAACCCCTGCTAACTAGGTGGATTTTATCATGTCAAGAATTCACTGACCATTAAAGATAAAAAGGGGGTTGAGAACGCATCGACCATTTATCTCCGATTGGCCTGACCTAACCTCATGGCATACCCATAGGTGATAGTTTTCCTGGGATGAGCAACCCTTTGCCTTGTTCATTGCCCGTATGCCGACATCATGGAATTTACCTAGTCACCGGGCGTATTCCAGCCTCAATGGGCTTCTCAACAAAAGAGAAAAAAATTCAATATATTAAGAAATACTATTTTGATGATCCCATTCATTCAAATACTGTCCAAAGATCAAATAATGAGAAGATGTGTGCTCTAATGATGAACAGACAGATTTTAACTTTTTGCCATTCCTCAAGTCTTGCATGGAGGACATTTCCTCTATTCGAAACAAGTTTAGACAAGATTTTTAAGCTTCGGCTTCATCGCCCACCCATTTAAGATTGCTTTGATTTTGCAAAACTTGTATCGGTGCGACAACTAGGAGGGTCACAAAAGCGAAACATATGATGCCTGCACCCCCGATTCTAATTATTGGAATTTTTCTTTGTTGGGGTATAGACTTCATGTGGCCTTTTCCTTCTTGTGGTTTATCTCTAAAATACATTATACGGTGATTACGTGTCCGGGTGGGTTGAGGCAATTCCAACGAGAACCAATGACCACAAGGTTGTGTTGAAATTCATAAAGGAACATATTTTTTCTCGTTTTGGAACTCCTCGTGCAATTATTAGTGATGGTGGACTCCATTTTTCTTGTCGATCTTTTGAAAATCTATTAAAAAATATGGAGTCACCATAGAGTATCCCGGCGGCTTACCACCACAGGACCAATGGTCAGGCGAGCCCCAGCTAATAGGAGATAAGGCTGTATTTTTAGAAAGGACGGTTGCTAATCGAAAAAGATTGGTCACTCCGTCTTCTGGAGTGCTCTTTGGGCCTGATCTTGCCTTTAAAGCGTTCTTAGAATGTCTCCACATAGGTTAGTTATGGAAAACGCCATTTGCCGATGAGATGGAACAACAGGGCTTCTTTGAAATTTATTCGAACTTTAATTTGATCTAACTTTCAGCGGGTAAACGGCGTTTATTGCTTAGCTAAATGAACTTGAAACTGCGGAGGAATCGTGTAAGCTCCAAAATTTACAAGGAGCGGCTCAAGTTCAACCCCCATGACAAATCTATTTCGAGGCTTCAGACAATCGGGAAAATCTTCTTTATCTGACTCCGTTATCTCTTCCCGGAGCTCCGCTCTCGTTGGGCCAGCGTTCATCGTTAAAGGTGGTTTTATCCATACGGGGCCGTGGAGATCGAAAATCGGGACAGCAGAAAATCCTTGAGGTGAATGGCCCGCCTCAGAGCCATTCCTTGAGCATTTCTCTCTCACAGGCATCTTGTGGACTTAGTAGACCAGCTCTACCAAAAACTCTCCTTCAAGTAACCTCATTCTCCACTTTGTATATACGTTTTGCTTTTATTTTTTGTTTCTTGCTATTTTTATTGTCTTTTACTTCATTTGCTTTATTTCATTTGCTTTTCAATAACATAGAAAGTAAAATTGTGAGACTCTTGTTTTGCGACCTCAATTACGTTATTAGGTACCATAGTTTAAAGCATTGGGGACAAACTTCACGTTGATTTTTACATTTGGTAATGAGAGTAGATTGTACATACGGGTTGAGCGTAACTGGCGCTCGTTATATTGAGTGGAGTGTCGAATTTTCAAAATTTGCTTCTTTTAGTGGCCATGTTTTACACCTTTGTACATACAGCTTGATCTCATACACTTTCCCACGTCATCTTATCGCATGTACATCTTAACAAGCACACAACAAACTTTGTGTTCTAATACAATGACTGTTCCCCATGTATTCTATCTACCTTCTTTGCACCCAAAAGCCCAGTAGACTTATGGCCCAAGAAATTTCTCAGATCTTGCACATTATTGTTTCGGTGCATCAATTTAGCTGGTCATAATTTCATGCATCATAGTCTTTCACGAACACCTTGCATAAACCAAATGATTAGAATATTATTTCTTTGCATTCGTGGATTTGTAGTGTCTCGCCCTTGCACCCATTTTGAGATTTAAGTTGTGTCCAAGTTTATTCGAACCTTAGAATGTCCGGTTATGGAGCAATGATGGTTCTCATGGAGATTTGAAGATACCCCGAATGAATTACGGTACTAAGTCTCACGAATGCGGTCGGAGTTGTAGATTTGAGCAGAGAAAAAGTGAACATAACGAGCACAGGATGAAGAGCGATTGAGCAAGTCAGATGTATAGTGGCACCACAGCTCAAAAAGAAGTGAAAAATATATATATATATTTTTTCAAAAAAAAAAAAAAAAAAAAAAAAGAGAGAGAAAAATCAATTTTGAAACAAGTTGTACCGGTACAACTTCAACATGTCCCAGAGTCTGACACCCTTCGAAAATAGGCGGTAGCAAACTTATCAAGTGCAAGCTTAATATTGTCTGCAGGTAGAACTTAACTAAACAGCGATGTAAAGTTATCTGGGTACAACTTAAACTTATCTGAGCCTAGCGGTCGAAGTGGGCGAGAGAGGGTTTTTAAACCAAGGCGCCTCTTCGGTTGCCATATGTTTTGCCATTCCGCAAAGTTGAGCCTGCGAGTGTGTTCTTCTCACAGCACTCCCCAATATCGGTTGCTGCGCGAAGTTCGGTTTCGAGTTCGGTTGGTTACTGCGGTCGGTGTTCGAGCGTGGTAAGCCTACAACTCTCTACTAGCATTGTTGATCTTCTCTCGGCTGCGTGGATCTTTTTGGTTGGATTTGGTTGATATTATTTTGTGGTGTAGTTTGGGGTATATCTTTCATATGGGCGAAAGGCGATATCGATGTGCCTGAGGCCCGACCAGTGCTGTTCGAGACAGGGTTTTGGGACATGATGATTTATATGCGGGCGTGCGGGCGTTATTGCTATCATTGACATTTCATGGCGCGTGCTAAGAATCTTACGGGAAGGGGAAGGCATCCAGTTCCTCTATGGAACAAGCTGTAAAGAAAATCTGATGCCTCGACCGGTGAAAGAAAAAGGAAAACAAGTTTGCATCCTCGCCCGAGGAAAGTGAGAATTGCTCCCAGACCGGTGTTGATGAAGAAATAGAGGCTATGTTTCTTTGAGGACTACGGTGAGCACACGAAAATGGACCGACGATGGCAAATAGGGGTTTCCAATGCGAGAGGGGCGTTAATTTGGAAATGTTCTTATATTCTCATCCCATCAGGGGAATTATCCAGGAACAGAATATGCACTTCGTGCACACTGAGGATCGCGGATATTTACCTTCGGTAGTTCGGGAGTTCTACATAACGGAAGGAAAAGGCTCCCGGCGGGTTGACAGTATTGGAAACCCCGATGATGGGAGCGGCGCCGGCGTGTCACTCCGGCTCGATAGCACATACCTTACAATATATTATGCAGCCGGACCAGACCATATCTACTCGAGGGCTGTGAAGCGTTCCCGGTTATTCAACGAGGCTATGTGCACCGCCACTGGCCCGTAGTGGATTTATGAAAGAATTCGTTCTTGAAACTCAATAGGAATACGCCACTGATGAACAAGATCATTCCATGATCGAATTTGGTAGAAGAGGGTAGTAGAAAAGTCTCGATCGAAACAGGTCGATTCTTTGTCTGAGTTATGGTAGGGAGAAGCTGATTGATATGCACTAGTCTCATATGGTGCCGCGATGAGGAGTTCTTACGACGATACCGGCGTCTGTGGCATATTCGTTCCCGCGCGGCCCGGTATTGTAGAAGAAGCGGGGTTGAGGGAATAGTTAAAGAAGGGTGATACCTGGGTGGAGCGGATCTAAATAAGACCCGAGACCAAAAGCGAAAGCGACATCCACCTGAACCACGGCCCTCGGTACCTTGGTACCTCCTCCGGGACCACTTCATCCGGCCAAACACCGTGAGCATCACCTTTGAAGAGGGGATGGAGCGGCGGATCAAGAGGTGGATTCGAGTGCATTCGGGAAGCGACGGTACGGACCGGCGTCTCCGGGCTTGAGAGCCACATCTTCGGGGAGAGCCAGCGGTGTTGGCGGATCTTGCTTCTCGAGATTTAGAGAGAATCGGAAAGAATTAGATGGTTGTGTGGAGCGAGGGGCCGCGTTCTCTTACGATGAGAAGGATAGGGACGATCTTTATGGTTGTGTTAATTCTATAGGGTGGTGTTAGCAATCGGGTAGTAGACCTTAGCCAGCTATATACCCAACACAGTTTGATCTTTACTTTTCTTTCATTTAGCCCACGGTCATTACAAACTAAAGTGGGTAAAATGTTATATTCCATAATTGCTATTTTGAGATTCTTATGACTTGGTTGTCTGGCGCCTTGTTGAAATTCCCACCTAGTAAATGATTTCAATCTAAATCTTGCTGAGGGACTAGCAAGATGTGTGGAATTGAAGTGTGATGAATACACATTTGGTGATAATTATAATAGAATTAAGCACATGCAAATCACACCCGATTTACCCACATTTTGGCATAAGCAGTACTTCTAATTTCTTCTATATTTTAGACTTGTGCGGAGTCTTTCAAGTTTAAAGCGTAAGTGCACAGGATGTAATACCCCCGGGGGAAGCCAATATGAAGCAATATGGATGTGGGTGAGCAATTGTGAAGTCTCGGGGGCCTCCAGTAGCGCAAGGAAAGCACCGGTGAACATCTTGTGCAGAAGTCTGACCCCAGGCTATGCAGAACGCGACCTCTTTGAAAAAAGTGGCGATAGACATGTATGCGGTACAACTCAACTTATCTTAGAGTACAACCTGGCTAATCATGATGATGAAATTATCTGGGTACAACTTTAAGTTGTCTGGAATTTCTTATCGACTAACGGGATTGGCTAAGAATTCGATCGTCTGCGAGGGCCACTCTTGTCAAACAGCAAATTGGGAAAATCACATTGGAGGGTATAAAAGCAAAGAGGACCTGAGAAATAGGCGACTTTTGACTTCTAGGGTTGGAGTGTTGAAAGGAGGCTTTCTCTCCATTTTTGAGTTGGAACTTGTAGATCAAATTTGAATTTCTTTTCTATTGGAAGTTTTAGATTCGAAGTGTTGTAATCTTTCGACGAGAAATACTTATCTTGCTTTAAATCCTAATATCTCTTATTCATCCTTCTCCGGTTCTGATGAATTCTGATTTCAAAGGTCTTTGTTTTTATGATTAATACGTTCTTTAATTATAATTGTTCTTATAAAGTTTATGGAGTTCTAAACCCCTATTCTTTGAGATCACGGGGAAACTCACACGATTAAGGTATAGTCCCTCAGTTCCTCTTTTGATCTTCGATGGATTGTGTAATGTCCTTGTACGGAAGAGTTGTAAATCCTTGGATTGGGCATATTCTTGAAAAGCGTGTTATGAGATATCCTCGGTACGTTGTGCTTGATCATGAATGCAGAAGCTAAGAAGGTTCATATTAGTGAGAGCAAGTGTTTAGTATTACTCGATCATCTATTTCCAAGAGCATTTAAAGATAAATCCTCCATCAAAGACCATTAATAATGGTTTCCTGAATGAGTTTATAAAAATAAGAGGTGGGATTTACCTAATCGAGTGAGTGGAACCCTAAAATCAACAATTGTCTTTCTACTTTAAAACATTTCAGAAGCCAATCAACTATTCCGTCAAACGACACTTAACCTTGCAATTTTCTTTTAAATCATACCTTTAGTGGAGAATAACTCCTGATGATCGACAAAATCGGACCACTCCTGTGGAGTGACTGTGGATTCCCACGGTATTACAATGTAGACAGCTGTAATTCACGGCAGGAATGGGGTCGGCACCAAGACAAGGGCGAAACACATTCACCATATTCTGCAAAATAGGTGATGTGGGCCACGAGGTCTTCAGGCTGCAGTGAGAGACACAGGACTCACATGTTTACTAGAAGTCACGACAAGTAAGAAAGACCTCCGGTGGATTTGATCATTATATTTAAAAGCATTTTATGATAAAATGACCCACTGATGGCAACTAAACATTTTATGAAAAGTTTAAAGAAACATAGCAAAGCAAAGCAAGGTTTGAAAGTGTTTTGTAAAATATGTTTTCTGATTTTGAGGCATTTAGGAAAATCAAGAATTTTATAAAGCATTCTCCTTGAGCTCTTTAATTTTCTTATTTTAAAAAATTATCTTTCAAATGCAGTGCAGCGGGGATGCTAGGACATATTAAGGTCCTCCTGATTTCTAGTTATATGTATGTATATAGTTTTGTTTTATGAAAATGTGATGAGCCTGAGGCTCTTTTGAAGAAGTGTTGTTGGTTGCCATATTTTAAAAGTGTAAATTGTATTTACGAGTTTTGGGACATGTCTATTGCGATTGTTATGCTAGAAATTTTATAAATACGAGTTTAAAAGAAAATTTTATGCAGGTTTTATTGTGGCTTGACACGGCTTAGCTTCCGCAAGATTCTCTAGTCGTTGGGTAATTTGGGAATTTCTATGGGGTTGTCGGCACCTTGGCACTAGTAGGGGGTGGGGGTGTGTCATTGGAGTACGGATTTGGCTTTCCAATACTGGTCTGCAGAAAATATCTCAACACACACTATTAGAGAAGTGCTTTGAAGGACATCACTTTTAGCACTTATGGTACGTCTTATATTCATTTATAATAAACGCATCTTCATTTCTTTGATGTTCATTTAATAAATGAATTGATAACGATCTTAAATCAAATTAATGAAGTCAACAATTACATTACTTCATTATAAAGGAAATCATGATTGTGATATGATAATGAGATCCTATTATGTGTAAATATGTAGTAGCATCTAAACTATATACCTAGCCATAAGATGTTAAACGATGAACATATATGCAAGTTGATATGATCAAGCTAGGATGATCTCATAAAGCTGTGATCATGGTGATTAGAATAGACATGTAGATGCTTACTATGAGTATCTAAAGTTCATCGGATCCACTATAAGACAATTATATGAATTAGCCTAATTCAAAGCATCAGCTGATGAATCTCATCATAACGGCGGTGCGAAATATCCTTAGACTTGAGGTATAGTCTTATCATAACAATGGTGCAGTATCCCTTAGACTTGATGTGCTCTTGTGATATCTTTGGATCACCCAATTATACCTTGACTTGATCTTTGTTGCTTGAGAGAAATTTTTAGTAGGAGTGATGATTAGGTATACGCTTGAGACATTTGAAGGTAATTGAATAGCGATAAGGTTACATCATATGATATAATGCAGGTATACCACTCATGATTGCTTTGGTGTCAAAACTACAAGAATGATCCTAAATTGATTTTTGTTATATAAGTGGAATGATAGGGCTCTTGAGGCTTAGACTAAAAAGTGATTAAAAGGGGATAGGTACGAGAAACTAGATGCATAACAATACTACAATATAATATTAAATTGAATAGAAGTATAAAATAAAAAATTAAAATTAAAAAAGAAAAGTGGGATAGTAGAAGTGTGGGAGGCTGCTCCTATTCATTTGGACATGACTAGTAACCCAAGGTTAAAAATTAATAAAGATAAAGAATGACATATCCCATTGGACTCCTAAGTTTCTATTTGCTTTTATATATGTGTATTAATTAATTACTAGCTATCTTTGCATTTGTTCACTTCTATCTTAAAAAAATAAAATAAAAAATTATAAAACTTGATAAAAGGAGGAAAATTCTCTATATTAAAAATATATTATAGGGTATTGTGTGCTTATTATTATTATTTGAAAAATTAATCTTTTTGATTCAAACTAGCAATATATCGATATAAACATATAATAAAAATCACTAAAAACTATAAAAGATGAAACAACAATCAGGTTAATAGCATAATAAAATGATTAAAAACCTATACATTTGATATTACTATTATGATTAGAATATCTATAACTACAGGTTCTGTTACACTCCAGCGGGCGTTTTGCTTTATTATCACTGATTATATATGTTTTTCTGCTGCGTCGAGATAGATCCAGTCTGAATGCGTGGCATCGAAGGCGAAAACGGAAATGGTTGTGGCAGAGCTGACCATGATGACTGGATTTATGCTCGAAGCAATCTAGGCGGGTTGATCGAGAGCCTTGTTAATAATGGGCCATGGGATCCCCAAGCTAGCTCATTAGATGATAGAGCTGTTGTTGATTATCGAATCTGAAGGAGCCCATTTATTGGAGCTGAGGTGCTCTAAAACCACAAGATGATTAGGGTTACTTGATCTATAAATACTGCGCTTACTAGCCTCAGTACCACTTGAGAAGCAGCTGTAAAGGTTTCGAGTGTTTCCAGATTAACCTTCTAGTTTCTTTTTATGATAAGTTGCGCCCACCTTGAATGCATCACGTGAAGAATAGATTGGAAGGTCTATGGATTATAGAAGAGATTTTCTGCACTACTACAGGCTAGTAATGGGTGATGAAAATATATCTATCATACATTATATTGCTTGTGCGATTCACGGCTTGCATTTGTATGATTCACACGGTGGTATCATAAAACACTTGGTTGAATCAGTAATTAGATTGAATCCATAATTTTATTTCTCATATATATAACGATGCTACTCTTAGATATAAGCACCTAAGTTCTATTATTTATATTTATTTATAATTTTTGTATTATGAATGAATGATTTGGTTGGCCTTAATCCATGGTACCACTTGCTGCCTCCCACGATTGCCTCTCTCTTCACTTTAGAACTGCAGAGCCTCGACGGCGTGCAGCCAGTAAACAACGATGATCTGAGTTGTTCTTTGGAATAAATATCTACGAAAATGTGCAGGACATCAGACAACCAACACACGCAGCAATTAGAACATCCAAAAGCACCTATTCTACATTAAAGCAAAACATGTGATGAGCTTAAAACCTATATAATTTGTGCTTTATGTATCAACCACCCAAGCTGGACCTTGCTAGTCCCATGGCAAGAATTGAATAATGGCATCTACCGACTATGAGGTTCAACAAGAATGCGCTACAGAGGCATTAGGCATTGCAAGATTCAAAAAGAGATTATAGACATGGTGCTATAACTTTGCAGTGTCTGACCACGAAGTTAATGAACACCAACAGTCCAGTGTTAAGGACAAAATAACAAGCTGACACAACGGATGGCTATAAGGGGATCACATATGTGTAGAAAAGAGCATTTGCAATGAAATCACAAGCTGGAATGAACTATTTAAAATTGTAAACATTTACCCATAACCTGGTAACATTCATATAGAATTGATAAGGAACACCTACACATAAGCCAAATCGAAAGGTCTTTTAAGCCCATGTGACCAGGGTTACACAAATAAGGTTTGAAACAAATACAGATTGTTGTTGAGCCTTGACATGTTGAGGTCTACCCAATTACCAACACCACCTATTCACAACCCCGAGATACCACTACTCTTCATCCCTCCTCTCATCAGGAAAATGCATCTTCATCACTTTGACCATCAACTCTTGAATCCGCTTCAGAATGGGAGGTCCTGTAAAACAACGAGCTCTCCTCGTAGAATTTGACCCTCAAGCTTGGAGAGCCTATGGTCAAGCTGTACGCTTCCCACAGGATGCATTAAACCATCGCTGATTCCTTAAGCCGCTCCTCCTGCCAGGGAGATGTACTCCTGCGTTCAAGCCTGCAGCCGATGATGATGGCCCCGAGAGGAAATAAGAGGGAATGTTTGGCCCGAGCTTTGGTGGAGGCGGCAGCTTTGCTTTTGTTTTTATTTGACTTAGTAGGCCCCAACCTAGGACAAACTCTTGTTTCTCTACCAAAGCCCCTTATTCCAATAGCTTCCACCAAATTTGTAACGAAGGCCGGGAAGGGGATATGCCTGTTCTAAGTTGGGGACCTCAGAAAATCCCTCATTATACACCATATTACCAAAGCATAGTAAAAAATTTCCCATTCATTACCTCATACAAAAACTAGATTTCTTCCTTGCTTGGTAACTTCTCCTTTCCCTTCGGCCTGATCATATTATGAATGATCTTATTCATCAATGCATACTCAAGCTTTAATTTCCCCGGGATGAACTCCTTGCACACAAAACCCATGATTGTAGAGTTGGTGCATGCTGGTGCAAGCAGTTAGCATCAAACTGTAATACCCACAGTGGGTAAAGGCACATCATGTGTGGCAGGGCGATCATAATGTAGCGATCTAGCGATCGAGTCAGGGCTGACCATTAGTTGCTTCCTTGAGATTGTGGTCTCGAAAGGGATCACATTAAATTCTCTCGGATTGGAATAAGATTCACGACAATGGAGCTTTCCTGTACTTTTACCTCCTCATAGACAACAAGCTGCAAATTCCGATCCTGAATAACGGCACGAATGGGGTGAGTAAACAAAAACATTTCAATTTTCATTCACCGCTCACAATGGAAACTTCGTCTTTCAACTAACTAGACCCACCTTTCTCGCTCGGATTCCAAGGATTCAGCAAACATAGCCTCAATTTCTTCGTCTTCACTCTCACCTCCTTCCTCACTTTCCCTTACCCTTTTACCAGTTTTACAACATATCATTCGTTTTTAACGGCTCGCTCCATAGAAGGCTAGTGGCACTTTCTTTCCTGTCATTCTTCAATCTAGCCATAAATATGGCCCCGAAATGGCGAATATTGTGAGAACAATCATACACACAAAAAGTCTCCCAACAGCCCATCTCTTGCATTATTGGACTTTTTCGGATTCGAAACCTTCCTCCCTATCTAGCTTGGCGGGTACTAACAACTAGGAGCATAGAACCCCTGACACAAACCACCAAGACAATCCATACTGCGCGATGAAAAACGGTCAGTTACTCTGCCAAGACGAGAGACACTTACCACCACGGGTCCAGCACTTTCAAGTTACGGTAATGCGAGCCACTATGGATGCCTCGGGTGCGGTGATATTGACTTTGGAGAAACTTGATTGGACCTAGGGCTTTATTTGGTGAGAGGAGAAGTTAAGTTAGGGTTTCTCTTATATAGGAGTTGAGGGGGGGGAGCTGGGAATATGAAAGGATTAAAAAAAAAAGGCAGAAAAAGGCTTTTCAAATACCCATTCACACACGGCGGTCTTTGCGTGGCAATACAAAAATGCGCGCATGTTTTTGGCCCGATACAGGTACCAATAAATTAAATGCTGATGCCAGGATTGCTCTTTGCCATACCTTATTAAAAATTGCAGGTGGAGTGTGGAACGATTACCAATTTATTGTGTTTTACAGGCCTTGGTACGGTACCAATTTTAGTGTTGTGCGGTACCACTTCTACTTCATTCTCTACATTTTGGATTTCACTATATGGCATCTTCTTACACAGCTTCAAACCCCCTCCAAACTGACTTGTGCTTGCTTAATTGTGTACTACACTCTCTCGACACCTTCACGCTTACCTTGGAACCATCCTTACTCCACGTGATCAGAGTCTAAGGTTCGAAAGAGCGGCAACTGCGGCTAACAAGGGTGAAAAGGATGACTTAGTATGGCTTAGAAGTTTAAAAAGAGAAGATATGGCCTAAAATCATCTTCGACTACATAGCCGGATGTTCTCGAAAGAATAAGATGCATGTAGTTGACATGGAAATAAAATGAGGCATTTGAAGCATTAGCAAACAAAAATGAGCTTAGGACGAAATCTGTAAGCGACATGAAGTTTATGAATGAGAAATTGATACCCGGTCAGATTGATACGGAGAATAGAAAGAATTGGTCTATGAATTACGAATATGAAAAAAGAAGTTTTGTGCATGCACTGTTATTGTGTATGTGCGTGAAACTATATGAGTGCGCCATGAGTCATGCGGTACATATCAAAGGTCGAAATTACCATACTCAAAATAGCAAAAAATGGAAAAAAAATTGCACATGCACACTTAGCCACAGGAACAGCACTAGATCAAACGAATAGCATCTGGCTTAAATGGCGAAATCTAGCTACCTTACATCGAATTTATGTTGTTCAAATCTGGACCAAAAATTTCACGTATTTCGAGACAACGGGTGGCCGGAATTGACACGTGGCGCGGCGATATGTGGAGTGACACATGGAAAACCATGAGTGACACATGAAACCGCATGTATCACGTTACATGTGAGCTGCATCTTACGCGGGACCACATGGCTAGCCATGTGGCAACGGCCTATGGCATGCCATGTGTCATCATGCATAAACATGTTGAGGCTATAAATATGAGATTAGGAGAGGGGCAAAGCCGTCTGTGCAGTCACGTGGGAGAGCGACCAGGAGGTGGTCGGTTCGTGGGGCTTAATGAGAGAAAAGGAGGAGGAAGGGAAAAAGAGAAAGGGAGGAAAGGAAAAGGAGAAAGGGAGGGAAAAAGAAAAGAAAGGAAAAAGAAGAAAGAGAAGAAAGGGGAGGAAGAGAGAGGAAAAAGAAAGGAAAAGGAAAGGAGTGTTGCGTCAGTGAAAGCGGACACGGGCTGACAAGAGGCTTGGAGCTGCTCTGAGAGGTGGGTTTCCTCCTCCCCGGTTATTTTACGCCTAGGGACCGATGTAATGGCTACGGGTTTCGTTCGGTTTCTAGGTGAATTTGTATGTTATTGTTTGTGATTGTGTAGTGGTCGAAAATCAGTTTCACTCGAGTTTTGGGACTGTCAAGAAAGCCGAACATTGTGTTTAGGGACAACCAAATCCAGAGCAAAATGGCCAAGCAGGAGGTTGTGCCCAATTTGCTTTTTACGTGAATCGATCGGCGTCAACTTTGGAAGACCATAACTTTCTTGCCGTTCTTATACTCTCTGAGCTTCGTTAGATCCCAAATTTAAATCAGGAAGGAGTGTTCTCTCAACCAAATCAAGGTTGAACATTGGGCTAGGTCAGGACGGTTGAAGATGAGTGGATTCACGGTTTAAGACTACGTTTTTCGGGATTGGTTTTGAAACGAAATGCTTGGGACTACATATGGCACGAAGCGGGGAGATTGCATGAGAAATTGGATTTTTGTAAGCGATATTTACAAAAACTGGACTTTATGGACTAAGTCCATATTATTTTCGAGGCCAAGCATGGCCGGATTTATGGCCGGGAATGACTAATGTGTGTTATTGCCATAAATTCAATGACATACTGAAAATGTGAAAATATGTGTGATAAAGATGAAAATAATTATATGCATTAGGTTGTATGAACTGACATACTATGTGACCCGGGAATGAATTATGAGCATTGCGCTAAGTAATGGTTGGAATTATTTTAAATATGCTTGAATGATGTGTTGACATATGAATAGGCTGAATAATAGAAAAGATGTAGTGCATGCTTATGTGATGTATTGATTTGAATATATGGAATATTAACATGGTTGCATGTTAAATATATGAAATGTTGTGTGCATTAGACATGGTGTTCACCAGCTTACACACATAGTGTGGTATAGAAAGTCCATGTAAGAGGTTTTCATACATTGGTCATAGGTTTGAGTCGTTAGCACAAATTGCATTACATTGGTGTGCGATAACACCACATTATGAAGGTATTATTTTTATGTCTTGATTTGGCCCTTGCGTTTGGTGTTGAATGGTGTAGGCTTGGGAATGGGATGAAGTCGATTGAGTTCCACAGGTGTTAAAAGCAACGAAAATGGAAAATGAATGTGTCGGCGCGCAAGTGTGGAAGGAATGGAATACCCCCCTTAGGTGAAAGCGAGAAACCTAGTTAGGCAGCGTATCCAGGTGCAAGCAGAAAATGTGGAGGTGTAAGAGACCATGGCAGTGAGACCTCGAAAAGTTCTGTTGCCCCAAAAGACACAGCGATTAAATAAATATTACATAGACTGGGTTGTGGGGGCCAGTCGGGACTGACCCGGTATTGATTTCCCATTGGCACTTGCATTGGGTGGTGGGTCGAAGGTTGACCCGGTACATGGGGCATGTAGAGTGTCGTCTCATACATGCATGTAGTTTTTTTTTTCCCATGATAATTCAACATGTATGCACGGATTGGTTGTTGGTTTGACTATGAAATTATCATTTGCATGTGCACCTAGGTGGGGAGTAGCCCTTGGCAAGTTTATCTATGCGGGGCGTTAGCTCGCATCCGTCATTAAGGATCCCCCCTTTCAGGGTCACAAAGGCAGTCAGAGCGGGCAGGCGCTCCTTAGAGTGGGATTATGATGCGGGCAGATGGCCTTGATTCTTGTTTGTATATATATTAGAATGACCCTAGTTTTAATATATATGTTTTTGTGTTAGGAGTGATGTAATAACTCTTAGATCTATAGAAATGCTTATGGTTTTATGGCAGTATGGAGCCGAGTATGGATGATGGGCCCTATTGGGTCATTTTACTCATGTGGGTCTCATGATATGAGACACCTGAGGTTTCACAGAGTTTGACGGTGGTTAATTAGGCTGCCACGGTAGGGTGATGGGAATCAGAAATTTGTTTTCCTATATTCCTCCTGCACTTGTGATCAAACTCTTTACTTGATATAGCGAGTCTAGGGTCGAACACGGGGATGGGTTTTCATCCCTGAATGATTTGTATCCTTGATTGAAAATGGTAGAGGATTTATTTGGATTTTTCGGATTTACATTTTAAAAGTGTAGGGGAGTTGTGTCCAGGCTCTTGGAAATAGCCAAAATGAGGTGTGAAGGAGGAGACCTTGAAGGCTTGGGTCACTAGCTTAATAAAATAGGGTTATAAAGGTGTCCTCGGGTTATTTCCTCGCATTAGGGCAAATGACATATAGTCATAGCCAAAACCGGATCTTTGTTTAGCTTTAAAAACCAACCCTTAAAAACACTCCTATTTGAGCCAAAACACCTACTGAGCATTTAATGTTCCAATAGTTTGAAGAATGCACCATTTAACCTAATTTAAGTGGCTCGTAAATGGAATCTAAAGAATGTCAGTGTATCTACCATTAAGAATACACTGAACCTAAAGCCTGACAAGTATTGACCAAAAGAAACACATTAAATAGCATTAAACCCTAGTTTGTAAAGTTTAAAACCATAAATGCAGTACCTGTTTCATTTAAAACAGAGGACCACCTACAAACCACCATTTACCAACCTAGCAACCCTCCTCTTCAAGGTTTTGAAATTTGCGAACATCCCAGCGAGTTGTCATCCTCAAAGGGGGTGTTTGGTAGCCAAGAAAATGAGAGAAAGAAGAGAGGGAAGAGAGAAAACTGTAACCTAAAATGAAAAACAGTGTGGATTAACAGTGAATGAAAGTTAGGGTTCCAAAAAGTTATAAGGTGGCTTATATAGCCATACAAGATGTGTGAAATACCAAAAATACCAAAATATATGATTACAATAGGGACAAAATGGGAATTACACAAAAACAAAGTCTTTTGGATCAAAAAATGAGGAACAAATTTAAGCTATGCATAGTGAATTTGTATATTGCGAAATTTATATAAATAAGCGAAAAATTTAGCTATCGCCGCGAAAATACAAACACATAAATTCAAATTTTAAGCTATGCACGGTAACTTTGGCTATGATAAGCGAATTTATATGATAAGCGAGGTAGCTATCATAACGAAAAGCGTGCGTAAGCGAAATTTCGAGAAGGAATGCGAGTACCCGTATGGTGCGGAATTTTCGCAATCCTTGCAAAATTTTCGCAATGCATAGTGAAAATCCTACACACTCCTGCATCCTCTTCCATTCAGTTCAGCCTCCATTTCTTCAATTCCACTGGACATTTCTTCAACTCGGCTCAATGAAGCCGCCCGAGGAATTCATATAATTAATAATAGATCGGCACCCGATTCGAAATGGCTTGAAGCGGAGCTGGGTGAGGCTCTCACAAAACACAACAAAACTACCAAAAACAACCTCGAAACAATATTAGTGGTACTAAATGGACCTGCACATGTCAATTGGCTTAATTCATATGATTAGTACGCAAAAAACACTCAAAACCTATCTTAAATAGGACTCAAAATAGCACTTTTTGGGTACTAATCACACCCCCCAACCAGGCAAATTGCTAGTCCATAGCGATACTAAAAATAATCAAGGTATGCATACTGTGCTTTTGCAAAAAGTGTATGCTGTCCAAAAAGTATGTACACAAGTGAGGCTTTACCTTCAGTATGAACAATTTAGACCTTGTACAAAAATCATCACGAGAGAACAAATGCCATATAGGAACAAATTTCAGGGCAACATCAATTCCAAACAAGTCAACCTAAACATCCACCAAAATCTAAGTGTTCTTAAGGTAACCAGTTTGAACCAATAAGTCGCAAAGCTATTCCCTTCCCCCAACCAAGCTACTGCAAGGACCTTAAACTGTTGACCAACCTAAATAGACTCAGTTACACTCTTATTTCATACTCCATTGTATTGCTGCCATGGTGTAATCTTGAAAGCTTCGACCCGCGAAGTCCAGGTGTAGCGAGAGAGTCCACCATTGACTCCCAACAATTAAGGTTTAGGGCATCAAGCGAGATCAAGCGACCACAAACTGCGGGCTTCACCAGGACTTGAATGACTTGATTAAGCACTACGACTCGGCCCAAGCTCTTATCCACAGTGTAACAAACACTAAGTTGGTGACTCCCAACCAATGAAGGCATAGGGCACCAGGCTTTAAAGGCTTTCGCCATATACCCCTCGGACCGACATTGGGACTCTGAGTAAACTTCAAGTCGGAGGATCATGGGGCGTGCATTTTGTCTGCACTAGACGTGCTTTTAGACGTTTCTTTTCATTTGAAGACCATTAGTTTTTCTTTGGTGGGTAACATAAACCCTGTCTGGTCAAATCAACGAGATCTAGACCGGTTTTACAAAGTAGAAAAGAGAGGTATATAGCTTCACAACCTATTGATAAAAAGCGATGTGCTGCTTGTGTGAATAGCTAAAGCGAGGAAATATAAGGTGAACTCCAGCTAGAACTTATTCGACGAAAACTTAATCATGCATGGAATTGTTATAACATTAGGTAGCATACAAGGCTTCAATTTCTCAACTGAAGGCAAGAGTAGAAACACAAAAAGTATAGGCATAAAAATCAGCCTAATTTCGAAGGGTTTGTTATAGAAATGAGAACCCCCATCACTAATAATGGCTTTTGGTACCCCGAACCTGGAGAAGATGTTTGCTTTCAAGAATTTAAGTACCACCCTGTGGTCATTGGTTTTGCAGGGGATTGCCTCAGCCATTGGACACATAGTAGTCTCTCCACCAAAATGTATGTATGACCATAAGGCGATGGGGAAAGGTCCCGTAAATTAATGCCCCAAACATCAAATAGTTCGACACTAAAATTGGGTTCGGGGGCATCCTTGTAGTTTGCGAGACAATTTCAGAGCCTTTGGCATCTGTCACACACTTTCGACACGGCTGGGTGTGCTTTAGCACTAAACGAGGGAAGGCGGTAAACAGGGCGCAACACCTTCATTGTCGTTTTTGGGAAGCAAGTGACCACCACGGGCACTCTCATGCGCGGTGTAGAATTCCCTGTTGTTCTTCTTGGGCACACACTTCCCCGATTATCGTGCGCCGCGATTATTTAAACAAAGAAGGCCTCTTCCCAATAATAGGAATGGGTCTTTTCAAGAAATACTTTATCTATTCTTTCTGTCGGATGGGATTTCTCACATTTGCAAGGAAATTGGCAATGTGAGCATATCGAGGAGCTTTCGAAATTTGCATTAAAGATTCTTCGGGAAATTCATCGATGATGGGAGTTTATGAGTGTCATAGGCTTTGTTGATCTGAAAGATGGTCTGCCACCACATTCTCTCTACCTGCGACCCACAGGAGCTGGCGGGCCAGATAGGCGGTCAGAGCGAAAACCTGAGGGCGCTTTGGTTCAATTCTTTTATTTTACATTTATTTAGTTTTCTTTTCAAAAAAGTATCGCGACAGAATCCCCAGAGCAGAGCCAAATGGCGGATCGGGCGAACCGGTTTACTCAGCGTTTTTTTTTATATTTATCTTATTAAAGCGTTTAATTAATTTGTTTAGTTGCGAAGCGGTTTCGTTTTGGGCAAAGCCCTACATCATTTACAAATTTCAAGAAAGCAATTCGGTAGGCCTTAAACATTAACAAAATACATTTCTGAGAAGAAAGGCATTCTATGCCCTTTTCAAAATAATCTCACAAAATCAAGGTTCGAGGGTTTAACCCTTTTTATTTACTAAATACCACTTGTTCAAAAGAGATGATATGCAAAATGACGAATACATATACTTATACGTCGTACTCTCTCTATGACCTTCTACTGTTGCCACGATCTTGTCTCCACTTCTTGTCTACAGAACCTGGCATAGATGAAACTATACGCTAAGCATTTTCATGCTTAGTGGTTCTATACAATTCTATTTCAATATTCAATATAGCTCATCATGCATTTAACATTAAACGATGCCTATTAGTGACATATACTCATCTTATTTATTTTTTTCGCATGCCTTTCAATTTCTAAAGCATTTGCAAATCACATCATACAATTTCAATGCAACAATTCATTTCACAATTGATTTATGAGATTTAAGCATATATTTAAGTACATTTATACTAAATCAATGTTAGTTATTTCCTTTGACTATTCAAATCCCACATTCGACCAGTTCAGTTTGATGAATCCGTCCTTATTATCATTCGGTAATGTGCTTTACATTTAACAATTCGGTCTCCATCATGGCCGGATGCCGTTTGATTTTAGGCAACGTGGTATCAGTAAATGCCATACGCCATCGCATGGCCGGATGCGATTGGTGCATCCCTTGATGGGACATTTCTTCAATACCATGCAGCCACATCATGGATCTTGTTAGTGCATCCCGCCAAGTGGGACATTGGACAATTTCGGGGTACCTTAGTAACGGATGCAGGTGGTGCATCCATCGGGCGGATTCATTCGAGGAATATCATTCAATTCATTCAGTTTTCAAATACCACATTTCAATTCCATATTCACTTTCGTATCGGTTTTCAATTATAACATTTCAATTTCATATTCACTTTCGTATTATCTTTTCAAAGATATAATCAATCTATGTACTTATTCCATATGCTAGTTCAAATACATTTCAGTTACTTGGTAAACAACCGAAAATAATTGAAATAAGAATAGAGTCGAAGAACAAGCATGCAAAAACTTGAAGCTTGAGGAATAGAAATTAGGTGGGAACAAACCCGAAGCAATCTTTGCACTTTGATTCCAATCCGCTGGAATCTCAATCTCGATTTGGCTTTTCCTCCTCGTCGATCCCTATTCGAAACCATTAAAGAACAACATTATTAGGTAATGTACTAGTAGTTTGGATTTAGAGTTGATTTTCGGGACTAATATGTTTCAATTTGAACAAGATATATATAGATGGATTCTTGACTTAATGGGCTTTCCATAGAGTCCAAGAACACCCAAGACGGAGTTCGGACCCGAAGGAGTTGCGGAAGCGCCAGAGTGGAGGGGTCATACGCAGTCAAATCTGACCCGACCGGCTGACCCTGACCTGGATGAGCTCGATCTATCACCTCGGTCAAATATCTTCTATGCCCCTCAGGCATATGAATGTATTCTTGACTCAATGGGCTTTCCATAGAGTCCAAGAACACCCAAAACGGAGTTCGGACGAAGGAGATATGACCTTCCGAAGTTGGAGGTCATGCGTAGTCAATCCTGACGAGTTGACCTGAACTGATGAGTTGAGATGACCTCGGTAAACTCGGTATATCACCTCGGTCTAACATCTAATAGCCCAATCAGGCATATGAATATATTCTTGACTCAATGGTATTTCCATAGAGTCCAAGAACACTCGAATCGGAGTTCAAACGAAGGAGATATGACCATCCGAAGTTGGAGGTCATGCGTAGTCAACCCTGACGAGTTGACCTGAACTGACGAGTTGAGATGACCTTTGTAAACTTGGTATATCACCTTGTTCTGACATATAATATCCTCCTCAGGCATATGAATGTATTCTTGACTCAATGGGCTTTCCATAGAGTCCAAGAACACCTAAATCGGGTTGAAGCGAAGGGAGATATGACCGAAGTTGGAGGTCATCGCGTAGTCAGCTCGACGAGTTGACCTGAGCCCCGACGAGGATTGAGATGACCTCGGTAAACTTGGTCTATCACCTCGGTCTAACATCTAATATCCTCCTCAGGTATATGAATGTATTCTTGACTCAATGAGCTTTCCATAGAGTCCAAGAACACCTAAATCGGAGTTGAAACGAAGGAGATATGACCTTCCGAAGTTGGAGGTCATGCGTAGTCAACCTTGACGAGTTGACCTGAACTGACGAGCTGACCTGTCCTGGACGAGCTGAGCTCTACAGGACGAGCTGAGCTCTACAGGACGAGGTCTGCTGACCTCTTTGCATGAGATGCAGCTGGCCTACGCTGCATCGGGGTGCGGTGACCCCTGCCTGCATGAAGTGCTGAGCCTGCAGCGGCGACTATGGCCGACCTCTTACCCACTTGACTATTCAGAGTAAAAAGACCATAACTTGGTCCACAGGGGTCCGAATTGAGAAATTCAAAAGCCTAACATCAAGTTCACTGATGTTGCTACAATTTACCAGAAGGACCCACTACCAAATTCCTTTTATTTATTACCCAAAAATCAGCTCTAAGGTCTGGCTAATGCGCACTGCCACAATGTGGCGGCTTCCCTTGGTTTAAAATGCAACCAACCATTCCCCTAAGGAAAGGTAACCACCCAATAACCCTTAGGGTAGAAAATGACCAAGTAGGAGAAGACCTATCTCAGGGATTTTGTTGAAACTCTCCGATTCCAGTCTCTACTTGTAACTCTTGTCACTAGGAAGGACTTTCCCTCTTGCTTCACCTGAGACCTATGGTCCGATCGTTGAAAAATCTAGAGAGAAGGTAGAGCCTCTCTCTCTAACTCTCCTTTTTTTCTGTTTTCCCTCTCTTATGGATCACTCCTAATCATACTTTAAACAGGAGGAAGCTTCCTCCCTCTTTCTTACATGCCACTTGTCCTTTCCTTTTTTATATTTAGGTCCCTCCGTTTCTCTATTATTCTTCATTTAAGTCTTCTATTTTCACTTAGACATATAAACTTATTTACAATTGACCCTTAGGTCCCCATTTTACAATTTCCATACTTTCTCTTTTTCACTTGGGTTTATTTACGGAATCAACCAATCATTTAATCAATATTCATCTAAAATTTCAGGAAAAATACCCAAGTTACCTGATATACGAGAATATATAATAATTTTATTATAAAAATTATAGAATTGTACGCAGGCGTTACAACTCTCCCTCACTTAAAAAAATTTCATCCTCGAAATTACCTTAGTCAAACAGTTGCGGGTACTGCTGCCGCATCGTTTCCTCACTTTCCCAAGTGGCTTCCTCAGTCTTATGGTTTCTCCACAGCACTTTGACTAGCGGAATCTTCTTGTTCCGCAATTCTTTCACTTCGCGAGCCAAGATCTCCACTGGCTCTTCTTCATATGTCAAATGCGGTCTAACCTCAATTGTCTCGAAAGAGACTACATGTGATAGATCATTCCCAATAAATCCCAGGAGTTCAACTTGCCTTTTCTACAAATCTCATCACCTTCTTCCAAGGTGATTTCAAAAGCTACTTTCTCGCCCATCTTATATATCAATTTCTTTTCTTTTGCAGTACTACTCGATAGCAAGATCCTTACATCACATCACCTACAAAGGCAGCCCACCCGATTGGGTGCTCGTACTAGTAGTGCGGTGGTGAATGGGATTTCAACTCTTCAAAGCTCTCCCCGACTGATCTATTTTGCCATAAATTTAGCATCCTTCTCTAGCGACTTATAAAGGAAGCAGCAATCTTCGAAAAGTCCTTGATGAATCTGGCACATAAAAGCACATGGCCAGGAATTACTATTCATTTTCTCATTTGTTGGAGGCAGTGGTTGGAAATAAGTTCAATTTTGCCTTGTCGGCTTCTATCCTATGGAAATAACAGCTGCGATGTAAATTCCTTAATTCACCATAAAATGGCATTTCTCAGTTAAGCACCCGATTCTTTTCAATGCACCTACTGCGGGGATATGAGAGACTAGTTAAGCATTCTCGAAAATCAGCGATGAGTCCAAGCTCATTAGATTTTTAATCCATTTTTTGAGGATACAGAGATAAATGTTGAATTGTTTGCGAAATGTGGATATTTACTCAAATTTCATTTTTGCGGAAAATACGACCAAAAGCTCGAATCTTGGCAAAAATCGAAAGGAGGAAACCGACTCTGTGAGAATTGAGTCGTGACTTAAAGAAGGATTTAAACTAGCGTGGTTGAGACTAAAGGGAATTTTCAAAGGAAGGAAATCATGTCGCGACATCACTCTGATGTCGTGACACAAAAAGGATAAAAATGATGTCCGCGACCACTCACGAGAAGTCGCGACAGGATCTATATGAAAACCCTGAAGGTTTTGCTATAAAATGAGGTTGCAACAAGTTTATAAATGCAAAGGTTCATTTCATGTCGCGACATCACTTTCATGTCGCGACATCAAAACAAGAAGAATCAAGTGCAACCAGAAATAGAGGCCAAAAGGAAGTCGCAACTTGAAGCTAAACAGAAGCCCTTACCAAGAATTGAAGTTGCAACCATTCACAAATCCAGGATCAAAAATGATGTCGCGACATCATCGCCGATGTCGCGACACGCATTAGAGTACGGCGAAGAGTGATGGCGAAGTGATCACTGCAGAATCGCGACTGGAAGAAATGGGCGACTAAAGAGTGCGCGCTTAAAGCGTGTACGCCAACCACGAGTACGGCGGAAGAATTAAAGACTGATGTCCGACTATCGCTAAGGTCTAGCGACATCAAAGCGAAGAACGATGAACAAAGATGTTCGACATCGCCCGATATGGCGACCGCTGTCAAGCTTTTTGCAAGACATGGCCCGATTGCAGCATAAAAGAAAGTCGCGGCCCGGGCCATCAAGAGAATTCCATGTCGCGACATCAAATTGAAATTAGCGACATAAAGCGTTGGTGGGCTTTTCTTTGGATTTCCACAGAGCATTTTAGGGATTAGGCCGGTTCGTTTCACAGGTATAAATAGATAACTTTGAATAGTAAAGCGGTTTTCTCTCCTTCTTGGCGACGTGAAAGGAAAGAGGAAGAAGCTTCGTTATATTTTAGAGTAGATTTTTATTTTTTATTTTTAGTTTATTTTACGGTTTTGAATACAACATTGTCACGACGAATTGAGTTGGTTTGTTAGTTCTGTTATTTTTATTCAGTATTACTGCATGGAAATTCATGAAATCTAGACAAATTTATGGAATTCATTTATTTTTAGATTTATTGCAATTATCGTGGTTGTGCGAGATCGGCATTCCATTTCTTGATTCGCAATACGCGATGTCAGGCCTTGACTGTTTATATTGATTTATTGTTGAATCTCTTTTATTTATTGAAAATTAATTTGGGTTCGATTTTACTTAGTCGATGTTGTTTTGAAGATGGACAAGTTCCCCAATAAGTAGTACCTAATACCCGTTGAGGGAATGTATCTTGCTCTGATATCTAGGATGCCCTCTGAGTGACACACAAGACGGATTCTGAGTTGAGAGCATTCTTTAAGGTATGTTCGGCCACCAGCGATGAACTTTCGATCTCGAGAGTTCATTTGGATAAATCCCCCATTCGCTCATAGTTGAAGTCGGAGGTGTGTATTTAACCATATAAATAATCAAAGAGTTCACCTCGATCTAAGCTACGTTCCAATCCCCGTGTTAGCTCATATCTAATCAAAGGAAAGGGATAAACCTATAGATCTGGAGGTTGAGCCACCACTTAAGTAGTAGAAATTTTGCTAGAATCCTGAGAAGGTAGAGCAAAAGCTTTACTGTCAACAGGAAATGGGTGTGAAGTATTGAGAAAGAAAAATACCCAGATCTTGCAAGATAACATGGAATACTGGTAGCTGGTTTGATCTTGTCTTTGAGAGAAGCAACGATATCAAATCAGTGAAAATGGAGAAATCCAATTCCAATAACTAGAAAATCTTGGACAAAATTCAGATCCATACACAAAACGGAGTAATGGGTTTAGTGCTGGAATTGACTGTTCAATTGTATTTCATAGATGGTTTTCGTTTCTCTCGAGTAGCGATTCAATCCGGGCTTTTTAGATCTTATCATTTATTTTTAATTCATTCATTTTTGTTTTAGTTTAATTGAGCATATTCAATAGTATATGATTTTAATTTCTTTTGTATTGGTAGACCTTCATTATGAGTTTTGAGTCCAAATAGTATGAAATTTTGTGGTTGAGGAGACGTTACACGTTTAAAATTAAAGGCTACCTCAGAGACTCTCTGTGGGAATGATACCTAGACTTGATGGTTACTACTTGTATGACACAATGCACTTGGTGCCATGGCTGAACCCTCGAATTTTATTCTGAACATTAAGAGAAATTTATTCTAACAAGCAAACTTATCCAAAGTGACATGAGTATAGGAGAATTGTAAAGCTCTTGTAGTTATGTGATTTTGAGGGGTTTTAGTCTATATACAAAAGGCGTAACAATCACCTCCATAAACAGTGATGTCATCCATGTATACTTCCATTATCGCTCGCTGTGCTCAGCCCCAAACATACTAAGCATACATCTACGAAGGTGGCGAGGGCGTTTGCAAGGGACCAAAAGGCATCCTCCACAGCAAGCATAAGTCTTGAATGGACAATAAAGGTAGTCTTCTCTTTATCTTACGGTGTAATTTCTATCGAAAGTGATACCACGAATACCCATCGAAGCAATAAAATGGTGTCCGAGAAACTCTCTCGTCGATAGGCGAGTGGGAATGATCCTTTCTTGTTACTTCATTAGAGCCTCCTGTAATTTATGCATACCCTCCAACCAGTTGTAAGTCGAGTAGACAATTCCTCTCCCTTTTCATTCTTCACAGTGGTCACCCCTGATTTCTTGGGCACTACCTGAGTTGGGCTTACCTAAGTGCTATCATATATGGGGTAAATGATACCAGCCTGCAGCAATTTCAGGACTTTAATGCGAACTAGCTCCTGCAAGTGAGGATTCAACCTCCTTTATGGCTGCCTAACAGCTTTAGATTCTTCTTCTAAATAAATGTGGTGAGTGTAGATTGTTGGGTTTATGCCTTTCAAATCATAAATTTTCCACCCCAAAGCTTGCTTATTCCTTTTGAGGAGGTGCAGCAGGTTGTGCTCCTGTGAAGTGGTCAGCAGTGATGATATTACGACTGCACATTGCCTGTTTTCCTCCAAGAATGCATATTTTAGCTCAACTGGTAGGGGTTTGAGCTCTAACTGTTGAGGTTCCTTTGGTTCTTCACCATTCAACGGAGGTAGAATTTCTATTTTCTTTCTCCAGTACCCCTGTACTAAGCTCATGCATTGGAGTTCTTGTTGCTCTGGAAGGTAATTAGATAATTCCGGGGTTAACACATCTTGCGCTTGCTGCTCATTGGCCTGTTCTTCAACAATTGTATCTACTATGCAGACTTCTTCACAGTCATCCTCCACTGGATGCATATACTTTACTGGAAATGGAAGATATTATTGAGTTAAAGTATATTTCCAAACGTGAGTTGCATAACCCCATTCTGGCAATTTATTATGGCATTCGAAGTAGCCAAGAATGGCCTTCCCAATATGATGGGTACATTATTTGCTCCCATTGCTATCGGCTCTGTGTCAAGTACGACAAAATCCACTGGATAGTAGAATTTGTCCACTTGTATTAAAACATCCTCAATGGTTCCCTTCGGTATTTAATAGACCTATCTGCTAGAGACAGTGTGATGGAAGTGGGTTTCAGTTCTCCCAAACCAAGCTTCTTGTACATGGAGTATGGCAGCAGGTTCACACTAGCTCCCAAGTCTAACAGGGCTTTTTCTACGCTAATGCCTCCGATGCTAACATAGATTGTAGGGCATCACAGGTCTTATATTTCATGGGGTCTTGCGCTCAAATAATAACTCACTTGCTCGAGTAAAAAGGCCTTTTTATTTACATTGAAGCCTCTTTTCACAGTACATAAGTCCTTCAAAAATTTTGCATATGTGGGGACTTGTTTGATCATGTCAAGAGGAATGTTAACTTTCATAAGTAAAACCTCTAACATTTCAGTTTGGTTGGTGAATTACTAACTTTTCCGGTGCACGTGGGAATGGAGGGGGTATAATGGGCTTCACCTCTTCCCTCTTTGCTGATTGTTCTTCCTACGGCGGATCAACTGCGTGGGGCGCCGTGGAGTTAGGGCTAGCGGTCTGATTCTTTACCACTTCTGAAAGTCACCAGCGCCTTTACTTCATCGATTCTTACATTGGATCCTTTGGTGAGCCTATTTCATGCCTCCCCCTTCGGTTTGCGTATGCAGGAAGGAAATTTCCCTTTCGAACCATGCGGTGTTTGTTGGTTGAACAACCTTGAAATCTCGAGTGCATATTGTCAGACCCATTTCCTGTTAGTGAGCTCTCGAGCCGCCTCGATTTTACGATTGATGCGAACATTGACACTTTGTTCTTCCGCAAGCGTTACACCACTTTGCTTAAATTTAGAATTACGCTCAACGAGGAGGAAGAAGGTGGAGTGCGCTCTTTGGCGTCTTGAAGTGGAGCCAAGCTGGCGCTAAGCTCTGGTGGGACATATGCGGGGTTTTGGCTTCGAGAAAGGTTTGGATGATTTCTCGATTGGAGTTATAGGTGTTGCCATATGGAGCATTGGTAGGTGGCTTATTTTGACCCCGAACATGGGCATGCTCTTGTGATGGGTAGCTATTGGTGACAGATTAAAACAAGGTATTGGTTTACATGCGAGGCAACTCATTTACTGCTTGCATTTCATGCTGACTTCTCATTTCCAGCTCCTCCAACCTTCTAGTCAACGTGGTCAGTTTTTCTTTCATCTCCGTGTCTTCGGAAAGTGCATAAATGCCTCCCCTCTTGTGGGTCGAAGGCCTCATTCTTTCGGCTTCCCTTGGATTAAGTTCATCCCATGCCTTAGAGGTTTCTGCCACATAGTTCAAAAAGTCCATGGCCTCATTCGGGTGTTTGCTCAAAAAGTCACCTCCACACATGGTTTCAGTGGTAGCTTCATGGGTGGAGACATATATCATAAAAATGATTCACTAGCATCCATGTATCAAAACCATGAATTGTGGGCATGCATTGATGGTCTCATGAACCTCTCGACATTGATAAAACTTCTCATTGTAGAGCTGAGTAAGTGTAGATCTGTCTCTTATTTGTTGGTCTTAGTTATCTTTGAAGAATTTCTTAGCTTCGGCAAGAGTTCGATGTGATTTCTAATTGTTCTTGGACTCGATAGATTGAGCCAAATTTTGCCCTTATCTTCGGTGTCAATTGGAATACTTTTCGACTTGAAAATCCATACAAGGTGTGCATACCTCCTCAATTCTCGGATATGAGTATAAGGATTCATTCTCCGTTCCACTTGAAATGTGGGAGCGAGGGGCACGAATAGGTCTCACCACCACATCATTCGGTAGTGGTATGATGCGAGGAAGGGCACTCACTCTAGGAGGGTGTATGTGGTCCCTCATTGACACAACATGTTGTTGGATTCATAAGATGCTTGTTGACTCTACTATTCCTCGGGTAGAGGATCCATGTTTCACTATGCACAGCGACTTCCACTGACCACGATCAGGTTGGTGTCTTGATTCTTTGTAGTCTCGCAGACTGTCTACATCGATGATGCATATACACACCGCTGACACAAAATGAGACAAAGCAGAGAACAACCAAAGGCTTGCGAAAAGAGGGATCGATGTTGCTAAAATAAAGGCGATCGTAAAAATAAAAAACGACCAACGAGAGGCTGGCGAGTAAAAAAACTTGAAATTCTTACAAACGAAATTCAAAAAGGGTTAAAAGGTCACCAAAACTTGTAATGTGGATTACAAGTTCATATCAACTCATCATTCGTAGTTTGGCACCATCCCCGACAACGACGCCATTTTGATTCATGCCATAGTAGGGTGATCCGGAATAAACAAAATTTGTTTTCCTATATTCCTCCTACTAGTAGTTAAGCTCTTTTGACATGCAGTCTAGGGTGAACCTGCAGGGATGGGTTTCATCCACAAATGATTCGTATTATGATTCAAAATAGTGAGGCTTTTATTTGGATTTTCGGATTTTACCTTTAAAGTGTGGGAGTTAGACAACCATTTAGGCTAGCAAATAGCCAAAATGAGGTGTGAAGGAGACCTTGAAGGCTTGGGTCACTAGCTTAATAAAATAGGGTTATAAAAGGTGTCCCTCGGGTTATTTCCTCGCATTAAGGGCCAAATGACATATAGTCATAACCAAAAACGGACTATACCTTTGTTTTTGAAAAAGCTTCAAAACCAACCCTTAAAAACACTCCTATTTGAGCCAAAATACCTACTGAGCATTTATTGTTCCAGAAGTTTGAAGAATGCACCATTTAACCTAATTTAAGTGGCTCATAAATGACATCTAAAGAATGTCAGTGCATCTACCATTAAGAATGCACTGGACCCTAAAGCATGACAAGTATTGACCAAAAGAAAGACATTAAATAGCATTAAACCCTAGTTTGTAAGTTTGGAACCATAAATACGTGCACATTTCATTTAAAATAGAGGACCACCTGCAAACCACCATTTACCAACCTAGCAACCCTCCTCTTCAAGGTTTTGAGGCTTAGCCAAACATCCCTTGAGTTGTCATCCTCAAAGGGGTTGTTTGGTAGCCAAGAAAACGAGAGAAAGAAGAGAGGGAAGAGAGAAAACTGTAACCTAAAATGAAAAACTGCGTGGATTAACAGTGAATAAAGTTAGGGTTCCAAAAAGTTATAAGGTGGCTTATATAGTTATACAAGATGTGTGAAATACCAAAAATACCAAAAATATATGATTACAATAGGGACAAAATGGGAATTACACAAAACGAGGGTAGTTTTGGATAAAAAACGAGAATTTTTCGTATGCAGGAAGAGCAACTTAAGCTATGATGGCGAATTTCGCTATGATAAGCGAATTCGCTACATCATAGAGAAAAAAATACATAACAATTTCGCGGGGGATTTAAGAATTTCGCTATGGTTATGGAATTTTAAGCAATCATATACTTGAAATTTTAAGCAATACATAACAAAAATCACGCTCTGTCATACGCGTCGGTTCGACCTCCATTTCTTAAATTCCACTTGACATTTCTTCAACTCGGCTCGATGAAATCGCCGAGAATTCATATGAACATGGCATAGATCAACACCAATTTGAAGCCAAACTTGAAATGATGGCTGAGGCTCACAAAACCTGCAAAACTACCAAAAACAACCTCGAAACAATATTAGTGGTACTAAATGGACCTGCACATGTCAATTGGCTTAATTCAAATGATTAGTACGCAAAAAGCACTCAAAACCTATCTTAAATAGGACTCAAACTTTTTGGGTACTAATCAGTGGTCAACGGGACCCCCGGGTTTTGGGGTGTCACAGTTGGACTCTCCTTTATTAAAAACGAAAACAAAATAGACTAAATGAATAAAGCGTAAAGAAATGCAAGAAAAGGGAAAGAACACTATATACAAAAGGGTAGGACAGAGATTACGCTGAAGGAAAATCCCGGTAGAGTGGATCTACTGTTTGTCCTTTTTTATATAGACTAAAAACCCCTCAAATTCACATAGTTGTAAGAGCCTTACATCTCTCTTACATCCAGGTAAATCTGGATAAATTTGCTTAATAAAATATTTCTTTCTGAATGTTCATGGTTTAAAAATAAGGAGGGTTTAGTCTGTGACCTTGCAAGTGCCGCAGACATACAAGTAGTAAATACGGATGTAAGTCTAGGTATCATTCCACGAGAGATTGATACGAATTAAAGATCGACTACCCTGACCTACTAAAGTTCTATGCTATTTGGTTTGAAATTCCACACAGTAAGAAGGTTTATCTAGAAAAATAAAGATCCTAGACTATTGACTACTGTTGAACTAAAATAAAACCAAAATAAATGAATAAAAACAAATCGTAATTAAAATACTGGATTGAATCAGTTTCCTGTGAGAAACAAAAACTATTAGTGAAATACAATGAAACAATCAATTTCTACACTAAAATACATTGCTCTGTTTTGTGTTTGGATCTGGATTTGTCCAATATTTCCCAAATTTTGGAATTGGATTTCTCCATATTCACTGGTTGGATACCCTTGCTTCTCTCGAAGACAATATCAAACCAGCTACCTGTATTCCCAACTCTCTTGCAAGATCTGGGTATTTTTCTTTCTCAATACTTCACATCCATTTCTTGATGACAGCAGATCTTTTGCATTTCCTTCTCAGGATTTTCGCAAAATTTCTACCACTTAATTGATGAAACGACCTCTGGAGTCTATGGGTTCGTCCTTTCCTTGATTAGATCTCGGCTAACACGGGGTTAGGAACTTGCCTTTAGATTAAGGTGAACTCTGATTATTTATATTGTTAAATACTCCCCTCAACTTCAATTTATGAGCGAATGGGATTTATCAAATGAACTCGAGCTCAACGGTTCGTCAATGGTAGTCTAACATACCCCGGAAAAGTATTCTCTCAATCTTAGGAATCTCAGTCTCTATGTCACTTGTGAAGGCATCACAGGTATCGAGCAAGATACATTCCCTCAGCGGTATTTGGTACTACTGGCCAGAACTTATCAATTAAAAACCACGACACCAAATAAATAAACTTCGAACCCTAAATAAGTTCTCCCAGAATTTATGCGGGAAAGGCCCATAACTAAATGTAAATCAAATCCAGTAATTTGCTCAGGTCTTGCGGTGCGAAATAAGAAATGGGTACGATCACGTACAACCCTTGTAATTGCAATAAAACTGAGAAAAAATAAATTCCAGAAAATTGTCTAGATTTCATAAATTTCCAAGCAGTAATTTTAAGAAGAAAATAACATAAATGAAATAACAACTCCACTCATTTCTGCATAGTTCGCAAATTCAAATCCAGAAAAGAAATTAAAGACAAAAGAAATAAAATAAAAAAATGAAAATCTACTCTAAACTATACACTGAGTTCCTCTCCTTTCCCCTTTTTCTGGGTAGTGAAGATGGAAAACTACTTTACTATTCTAACACTGTCTATTTATACTATTAAAAGAATTGGGCCGAATCCCCAAAAATCTCTAGGTGGAAATCTCAAAAGAAAGCCCAGCTCACTCTTCTATGTCGCGACCTCAGTTTGATGTCGCAACATGGATTTCCCTTGATTGCTCCAGTTTAGTCACAACCATCTTTTGCTTCTTTTGCGACCTGATTTATTGTAGTTTCTTGGATTAATGGTCGCGACATCATTTGTATTTGCGACCTCTTTGCATCAGTGTTTCTCCAAAATTGATGTCGCGACCACCCGGTTTCGTAATCGCGACATCGGTATCTTTCTCTCGCGGCCACGGTTGTTACCAAGTTTTAGGTTGCGACCACCTTTCTATTTGTGGGATGACTTCATGTTGTGACTTTCTTTTCCTGGTCGTGATTGTGTTGGTCTTCTGCCTTCACAGGTTTCAATTTTATGTCGCGACCTCAAGGTGATGTCGTGACCTCTTTTGCTAACCATTTCTTTTCTTCTGGTCGCAACCTCAGTTCTTTGTTGCAGCCAATTTCCTCCTTCCCATCTTTATTTTAGGTCGCGACCTCATGTTGCTCTTTTTTCAAGCTGCGTGTAGTCTCAATTGCTCAAAAGTAGTTACGACCTTGATTTCTTCTTCACCGACTCTTCTTGGTCGCGACCCTCGTAATTAGTCGCGACATCGTTTCTAATCCTTGATTAGTAAATGGTCGCAACTTCAGTTCTTGGCAAGGGCTTAGGTTTGGCTTCAGGTTGCGACCTCCCTTTCTGTTCTTCAACTCTTAACATGGTTGCAACTTCAATTTTCATGCTGGGACTCCAGTTCCTATTTTTATGTCGCGACCTTAATAGTATGTCGCGACCTCAAATGGAGCCTTTCATTTAAAAACCAGTTGAAACTTCATTTTCTTTGTAGAGACTTCTATTATACATTGCATGTTAATGAATCCATGTCGTGACATCAGTGGTGTCGACCTCGGAATGTTCTTTCTGTTGCGACTCAGGTTACAGTTGCGACTTCATTTACCTTGTATGCTAGTCTCTTCGGTTTCTTTGGGATTTTCTTATTATTTGTATTTTCCTGCAAAATTAAATTTGAGTAAAATATCCACATTTCTGCATAAGAATCAACATTTATCTTGTAATATGCTCAGAAAAATAGATTAAAAATCATATGAGTTTTTGGACTCATCAAATTCCCTCAAACTTAAAATTTTGCTTCTCCCCAAGCAAAGAAAAGAAAGAATTGTTTGTCCTCAAACAAATAAGCTTAAAATTTTAAGGACATTTTTCTGATTCATACCATAGTCTTTCTTATTCCACCTCACAATTGGAATTAGAATGCAAACATCATTTTAAATTTCAGTTTCGACTCAAGAATAAGAAATGATACACTTCTATCATAAATTTCTTGATGAAATAATGTATTTGAACAGTTTATTCAACAAGTCTTGTTTTGTGTGTGTGTGCAGGTCTTCAGTCCTTTTCATCTTCATGTTTAATTTAGTTAATATTCTGGGAGTTTTCTTGGACTGTTTATCAAAGTCTCATAGGCTTGTTTTTCATATTGATCTCCACTAATGTAGGTAAATTCAACCTTCAAGATCAATCAGGTCTTTCAGGCTTGTAATGTTGGGCTTAGGTAGTGGGTAGATAATGGAAAATTTAGGATTCTGAATCCACCAGTTTCCACCTTTTCTTTGTACTTGTTGCCTTCGACTTTCACCTTTTTCTTAACTGTACTTGTTGATTCTCTCATTCTTGGCACGATTCATCTTTTGAATTCTTTTTATGGAATTTTAATTTCCATATGCACTTTATTCGAGCCGGTGTCCTTGTTGCAGAACTCTTTTGCTTGTTTTTCCAAGGTTAGAATAGTGCAATGTTTGTATCTTCTTTAGGCTTTCTATTACTCTTAGAGAACTTTAGATAGCAACTCAGTACCGGTTGGTATTAGGGTACTAGGTGTTAAAACACCCTGAGCTTAATTGTTCAAGGGAAATAGGCCACGAAACAAAACTTATTCCATTTTTCATTAATTTACTTCTTTACTTGCCTCATACCTCGTAACATTTGGAAATATTTTCCCCAAACTTGTTTCTTCCTTCCGCATTAGACTTTTCTATAATTATTTGGATAATTTGGGCTCTTTCTTTGCGGATTATTACGGAAGAATTTAGGTTTAGGTTGTTGTTTATTGAAGAAATAAAGCTTGTCTGGCTCAAATCAAGGAACTAGAGGATATGCTTTTAGCATATATTGAGGGTAGGCTTTGGAAAGGCTCAAACTGCCAAGGATGGCCTCTATCACTTCTTGTTGGCTGTTTTTACATAAGATTTCGCCTCAATCAATAATCTAACAAGTTCTAGGACTATGGACTCTTAATCTTGAATTTCCCAGAAGATGTTCCTAATTCTTCTCAAAAATTTTATAGTTTATTAACCCAAATTAATATTATTTATTCAAGACTTGTACTTATTCTTTGTCTATTTATATATTTCAACCAAGTGTTTTGTTCCATCGACCAACCATTTTCCAATTTTTATGATCTAAAGTGAATTTACCAAGCTATCAGAACACGAATCTAATTTCAGTTTACTCATCTTAGCCCTTTTTTTTTTTCTTTTTTTTTTTTTTTGTATTTTTGTTCTTTGGAAAGAATAGAACTGTTTATTTGATCATTGCACAAACAAGGCATTTATTATTTTCATGCTAAACAGAAATTGACACCAACACAAAATTCCTCAAGTCATGTTAATTTGTGAACTCAAAAACAACTAATTTGTAAATCAACAAGAATTTTATTCAAATATCAGAACATTTCGATATTATACAATCTGATTTCTTTTCAAATAAGACTATAACTAAACTAGAGAAAATCTCTCTATTTCTTGATCTGAAATCCTATATCTTCCCTCTGAAGGTTGTAGCTCTGCTTTCAGTTTAGTTCACAGGACCTTGAACTCAGCGGCCCCAGGTGATTAATTTGTGCTAAGGTCGTTCAACAAATTCAAATTCGCTTTTTCTTTGGAGCTTATCACGGTTGATGGGTTCTAATTAACCCTTCTTCCAATTCCCTTCCCATCAACCACTCTCTTGATTACACAACGTTTTATGGAATAATGAATGGAATTGGTTTGTTTTCCGACTCCATTCATTCCATAAACTCTGTGTTTCAGCCTTGGAGCCCAATGGTTTTTCTCTCATTCTCCTTTCTCTTCATTTTCGTTGTTTATTCTTCATTTGTTTTCCCATCCTTTTATAGTGATTTCGCTACTCTTGGGAACTACCAGGTTCTTTATTCTTTCTTTAGATTCCCGATGAATGCATTAAATGAAGTTTCTCGGATTTATGCTTCTTTTCTATTTCCGACAGAGGTTTTGGGAATTTTGTGGGGAATTTTGATCGTTTTTCTTGGAGTTATTAAATTCTCTCGAATTATTCCCTTTGAAGCTGAGCAAATTAAACCAATTCGTTTAATCAAAACATTGGTTTATGTTTCTGTATTAATAACAATTTATTTCAAAGGTTCTGAATGAATGATGCAGAACTGGAACGGATATCATCAACTAAAACTAGCTTGAAATTGGAATGGACTTTTGGCTCAATTTATTTCATGTCATTAAATTTTTTAAACCTTTTAATTGATGATTTTATTTTCAAGGAATCCTATTTTTGCCCAAAATGAAATGTGTAAAAACCTACTTTTATTGAGTTTTGGAGTTTTTTGGTCGCAACCTAAAGATTTTTGTTGCGACACAGAAATCTCTTGCTCCGTCCGAGAGAGTGTACGATGCGTAATCTGTAGGGCGTATCTGAGCAACCCCAGAGTGTTGCATTGTAATATCCTGGAGATGAAATTAGGAAATTATAAAACGAGAGACTTGAAATTAATAATAAAGCCAAGGGTAAATATGTAATTTACCACTTGAGGACCTAGTGGTCATAAAAGGAAAAGACTAAGGGTTAATATACGAAATGTTTAAAAAGGAAATGTAAATAGAAGAAGTTATGGGATTAAAGGCAATTAGAGAAAGTTGGAATAGAAATAGGAGAGAAATGGGGGACAGATGCAAATAGGAAAGTTAAAGAAAAATGGGTTTTGACTTGGCCATACATGGCCTTAACAAACATGATTCTGAGACAGAATTTGGTCTCCAAATAGAAGAACCATAGAGAGGGAGAGAAGAGAAGAGGAAAAGAAGAAGAGGAAGAGAGGAAGAGAGGAAGGAAGAGAAGGAGAAGAGAAGCCAAGCTCCAAATAAGGTATGGAACTATGAATTTTTGTATGAATTTCCATACAATAGCATGGTTATTAGTTGTCCCCAAACCTAGGGCTTGTTAGGATTTCATCCAAATCAAAGATTTATTGAAAATAGGGTTGAGTGAAAACCCATATGAGTGCAAGATAGTTATTGAGATCTCTCTTTAAGTTTGGATTCATGGGTAAATTGAGAGTAGTGAGTTAGGGTTTCTGAACAAACCCTAACTAATCATCATATTTGGGTTGAGTATGGGTCATAACCCCGCTTGGCTAGAATGGTATTGGGAGAAATTCATGAAGGTTTTGAAGAAGATAAATAATGAAAAGGATTTGAGTAGAAAGAGATGTAAATGAATATAGAAATGGTTTTAAAGTGTATATGGACCATAGAGTTGATTGGATGGAAAAATATGGAAAAATGGAAGTAAACACACAATCTTGGGTGCTTTTGGGTGACATGTACGGTACCTTGAGCGTGTACCGGTACATGTTAGGTTACGGTCATTTTGGGTGGCATGTCACCTAGGTCTGGTAGTGTCTGGAGTAATATCTTAAGCATATTTTGAGGTAGGCTTGAAAAGCTCAAGGCTACTTGGGATGGCCTCTATCATTTCTGTTAGTTGTTTTTCACCTAGGATTTCGCCTCGATCGTAATCAAAATAGTTATAGGACATGGACTCTAAATCACAGTTTCCACTGAAGATGTTCCTAGTATAAAAGTCAAAGTTTCATAAGTTTTGTTGACCTAAGTGTATTATTTCTTCAAGACTTGTATTTATTTACTGTCTACTTACATTATTTCAACAAAGTAGTCTGTTCCATCAGCAATAACCAAAATTTCCAATTTTTGCAGCTAATCACAATTCCTTGATACGATAGTACTCTAATTTCCAGTTTCTTTATTCATGCCCTGATTCTTTCCAAATTTCTGTTATTGAAAAAGAACATAATTATTTATGTGATTCCTAAACAGAAAATAAAATGACACATAAACACCATTCAGAGATCATCAACATCAATCAAATAACATCTATTTATCCACAATCCAATTTTCATTCAACAAGCGAGAGACCATCTAACAAGCAAGAAGAATACTTATGAAAGGAGAAGTCAATCAAACAAGGGACAATTATGATGAACTAAATCAGTTTCCATTGACATTTTTGGGAATGTATATATATATATCTACTTTAAAACATTTTGATTTCACATATTCTTTTGTATGCCTTTTAGGTACTATGTTTGGAGGGTGCGCATCAAGCAGCTTCAACGAGTTAAACCCTATAAGATTTTATTGACTTTGCCTCTCTAAAGTAGGAAACTCCTTTTTGCCCTTTGCGGATGTTTCATTATTGGTTCTTTGCAGATAGGCATGTCTTGCCTTTCTCCCACTTGATTGGTATTCCTTCGCCAGTCGCTGCGAGTTTTGATAATCCCGGTTGATTAAGTCCATGCTTTCCAACCATGTTTTTTCTTCTATACTCATCATCATTTTCCGATTTGCTGATCTCTTTCTTTCATTATCTTCGAACTCTTTGAGCAGTTCCTTGTATATGTGTTTGAACCCGTCGATCTTTCTTAGCATGCTATTTTCCATTTCTTTCTATCGCATACCTTCATGATGTTTAGCAATTGGCATCTCTTTTAGGCGGTGTGTAGAAGCTTGCATGGTCTGTTTTCCCATCATCTTCTCTTCTTGTCTTTTATTTCTTCTTTGTGTTCTTCTTCTCTTATTCTCAATTTTCTTCCCATATTTGTTCCTTATCACATTTGGCCTCCACGAATTCTTCTCTGATTCTTTGTTGCCTTTCCCATTGAAGTTCCCTTTCCTCCATTTCCTTTTTCATTGTTTTCAGCATTTCCATTATTTCAGCATTTCCATCTCTGCTCTTGGATGCTTCTGCCTGATCTTGTATTTGTTCTTGCACTTATGGAGATAAGTGATATGTTGGGCTTGTCCTGCAAGGTTCCCCTTCTGTTTCTGGAAGGCTAATGTCTGGCACCTCTTCCATCTCTCTTCTATCAGTTTCTGCATCTAGCTCCTGCCCTGTTTCTGCATCTAGCACTGTCACTTCTTTTTGCTTCCTTCCTTTTGGCCCCCTTGTCACTCCCGTAAGGGTTAGAGGATGGACATGAGGACATCTTTCTTCTTCCTCCCAGTTTCCCTTCACCCCTGCCCTTAAACAGAGTATAGTAATGGTGGCAGGGTGGGGAATCATTCCTCTTTTATTGCTATGATGGTACCCTTTGATTGATTCTTCAATTAGCATTCCCATGTTTATTTTGTATCCCTTTGAAAAGACGCCTAACCAGGATAGCTTCCTATTCTACGTATCTTGGAGTGTGCGGTAGGTATTATCCTGAGAGACACTAAAATAAACCAAACCTTTGCTTCTTACGTGAGATTTCCGCACGATGGCATGATGAGGATTCTTCTTCCACGTCACTTCCCACTTTCCTTCTCCTCCAGTCAACAGGTTCACTATTTTTTTATAATTTGGGCTCTCCAGCAATTTCTTGTATTTCGACCCATGCTTGTAATCTCTCAGATCAAACATTTCATTTATGCTTCTATCGTCGAATGGCACCCAAACACCTCTCACGAACACATAATCATCCTTCATTCCTACCATGTTTGCATAGAATTCCCCTGGTAGAGCGGAAAACCCTGGTGCTTTGTGTTCACAGAAGAACTTCCAACCTCTTTTTGCGATTACTTCGGAAAATGGGGCAATTACTTTGCCAAAACCTCTTTCGCAAATGAAGTCTTTATCAAACATCACCTTATTCCACAATTCCTTGGCTTTTTGTGAAATAAAGTCTTTATCCTCTTTTGTTTTTACTCTCTCAGGCTGCTCCTCCTCCTCTGGCTGGTTTTCTTTTTCAGCGTTTACTTCTTCTTCAGGTTGAGTCTCCAACTAAGCTTCTTCCACTGCTTCGACATTATCGCGCATGATTTTGTCGATCATTTTGTTGATCTTGTTGACCTCATCTTGGTTTTCTGCCATGATTGAAGGTTTCTAGGGGGATTGCTGAACTTCTTGGTTCTAAGGTTTCAAAATTCCAAAAGATGGATGCGGAACTAGAAGGGTTGGGTTGAACGACAGTTTACTAAAATTTGAATCGGAAAAGACACTGTGTTTAATGTCATGACAGCGCCTTAGGAGTCACGACATTAACTATTGGGCCACTAAATTAATTATTTTCAATGACTTTTATTAAATGTTGTGTTTAAATGTTTTAAGCTGACTTAAAGTAAGGTTTTACTCTTTTAAGGCTTTTAAGTCACGACTTTAATTCATCTTCGTGACCTAAAATCTCAAGTCACTACGGGGAAAATTGTGTTTGCAACATAAAAATTAGCACTCAAATTCACGACAATGTATATTTATCCAATTCGATCAAATCAACTATAACTCAATTCATATTTATCATGCAAAAATTCAACAACTTCCACTATGCATCACATTCAACAATTAAGCACCAAAACAATATAAAAATTCCCCCAAACATTCAATCATGCTTTATCCAAGACAAATTTAAAGATTCAAATCAAGTAGAAGAAGATACTTCCCTTTTTTGGTCTCTTACATTGATTGAAGTTGATTTGGATATTCTTCTTTTTGCACGATTACCATTCTGCAAAACTAAAAAAAAAATATTTAACTACTCTTCAATCTATAATGAATTTAGTCACTAGAAACTATTAAACAAGTAAACACATAAATGGTAAAATAAAACAAGAAATATTTAAATCAACTGGTGTGGATTGCTTTCATCAAAAATTCTCCGTTTTTAGTCTTTAAACCCAGACTTTTCTGTTTGCCATTGTTCTGTTTCTTCAATTTTCTTCATTCAGAACTAAGGGTTCATCTTCCAATTGCTTTTTCCCAATATAATGCTTTAATCTCTGACCATTAACTTTGAACTCCTCATTATTGTTGTTTTCAAGTGTTCTTGCCTAAGCGTATTGTGACTACCCACGTAAATGGTCCACTCCATTTGGACTTGACTTTCTGGAAAGAGTCTTAATGCGGAGTTGAATAACAAGACCTGATCTCACTTGTGAATTCCCTTCTCAAAATTCGTTGATCATGCCGTTTTTGTTTTATCCATGTATATTAAAGCCTTTATCCATGAGGCTTCATTCCTCAGCTCTTCCAATTCAATTACTTGGGTAGCCTATCTTCCTTAAGCGACTTTAAATCAAAATTAAGCTTCTTAATGGCCCACATTGCTTTGTATTCTAGCTCAAGAGGTAGGTGACAGGTTTCCAAAGACAAGTGCGTATGGGGACATTCCAATGGGAGTTTAAAAGCGGTTAATATGCCCATAGTGCATCATCGAAACTTCAAAAGACCAATCTTCTGCTATAACTTACGATCTTTTCGAGGAATTTTCTTTATTTACTGTTGGAAATTTGACTTGCCCATATGTTTGAGGATGGTAAGCCCGATCATAATGTGTTTGATACCATATCACGCTCATGAGTTTGTCGAGCACCGCCTTTTAAATGGCCTCCATCGCTCAGTATAGTTTGGGTGTCCCAAATCTGTGAGAATATTTCTTGTACAAACCCCACAAGCTGTATTGGCATCATTCTGTTTGGACTTGTCTTCATTTGCTTCTGCCCATTTGATACATAATCCACATTTAGGAGTATGTATATGTTCCAAATGACAACTGGAAGGCCCCATAAAATCCATTCCCCATACATTAAACAATTGCACCACCGGGATACCTTGCGAGGCATCTCATGCCTTTCTTGTCTTCCATTCTTTGGCATTGATCACACAACTTTACCCATTCAAAGGTCATAAAATGTAGGCGATAAAATCCCTTGCGGAGAATTTTGAACTATTTTATCTCTATGAAATGTCCCTCCATATGGTGATGCATGACATTCTTGTAAAATCTTGATTAGCTCACCTTAATTTTTATCTCCTTATAATCGGATCGGCTCCTCTTTTAAGCGATGTCAGGTCATCCCGGATGTAGAATCTAACTACTTGATCCTTAGTTTTTACTGTTGGTAGCTGAATTACGGTGGCATAATTCCATAAGCTAAAGAAGTTCCTAATATCGACATACCAAGGTGATTGGTGGCAATTTGGAATACTTCACTCATGGAAAATTTACGCTATTTCTGCCTTCTTCTTATGCAGTGGTTTCTCTACTCTTTGACAAGTGATCAGCTATCACATTGTCACAACCTTTCTTGTCTTTATGTCTAAATCAATTCTATAATAACCATTTTGTTCAGTCTTGGCTTTGCTTCTTTCTTTGCCATTAGATATTTAATTCTTTGCATGGTCGGTGTGTATAACAACATGGGACCCCAAAATGCGCTGGCACGAATTTTCACATGCAAACATTACCCAGCGTCTCCTTTTTAGTAGTAGAGTAATTTTCTTGTGCTTCATTAAAAGGTTTTGCTAGCATAGTAGATGGCATGACCACTTTTCCATCTTTTACGTGTCTGACTCCCCATTGCAAAATCATGGCATCACACATGATTTCAAATTCTCTGTTCCAATCTGGTTTTGCCATGATGGGATCTTCAACTAGTCTGAATTTGATTTCTTCAAATGCTTTATGGCAGGATTCATCAAAATAGAATTTAGTATCTTTTTCCAGCAATCTGCATAGTGGTCTAGCAATTTTTGAGAAATCTCTATAAATCTTCTATAAATCTGACATGTCTAAACTTGATTCCTTGGCGTAGTGGGTGGCATTAGGTCTCTTATAATTGAAAATTTTGCCTGGTCTACTTTAAGCCCTGCTGCAGAAATCATGTGCCCCAAGACAATCCCATACCTTGAAAACCATAAAATGGCATTTTTCCCAATTGAGCCCTAGATTTTGTCTTTGCACCTTTGAAGTCTTGTCCCAGGTTATGCGGGGCATTGTTCAAGCGAATCCATACAACGTAAAATCATCCATGAAGATCTCCATAGCCTAATACGCTAGGTCAGAAAATATAGACATCATGCATCTTTGGAAGGTGCTCGGGAGCATTACACAAACCAAATGGCGTTCAAACAAAGTACCAAATGGGCATGTAAAGTGGTTTTTCTCTGATCTTGAGTGCGAAATAACGTTTAGTTATATCCAGTATCCATTGAAAACAAAATGAGGGTGTCCACGCGACTTTATCCGGCGTCCCGATCAATGAAAAGCGGGGAAAATGATCGCTACGGTTGTAGTATTCAATTTTCTGTAGTCAATACACACCCTCCATCCTGTCACAGTTCTTATAGGAATCAGTTAATTCTTTCATTTCTGATTACAGTGAATCCACCTTTCTTGGGAACCACATGTATTGGGCTTACCTAAGAACTATTTGATATAGCATATATAAAGCCTGCATTTAACCATTTCAGAACTTCTTTACGACAACTAACTCCTCGCCCAGGTTCCAGCCTCCTTTGATGCTCAACGAAGTTTTGCATTATCTTCGACAATATTTTGTGCGCACAAATGGGGACTGATACCCTTTAGATCTTGATTGACCAAGCAATGCAGCACCATGTATTTTCTGAATTACCGGCCAACTTACGTTCTTGACTTAGTCAATAAAACTAATATGATGCTTGGTTTCTCTTTTACATGGCTCTAAAAACTCATATTTTAAATGATTGGGCAATTAACAATGTTAGCCGCCTGCGCTCAGTTTCTTGCTCCTTGAGTTTCTTTGTTTAAAGGCCCTTACTTCATCTTGGTATTTTCATTTATCTTGAAACGTTTCTTGGTTAAACAAATTTGAAGGCAGAACTTCACAATCAAATCTCTCAAGGTACTGAAAATTCATCTCAATTTCATTGATAGAGTGTTAAATGATATAATCAGAATTAAATTCATCATTGAGAAGGCTATTGCTTCTTCTGACCCTTCTGTCTTTCTCTGTTAGGATGTTCAGACTCCTATTAATATTAAATGCCTTTGCTTCATCCCCAACTAAGTGTCGATTCACCTTTCTATCACGTCAGCGAGCGACTCCCATTCTTAGAAAGGTCTTTCCCCTAGCAACGGAGGAACTTGAGGATCTTATCCATCTTCATGATAACAAAATGCGGGAAAATGAATTTCCCAGCCTTGACAGTACATCTTCGAGGAATGCCCTGCGGTTGTGCGGCATTTCATCTGTCGACCATCGCAATGTAATTGTTGTTGGGAATTGGAGTTCCCCAATGAGATCTGCTGGCGATAGAGGCATCAGATTTATACTTGCTCTGGAATCACATAAAGCTTTCTTGAACTCATATTTCCTAACGGAGCGGGGAATGGTGAAGCGCCGAGGTCTTTCCTCTTTCTTTGGGGCTTACGTTTGGATAATGGCACTGCAAGTAGCAGTCAAGTTAACTATACCCTCCTCAGCTATCTTTCTTTTCTTGCTCAGTATTTCCTTCAGAAATTTTACATAAAGAGGCATTTGGCTGATCATCTTTGCAAACGGGATATTTATTTCTATTTTCTTGAAAGATCCAAGAATTTAGAAAGCTGTTATTCTCTTCTTGACTTACGAGTCTACGTGAGATAGCCTTTGCCCAGTGCGTAAATTTGGTACTCCTTACTTCTTTTCGGGTCATTACTTCCCCTTTCAATTTGCTCCAATGCGGTATTTCTTTTCTTCTTTCTTTTTCGGTCTCTTCTTTCTCTGCCTCGATCCTCTTCTTTTCTTTACGTCTTTTCTGTTCTTTGCTCAAATCCTTTCCACTTCTTAGGCCGAATTGCCATGCAGTCTTTAGGGTTCTTCGCGTGTCACTAGGGGAATGTACCCTTATACGAGTTAGCATATTCAAGGCTAGTTACCCCTACTTGTGTCTCTAAATTTTTGTTGAGGCACTAGCATTCTTACGAAACATCACAGGTATCAGACTTGAAAGCTTCCAAAAGTCGGATAGTTTTGTTCATGGAATTATAATAGCCTCTTGTTATCCCCGTAGGCTTTGTAGCACTCTGTTCTTGAATGGATTTGGGTTCTCCTCGACACGATATTCATTACGCCCTCACCTCCTTGATCTTCTTCTTGGAACCTTGGTGGCCTCTTGATATCTTGGTTGAGGATCATCCTTGCCTTGGGCCCATGTAATGCCCCTCCGCCCATATGAGAAATTCTCATGGTTCCTCACGATCTTTGGGTTATAGTGTGTGTGGGCGGAGTTAAGATTTGGCTTGAAGTAATGTATAACTTCTTTGCTCGTTCCGTACTTAACCTCTCGGCACCATAAGAATCTTCTTACATTTGGCACCTCAGCACTTCTTCTCATAAGTTCTCTTTCCAGCGCTCCTATTTCGCAGGCGGTGTGCATCCACTCTCTTGTTTGTCCATCACATGCATTATAGCATCAGCACGCCTCCATGGCTGTCATCTTGCTCAGCTCCATGACCCCTTTTCCTCTGCTACTTCCTCTTGAAAACTCAGATGGAGCTTTCGTATTACATTTTGCTAAGTCTTCTATCAGATCTCTCACCTCTTCAGCACTTTTTCGCTTGAATGCTCCACAGCATGAAGCATCGATAATGCCCTTGGATGTATCATTCAGAGCGTGATACACTATATCCATCTGGGTTTTCAAGTCTATTCCATGCATCGAGCACCTCTTCAGCAACCTCTTGAATCTTTCCCAGGCGACATATAGGCTCTCATCTTCCCCTTGTTGGAATACAATTATCTCCCTTATTCTCTCTGAAGTTAGAGAAGGGGGAAAGAATATGCCTTAGTAAGCTTCTACCAACTCTTCCCAAGTATCAACAGATCCATATGGTAATGATTCATACCATGTGGCTGCTATATCTCTCAAAGAAAATGGGAAGAGGTGCAACTTTATCACCTCTGGTCTCACACCATTTAGCTTAACTGTATTCGCCATCATGAGAAATCTTCCTAGGTGCTCATTTGGGTCTTCGGTGGGATGACCAGTAAACTGATTTTGCTGAACCATTGTAATTACGGCTAGCTTGAGTTAGAAATTATTTGCTTCCACAGTAGGCTGTCTGATTGCAGAATATTCTTCTGAATAATAGGCCTCAGAATCCTCCATTGTGTATGCGCCATTAGAACTCTTTATTTGTTGGTCCTCTGTTCCTCTTGTTTGGTCATGTCTTTAAATACGCCATGGTTGTGTTTTACTCTTTTGTCTTTCTTAAGCTCTGAGTGTTCTCTCCAATTCGGTGTCTCTTTGGGATCGGTCGGAATCCCGGTTTCCTGTCACATTAAAGATTTTCTTATAATCAAAATACACTCAGATTAATAGGATTAGTCAAACTAAACAAATATTTCCAATATGGCTTGTTAAAAATTAGTGGCTGATGTAGCCACTGCTTGCAAAACTATTTTTGTTCTTTTCTAAAAATGTCCAAATTAGTATTTCCTTCTTTAGGTAGAATGATACAGGTATTAATTCTTTCAATCCGACAGCAGCGCCATAAACTTGTTCGCCTTTTTCTATATAAAATTTAAAACCCCTCAGAAATAACATAGCTACAAACAATTCTCTTTATACCCATATCACTTTGGATCGTTTGCTTGCTAAATAAGTTTCTCTTAATGTTCATAATAATAAAAATAAGGGTTCGAGTCCTTCTTCTGAGTGCCACCCAGGTCATACAAGTAGTAAATACGAATGTAAGTCCACAGGTATCCATTCCCATGATTGATAGAAATTACAGGGCCAACTACTGACCTCTTAAAATTTCATATATTTGGACTCAAAAAACTCATAATGAATGTTTTATCAATACGACAAAAATTAAAATCCTTCACTATTGAATATGCTCAAATTAAACTAAAACAAAAATGAATGACTAAAAATAAATGGTATATAAAAGAATGGATTGAATCGGTTCTTGAAGGAGAAATAGAAATCCATGTCAGAGCTCCTGATAGACGGTCGATTCGGCACTAAAATCCATTGCTCCGTTTATGTATGGATCTTAATTTTTGTAAGATTTTCTAATTATTGGAATTGGATTTCTTCATTTCCCAGCGATTTAATATCCTTGCTTCTCTAAAGACAAGATCAAACCGGCTACCGGTATTCCACGTTCTTTAAGCATGCAGGTATTTTTCTTTCGCAATACTTCACACCCATTTCCTGTTGATAGCAGAACTATTGCTTTACCTTCTCAGGATTCTAGCAAAATTTCTACTACTTAATCGGTGGCTCAACCTCCAGATCTATAGGCTTATCCCTTTCCCTTGATTAGATCTAAGCTAACACGGGGATTAGAACTTACATTAGATCGAGGTTAACTCTCTGGTCATATATATTGTTAAATACACCCCTCCGACTTCAATTATGAGCGAATAGGGGATTTATCGAAATGAATTCTCAGAGCTCGTGATTCGATCAATGGTAGTCGAACATGCCAAATAATGCTTCTCTGGCTCTCGGAATCTTCGTCTACGTGTCCTCGAGAGGGCATCCACAGATGTCAGGCAAGATACATTCCCTCAAGTGGTGACCAGGTGCTGCATTGGGAACTTATCCATTCAAAACAACACCGACTAAGTAAAAATCGATCCAAAATTAATTCTCCATAAATGTGCAGGAAAGACTGTAACTAAATGTAAATCAAATCCAGCTGAGCTGCGCTCTGATTACTGCATTGCGAATCAAGAAATGGATTGTCGATCTCGTACTACCACTGTAATTGCAATAAATCTGAAAAGAATTGAATTCCATAAATTTGTCTAGATTTCATAAATTTCCAGGCAGTAATACTGAAGAAAAATAAAAGAACTAACAATCCAGCTCTACTTGTCTCTACATAGTTCGCATATTCAAATCCAGAAAATAAACGGAAAAAAAATAAAAATCTACTCTATAATATACACTGAGTTCCTCTTCTTTTCCCTTTGCTGGGTAGTGAAGAAGGAGAAAAACTACTTTACTATTCGAAAGCTATCTATTTATACTGTAAAAAAAAAAAGAATCTAGGCCGAATCCCGAAAATTGCTCCAGGTGGATATCTAAAGAAAAAGCCCAGTTCACTGTTTTATGTCGCGACCTCAAGTTGATGTCGCGACATGGAATTCTCTTGATGGCTCATGCTCAGTCGCGACCTCTTCCTTTTCATGTTGCAACAAGTTTGTCTTGCAAAAGCCTTGATCAGTGGTCGCGACATCTTTTGTTCAGTGTTCCTTCAGTGTTGATGTCGCAACCTCAGTGTTATGTTGCGACATTATTTTCTTCTTGTTCTTCCAACTTCTGTGTTGCGTCATCAGTTTTAAGTTGCGACCACCTTGCTGTTTGTAAGACGACTTCATGTCGTGACTTTGATTTCTTGGTCGTAATTCTGTTGGTGTTTTTCTTGTCTTCATAACTTTCAATTTTATGTCGCGACCTCATGGTGATGTCTCGACATCTTTTGCTTTCCATTTACATTTATTGATTCTTTACCCTCGGTTCACGTTGCAACTGATTTATTTCTTTCCAACTATTTTCCAGGTCGCGACCTCATAGTGATGTCGCGACATCAATTTCTTCTATTCAGCTCTTATGCAGGTCGCGACATCATTTTTGATTCCTTGATTTGTGAATGGTTGCAACTTCAATTCTTGGCAAGGGCTTATGTTTGGCTTCAAGTTGCGACTTCCTTTTAACCTCATTTGGTTGCATAATTCTTCTTGTTTGATAATAGCGACATCATGGCTGGTGTCCTTGTTATGAAATGGACCCTTGTATTTAAAATCTTGTTGCAACCTCATTTTATAGCAAAAACCTCTCTTGTGGCTTCATAGACGGATCCTTGTCGCGACTTCAGAGTTATGTCGCGACATCATTCATCTCCTTTTGGTGTCGCGACATCGAAATTATGTCGCGACATGAATTTCTTCATTTGACTACTTCCTTTAGTCTCGATCACTTCTTCTATGTCGCAACCTCCTTTTTCAAGTAGCGACTTCAATTGTTCACGTTTCAGTTTCTTCTTCAAAGCAAAATTTGTTGATGTCGCGACTTGGAATTCTTAGGCGAACTTCTGTCCCAGCGACTAAGATTCCCGATTAGCTTCAATTCTGCTTTACTTGAGCTGATTTCTTCTGATTTTTGCTAAAATATGATTTTCTGCTGTATTTTCCTGTAAAATGAAATTTGAGTTAATTATCCACTTTTCTGCAAACAAATCAACAATATTCTCATATTTAACCCAGAAAAATGGATTAAAAATCTAATGAGTTTTTGGACTCATCAGTAATATGTGCGATGGGTCAGAACGATATCTACGAAGCATAGACACATGGAATACATCATGTAATTTGGCTAACTCAGGAAATGTGCCAAGCGATACGCTCTTTGGTCCAACTCTTTCTAAAACTTCATAAGGGCGATGAATCGTGGATAGTTTCCCTTTCCTTCAGCAGATATCTTTTTTCCACGGAGATACTTTTAAAAACACTTTATCTCCGACTTCATACTCTATATCTTTTCTCTTCAAATTAGCATAAGACCTTTATCTATCACAAGCAGCTTTTAATCTCTGCTGAAAAATCTAAACTTTTTGTTCCGTGTCTTTTACTAATTCAGGACCGATAATCTTATGCTCGTTCATCTCTGTCCAACACGTAGGAGTTCTACATCGTCTTCCATCTGAGCTTCATATGGGGCCATACGATTAAGTTGATAGCGTTGTTATAGGCAAATTCCATAAGTGGAATGTACTATCAGTTTCCCGAGGAGAAAATCTAATACCTGACTTCAGAAGCATATCTTCCAATACGAATCACTCTTTGGAATTGTCCATACGTTTGTGGATGGAAAGCGGTGCTAAAATTCAATCTCGTGCAAAATCTGGCGTAACTCTTCTGAACCTTGGCGTAAACCGAGGATCGATCGGACACTATCGATATAGGAATGCCATGTAATCGGCAATTTCATTCCGCAGAAGATCCATTAAGCGATCCATGGGTAGTGAAGTCGTCCCGGTAGAGTGGCGGAGACTTAGTCAATCTGTCCACAATTACCCAGATTGCATCATGTTTCTTTTGGGTGAGGGGAAAACCGGATACGAAATCCATAGTTATGTTATCCCACTTCCATTTGGGAATTGGAAGGGGATTCAATAAACTGGATGGTAGTTGGTGATTCGTGCCACAGTAGGGTGAGCGGAATCAACAAAATTTATATTCTATTCCCTCCTCTTTGCAGTGATCAAGCTCTGCCCGTATGGCGATCTAGAAATTCGAACACGGGGATGGGTTTTCATCCTATAGACAGCTCGCATCGGTGTTTGAAAATGGTGGAGCTTTTAATTTGGATTTTTGGATTTGTTTCAAAGCGATTAGGATTGTTTGGATCAAGCGATTAATTGTAAGCGAAAATGAAGTGGGAAAGGTAACTTTGAGTTTTAGGTCACTAGCTTGACAACATGGGGGTAACAAGTGTCACGGGTTTTATCCTCGCATCATGGCGAAACAACCTATAGTCCAAGCCATAGCTGGATCTTTGTTTAACTAGAAATAACCCAAGGAAACACTCCACATTTGAGTCAACACAAGCAACATGCATTCCACATTTGCTGGGTTTAAAACCCTAGCACTCAACCTCATTTCGGTGGCTCGTAAAGGCCATCTAAAGAATATGATTGCATCTAACAATAAGTATGCCTTGTACCACTATGTATGGTAGTATTGGCCAAGTAATGACATTAAATGATATTCAACCCTAATTTGAAAAATTTGGGAGCCATAAATCGATTACTGTAGCATTTAAAACATGAGGACAACTTTTACCGCGCCCCAAAGCCAAGCTAGCAGCCTCCTCTTCAAAGTTATGAGACTTAGCCAAGCATCTCTTGAGTTGTCATCCTCGAGAGGGGTGTTTAGTAACTAGAAATGAAAGAAGAGGAAGAGGAAAGCAAACCCTAAACTGAAAGTTGCGGAGATATTTATAAAATGAAAAGTTGCCAAGATTGCTTAGGGTTACAAAATGATGGGGGCTTATAGGCGCTGATTAATCTGAGAAAACCTAACATATTGAAGCTACAAGGGACAGTGGCCCCAAAGCGAGGTCGTTTGGCATTAGTACACAAAATTAATAGGGCGGAATTTACTTTATCTGCCGGGGAAAATTTGGCTAGGTATGAAAATTTCGCTAGCCTAGTGAAATTACCTGAGAATAAACGAAAATGAGAATTTTAGTACACGATCAATTCGCTAGCTAGCGAAATTTACTTCTTCACTTGAAAAATTTGAGAGATAGCGAAAATGAAGAATTTCGCTAGGCACAGTGATTTTCGCTATATAGCGAAATTTCGCTAGCCTAGCGAAATTTCTCAATTAACTAAGATTGCGAAATTTTCGCTATGGCTCTGAAATTTCGCAATCCCGGTGAAATTTCATAATCATAAGCGAAATTTCACGGAATTCTTTGTTCTTCTTTGCTTTGCCCTCACACCCCTCTTTGCATCCTCCATCTTCCTTTGCCTTCACGTTTTATCAAGATTTTGATATGTTGATGGCATGAAGTAGTTTCAATCTTCATGGTTGGCATCTCGATATCAAATTCGACTTTAATGGGCGAGGTACACAAAAACCTGCAAAATAACCACAAATAACCTCGAAATGGCATTAGTGATACTAAGTAGACTTGAACACCTCAATTGGCTTAATTGATACGTTAGTGTAAAAAAGCACTCAAAACCTATCACTTGAATAGAACCAATATACTCATTGGGCGCTAATCCACTGACCGACACGTTGCTATTCCCTTAGCAATGCAAAAACTAATAAGTATCTGGTGATTTTCTCAAAAGTTTATGGTTCAAAAGGTGTATATACAAATAAGCATGCCTTTAAAAATGAAGAATTGATACGAGTTTGGCTTAGGCATGAGAGGCGAAACCATATAAGAAAAAGTTTTAGGTCAACATCGGATCCATGGTTCTCAATCGAGATTTCCACCAAATTCTAATGATTCTAAATGTAGCTTGATTGGGCCAATAAAGTACAAAATTATTTACCTCCCCCGAGCTAGCTCTTGCATGGCCTTAAGTGTTGAACAACCCTAGATAGGAGAAGCTCTACACTCTTCTTTCTCTTTATTTAACTAAATTGTAGGGTCTGATGTCGAAACTCATTGATTTCACAAAGAATCCCATTATCTTGGTCATAGATGACTCGACCAATTAAGGTTTGGAGCATCGACGAAAGGATCCTTGACCCTGAAAGACTCTACGAGGCTTCACCGGTTAAGATGGCCCGAGAATTGGCACCTCTGGCCTTTAGCTCTGCCGTCCGTGTAGCGAACAACTAAGTCGGTGACTCAGGCTGATTAAGGCTTAGGGCATACGGGCTGAGGCTTTTCGCCGTATACCCTCGGTTGTCTTTCAGTTTCAGAAATGAGTGTCACGACTTTATTTTCTTTTCTTCTTTTCTTTTTGCTTTTTCTTTTCTTTTCCTTTTTGGGAGGCACATTGGTCTTCAAATATGAGTAACCTGTGAACTATCATGGGTTGCAGCGTCACTAAGTGGTTGTCTGAGAAGTGAAGAATGAATAGTTTAATCGACTATTGATACGATCGATGTACGGTGCTGTGAATTAAGCAGAATGTTAAAGGTTGAGCATGATGGAACCAGTGACCAAATTTCTTCAAAGCATGGAGTTGTTCTAAGTATTAAGGTAACATGTGCAAGGTTTTGATTTTCAATTAAAGAAGCCCGATTCAATTTATCGATTAAATGATTGATTATTCGATTGAAACAACGATGCAGGTAGAGCCTGAAAAGTGATATATACAAAATTATAGAAACTAAATATATATATATATCTTTGTAAAGCTTTTGATATATTGAAATGGCTAGTACATGCATAAAAAGCTAAACATACAAAATATCAACGCCCCTCATGGCTAATACATGAATCCTAACAAAATTAGTAAATGAGTTGATAAAGTGATAGTATCTGAAATCATAAAGAAATCAAACCACCTCACTCCACATGGTGGTGGTGGAGTGCTGTAGCTCTTCTTCTTCTTTTGACAGCATATCAGAAGAGAGCTCTTCTTTGCGATGGGCTCAGTCTCACCCAGTCGGGAGCCAGCGGAATGAATGTCATGATGCTGCTGCGGCATGGAGTAATGATGACCTAGAGTGGCCTCGGCTCGAGGCGACCTGCAGTCACATCTTTTGCTGGGTAGTAGCGAACATACAACATCCATGCAAGAGCGGCTAAGCTCTCTCGGTAGCGATAGTATGTGCTGCAGAGAATGTTTGCATCTTTATAAATGATGGGCGAAGTATCAGCGGGCTGCGGTGAAATGGGTGGAGTAGGAGATAAGGGAGGAGAGCGATGCGTTGGACTTCTCTCCATCTCGGCCTCGGCGTGACTTCTCACATCCATGTGGGATCTCTGCACCTCCCTAGTCGTACCTCCTCCACAGTAGTCTCTTGTTCTTTGGAGGAGGAAAGATATCAGCGTGACCATTGCTCGCTCAGAGTAGCGGGGATGAGGGCATACAGATCCTCAGCTCTCTGTCAAGGCTTCTTTGGAAGCCAGTACTCCCGGGACTGGCATAATAGTCTCGGCGCCAGTGGTGAAGACTCGGCTCGAGCTGATGATGATGGACCTTATCTCGAAGTGTAATAGGGATGTCATCCGCATTTCAGTTTGAACGAATCCTGAGATCGGTCTGAGCCTCGGGATGGCCCTACGGTACTGTCACGTAGTCTTTGCGTGGAGTGATCTGAGCCGGTGATCGACCGGAACATCGAGAAGCTGAGGATTTGCCTCGGAATAATATGGAGTCCAATGGGGCAGATGTTGACAGGCTGCGGACCATCCGTGTGTCGGGTGTGACAGATCTCGATAACCCTGCAGATTGGCTTGCGTGTCTGCCCGAGCTACTTGTGTGAAATATCATTTGCTCTCGCACTCCGGGCGATCGTCGTGTTCGTGAGGCCGGAGCTCAAATTTGGCCCAGGGCGCTCCGGGATGTCGCCAGATAGTAGAGCTACTTGAGGAACCACGGGAGTAATAATAATGCCTCGCCTCATATGTGAATGGTAGCGGGGAGTAGTGCTCGATCAGCGCCATCAGTCCACTGAATGCAGGATCGCCAGTGTCTGGGCGGCTAGTAATATGACTCCGTGGAAGTCTCTCAGATAGGCGGCGTTCCGGGCCGGGTGCCGTGAATAACGGCCTCCTGATCCACCAGGCTGGCGATCGTGGCGAGAGGGTGCTCGATTTCTTGGCTAGTGTGGTTGGAGGCCCGGTGAGATGCGGATGGGGGACTCACCGGGCTGTCTGGGCGGCCGCTTGGAGGGTCAGACCCTCTGGTTCTTATTTATGCCTGCGGTGAAGGGCCAGGGTCCCGTCGCGTGATACCCCCTCCACAGACCCTGAGGCTCCTCGGCTGCCTCGAGGGGTGGTGATCTTGGTCGTCACGGGCTGGGGCCCCGATGCCTCCTCTCGGCTGCAGATCTTCATCGGCCGGCCGAGCGGGATGACCTCTCTGGTCACCTTTCCCTTGGTATGTCCGAGATAAGACAAGGGCGACGAGGACTCGGTACCAAATCTTGCGACCCGGAGGCATAGAAGTCTCTTGTACTTGATCAGAGACGATAACTCGCAGTAGTTTGTGTAGCCATGAGTGATACTCGAGCGATCGCGGTAAAGTGCGATGAGCGACACGAAACTCACCTTGCGTGGCGGTAAAGCGAGCGCAGAGCTGCTGTCCGGCGATGGAAACTCGAGCGATGCTTGCGGCCCATGGCGTAAATGCTTCATTCAGCGTTTATGCGAACGGGGCTCGGGTGTGACACGAAGCCCCATAACAGGGCAATGAGGATGAAGAGCTGGGGAGGAGAATGATATGGTGAAAGCCCCGCCCCTTTTCTTTTTATAAACCATGGGCGACCAGATGGTCGATTTTGTGGTCGCTATGTCATTTGGTCGACAAAAACACAGTTCACCTGTGAAATTAGATTCGATATTAAAATATTAAAAACAAAATTAAAATATTATATAATATATATAATTTAATATATTCTAAAGAAAATATAAAATATATAATATTAAAACTAAATTCTGCTGAAGGAATTGCTAAATAGGAAGAAGTTTCTAAAAATGAAAGTTACTAAAATAGAACCTATTAAAAATTGACAATTAACCGCAAAGCAAAAATTATTGAGCTGCAATTTGGTTTGTAAAGGCACCGAATCAGCTCAGATTTTACTAATTACTCGAGGAGGTCGAGGAGGAGGATCTCTCGACCCTGCGTTAACTTTTATCTGTTGCTTTGAAATTGGTCCGTAGTTGATTTGATCCTCAGCTGATTGAATTTAAAATGACAATTGCCCTGCGATAGCTACTTATGAAATAATGCGAAACCTCTTCTTCACCTTGGCTCATTATTCCTTACCAGTTCACGGACACTAAGCTTCCTGCATGACCAGTGAGCATGTTTCACGGGCACTTGATTTTGATTTCTTCATCTTGTGCTTGTAGTTCAAGTGGAATATGTTGACCGATTCAAGATTACCGTGTTGCCAAGCGTGAAATTTGCATTACTCCATTAAATTGATGATTATTGGCGTGCTTCGGAAATGGTCTTCCCGTAATGATTAGCACGTGATTGGGATTTCATTGCAATTGGCGCCGGTGCCAGGCACTTTACAAAATCTACTAGGTAGTAGAATTTGTCTGGCCCTTTCACGAACTTATCCTCGAGAAGCTATCCCTTAGGGATCTTCAGATCTATCGGCCCGATGATGATGTAATGTTGGCTGGGTTCCCAAGTTCACTGAACCCCTATTTGTATACTGCAATTATAGCGATGGAGTTCTGCTGACTCCACAGATCGAGGAGGTTGTCACATACAATTCCACGATAGCTGAAATTGTGGGAGATCCCGGGATCCTTGTATTTATTGGAGTTCTTGCTTTTTGGATTATGGCATGGCATTGGAGTTAAAAATGCCTTTTCGATGCCCGATCCGCTTTTGATTTATCACAGATCATGAAAGCTTTGCATAGCGGGGACATTTAATGATGTCCAGGTATGTTAACCTTAACGGCAGGACTTCTAGGATGCACCGCTTCAACTGAGATGCCTTCTTCTTGCTTCTAGTGCACAGTGGAAATGGAGGTGGCATGCTATGTTTCATTAGTCCTCTTTCGAGAAAAATGTGTTCTAGCTCCATTTCTGCTACTTCTTTCCTTGGATTTCCCAATGGAGTTTTGGCATTGGTTGATCAACCTTTTTTCCCTCTAAGGGTGATTATAGCCTTTACGCAATCCGTTCACAGATTCTTTGGATGACCATACCTCATGCACTCCTTTTAGTTTGGCAATGTTTGGGAAGGGAACCTTCCTCTCTCATACCTCAAATTTTGTTGATCTTTGTGATTGAATACCAGAGTTGTCTATTTTACGTTTAAGATTGCTCCTCAAAGCCCGCATATTCTCTTATTCGGTGTACTCTGCAGTATCAATCCTTTGTGCAAATGTACATTGATCCCTTTTTGTTATTCACAAAGTACACCACCTTATAATTAAAATGACATTCCACCGGGGGAGATGAGGATAAGGTGAATTTGTAGATTAAGGAAGAGTGGAACAAGCATGAGATTTGATTTGAGGGAAGTGCATGGCGAGAAGTTAAGTCTCCGAGAGGGATTAGGAGTGATTCTCTCCGATTGGAATTTATGAGTATTACCATGTGGGTATTAAATTTATGGTGGCTTGTATTGACTTCTGACATTTGCTTGCCTCGACATCAAATCCTTCATTGATGAGCACTCGTATCGTATTCCTCCTGCCAGATTACTGTGGGTTGGAAATTTGGTAGATAGTGCAGAGTTGCTTTCTTATGATGTTTTGATCCACATGCACTTCATGGAGCCTTTTTCCTTGAGCTCCTCCGCTTCCCTTCCATTGAGTTGAAATTCTAGCTTTTTCCATTTCTATATCCTCTGGCCGGTCACGTACATCCCTCCTGCAGGAGTTGGCTAAAGGCCTTATTTTTTCCATTTCTCTCGGGTTTAATTTCATCGACCCTTAAGTTTCAGCCACCTGTTAGAAAGTCATTCAGTGGTGCTTACTCAGGAAAATCCTCCCCACACATAGTTTTATTTGCTTCATATTTGGGGAACATACCATCAGCAAAAACTAGTTAGCATCCATAATATGAAACCGCAGTGTGGACAAGCACTAATGGTCTCCATGAATCTATCGGCCACTTTGGTAGAGACCTCTCACCATCTTGAGCTGCAAGGTATATCAGGTCATCTCTCTTAATTGTTGGCGTCTTATGAGCCTTGAAAGAATTTTTAAAGGCTTCACCTTACATTTCATTGCGATTCTAATGGTTCTGAGCCTCTGATGGGTTAGTAGTCTCAGCGCCCATCCTTTAAGTCGATGGAAATGCCTTCCAGCTTTGTAGTCATGCCATCTTGCACTTCCTTAAGGTTATTATGGAAACCTCCTCGAAATCCCTTATGTGTGTGTATGGATTTTGTTTTTCCATACCGTGATATGTGGGAGTAAATTTGCTAAATAAAGACCTCCACTCTTTTCCACATCTTTACAAAGTATGATCTGAGGATGAGACAGCCCAACTCTAGGTGTATGTGATCCTTCATGGACACCTTGAGGCTCTTAAGTTCTTTGCAGGGTACAGTGACTCATGGCATTCCTCGGTAGGGGATCCATTTAGTCAGCTGTTACACTAACTTCACAACTTTGTGCAGTTGGTGTCTTTGATTCTTTCTGATCATACGATGTATCTCTTTCCTAGTGGTGCATAAACATACATTACACATTGAGACACGAGAAACCACGCCTGAGGCAAGCTTACGAGGGTTGTAATTTAGCTGAAATAAAAACTGATTGTATGAAAACAAAAGCGGTCACGTTATTTGCCAAGTGATGAAAGCAGATTATATTTGAGAATTTCAAGGAGTTAAAAGGTCGCCTCCACTTGCCAGTGTGATCAGTACGCCCCGACTTATCAAGCGTAGTATGGCGCATCCGGAAAGCAGCGCCATTTCATTACCGCGATAGGGTAGGCCCGGAATCGTAATTTATATTTCCCTCGCCTGTTCCCTCCTGCTGCGAAGTAGTCAAGCTCTTGCGATATAATGATCTAAGGTCGAACACGGGGATGGAGTTTCATCTATGAATGACTCGCATCGAGTGTTGAGAATGGTGAGGCTTTTAATTTGGATTTTTAGTTTGTTTGAGCTTGGGTGGAGTTGTTTGGATCTTTGATAAATTGGCAAGCTGAGTGAAGTGGAAGATGCTTTGAAGGTTTAGGTCACTAAACGACAACATGGGAATGTAAGTGTCCTGGGTTTTTTATCCTCTGCGTCATAGCGAGCGTGACCTATGATCCAGAGCCATAGCCAGTTCTTTGTTTAACTTACAGAGAAAGCCTAACCCTGAAACACTCTGACCCAGGTCGACCTGGCTTGACAGCCATTCCACGACCTTCGGTTTCGACCACAGCACTCGGCCTCATTTTGTTGGCTTTCGTAAAGGCCATGGGGGCCACTTGATGCGTAACAGTAAGTATATAGTATGCGCAAAAACATGGTAAGTATTGGCGAAATAATGACATTAAATGATATTCGACCACAATTTGAAGAGTGAATATAAATCACAAATTACCTTGGCATTTTAAAACATGAGGGACAACTGCCATTTGCCTCGAAACCAGTGCTTGACCCTCCTCTTCAGAGTTGTGGACTTAGCCGAGCATCTCTTGAGTTGTCATCCTCGAAGGGTGTTTGGTAGCTAGAAAATGAAAGAAAGGAGAGAGAAGGAGAAAAGCTGAACTACTATGAAAATGAAAATTTGCGGAATGTTACATAAAATGAAAGAGAGTTGCCAAAAAGATTGCCAGGAATTTACAAAATGATAGGGAGCTTATATAGGCCACCCCAGAAGTGTGAAAAGCCACAAGAAAACCTAACATATTGCCTAATCTGAGAGACCAGAGGTAATACACTTAAACGAAGTGGAATTTTAGCATTAATTACACAAAATTACTTGACGAGGTGTTGTGTACTGCGAGGAAAATTTCGCTAGGTAGCGAAATTTCGCTAGCTGTGAAATTTACAACCTAAGCAAATGCACGAGGATAGCGAGAATGAGAATTTTTAACAGCCGCCGATAATTTCGCTGGCTAAGCGAATCCAAGCTAACTGTGGTGAGAGATAGCGGAATGAAGAATTTCGCTAGGCACGGTGATTTTGGCTATAGCGGGGATTTACTGGGATTGTGGGATTTTGTTGTAGATTTGCGAATTTTGCGATCAGTGAGGTGCCGCGATCATGTGAATTTCTGGAATTCTTATTCTTCAACTGCTTTTGCCCTCTGCACCTACTTTGCATCATCCATGCTTCACTTTGCCTTCATTTTATCTTTGATTTTGATATGTTGATGGTGAAATGGTTTCAATCTTCATGGTTCAGCATCCTAGATATCAAATTAGGCTTTAATGGACGAGGAGTACGAGAGCAAAATAACCCATGAATAACCTCGAAATGGCATAAGTGATACTAAGTAGACTAGAACACCTAAATTATGGCTCGATTAATCCCGATTAGTCATAAAAGCACCGAAACCGTATCTTGAATAGGGCTCGAAATAACGCTTATTTGGAGCGCTAATCAGTTTGAGTGTCGACTTTTCTTGCGCCACGTCGGACAACGCCCGCATGCTCGGAAATGTCCTTTTCATCGCCCGCCACACGTGAGGGTATTTCCATATCCTGGTACATTTTATTCACTTCAGGATGCATGGTAAGCGATGTGCCACCTTACGTATAATATCTTCTTTTCAAATCCATATCATTGGTACACATAATCATTTGTATGCAATGACACCACTTCCATACATGGCCAATCACGATCTTATCTCCGTCTTTGACCCGGTAGGCGATTCTTGCAACTTAGCATCATTTTTACGAGCATTCCTTTATCATTTGTCTTAACCGTCATTATCATTCAATCGAGCCAACAAGGCTCCATGGTGTAAGTCTCGATCGCAAATCTTTCAAGGTCGGGCGAAATCATTTTCCTACTCGGCGTACGCGCTACATTTGCTTTTCGAGTGTGTCGATTTATACAATCATAGTCTTTAAAGCAATTCTAACCACACCTCGTTGCCTCGAGTTCAAATCTTTGAGTTAGCAAATATTTGGACTCTTATGATGAGTGAAATTCTGAAGCGAACTCTTCTGATTTGCTAACTCAAATCGTGTGTGAGGATAGTTTTCTCATGCGACTTGATTATGGAAGCATAAGCCACCCTTTCCCATCCTGCATGATCGCATCCGAGCAACATATCCTCGAAGCATCCTTTGTATCTTGCTTATAATCCCTACACGAGTAGGTTGAATCAACTGCTGGTGCTTGATCGAATTATTTCTCTTTTAATCTTTGGCCCAGTTAGCACTTATCACCCATCAGAAACTTCACTCCCTTATGGGTAATCTAATGTAAGTAGGGATGTTATAAACACAAGAAGCCTTGTACAAATCTCAGTAATAACGCTAAACCCGAGAAGCTTCTTATCTAGAAGTTACATTAGAGAGGTTTCAATTCACAGTGTGATTTTCTTTGGAGTCCTCTAATACATACTGCGAGATACAATATAGCTGGAATGACACTTCCTTGGCAATCACATTTACTTAACTTGGAAAACAATTGATTCTCTCTCAAAGGATTTGCAACACTATCGCCTTCAAATGGCGTGTTCATGTTCACATGCATCTTTAGAATACACGGGATGTCATCGATAAATACCCGCGACAAATTGATCAAATAGGGCGGAAAATCCACATTCATCGATCCGTAAGCGCGGTAGGAGCGTGTCGATCAAATGGCATGACTAAAACTCCTTATTAAGCCATAACAAGTTAAAGAAGTTGTTTTACGGGACATCAACCCTCTTTTCGGGTTCAGTAATATCCGATGCAAATATCTTGAAGACGCATACCTCGATTGATCGAATAAATCTTATATTCTTGTGACTAATTACTTATTCTTATTTGTTACTTTGTTTGTTCTTGCATTAGTCAATGCACATCCAGAAAGGTGCCATCTTCTTCTTAACAAATGGCCAAGTACTTTCCCCGAGGTGAAACAACTAGGATTGGATGAAACCCTTATCGATAGATCCTGTAGTTGAGTTTTGTTTCTTTGATTCGATTAGGAGCCCGTACGATGCGGTGTCCTCGATGCTCCAGTCATTCCGCATGGTACAATGAGAGATCACTTCTCTTTCGGTGGTACTCCGATGGCTCTTGGGAAACACATAAGGGAACTCCCAATCACGGGAATATTTTCTAAATTTACTTGTTCTGCCCAGGTCGAATCAGAAGCAGACTTCTGACCTTTTCTGGAAAGCGTCGAACTCGCCGTGACATGATTTTGATCTTGATTCGGATTGAATGCCCGATATAAAGTTACTTGGCCAGTCGGGACATTTAAAAAACAAGACTGTTTTATCACGATCAAGCTGGCACGATGTTTGGATAACGATCCATTCGAATCAGATCGAACTCATGAATGACGATTAGATCGGTAGAATTCTATGTGGACCATTGAAGGGGCCAGTTCTTATACCGCAGTTGGCTACAACACTATACGGAAGGACTTATAGTGGCTGAGGTCATATCTGTAGCTCTCTTCTTGGTAATTTGCCATTCATTTGTTCCATGCATATATATGAATGTGAGGCCGGATCAATTAAAAACCCATATAAATCAATGCTCCCGAAGAGAGTAGATGTACATGATAATCCCCGTATATCGGATCTTCACGAGCTCTCATGGCATAATCTAGTCTTTAGGCGTAGTAGTAGAACTGATTCCTCTTATCTCGGAGAAGCATTACATACCTTGCGAGCCTTGATCCTCTACCTACTGCAGTGCGTGGAAGTACGACGACCCACTTCTCTACCACTTCCTTGAGCATTTAGAACTTCGATCACCATGACGATTGGCTATCACGCGATGTGCTCCTACGCGCCGAAACAACGATTACTAAATGCGAGGCCACCCTTGCTGATAATTGGCAGCGATGTAGAGCATACGTACTTTTCCTCTCTTGTCCCGATTAAGGATACCTCGGCCAGGAACTTTGTATCATAAGTAGGTGTATCTCCACCTTATGGCTGGACCTCGTCTTTGAATCAGGTGTGACTCTCTGAAGTCTTTTTCAGGAACCCCCTCTTGACTTTCTCTTTTCTTTCTTGACTTCATTTTGATTTCTCAATTTTTTCATAGATGCTTCTACGGTGATAAAATTGACGACATAGAAGTGCTTGACTGTGTGAGAGTACCTTTTGATAGAGTCATGCAAGCCCCTCCTCGGTATCCACATCGAATTTTTTAAAATGCAGGCAATTGATGCATGTTCTAAAATGGCTGAATTCTTTCATATTCAGCCACGGACATTTCCCTTGTCTTAGGTTAAAATTTCTTCCATTAGATTCAGCATGATCATCGACATGCCGTATTAAACGGTGGCCGAGTAGTCGGGGTATATTTGGATCGCAGGATTAGTGGTTCGAGCCGGCTACGATCATAAGATTTGCACCTTACGTGATGAAGCGCACATGTGAACTTTTTGGTCAGCGGGACATTTACGTTTCATCTAAAACCCTTTCAAGTTTTCGAAGCGAGAGCTTCGTCTTTGCTCCGGATTCTTCATACTTGTACCATGATTCTTCCTCCATGCTTTCGTATTGCATCACTTTCCGGGCTCGTGGAAATGCGGTAAGATAAATCCCCAAGACCCTTATATCTGAAGACTTTTATCGATGCTTGATTTAGAACATTTTCATTCCATCGTTAGACTCGGGCCAATTTGGAAGCGGATGGATCAGAAAGGATTGGCGGCTTCCGGTATTTTAGATCTCGATACGGGGTGGATCCGTTCTGGAGCGATAAGCGAGGCAAAGACATGATAGGCGACATTCTATGTAGGTGCATCGAAATCTTAGACTCTTTCGAGCTTTACAAACCTGAGCTCACGATGCCAACTTATCACACCCGAGATCGGCCCGGGCGGGTTTGGTGGATCAGGCTGAGTTAGGTGTGAGCAGTATCACGAGACTCTTTGCCAATTAGACATTGGTATATCAGTCTTATATTATATCAACATCATATACAAAGAAATCCAACATAAAGGCTACCACCGTGGTAAAATTGTTTACAGTGTCACATATCTGATCTTGAGTCCGTTTACATATCAGCTATGCATTCTGATTCACGGTCGTGCGGAACCTACGGTGGTGAACCCCTATAGGTAATATTGGCTACTGAAGAATCACGAGTTCTCACGTCTTCTCCCACATGCCTACAGTTTAAAAACCGTGCTAAGCTTTCGCATATTAGAAACATATATAATATGAGTGTACACATTTATATTCCAGCATATAACAATAAGGATATCATAAAATTACATGTATTCCTTATCATAGTCTTATACGGTGCTTATGTATACCATGAGGGCTTATATTATCATGCTTAGTAAAGGACTCGAAGTGAGTTATAGAACTTATTCTATTCGAAGTACATTAGGTATTACGGATCAGGAACAATTACACCTTTGTTTTACTCTTATTCCATTGTGAGGTTATTGACATTATCATATAACTCTCTTGAACACACTATGAACCAGTCTTTAATAAAGTGTAAAGACAACATAATGAAGTATCCAGAGATGTTATACGATACGAGTGTCGTAGCCTGAAAGCAGGTTCCAGTCACGAACAAGGTGCCGTAGCACTAATCGGGACGGAGTAGCCGTAGCATAGAGACGGGTGCCGCGCATAACGGGGCAGAGTGTCATAGCATAGGCCCGGGATGTATGCCTGCGAGACACGCGAGTGTCGTAGCACTAGTCGGGGAAATGCAAAAGTACTAATCGGGAATAAAGTACCACAATCGGGTCTGGGCACTAGTCGAATCTGAGTACTAATCGGAATTTTGCCCGAACCATGCTTGAAATCGAATCTAGGAAATCTTGTGTCGAGAGTGAGACAATCGAGAATCTGGAAGAGTACTAATAAGAGTGCAGGAGCACTAATCGGATCTGAGTACTAATCGAGTGCGAGCACTAATCAGGATAGGAGTGCGGTGTCATTTAATAATTGGTCTTAGGTAATTTTACAATTATATGAGTTCAGTAACTTACTTTATCTTATAATGGCGTTTCTTACCATTTATGTATTCATAATGATTAGTAATACTCATTTTTCCGAATTAATTTCATATTTGCTTTATCTCTTTGCCTCTTTTTAAAGCTAAAAGATTACTAAGGGTTCTATTCCAACTGGAATCACGATTTAGACAGAGCTCAAATTACGTCAAAAACGACCGGGACCCCTCTACTTCTTCAGGCCAGTCTTTGGGTTTTGGCTTTCATATGGCCCCACTTTGAGTGAATTTATGAGCCAAAGTGGTGATGATGCCTATTTCTAGATATACAGCAGTTCTCTTTAAGTCTAGTTTAAGTAGCCACTTGAATCACTCCATCGGATAAAGAATAGGCAACTTATGGCTAAAATAAAACTGGTGAATAGGAAAACCGGAGCGGGGGTGTCACAAGTACAAATCTAACATGTCTGGTATATTAACCCCTAAAATGACGGAACCCAAAATTTACGATTACATGTTCAAGGTGTCACCAGGGGTACATTTCTCACCAAGATGCCCGAATGTATATTTTCTCCCATTTTCATGCACTTTCATCCATGAATCCTCTAGCCATCCTTCATCAAAACTAACATGGAATCCCTCAATGACTCCACAAACACTTTAATTTTCAAAGAATCTAGTATTCATGCCAAAATTACCCAATTCTACAAATCCTTAGGAATTGTGAAGGATTCCCATATCTACTCTGATATCAGAATGGGAGCTTTCAACGAACTTCCCGCCAAATCTAGAGTTGGGAGAATGTTTTGCTGGCAAAAACCACTGAGAAGGGAACCAAAGTGTGTCAAATGAAACCTAGCAATCCATACTCAAGTAATTCTTGTACCAAAAATCATGCTAAAAGTCATAATTCATACTGATTCATACAAAGTCGACATCACGTACCTTGGCCAAGTCTCATCTTCCTCTTCTTCTCCTTCCCTTTTCCTCCCTCTCACATGGAAGCTTCTTGTTTGGAGACCAAAAATGCATTTTGGTCTCCCATCTCTTATAATTAAAGGTTTTGATTATTTATCTTTTAATCCTCCATTTGCATTAATTACATTAAAATTCTTATTATTCATGCTTTGGCCTCTAATCTATTAATTCCTTATCTTTGATACCTTACGGACAATTTATATTTGTCCTTTAGTTGTATAAAATTTTTCGGGTTTCTTTCCATAGTTTAGAATTAAATTGAAAAATTCAATTATGCTTACAAAATACTAAAATGTGAAAACAATGAGGTATATTTAAAGTGTTATAACTAATCATCGTATTTAGGTTAGTATGGGTCGTAACCCATATTAGAATGGTATTAGGAAATTCATGGAAAGGTTTGGAAGAGATAAGTAGTGAAAGAGGATTTGAGTAGAAAGAGATGTCGAGATGAATATGAAATGGATTTTAGGTATATATGGACTATAGAGTTGGGTATTGGAAAATATGGAAAAATGGAAGCCAAAACACACAATGCAGGTACTTTTTCGGTGGCATGTGCGGTACACCTTGAACAATATCTTGGTACATGTTTGGATTACGAGGTCATTTAGACGGCGTGCGGCTCTGGTCGAAGATATCTGTACATATGATGCTCTATTTCTATTTCGACGATTTTAGTATATTTTAACCGTAACTTCTTTCGTTATTATCCGATTTGGAGGCCAGTAAGATGAGCTAAATAGACTTCAAAGGAGAGCAAACATCCGGTGGGGCTCGTCAGGTCGGATCATAAGTATCACAAAATTCACTCGAAATGAGCTATGTAAACCAATTCTGAATTCAACTTTTGAACATAGATTAACCCAGTATTTAGGCGCCAACTGCGAATTCATTAACTCATTCAGCGATTCCAATTGGAAAGAGAACCCTTAGCATATAATTAAAAATAGATGGAAATAGATGAGTGTCAAATATGAGATTAAGACTTTCCCAGAAAAAATGAGTATTACAAGTATCTAGTGTCAGTGGTCGACTAGTTGGCATGAGAAATGCCATGGCTTTGAATTGGGATGATCAGGATTGGTTGATTTCGATTTCTAGAGTAAAATATATTCATGGTGGAATAAGAAATATGAATGAGTGTGTGTAATTGGATTAAATAGAGTGTTAATGATATTATAGTGCGTAGTTTTCTTGAAAGGTGAAAAGGACTATCGGTTGAGGCAGGAACTCGTGAGGAAGCAAGCGGATTGAAGCGGTGAACGGTGAGTGTAAAGATGATATTTTGACAATTGAGTTTTAAAGAAGTTAATGGTTTAATTTTTAAACTGAAAGTTTAATGGAAATGTTTATATAAATGTCAAGGCATATGGAAATATTTTATCTTGCATCAATATATATATTTATATTAGAAATTATATATGTAATAAGTAATATTAAGAGCTTATTAATTTAAAAATGTATAAAGAATGCATAAATGTATAAATAATAAAGTAAAGTGTTTTAAAATGGATTTAGGAAATGTATTTTGAAGAAAGGTTTTCTTGATCTCTTACCACATATATGATTATTATAGTGATATGGTAAGAAGTACTTTAAGGCGTGTAGGATTTGGGAGTGAGTTATAGCTAAGCGTGGAGGAAATGAGTGTCTAGGTAATATCCTTACATGATAAGTACTATGAATGGAACCACATCACAGCGTGAGTTTCTCACTTGGCGTAGTGGTTATGATTGGAATAGAGGCCCATCCCTCATAATCGATTACCGAGGCGTGGTGTGTTTATCAGGTTCCATCGGAAAGAAGAAATAAAGAAAGAAGTTCAAGGCATAAATGTTTTAAGGCATAAATTGATTATGGTGTATAAATATTTATTATAAGAAAGAAAGAAAGTTTAAGGCATAAATGTTTAAGGCATAAATTGATTTTAATTGTATAAGTATTTATTATAAAGTAAGAAAGAAAGTTTAAGGCATAAATTGATTCTAATTGTATAAGTATTTATTACTTTGATATATACTGAAAATGTTATCTTAATGAAAATGTACACTCTGAGCTCCTTTAAGCTCATTCTTTTACGTATATTTCAAAAACATTTTTAGGACCAAAGGATAGGTGCAGCGGTAAGGCATCCACATGGAGTGAGGTCGAACCATCGAGGAGCGACTGGCTTGTGATTTCATTATATATATATTTTTCATATTGTATATGTTTGGATGTTTTATCGTATATATGTATATATATATTTCGAAAGGAACTCGTAGGCTTTTTGATCCTCGAGTGGGCCGAGTCACGTAGGCGAGAGGTCGGCTTAAATCGAAGCCGAGGCCCGATCTTTTTATAAAGCGCCATAGAATTGAAGAGTTGAATGTTTGGCCGATTGAATAAATGTATAATAATAACTATATATTGTATTCGATTATGAGTTGTAGACCGAGAATCAGCGGAAGTTGAAAAAACTATGTTTTTTTAATGTTTTCGTAGGTTTTGTAAATTTGAGAAAGTACTCGGAAAATAGGAGAGCTGCGGTAGATTCTGAAGAAGAAAATCTAAGTGTTTCAAAAATAAAAGAAAAAATAAGAAAATTTTACCACTTCATATGTATTTTCTAAAAGATATATTAAGGATTATGAAAGGGTTACGCTCCTTGGTTTAATTGATTATTTTGGAAGAGTTTTCCTATATCAGTTGAGTGGCTGGAGGTCCCTCGAGTTTATAGAGGTTAATCGGGTGGGATCCTTATGAAATGTGGTCACAGCGGAGGAACTTTGATGTCACGACTTTCTTTTCCTAATTTATTGTTTTCATTTCCGGCATTCTTAGTTTCTGACCCCTTGGATTAATGTTAGAGCCATAAAGATTTTCGTCTCACGAACAGCATTCATAGCAATTTCAATTTATTTAAATCCAATCAGTACAAATGCAACAAATTCATCTTCAGTACAAATATTCAATACAATCTCATCCATGCCATCACATTAAATTTAAGCACGAGTAAGCTAAAATTCACGAGCTTTGTTCTATTATCATACTCCAGCGGGAGACAAAATTTAAATAGAATTAAGAAAGTATCTTTGCTTTGTCTCTTATCAGTTGAAGTTTGCTTGTAGATGCTCTCCATACACACATTTTTCCATTTATCTGAAACAAAAAAATAAAATATTTACCTATATTTAACGAATGTGAATCAAATCACAAAGATATTGAAATTTAAGCGAAAAACTTGGCTTGACTCTTGTGGATTTGCCTTCCCTGAAGTACATAAATTTTAGTCTTTATTGGACTTTGCTGGCTGCCATAGTTATGTTTCTTGAATTTTTCTCATTCGAACTAAGGTCATTCACTGATTGCTTTCTCCCAATTGAGTACTTTAATGTCATGACCATTAACTTTGAATTCCTCATCATTCTTTGGTTTAAGTATCACTCCCCAGGTGTGAGCTTGATACTTCTATATAAAGGAATCCATCCACTTGGATTTGACTTCCTGGAAAGAGTATTAGATGCAGGTTGAATAACATGACTTGATCCTCACGCGTAGATTCCCTCGAGGGAGTCGTTGATCATGCCGTTTTTGTTTTATGCTTTGTGGGTCCCGCCTTATCGCAGGCTTCATTCCTCAGCTCTGCTGATTCATTTTGTTGGAACCAGCCTCTCTTCTTTATGACCTTGAAATCAAGAATTTAGCTTCTTGATGGCCGCATGGCTTTATATTTACAGCTCGAGAGGTAGGTGACATGGTTTTCGAAAACCAATTTGTATGAGGACAGCATTCATTAGGAGTTTAAGCGATCATTGTAGCCCCAGTCGTCGTCAAGCTTGAGGAGACCAATCTTATCTTTGAAGCTTACATTGATCTTTCAAGAGGAATTTTCTTTATCTCCTGTTCCAGAATTTCAGCTTTCCCATTTGTTTTTAGGGATGATAAATGACTCGTAATGTGTTTGATACCATATACGTAGGTTGTCGAGACACTTTATTTCTGAAATGGCTTCTCGTGATGATTATAGTTAAGGTGTCCCGAATGCAAAGGAATATTTCTTTGTAAAAATCCACAAGCGCCATTAGCATCATGCTTGAGACCAGTGCTGCCTCGACCGTTTTGATACGCAATCCACATTTAAGTATATATATTTCGAATGAAGAATTTGAAGGGCGTAAATCCGTTCCCATTACGTAACCGATTTACTGCACGAGGATACGCCGCGAGGGCATTCGTACCTTTTTGTTATTATTTCCCATTCTTTGGCATTGATCATAACTACCCATTCAAAGCGGTCCTTAAAATAGTAGGCGTTAAAATCCTTGCTGGAGAATTTTCACGACTATTTTATCTCTATGAGAATATCACTCGTATGGTGATGCATGACATTCTTGTAAAATCTTGATTTACTCGCGCCGTACACATCTTCTTATAATCGGATCGACTCCTCTTTTACAAGCGGTATTAGGTGTCCGGTATGTAGAATCTAACTGTCGGATCCTTAGCTTTTTTTAACTGTATTTGAATTATGAGTGGCATAATTCCGCATGAAGCCCCCAAGAAGTTCACAATATCCCGGCCTCTAGAGTGATTGGAATTGACGGTGGAATAGCTGCTCATCTGAAAATTTTACGCTATTTATCTTTTTCTTCTTCTTGTCTGATAGGTTTCTACTACTCTTGTGGTGATCGATTTTATCTGTTATCACAACCTTTCCTTTGTCTTTTATTCTAGTCAAATTCCTACTTGATACTTGATACCCACACAGTCGGTCTTGGCTTTGCTTCTTTCTTTGCCATGATTAGTACCCAAAAAGTGTTATTTTGAGTCCTATTTAAGATAGGTTTTGAGTGCTTTTTGCGTACTAATCATATTAATTAAGCCGATTGACATGTGCGGTCATTGAAGTATTATTGATTTTCTTTGAGGTTGTTTGGTAGTTTCTTGGGTTTGGTAAACCTCCTGTATATCAAACGCCATGGTGTGCTGGTTATTCTGAGTTCGTATGAATTCTGGCGATTTTCATCAGACTGGGGCGAAGAAATATATCAAGGCAGAAGAGGAGAAATGTAAGGAGTGGAGGATGCGGGGCGACATTGTAGCTTGGAATATTTCGCTGTGGCGTATCAAAGATTTTATGATGATAAGCGAAATTTAGCAATGATATGTGAATTGTGATCATAGCAGGAATTTTGGCTGTAAGTGAATTTTAAGCTATCGCAGAGTCGCTATCATAGTGAGTGCATTGCATGGCGAAATTTCAATTTTAAACTCACATTAATTTTTCTATGATAAGCGAATTTGCTATCACGGTAATTTGGCTATCACAGAGATTTGTGCATAAGCGGGAATCCCTGCCCTCCTGTTTTTGTGATCCGTGACTTAGTTTTGTTTGAATTCCTCTTTTTGCCTCCAGTACTTAACCATATTATTTAGGTTAGTTTGGTACTATCACATGTTTGGGAGGAGGCTATATAAACCATGTTATGAACATTTTGTAACTAGCTATTCAATTCCTTTGTGACTTTTCATTCAGCCTATTTTGGTTTGTTTCTCTCTTCTCTCTCATCTTTCTCTATTTGTTTTCCTAAGTACCAGACACCTTTGGGGATGACAGCTCAAAGGATGTTTAGCTAAACCTCGAAACCTTGAAGATGAAGTTTTACAGGATGATTGATGTTGCAGGTTGCGGGTGTTCCTCTTCATTTTCCATGAAGCGGGTACTACGTATTTGTGTTTGAACATTCAAGACTAGGTTTAAATGTATTTATTATATTTTCTTTAATTCGATACTTGGCATGCTTGATTTGATGTATTCTTAATGGTAGATACCATGACATCCATTAGATGTCATTTGGCCTAGTGGAGTTAAATGCTCAATTAAATGCTATGGTTCAAATAGAATATTATTAAGGGTTTGTTTTTAAAGTTAAACAAAGATCCGGTTTTGAAGCGACTATATATGTCATTTGCCACTAAATAAATAACTTGGGACACATACCATAACCTCTTCATACCAAGATAGTGACCTGAGACTTGAGGTTTTTATTCCGTCTGTTTTAAATTGCTCGATTAACCGTAGCACACTTGACCACACTTTTTAATGTTAGTCAAAAATCAAATGAAGCCTGCCATTTTTCAGATCATGATGCGAGTCATTTTGTAAGATGAAAACCCATCCACGTGTTAGGCCTCGACCGTATCATGGTAGCTTGACTCTGGCGGTAGGAGGAAATTTAGGATCTGAATTTTGTTGATTAGGATCCTGCCTACTTTATAGCGCGAATCAAATGGCGCGGTGTGGGGATGGTGCCCGAACTACGGGATGATGAGTTGATATGTACTTGTAATCTTAATTCTGATGTTAGTGACATCTTACAACCCATTTGAATTTCATTGTTTACAGAATATCAAGTTTTTGCTGTTAGTCGCTCTTTGGTGAGTTTATCATTCTGAGTTATTTTATCATTTTGGCTAACCTTTAATCTTTTAGAGCTTTGTAGTTGTTCCTTGCTTAGTCTCTTTTTGTATCACGGTGTTTGTGCATCCTTGCTGGGATGAAGGAATATCGAGTAGGCTGCGAGAGTTAGTGCACCAATTTGCAAGGATTGTGAAGTCGAGTGTGCACGATGAGCAAATGGATCCTCTACGAGGAACGACAAAGTCGTGACTCACAATGAATCGGCTGACATACAGGATCAGTAGGGGACCACGCCTCCTAGAGTTGGTACTCCTTCTGCGTCCATACCACTGCTGAGGATGTTAGCGGTGAGACCACTATCACAATTTGCCTATCGACTTTTCATGTATGGAAATGAAAATCCATACACACATTAGGTTTGAGTATGCATAACTTTTGAGAAGTATGCATAACTTTTAAAGGAAGGTGTAGTATAGTTGATATTGAAGTTGAAGGCATTCCCATTAACCCTCGAGGACAAAGCGAAATATGGCTCAATTCATTGGTAAGGAACAATTAGAGGTGGGTAAAGTCCCACATTGAAATTTTGAAGAGATTTTCAATGCAAGCTTCGAGACCAACGGTTTGAGAGAGGCAAATCTGCGCTTACTGAAGCTCGACGGTGAAATTTTATCGGTGTTGGGAGGAATTTCATGGGGACCATCGGGCGCATGTACTGTGGTTTTGATACATGGATGCTAGTGAATCCATTTCTATATGATGGTATGCCTCCAGCCATGAAGCATTTCTTTGAAGCCATGTGTGGAGGGACTTTACACGATGAACCGGATGAGTGCAGACTTTTAGTTATGTAATTTCCAAAACTTTGAGGGATGGGATAGACCAGGCCCGAGGGAGACGAGAGTAGGGCCTTCGACCCACGAAGGAGGCGTCATGCGGCTTTCGGAAGACACGGGATGAGCGAGCGTACTTTGGCCGAAGGTTAGAGGGCTTGAATGAGAGATCAGCGTAAAGTGCGAGGCGTAGATAGATTGCTGAGCTCTTGACTGTGGCCCATTTTGTTATTGATCGAATAGCCACCACAGACAACTTTATCCGGTGAATTCCTTGTTAAAGAGAGTGTCTGAGCATGCCATTATATTATATCATCAAAATAAACCACTAAAAAATGCTCATATGGTAACACCTAGAACCCCGATTAATCATCTCGAACTATCATGGAAGCGAAAATCCCTGCATGCATACCCAAGGGAGCCTGACCAGTTTGGCTCCACCTCGGCTGTGCCTAGCAGTAGCGTGACCTCCACCTTCTTCTCCACATTGACGAGCCATCTTGAATTTGGGCAAGGTGGTGGGGAATTTTGTGAAGACCACAGCATGATATCGAAGCGATCAGAGAGGTGAGCGGGTTAAGCTACGCTCAGTGAGGGTTCGCTTGGTATGCATTATAGGTTGCAGTTCCATTGCAGGGTTATGCAGCTTGACAACGAGTCTGAAAAGGAAATTCCTTCAGAGACCACGGCCAAAACCCTAGGGAATGAGATAGGATCTATCGGTGACTTGTTGAGAATGGATGAAATAAGGCTATCATCACTTTCGGAGTGGAAAGAAATTGAGTAACAGTTACGAAATTCTCTTTGAAGGAAACGAAGGAAGTGAGCACGAGAGAATAATAATCAGTGAAGATTCAATGAAGAAACACATGCCCCCTCCATTTCCCTCGAGCATAGAAATGAGAAAAAAATCACAAACCAATTCCCCAGAATTTGGGAAGTCTTAAAATGATGAAGGTAAATATTCCAGCTGCATGACATGATTAAAGCGAGTCCCGACATATCTGAAATTTTTTTGGAAGGACACTGTGCGGTCGAAAGAGGGTTGGGCATTGAAGAAATGGCTCTGACAGGAACATGCTCCCGGTGCTATCGGTGGATCGAGACCGTGAAATAGGGGATCCGGGATCCCCCACGATATCAGTCGACGTGGAGGGACTTGCATAGACAAACCGCTTTTGTGCGGACTTAGGGCAAGTGTAAACTTACTACCATATTCAATATAAAAGCAATTGGGTTTAGAGGAGCTTAAACCTACCAACATCAATCTATCCTTGGGCGGTCGATCGGTAGGAGATTCCTAAAGGGAATGATTGAGGATGTTTTGGTAAGTGGACAAGAGTTTCTACTATCGGTGGATTTTTGTAGTGCACGATCTTAAGATCAATCGCGGAGTTAGGCTATTCAGCCCAACGCACAATCATCACCCGGGAAGGCCATTTTTGGCCACTTCGATCGCGATATTCGATTGCGAATGGGTCATGCGACTCGTGGCAATATGACAACTGGGCTCGATATTTTTCGCCGACATGACATAAGCCCGATGGAGGGGATGAGTCGGGGTGGAATGAAGCTAGCTTGATTGAATTGAGTGCATGGAAATCAAGAGTGCTTTCCTGAACTACGGTGGTGGTGAAAGTAAAGCGGAGTTGATGGAGGGTGTGACGCCGGTCACTCTGTGAGGCCATTTGATTCCCAGAAGCTGCCGAGCTGAGAAGAGCTCGACCTGAAGGAGTTGGGCATGAAGAGCAAGCTACCCGGGGACACATTCACTGCGACGTAAAAAGCGAGTCACCACATCACTTTATCCTCCATAAGATGAAACACAGACAAGAGTAAGGTTGGTTTGGTCTCCTTTGAGACAGCTGCGTTTCAAAATGTTGATTTAATTTAATTAAAGAAACCGATTTTTGGTTTTATTTTAGTTTTAGTATTTTATTCATTATTTATGCTATTTTTATTTTTATTTTTATTTTAGATTTTATTTATTTTGGATTTATTTTTAGTTTTATTTTATTTTTATATTATGTTATTTTATTTATATTATTTTTTGTTTTAATTTATTTAAATGGTTTTATTTTTTATTGTCTGCGAGGGAATGGCCCAGCAAGTGTGAGGCATAAATTTACTTAATAAGCGGGGTAGACCACTATGACTCTTGACCACCGGGACCAAGTTCAGGCTGAAGCTTGGTTATAAAAAGATCCCCCTTAGTTTCAATGGGTTCTTTCGGATATTCTCTGAGCCACCCACACAGGCCTCCCTTGCTCCTCTGCCTCTCCAGCCAGTGCCTGCCGCGCTTCGCGCGCCTCCTCCCGGTGCCGGCGCCGCGAGGCGCATCGCCGTCGAGCCACACTTCACACGCACCCATGCAGTCCGCGCCACCGCCTGCGTTGCAGTGATCCACATACTCCAGCGTCCCTACACCCCCTGCGCCCCAGGTAAATGGCCGTAGATTACCGTGCCCACCCAGGCCATATTCTGAGCCGATACGGGTGATACTATGAAGGCAATTGAGCCGCATCCCAGTACGAATGCTGCTCCGAACCGAATTACGAGAGACACCCTGCATTAGCCTAACCCACGCCAGAGGCTCAGGATTTTAAAGCTCTCCCGTCCAGGTGTCTCAGGGCGAGTGGGACCTCGGGCCTTCGATGCATCGAGACCACGGCAGAGGGCGCCTTAAAGCGAGCCGGAGACATCGGGCGGGTAGTCGCCTTGATCTAGGCGGTAGTCACCTCCTCTTCAGGTGATGTCGGTTAAATGCGCCCCGATTATCCTCGACTTTGAGGATTAGGCGTAGATGTTTAGTTGGCGGTAGATCCGAGGAACATAGATCTTTGTGCCGGGACTTCATATGGTCGTATTAGGATATACGATCTTGACTTCGGACCGTGATTCGGGGGATTACGTCACGGTTGATCAGTGATAGTATTCCGTTTCACTCCCATTCGCGACCGCGAGGCGGTTTTTCTATCCCCGAGGTGGTGCTTGGGTTTTATCGCAACTATGACATCGAGTGCTTAGTCCATTGGAGATCGATTTGATGTCGTGGTAGCCACAGGGTACTCGAGTCTGGGGGAGATGTCTCATTGCGTGTTGGGCTGCCCGATGGTCACGGCCAGATTCACAGAGACCCTCGAGCCAGTGGCCTCGGCCAAATGGAGAGATGGTTAAGCTCTCTCTCGAGATATGGTAGGCATTTATACTCTTGCCGTGACTTTCCCCCGCGTATGCTCCTGGCGTGGACCACGTACTCCGGACCCGGCTCCATTCCCACTTCGACATTATATACGGCGGGGTTATGCTCGGGGCTGCCACGGGATATCAGGATTAGTTTGGAGTCCCTCGGGACTCGTCATGGCTGGCATTCTTGCATTTTGAGGAGAAGGTCCATAAGTGGAGACTGGCTCGGGCGAGCTTTTCCTTATTGATCACGGGTTGCGACGATCTTATAGCATCTAGGGTTCCACCCCGAGGCCACGCATTGAAATGGGTAGAGTTGTCCCGAGTTTATCCATAGGCGATCTACATATACCGGCTCCAGTGTGCGACGTGATGGAGAGCGATGGATGATATTCTGAAGAGACGCTGCAGAGAGATGGCGACATTCGAGAAGTAGAAGGACCTGACTCAATTCATCCCCTCGATTACCTCCTACGCCGACTCCTCTTGAGGCGCTATGACGTCCTCCAGCATCCTGCCCGATCACGGAAGAGAATATACATAAATTGCAAGGTGCTCTACTGACGCAGATCTTATGCGCACTTTCCACTACTCGAAGTCATTTAAACGGATACTTGGCCAAGATCACTCTCGCGCGAGAATCCGCCATGCTATAGCCCGGATTGCGAAACGCTCGATCCGCGCGGAAATCAGCGTTATAGAGCTACCACGACCGCTACTGCGATCGATCATTTGCGTCCATTTCGCGACCTCGCCAGATGTGGCATCCGCTACGGCCCGATTTGAATCCAGCGATGTCTACCACCATGAGAGGAGTGGTGGTACTCCCTTCTCTAGCTTTCCATTCCCTACGTGGAGACATGAACATACTTTGGTTAGGGAAAGTTAAGAGTTGGAGTATCTTCTATCATATTTTGTTTTGTTTTAGCTTTATTAATTACCTAAATTTTGTATAGGATTATTTAGGATGTATGTATTGTGATAGTACGCGGTGATCTTTTATTGTGTTTAGTATATTAAGCTTATATTAGCCGGCTTTGGTTATATCAGCTTTATAGTAGTATTTACATTTTTTCTACACTTTGCTAAACAGGTTTGCACCTATATTTTTGTGTTCTCCTCTTGCAGCAGGTTGAAAGAGTTACCTATGACCTTTATGTACTACCATAATGCTAGAATAGTTCCATGCATGATTAAGTTTTTGCTCGATTGTAGTTCGATGTTCAACCTTGTCAGTAGCGCTGGCTATTCACACGATTGCACATTAGTTTTCATCGATAGGTTGAGAAGTTGTATACCTCTTTTTACTTTTTGCAAAACTGGCCTTGATTATTGGCGACTATAATGAGTTTTATTACATGAAAGACCAGTAAGTCTTCCCGATAGAAAAGAAAAGAAAAAAAGAAAAAAGAAAAAAAAGAAACAAAAGACCAGGGTGGCCCGAAGTGACACTTTACCTTGGGGCCGAGCAGTGTCAGGGTATATGTGAAACCTTTAAAGGCCGTGCCACTAAACCTTCATTGGTTTGAGATCACCCAGGCTTTAATATTAGCTACGGGTGGATGGGTAGAGTTTAGCGAGTTGTAGGAGCTGAATTTTCGAAATCATTCGAAGTCCGGGGTGAAGCCTGAACAGTTAGTGGTTGGTAGATCCTTTTGACTTGATGCCCTAAACCTTTATTGGTTGGGAGTCATCGGTGGAACCTCGTTACATGGACTTTGGTGAAGTCGAGTTTTCAACATTGCACCCTATAATACAATCGAAGTAAGAAATAAGAGTGTAACTGAACCTATTTAGGTTGGTCATCAGTTTGAGGTCCTGGCAGTAGCTTGGTTAGGGGGAGGGAATAACTTTGCAACTTATTGGTTCCATGTTTACCTTAAAACATAGATTTTGAGTAGGATTCGAGTTGACTTCCTTGGAATTAATCATACGAAACTTGTTCCTATATGGCAATTGTTCTCTCATGATGGTTTTTGTACAAATTCTAAATTGTTCATACTGAAGGTAAAGCCTCACTTGTACACACACTTTTTGATTAGAATACTCTTTTTGCAAAAGCATAGCCTGCATACCCTTTATTATTTTTAGCATTGCTAAGGGACTAGCAATGTGTCGGTTGGGGGTGTGATTAGTACCCAAAAAGTGCTATTGCAGGTCATATTTAAGATAGGTTTTGAGTGCTTTTGCGTACTAATCACATATTAATTAAGTTGATTGACATGTGCATGTCCATTAGTAGTCTTGATTTTCGAGGTTGTTTTACTTCAGTTTCTGAGGGTTTAGAAGTAAACCTCCACCATTATATCAAGCTTGGCATCGCAATTGTGCTGATTTATGCTGAGTTCGTATGAATTCTCGGCGATTTCATCAAGCCTGGGACGAAGAAATATCAAAAGGCTGAGAGGGGAGAAATGCGAAATTTGGAGGATGCGGAAAGCGACATTGTGAAGCGGAAATTTAAGCTGTGTCATAGCGAAATTTTACGTAATCATAGTGAAAATTTACGCAGTCCTTAGCAAAATTTCGCTATGGCCAAAATTTTAACTAATCATAGCGAGAATTACTATGCATAAGCGAATTTCAATTTCATGATAATGAAGGCCCACCGTATGATGGCGAATTTTAGCTATCATAAGCGAAATTCAGCGTGCATAAGCGAAAATCCTATCACTGTTTTGTGATCCCAAGCGAGTCTGTTTTGTTTAATTCCTCTTTTTCCCTCAATGTAACCATATTATTTAGGTTAGTTTGGTACTTTCACATGTTTGGGAGGCTATATAAGCCATGTTATGAACATTTTGTAACCTAACTATTCAATTCACGCAGCTTTTCTTTCAACCCTTGTTTTGGTTCCCATTTTCTCTCTTCTCTCTCCTCTTTCTCTCATTTTCTAGGCTGCCAAACACACCCCTTTGAGGATGACAACTCAAAGAATGTTTGGCTAAGCCTCAAAACCTTGAAGATGAGGGTTGCTAGGTTGGTTGATGTGGGGTTGCGGGTGTTCCTCTGTTTCCATGAAGCGAATTACTCTCACGTGTTGTGTTTCAAGCTTTCCAAACTAGGTTTAAATGCTATTTAATGTATTTTCTTTGGTCAATACTTGGCATGCTTCAGGGTTCAGTGTATTCTTAATGGTAGATACACTGACATCCATTAAATGTCATTTATGAGCCCCTGAAAGTAGGTTAACTGTTGTATTTTCAATTACCGGAACATTAAATGCTCAGTAAATGCTACGGTTCAAATATGAATGTAATTAAGGGTTGGTTTTTAAAGTTAAACACAGATCCGGTTTTGGAAACGACTATATGTCATTTGCCCTAATGCGTGGAAATAACCCGAGGACACCTATATAACCTCATCATACCAAGATAGTGACCCAAGACTTCAAGGTCTTCCTTCCACATCTTATTTTAAACTGCTCCCAGTTAGCTTAGTGACACCACCAACCACACTTTTTAATGCAAATCCGAAAATCCAAATGAAAGCCTCACCATTTTGAATCATGATATGAGTCATTTGTAAGATGAAAACCCATCCATGTGTTCGACCCTAGAACCGCTATACTGCAGTAACTTGACTACAACAGTAGGAGGAAATTTAGGATACAAATATTGTTGATTCCGGATCACCCTACTGTGGCACGAATCATGCCATTAGATATTTAATTGCTTCATGATCAGTGTGTATAATAACATGGGACCCCAAAATGTATAGCCTAAATTTTTCACATGCAAATACTATTGCCAGCATCTCATTTTCAGTAGTTGAGTAATTTTCCTGAGCTTCGTTGAAGGTTTTGTTGGCATAGTATATGGCCTTGAATACTTTTTCAGCTTTCTGTCCCAATACAGCTCCCATTGCAAAATCACTGGCATCACACATGATTTCAAATTCTCTGTTCCAATCTGGTTTTGCCATGATGGGAGCTTTAACTAGTCTGGATTTGATTTCTTCAAAAGAATTATGGCAGGATTCATCAAAATAGAACTTAGTATTCTCTTCGACAATTTATAGTGGTGTAGCAATTTTGAAATCTCGATAAATCTTACATAAAATCCGACATGTCCTAGAAACTTCTAATTCCCTTGGCTTGTAGTGGGTGGCATTAAATTTCTTATAAGTGAAACTTTTGCTTGGTCTACCTACAGCCACAACTGCGAGAAATCATGTGCCCCGAAGACAATTCATACATGTATAAAATGACATTTCCCAATTCGGTGATTCTTGTCCTTGCATTTGAAGTACTATCCTGAGTTATGTGAAGCCTTGTTCAAAGCGGATCCATCTGTATAAAGTCGTCCGTGAAATATCTCCATAACTAACCTGCTAAATCATAAAATATATAATCATGCATGCTGCGGAAGGTACCGGGAGCATTACAAACCAAATGGCATTCTCTGAAAGCAAAGAGCAAATGGGCATATAAAAGTGGTTTTTCTCCTGATCTTCAAGTGCAATGCTTAATTTAGTTTATATCCAAGAGTATTCATCAAGAAAACAAAAGTGAGGTGTCCTACCAACTTTATCGATTATCTGATCGATGAAGGCGAGGAAAATGATCCTTTCTTGTTGCGATGATGATTTTACGTAGTCAATACACACCCTCCATCACAATCACGATTCTTATAGGGAATAAGTTCATTCTTTTCATTTAACGATCACAGTGAATCCACCTTTCTTAGAATCACATATGCTTGGAGCTCACCAAGAACTATCTCATATAAGCGTATATAAAACACGCATTCAACCATTTTCGAACTTCTTTTCAACCGAAACTTCTTTCATTGCGGGTTGACCTCCTTTGATGCTCAACAGAAGTTTTTGTATTATCATTCAGCAATATTTTGTGCATGCAAATTGAGGGACTGATATCTTTTAGATCTCGATTGACCAATGATAACAACTTCCTTGTACTTTCTCATAATTGCAGTGACCGTTTCTTCGGCTTTAGTTAATGCGGTGATATGATGATACATTTTCCTCTTTTCTGGTTCTAAGAATTCATATTTCAAATTACTAGGCAATTATTTCAGTATTAACCCTTTTGCACTAGTTTTCTGTTCCTGGTTGCATACTTCATCTTGACTGTTTTCATTTATGCTTGAGACTGTTTATTTGTTATACAAAATTGAAGGCAACATTCCTGATCAATAGTCTCGAGAATCTTGAAAATTAGGTCACCGATTTCATTGATAGAATGTTGAAGAATCTGGTCGAATTCAATTCAACACTAAAGAAGACTGTGTTTTCTCTGGCCATTACAACTTTTCTGCATCTACATCGGGATATTCCAAGCTCATATTAAGATTAAGTGCGATTCATTTCCCACCCTTAGTGTCAGTTCACCTTTACGCACATCATGAGGCGGCTCAGGTTGCTAGAAAGGTCTTTCCTAGCAGCAAAGAAAGGAACTTGGGTGTCTTCCTCGTCTTCATGATAGCAAAATCCACTAGGAAAATGAATTTCCCCAACCTTGATGATACATCTTCAAGAATACCTTCTGGATTTGTGCCATTGATCTGTCGATATGCAGCAATGTAATTCTTGTTGGGTAAGTTCCCCCAAACTAAGTCTTTGCACCACTAATAGAGGCATCAAATTTATACTAGCACCAGAATCACATAAAGCCTTCTTGAATTCATATTTCCTTATGGAACACGAAATGGTGAAACTGCCAGCGTCCTTCATTTTTTTTGGGAGCTTCTGCTGGATAACTGCACTGTAGGTAGCAGTCAAGTTCACTATTCCTTCCTCAGCTATCACCCTTTTCTTGCTCAGTATCTCCTTCAGAAATTTTGCATAAATAGGCATTTGGTTGATTACCTCTGCAAATGGAATATTGATTTCTATTTTCTTGAAAATGTTCAAGAATCTAGAAAATTGCTCTTCCCTTTTTGCCTTCTGATGCCTCTGTGGAAATGGCATTGTAGGTGTATAAGCTGGTACTCCTTCCTTCTATTTCTGCTCATTACTTCCTTAAGGTTGTTCAGTCTGTTTGCTCTTCTCTCCTTCCTTTCCAATCTCTTCTTGTTTTGCTTCTGCTTCTTCTTTCCTCTCTTTCCTTCTGTTGTTGCCCACTTCTTTAACACTTCTTAACTGAATTTCCATGCAGTCCTTTGGGTTCTTTTGAGTGTCACTAGGGAATGTACCCTTGCTCTGATTTGGCATATTCAGGGCCAACTACCCTACTTGTGCCTCTAAGTTTTTCAATGAGGCACTTGTATTCTCCCCGAATACACAGTGTCGAGACCCAGCTTCAAGTCGGACAGGTTTACATTCATGGAAGTGTATAAGCCTCTTATTTGTCCCCCGTAGGCTACTGGCATTTGTTCATCAAATGGTTGAGTCCTCCTATGACCACATTAGTCATTTCTGTCTTCACCCTTGATCTTTGCTTCTTTGGAACCTTGGTGGCTGATGATATCCTTGTTGAGGATTCTATCCATGCCTTAGGCCTTGTAATGCCCTCCACCATATGAGAAATTCTCATGGTTCCTCAGTCTTTGGTGTTTGTATTAGGCGGGTTAGGATTTGGCTTGAAATGGTAACTTCTTGGTTCATTCACGTATTTAACCTCCTCATCACCATAAGAATCTTCTTCTGTTGGTACTTCAGCACTTCTTCTCATATGTTCTCTTTCCACTACTCTGTTCATGGCGAGTGGGCATTTTCTTCTTGTTTGTCATCACATGCATTATGGCATCTAACTTTGCTTCCGCGTCATTTCTCGACTCCATGACCGCCTTTCCTCTGCTATTACCCCTTCAAAACTAAGATGGAGCTTTCATATTGCATTTGGCCAGGTCTTCTATCAGATCTCTAGCCTCTTCAATACTTTTTCGTTTGAATGCTCCACAGCATGAAGCATCGATAATGCCTTTAGATGTGTCATTTAAGGCATGATACACTATATCCATCTGGGTTTATAAATCACTTCCATGCATAGGGCACCTCTTGGCTAACCTCTTGAATCTTTCGAGAATTTATATATAGGCTCATCTTCCCTTGTTGGAACACAATTATCTCTCTTCTTCTCTACGAGATGAGAGATGGGGGGGAGAATACGCTAAATATGCTTCTACTGGCTCTTCCAAGTATCCAAGCCCAACCATATGGTAATGATTCGCACCAAGTAGTTACTATATCTCTTAAAGAGAATGGGAAGAAGTGTAGCTTTATTACCTCGGTCTCCACGCCCATTCGGCTTCTTGTATTTGCCATCTGAGAAATCTACCAGTGCTCGTTTAGGTCTTCGGTGAGGTGACGATGGCGATCTTCTTGCACCATTGTTATTAAGGATGGCTTTAGTTCGAGTTATTTGCATCCATAGTAGGGCGTACGATTGAATATTCTTCTGAATAATAGGCCTCGAGAGAAATCCCATTGTTTAAGTAAGGGAGGCCTTACATTCTTTGTCCTCTGCTCTATCAATACGGTCATGTCTCTCATACGCCATAGCTGGGTTTTTACGCTCTCTTAATCTTTCTTAAACTTAGTGTTCTTTCTGGTCGTGTCTACGGCAGCAGTCGGGGAAATCAGGTTCCTATACATTAAAGTTTCACAATCAAAACACACTCAAATTAATAGTATTAGTCAAACTAAACAAAACATTTTCAACATGGCTTGTTAAAGATCAGTGGTTGATGTACCCACTGCTTGTAAATCTATTTTGTTCTTTTCTTTTATAAAATGTCCAAATTTGCATTTCCCTCTTTTGTTAGAATATTGATCTATTTAATTCTTCCAATCCCCGGCAATGGCGCCATAAAGCTTGTTTGTCCTTTTTTATATAGACTAAAAACCCCTCAAATTCACTTAGTTGTAAGAGCCTTACATCTCTCTTACATCCAGGTAAATCTGGATAAATTTGCTCAATCAAATATTTCTTTCAGACTGTTCATGGTTTTAAAAATAAGGGTTTAGTCTATGACACTGCAAGTGCACAGGTCATACAAGTAGTAAATATGGATGTAAGTCCAGGTATCATTTCCACAGAGATTGGTACGAATTAAAGATCAACTACCCAAACTACTAAAGTTCTATGCTATTTGGACTCAGAATTCACAATGAAGGTTTTATCTAGAAAAATAAAGATCCTAGACTATTGACTACTGTTGAACTAAAATAAAACCAAAATAAATGAATAAAAACAAATCATAATAAAAATCTTTGGATTGTCGGTTTCTGTGAGAAAGCGAAAACTATCAATAAATCTGATGGCGTCAATTTCTACACTAAAATACATTGCTCTGTTTTGTGTTAGGATCTGGATTTGTCCAAGATTTCCCAAATTTTGGAATTGGATTTCTACATATTCACTGGTTGGATACCCTTGCTTCTCTCGAAGACAAGATCAAACCAAGCTACTGTATTAACTCTCTATGAGGAATCACGGATATTTTTCTTTCTTAATACTTCACACCCATTTCTTGATGACAACAGATCTTTTGCATTTCCTTCTCAGGATTTTCGCAAAATTTCTACCACTTAATTGATGGCTCAACCTCCAGATCTATGGGTTCGTCCCTTTCCCTTGATTAAATCTCAGCTAACACGAGGTTAGGAACTTGCCTTTAGATTAAGGTGAACTCTCTGATTATTTATATTATTAATCTCCCCTCGACTTCAATTATGAGCGAATGGGGATTTATCAAAATGAACTCGAGCTCGGCGGTTCATCAACGGTGAGTCTAACATACCCGAGAAAGAATGCTCGGCTCTCGGGAATCTCCGTCTCTATGTCACGGGCATCCACGGGTATCGAGCGAATACATTCCCTGGCCCGATATTCGGTACTACTATTGGGAACTTATCAATTAAAAATACGACACCAAATAAGTAAATCTGAACCCAAATAAGTTCTCCAAATTTATGCAGGAAAGACTATAACTAAATGTAAATCAAATCCAGCAGAGCTGCGCTCCGATTATTGCATTGCGAATTAAGAAATGGAGTACCAATCACGTCCTGACCACTTTGTAATTGCAATAAGCGAGAAAAAATAATTCAGAAAATTGTCCCAGATTTCATAAATTTCAGATTAATTTTAAGAAGAAAATAACAGAAATGAAACCACAGCTCCACTCGTTTCTGCACAGTTCGCATATTCAAATCCAGAAAAGAAATTAAAGACAAAAGAAATAAAATAAAAAAATGAAAACCTACTCTAAAACTATACACTGAGTTCCTCTCCTTTCCCTTTTTTCTGGGTAGTGAAGATGGAAAACTACTTTACTATTATAACATTGTCTATTTATATTGTTAAAAGAATTGGGCCGAATCCCCAAAAAGCTCCAGGTGGAAATCCTAAAAGAAAGCCCAGCTCATTGTTCTATGTCGCGACCTCAGTTGATGTCGCGACATGTATTTCCCTTGATTGCTCCAGTTCAGTCGCGACCATTTTTTGCTTCTTTTGCGACCTGATTTATTGTAGTTGCTTAGATTAATGGTTGCGACATCATTTGTAGTTGCGACCTCTTTGCATCAGTGTTTCTTCAGAATTGATGTCGCGACCACAGTTTCATGTCGCGACATCATTATCTTTCTCCTCTCATGGCTTCTGAGTTGTGACCTCAGTTTTAGGTTGCGACCACCTTTCTGTTTGTAGGATGACTTCATGTTGTGACTTTCTTTTCCTGGTCGCGATTGTGTTGGTCTTCTGCCTTCACAGGTTTCAATTTTATGTCATGACCTGAAGGTGATGTCGCGACCTCTTTTGCTAACCATTTCTTTCTTACAGTGCAGCCTCGGTTCTTTGTTGCAGCTTGATTTCCTCCCATTCCGTCTTTATTTCAGGTCGCGACCTAAAGGTGATGTCGCGACATCATGTTGCTCTTTTTTCTAGCTGCGTGTTGTCTCAACAATTGATCAGGACAGTATTTAAACAAGTAAGGATCATCAAAGTAGTATTTTTTAATGTCCACCAAAAATTTCCTCTTTGTGAAATTAAGATTGGGATGGAATTTGTCACGTCACTAAATAGTTTACTATGTTCTCATACCATAGCGGTGGACAAGAGCAAAAGTTGCTCATCGGGAAAGTGTGTAAGCCTATGGGTAGTCCTTTAAAGATGTCTCGAAGCTAGCAGGGCAGTTGGTCAACTACCACATTCTCAACTCCCTTCTTATCCTTAATGGTCAGGTTAAATTCTTGACATGGTGGAATCCACCTAGTCAAATGAGGCTTAGTATCTTGCTTAGAGAGCAAGTACTTCAGCGTTGCATGATCGGTGAAAATGGTTACAGGAGACCCTACAATGTAAGACCTGAACTTTTCTAGAGCAAAGAATACAACCAAGAACTCTTTTTCCGTAGTTGTATAATCGGATTGAGTGGAATCTAGAGTCTTGCTTGAATAATAGATCACAAATTCTTTTTTATCTTCCCTTTGCCTTAGGACAACCCCTATGGCATAATCACTAGTGTCACACATGATCTCAAAAGGGAGTTCCCAATTAGGAGATCGCATGATAGGAGGTGAAACTAACATAGTTTTCAGTTTAGCAAAGGCCGTCTCACATGCCTGTGACCATTTAAAAGTGACATCCTTGGCAAGAAAATTGCACAAAGGACAGGCTATGGCACTAAAATCTCTTATGAATCTCCTATAAAATTCTGCATGCCCTAAGAATGACCGTATATCCTTGACACATTTAGGGGTGGGTAAGTTGGAGATCAACTCAACTTTTGCTTTATCTACCTCTATTCTTTCTCTCGACACTATATGTCCTAACACAATCCCTTGTGTCACCATGAAGTGACACTTCTCCCAATTAAGCACTAAATTCTTCTCCTGACACCTTTCCAGTACTCTCCTTAAATTCTCCAGACATCCCTCATATGAATCTCAAAAGACAGAGAAATCGTCCATGAAAATCTCTAAGATATTATTTGTCATATCACTAAAAACCCCCATCATGTACCGTTGGAAGGTTCCTGGTGCATTACATAATCCGAAGGGCATTTTCCTAAAGGCAAATGTGCCAAAAGAGCAGGTGAACGTGATTTTCTCTTGATCTTCTAGAGTTATCTCAATTTGATTGTACAGCGAGTACCCATCCCAAGAAAGCTTGATAAAATTCATGCCTGCAACTCTCAACATTTGATCCACAAAGGTAGAGGAAATGGTCTTTCATAGTGCTAGCATTAAGTTTCCTATAGTCCCATGCACACCCTCCGACACAGTATTGGTGATCTGAGTGGGAATTAGTTCATTGTGTTCATTTGCTACCACAGTGACCCCAGATTTCTTAGGAACTACTTGGGTTGGACTAACCCACTTGTTATCTGCAATGGGGTAAATAACACCTACATCCAGCAATTTTAAGACCTTTTTCTTGGCAACTTCTTTCATGACTGGATTCATTCGTCGCTGGGTTTGTCTAGAGGGCTTGACATCGTCTTCCAAGGGAATCCTGTGTGTGCAACTCAAGGGGCTAATTCCTTAATATGCAGTGTCCATCCTATAGGGTTTTGTGGGTTCTCAATATCTCCAAAAGTTTATTATCTTGATCTGACTCTAAAGAGAAGGATATGATTACCAGGAAAGTTCTTCAACCCCTAGGAATGTATACTTGAGATGCGATGGTAAGGGTTTCAACTCAAGCTTAGGTGGTTTCTCTTCTGAAGGTAATACTCTGTCGTCAATTGGTGGCAATTTTTCAAATCTGGGTGCCCACCCATTTGCCTCCATTAACTTACTATGCTCAATTATGGGTCGCAAAATCAATTCAAATGTGGATTTTCCTCGATACAAGCTTGAAACACTAGAGCCAAAGGGCTTGAGAGGATCCTCATATGAAACATGATCTACATAGTTCTGCACAACATATTCTATCATATTTACCTCACAGACGTCCTCATCGTCCCTTATCTCCTTAATAACATTGAAGATATTCAAATTAACAGTCATGTTACCATTAGATAACGTCATTAGTCCTCCCATACGGTGTATGATGGCATTAGAAGTGGCTAAGAATGGCCTACCAAGAATCACTGGGAACTGGGTCCCTTGATTCACCATAGGTTGAGTGTCAAGAACAACAAAGTCCACAGGAAAGTATAACTTGTCTACTTGCACCAATACATCATTCACTATCCCTCTGAGATTTTTCACTACGGTTATGTTTGAAGAGTGTGATATTAGTCGGTTTTAACTCTCCTAACCCTAACTCAACATATACCGAGTATGGCAACAAGTTAACACTCACTCCCAAGTCCACTAGAGCATGTCCCAATTTTGAATTTCCCAGCACTATGGAAATGGTGGGGCTTCTTAGGTCTTTTTATTTTGGGGGCAAGTTGTTCCTAATAAAGGAGGTGAGCTGTTCAGTCATGAAGGCGTCCTTGTTAACACCTAACTTTCTTTTCACAGTGCACAAGTCTTTCAAAACTTGGCATATGACGAAATTTGCTTCATGGCATCCAACAAGGGGATGTTTACCTTAACCTATTTGAACAACTCGTAGATTTTAGAGTGATTGTTCACTTTCTTAGGAACTCTCAACCTATGAGGGTATGGAGCAGGAGGGACATGGGAAGCTTTATCTTTTTCTAGCTCAACATCAACAACATCTGTCCTAGGAACATGAGGCCCGTCAAACACCTCATCATCCCTTAATGATTCCTTTTGCACATCTTTTGTTGTTTCTTTAGACGATTCCTTGGGCTGAATGGTTTTATCAATTGTTGTAACGCTCTAAAAATACCTTCGAATTTTTATAATAATTTTATTATATATTCCGAGTATAAATTGAGCCAAACTTAGGTTTTTCTGAGAAAAACTGATAAATTGTTAAATTGTGAATTGTGAAGTGAAAATGTGAGAATATGATTAAATATTATATGCTAAAATGATAAATTGATTGAACCCAGAAATAAACCCAAGTGAAAAAGGGCAAATTGGAAATGTGTAAATGAGGACCTAATGGTCTAATGAGAATAACCTTAAATGCCAAGTAAATTAAATGATAAATAAAAGGGAAATGAAGAGTTAAAATGCCAAAAATGAGAAATGGGATTTATTATGTAAGCTAAACAAGGCTTTAAGGAAATAAAACCCAAAAAAGACCAAAAAGTAATTAAAGGGCTTATTTTTAGCAAACCGTATTTAATAGAGAAAGAGGCTAGGGCTTAGAGAAGAAAGAGGTTTTGGGTGTGATTCTTCCCTTTTTACTTAAGATCCTGCAAGAAAGAAGAAGGAAAAAGGCCAAGGCTTCAAGTGTAAGGGGATTAAAGGTAAAAACCAAACCCTAGAAAGTTGTATTTGATGTTTGGGTAAGAAAAACCTTAATCCATCCATGGGTTTTGCTCATGGTTGGGTGAGGATGATATTGGGAGTGATTCCCATGATTTGTTTGAGTTTGAGTGATTTTGATACGCAAAGGAGCAAAAGTGGAAGTGATGGGCATTCGGGCCCCTTAGTATGACGTAGGGCACTCGCGAGCGGGTGCCACCACGGAAAGGCCACCACCCAGGGCCCGCTACGGCGCTTGCTACCCTGACGGTGAGGGTGCTGCCTTGCAGCGTAGACAGTATTCTACGAGCCATTTTCAGATTTTGTTTCAGACACCTCGTATTTATTTTGATTGTTTAGGAACCCTATTAAATGACTAATGGGGGTTAAAGTAATAATGAAACTGAGTAAAAAACGTACCATACCTCGCCGCCTCAGCGAATTGATATTCGTTAAGTGTGATTAGTGCTAGTTCACTAAATGTGATGTGTGTGATTTGCTAGGGACCAGTGAGGATCACCTAACCTAGGATCGAGATTGAAGGCAAGGCAAAAGAAGAAAAGATTGGTTTGTTCTATCTTCTCCTATTCTTGTTTCAATATTTGAAAATGTTTGTTCTAAATGCATAAGAAAAGCATATTGACTTGCTTTAATTGATTTGAGGCAAATGATTGTGAAGTGTTTGCATATGAAAATTGCATGATTATTGAAAATGAACTATTTACACAAATGTACATATTGTACTGTATTTTGATATAAAGGATTTGAACGCCCTTAATAGAATGTTAACCGTTTAATTCGCATTAAGGATAGATTGGTATCTTAGATGAGGGTCCAAATTAAATCTTTAGCAGACAAATGTATTAATGTGTCACTCTAATTCATAGCCCAACATAATAGTATCGGTAGTGTTCACGAAATTGATTTTTAATAACCAGCCAACAGCCTATAGTGGGTGGATCTTGTGTTATAAAACAAAAATATTTTATCACGACCTCACATTGGGACCAGTCACGGTGATTCCGATATCTTGAATACCGAAAACATAGGTTAAATTCGTTAAGGGCATAACTGAATTGATTTGAGATTGTTGACATTTTGATATTGAAAAGCATGATTGCAAATTGAAATGAAAAGAGCATTGTTAAATGTATGAGAATTGGTTATAAATGAATTATAACATATGAAAGTGTATATTTGGGATGATCGATGGTAGTAAATGATTGTATATGAAATAAGTATGTATTCATTGACATTGATCATCAGATTTGAAAGTTTTATTTAGAAAATTGCATGCTTTGACTTAAATTGAAACAGAAGAATGGAATTGTATAGAACCACTAAGCACGAAAATAATTAGCGTATTGTTTTATTAATGCGCAGGTACCGAGTGAACAAGGACGAAAGGCAAGATCGAGGAGCATCGAGTCATAAAGAAAGAATTGCGGAGTATGCTCCGACATATGCATTCACTCCATTTCTTTTGAACATTGATATTTTGTAAAAACAATTTGAACTCTGAACATCCATTTTGTAAACCATTTTGAAAAAACGACATATGTTATAATGTATTTTGTTAAATGTTATGGGCTTTATTAGATTTATGTTTATGAGCTTGCCCAAAATGAAACCAGCTTCCATGGGTGAAACGAAAACGTTTATGAATGAGATGCATTTGATAAATGGCAGGTTGGCGTCCACTGCAGTTTCGGTTCGGATCCTCCGTCGTCGGGAGGCTAGGGCTCGAGAGTCGCGCTACAATTGTTTTTCCACTTCGAAGAGTGGTGACAGCCTTGCAATGTTCAAAGGTTACATCATTTGGACTTGAGATTCCAACACTATTTTGACCTTGAGGGTTTTGGATGGTCTGAGAAGAGAGTTTTCCTTTTTCTTGTTGAAAATTTCCCATATAAGAGGTTAACTTAGTGATTTAGGATCTCACATCATTTAAGGCAGTTCGAAATTCAGTGTTGCTGGATTGTTGAGCTTGGACAAACTGTGTCACAATGTCCTCCAAACTTCTCCTATGTGGAGGTTGGTAAGGCTGTTGGTTTGATTCCCTTAAGAAGAGGGATGAAACCCTTGGTTAGGATGATAGGGAAATCATGAGGACCTTGATTTTGGAATTGAGGGCCGTGAAACATGGTTTAGAAGTTCTGACACTGGTTGTTAGCAAGCCCAGTTTTGGCCTCCCTCATTCTCACTAAAATTCACAGTGCTTACCACCCAGGATTATAAGTTTAAGAGTATGGAGAATTGAAGGGCTTCCTTTGGTAATTAAGAGCATTAGCTTGCTCTTTGGATTGCTCCCTTCACTTGAGGAAGGTTAGGGCTGTTAATGGTTGAATGAGTGAGGTCATCGCAAATGATGCATGGCTCCTCCACTCCAGATCCCATAGGAATTGGAGATACCTTGGGTACAATAGTCACCTCATTCACCTTTTTTAGTTTGATGGCCTCTAACTTCCTTGTTAAATTGGCTATTTTTTATTGCAGGTCATCATGCTCTCTTAAGTGATGTATTCCTCCCCCTGTAGGTGTACTATGCACTTTAGCAATATCTAGGGAGGTGTTAGTCTCCCAAGTTCGAGCATTTTCTGCTATTGTATCAAAAAATTGCACAACCTCCCTAGCGCTTTTCTCATAGAACTCCCCCGCACACATCATTTGGATGTATTGTTTGTTATTTAGGGAAAGTCCTTGGTGAAAATATGCAACAATTTGTCCAACATCCAAACCATGATGGTGGAGAGCGTGGAGGTCCTTATATCTTTCCCATACAATAGCGAAAGGTTCACCTGGTTTTTCAAAAAAGTTTTGGATTGCTTGCATGAGTGCATTAGTACTTATGGGAGGGAAAATTTTATTCAAAAATTCATTTTGCATGTCTTCCCACGTGAAAATTGAATTGGGAGCAAGAGAGTGAAACCATATTTTGGCCTTTTCCTTTAGAGAGAATGAGAATAAAACCATACAAATTATATGGAAGGGCGATCCAATAGAAAGGAAAGCACTACAAACATCCTCAAAATCCCTCATGAATGAGTAGGGGTTCTCAGAATCGACCCCTTGATGGAGAAGACGAATCATCTCCGACTTCATTAGGAATTGGTTAGCCTCTTCAGGTAGGTGAATACAAGAGTTTATTGTGGTTCTTTGAGGTTGCAGGATCTCTCGAAGGGTTCTTTCCACATTGGGTAAAGGGGCAGGGGGAGCTCGATATTGATTTTGCGTTGAAAATTAACATTTCCCCCGTCTGCCATTAGGGTTGTCGGTCTGACACCATCTCCTTGTCATGGAGGTTCATAGGGTCTTTGTGGGTTACCAGGTAACCCTTGGTCATTTAGATTAAAAAGAGTTTGCTGACTCCCGGGATGGTCCATTAGAGGTTTAGGGTTCTCTTGAAACAAACGTCATACTGTGGACTCTTCTGGATGTCTTTGAGGTATAACTCTTACAAGTCGGCGTTGCTCGTCACGAGCCCAAACCGACATGCACCAATATTACCCTAACTAGATAGGTATCCACTTATATTATCTACAAAAATAATTAAAGGAAAAACTACCACTATCTCTCTCTGGATCAACTAGAGTGCTCGCCACTCCTCGGCAACAGCGCCAAAAATGCTTCGTCTATTTCGTGTGCTGAAATTATTCCCAAGCCTAGGAATTAATGTCGTCAAGCATTATGATACTATGGGAGTCCATATGTCATTTCCACAAGGAGTGGTTTCCTAGGTGATCCTTAGGGATTGCTTTCCAATGAATGTGCGATTAAGGTAAAATCTGGGGGGTTGTGATTGATTGATTTATTAACTGATTGACTTAAACTATTGTAAAACTAGAAGGGCGAATGATAGGATCCTTAAGTTTCGCTCACCACCAACTAGGTAACACCCACTTCTCACTTACAATCTAATCTAGGAGCCATTGATGAATGGTCTTCGATCGGGGATTTAACTTTAAAAGCTTTTGTAAGACAAAGAATAATTGAACGATATCAAACACTTGCTCAGACGATTTGTTTAGACTCTTAGTTTGCATTTGAGATCAAGCACAACGTGTACCAAAAATCTCTCGTTCACACATTGTCAAGAAGATGCCAAACTAAGGTTTTAGAAGAATTTTCTCAAGTGTTAAATATCGTACGAATCCCATTGAACCACAAAAGAGGGATTGAGGGTTGTTACCTTGAAGGGGGTGAGTTTCCACCGTTAGAACCCTATCATGGAGGTTTAGAACTCCATTAAAGCTGAGAATTGATTCATAATTGTTGGAACACTACTAGTAAATGGAATTGAAATAACACTTCCAATTTGCAAAGTTGAGGATATCAAAAAGCATGAGTCTCTCAATGAACACCAAGTTATAAAACCAATTGAAATATTACAAATGCTTAAAAACTCCGAATCAGAAGAAAACTAAGTACTCTATTCTATGAAAACACTAGAAAAATATGAGAAAACACTCTGAAAGTTAGAGCCAAAACCCTAGAATCCAAACTCCCTCAATTCTTCCCTAAAGTGGGATTAAGTACAATCCTTATTAGAGATCTCGAAGTAGGGATCGAAAGATGAGCGTACCCTTGCACCAAGATTGAAATTCCGCTCACATCCTGTAGAGATCGCATGTTGTTGAATTCTGATGCTAGGTTAGTGTGAATTACCGGTACCAAAGAGATACCTTAATTGCTCCAAAGGTTGTGTAGATGCAGGTGCAGTTAATATGGTACGTACCCTTTACTTTCGGCGATTGCCTCTACTTCGCTAGAACTACGGGGCCTCCGACAACGTCACGTAGTCGACAATGATGATCTACAGTTGTTCGCTGGAATCAAAGCGCTACGAAAATGTGCAAGGGACATTAAACCTTTGCCTGCATAAAATGGTAGGGCGGTCCAAAGCACCTATTCTACACGAAATGAAAGAAAAACATGCACTGAGGAGCTTAAAACCCTATATAATTGTCGCACTTTTATGTATCCAACAATCCCCCTATCAATGGTCTTGCTTTGGGCGTACAGTGCCCCATCTTTCAGTATTCCAATTTCATCATAGCTTACATGCTTAGTTCTTTTTGTTAGATCCACTTTCTTTAGTTTTAGTTAGCTTATTCTTCTTTCATTCTAGTTCACTAGGAGCATCCCTCCTTCAGATTTTATATTAGATCCTCGTTCAGAGAGTTTATCTTCATTTTAGGGCATCCCCCTATTAGTGATCTTGCTTTGGGCATATAGTGCCTCATCTTTCACTATTCCAGTTTCATCATAGCTTACATGTTTAGTTCATTTTTTTGAGATCCTCTTTCTTTAGTTTTAGTTAGCTTATTATTCTTTCACTCTGGAGCACTAGGAGTATCACTCCTTCAGAGTTTATCTTAAATCCTCGTTTAGAGAGTTGATCTTCATTTTAGGGCATCGCCCTATCAATGATCTTGCTTTGGGTGTACAATGCCCCATATTTCAGTCTTCCAGTTTCATCATATCTTACATGTTTAGTTCATTTTTTTTTCTTAGATCCTCTTTCTTTAGTTTTAGTTAGCTTATTCTTCTTTCATTTTAGAGCATCGGGAGCATCCCTCATTCAGAGTTCATCTTAGATCCTCGTTCTTAGAGTTGATTTCATTTTATGGCACTCCCATATCAATGATCTTGCTTTGGACCTATAGTGCTCGCATCATTCAGCATTTCTTTTTTTAGGGTATGCAGTGCCCCCATCTTTTAGAATTTCATGCTTTAGGCGTGCAGTGCCCCGATCTTTTAGTATTTTTTTAAGCCGTACAATGCCCTCTCTTTTAGTATTTCCTTTTAGGGTGTACAATTCTTTCATCTTTTAGCATTTCTTTTTAGGCATACAATGCCCTCATCTTTTAGTATTTCTCTATTTGGACGTACAGTGCCCTCATCTTTGAGTATTTTATTTTCATCACAGCTTTGAGTTGTTCATGTCATTTTAGAATAGATTTTGTTTCATCATTTTTGTCATTTGTAGTTTATGACATTCCTCCCATATATCTCCAATTCTTTAGAGTTTTTTTTTTTTTATATTAGCTTGACTTCACCCTGCTTCTCATTCATATCCCGAGTTTAGTTAAGTTACTTGTATTTTCCCCCCTTGGTAGTATTGCCTTTGGACTGGACATCATTCGAGTTTCTTATTAGGTTGGGCTTTCCTTAAGTATTGTGCAGTTGTCTTGTCTTACTCCGTAGTGCCTTATAGTGAGTGTAGATTCTCCTTACGTGTGTTTGTTCTTTCATTCCTTGGTAGGTCCAAACTATACATTTTGCTTTCGACATTGATTCTCGAGCCACTCTTGGAGACCAATTGGAGAGAGTTTGGACTCACTTTGTGACTTTAGTGGCTTAGATATTTTCTTTTGTTGCTTACTTTTGAAGTGTTTTAGAGCCGCTTTTAGTTGTTTGAGTTTAGTAAAGTCAGTGTTCTTTGTGGACACTTTTAGGGGTCTTCTTTATTATTCGATAGAGTTCATCTCGTTTCACTCACTTTTTACACTTTCACTTCATTCCATTGCTCACATTCACACACATCATTTTCTTGTTCTCCTCACTAGCACACTATCATTTACTTTAATATTTTAATGTTTTTTTTTCTTTGTTATTATTTATTTCAATCACTCCCACATATTGCATACATTTATGACACTAATAATTTGATATCACTTAAGTCATTTATATCTCACTCAAATTATTGTAATTACTTTCATTACTCTTCATTGTGTATAGTATTATCTCATGTATATATCAATATTAGTATTATGCATCATTATTGTCAACATTGTTATTATCAAGAATTTGATCATATCTCCCTAGTTTATCTAAAAGCCCTTTTCCTAGGCCCTTTTGGTCCTTTTGACCAAGCCCTTTTACCAATCCACTAGGCTCAACCCATTAGGTCCAACATACTTAGGTCCATACCCATTAAATTAGGTCTAACATACTTATGGCCCAACCCATTAAATCAGGTCTAACATATTTAGGCCTTACCCATTATCTTCCAACCCACTTACTTAGACCCAATACATTAAGTTTGACTCATCTAGGCCTAACTCATTAGGCCATTTTACCGACCCATGAGGACATAGTCAAGAAAACTCTATCATCTATTTAGGCACAACCCATTTAGTCATTTGACCATGCCCTTTGGCCACACATTCTGACTAGCTCTTTAGCCCGTCAAACTCTCATCCTTAACTTATTCAATTCCCCAGTTTCTCATTTTCAAAAAGTCAATATTTTTTTTCAATTTTAAAACTCAAGTCTTCAAAATTTCAAGTACTAAATTTTCATTTCTCATTTTTTTTTAATTTAAATGTTCAATTTTCAAAATTCAAATTCACGTTTTCTCATTTTCTAAAATTCATTTTTTCAAATTTAAAATTCAATTCCTCCAATTTTCAATTTCAATTTTTCAAGTTTTCAATTTCAAAATTGCAAATTCCTAATCTCAAATTTTAAGCCCCTCAATTTCTAATTTCAATTTTTCAAGTTTCAATTTCCAAAATCAAGTGCCTTAATTTCCAAATTCAATTTCCTCAATTTCTAATTTCAATTTTCAAGTTTCCAATTTTAAAATTACCAATTCCTAATTTCAATATTCAATTTCCTCAATTTCTTTTTTGAATTTTTTCAAGTTTTCAATTTAAAATTCAAGTCCCTCAATTTCTAATTTCAAATTTACAAAATTCTCAATTTCAAAATTTAAGTGTCATAATTTAAAATTCGAAGTCTCCTAATTTCCAATTTCCTAATTTTAAAATTAAAAGTGTCATAATTTAAAAATTCAAATCTTCCAATTTCTAAATTCCAAATCTCATATTTATAAAATTGAAGTTTATAATTTCAATATCCAATTTCCAAAAATCTAAATTCAAAATTCTCAAACTTCAAATTCATTTCAAAATTCTCAATTTCCCAAATATCAAACTTCAAATTTTAAAAATTTCAATTTGAAATCAGTTTTTAAAAAAATTCCTAACACATGATTAAATCTATAATTCATATAAAATGAAATCTTGTGGAGTTAATTGGTGTAACATATAAATGTATTGGGGTGGGGCGAGCATCATGTATCATTTTAACAAATAATTTGACTTCTAATCCATAATCATTTTTTAAAATTGAATGTGAATATTCTATATTGTTGTGTCAAACTAACATGATTTTCTATTGATAGCGCTCTCGATTTTCCGCTAAGGTACACATTTCTTCTCTTTAATTTTGCTTTTTATTTACTATCTACATGATTTATTGGTATTTGTAATTAATTGATTGATTGTCATAGTTTCCTAAACTTGTTTAGTAGAGACCGCTTTTTATATGGACTTAGAGGGTTCTATGCCTCACTATCATACCTTCCCGATAGGTAACATGGCATTCGGATCTGAATTTGGTTTTTCGTAGACACGTCTTTTTCTAAATGGTGAGTCACATTTGAGTTTTTTTTTTCTTATTTTGTTTTCCCTTTAAAAAAATAACAAAATAAGTGGTGACTCCAAACCGTTTTCTAAAAAATTGTTTTAAAAAAAAAAATAGTCTCGCCTTTTAAGTGGGAAACGCATCATAGCAAAAAATATAGGGCCCACAATGTGGCTTGTTGGATTTCAATTGCTTAATGCATCCTTGGTTTGTGATGGTTTGAGGTAGAGATACAATATAACCTTTTCCAATGGTAGATTGTTATTGCTTGAGAAGGAATAGCATGTGGTTAGGTGAAATTCGTCATTAATATATGATTTAAGGATCATTGGGACCAAGTAGAGCCTCATCATAGGAATTTGTTAGATGAAATTAAAACCCTAGGCTTTCGTGTAATTTATATTTTCCATTTGCATGTTAGAGATCTTAGTTTATGATTTCTTTATTTTAGTTTGTTTTCCATTTACTCTTCACCTTTGTGTTAATCCAAATAAAGTTAGAACTATTCTAATTTCGGGAATTAGTAACCTAATTCTCGTGGGACGATACTCATACTATCATTATATTACTTGAGGAGATGTGTGCACTTGCGCACATAAGCGTACTATTTTATATAACATGCTCGTGCCTATCATAGCCATGTAACAATGATCAAAATGGGAGGTTGTTTGGTAGAGGAAGAGGAAAATTTTCAAGAGAAAGAGAAAGAGGCAAAGATAGAGGCAACTCGGACATAAATTTTCATGAAGGATCATCTCAAAAGTGCAAAATTTGTAAAAGAAGTAGCCATATAGAAGATGATTGTTGGTTCAAGGGAAAGCCACAATGTAACAATTGTAAAAAGTTCAGGCATGTGCAAAAAGATTATAGATTCAAAGATCAACAACAAGAAAAAGTTGTTATTGGAAACAAAGTGTTTCCAAGGAGGAAAACAAAGTAAGTTTTACAAGTGGTAGCTACTCTAACAACCTAGAAACAAAATGGTTCTTAGATAGTGGCTGTACAAATCATATGACAACAATTAGAGCACTTAGTTTGAAAGCATTCTTGGTTTGGTCATGAAAGTATAATCATCATAACTACTAGAAAAAAAAATTGCTAAAAGCATATGGAGTGGATTATAAGTATGAGGTTGAGAAATTAAATAAATGATGTCGAAGCTCTTCAACTTTTCTATTCTTGTGCCTTTAAACAACATCTCCCTCGGAAAGGTTATAGAGATCTCTCTAGCTAAGTAGTATTTTATGATGATGATCTTCCATTAGCTAGAACTAAAAGTTTTGGGTTCTCTTTTATTGGGAAATGGAGTAAAAGATTGGAAAAGTGAATTGAAGAAGCTGGAAGAAGTGCTTAACATGGAAATTACAAATGTGCTTAAAATAAGTTATGATGGATTGGATGATATGCAAAAGCGGATATTTCTTGACATTGCATTTTAAACTATGGGCGAGCATGCACATTAAGTTCCTCAACTTCTAAATTCAAGCGAGTTGCAAGACCAAGAGCAACACAATAGAGGACATCTTCACCACCAGAGAGAAGATTTCTTAAAAGTCAATACATTTCTTCTTATTGAACCCCTTCACAACCAATCATGCCTTGTATCTAAGTTGTGAGCCATTGTTTTTAGTTTTCAATCCATATACCCATTTGTTTATGAGAGATTTCTTTCCTTGTGGTAACTTTCCCAGGTCATTGGTGTGATTCTCAAGCAAGGATCTCACTTCTTGCATGGCTTTAACCCTCTATTTCATACTCTCATGTACAATGGCTTCTTGGTAAGTTTCTGGCTCTCCCCTATCAGTAAGCATCACATATTCATTAGGAGGATATCTTGTAGAAGGTTGATGCACTTTGGTAGATCTTCTCAATGGTGGTTCATATGGTGGTAGTGGAAGTTCTCCATCAACTTGTTCGGTTGGATCACCATCATCAATTGTAGGGTCATCTTCATTTTCAGTGACACCATCACCTTCACCAATGACTCTCCTTCGATTAGCATTCATTGTAGGTGGAGCAATTTGGATCAATTCTAGTGGAATTCGGTAGATGAACTAGCTTTCTTAGTCTTGTGACCATCATCAACAAGTTGGTCTTCAAGAAACACAACATCTCTGCTTCTGACAATCTTCATGCTCATTGGATCCCATAGCATGTAACCAAATTCTTCGTGATCATACCCTAAGAAAATACATGATTTGGCCTTGACATCAAGTTTGACCTGCCTTGGGGATATGAACAAATTCTTTATAGCCAAACACTCTCAAATGGTCATATGAATCATCTTTTCTTGTCCACGCTCTTTCAAGTACATCACCTTTTAAAGGCACTGGTAGAGAAAGGTTTATCAAGTCAATTGATGTTCTCATAGCCTCTCCCCAAAATTACTTAAGTAGCTTAGAATGAGAAAGTATACACCTAATATTTTCCTCAATGGTTCCATTCATTCTCTCTACTACACCATTTTGTTGAGGAGTTTTAAGTATAGTTTGCATTAACTTTCAAATGAACACCTGTATTCACCACCATTCTTCGCTCTGATAGTCTTTATTTTCCTTCATGTTTATAACTCTAATATGGTATAGGAAGAGTTCTTTGAAGGCATCGCAACTTTAGTGCAGTTTTCAAAGCAAACCTCAAACTTTTCTAGAGTGATCATCGTTAAGTCACAAAAATAAAGTACACCTACTTGACTCTAGTTTGCATAGTACAAACATTAGTAAAATCAATAACATTTGGCCTTTTAGATTGTGAATATGTGTGAAATGCAACTCTATGTGCTTTTCCAACTAAACAATGTTCATAAGTTTTAAGAGGCATACCTAGCAGATTTGACAAGAATTTCTTTCTAGAAAGAGTTTGAAATCCTTTCTCATTGATGTGACAAAGCCTCCTGTGCCGAGTTCAATCTCTTACATCTGTGAGCACGTGGTGGTCTCTCCTTTATGTAGCTTAGCTTCCATGACATAGAAACTGTTTTCATTCTTTCCTTTTGCCACTATTAAATAGCTTTTGGTAAGCTTCCATTTACATTCGTCAAAAGAATTTACGAATCCCTCACCATCAAGTCTGACTATGGATATCAAGCTGAGATGAATATCGGGAACATGTATAACATCCTTGGAGTGTAGCATACCTCGTCGAGGAATTATGCGATGCGATGCGAGTAAGGGTCGGCATGTATGTGAGACTACCAATTATTTGAGTGCCATAGTATTATTTTTTAATGTTGTTTTTAAGGATGAAATTGTAAAGTTTTTAAAGAATTGTGGGACTATAAAACCCGAAAAAAATTTATTAGAAATTTTCAAAAATTGCCAAAGGATAATAATAATAATAAATTGTCATAATGGTTTAGGGAAGCCTAGAAAATTCTCTAGATCTCGGATGGCCAGCTTGAACTACAGCAGATTAAATTCGTCTCGTGAAATCTAGTGACCAAGAAAAGTTTCGTCGAATTAAAGACGGTCGAATATTTTACAATTTTACGGATGATAGTGTGATGACTTCGGGGATGAATTTTTACAGAAATCTCGAAAGTCAGGAAATGGCTTGAGTTAAGTTCATTTAAAATAAAGTGAACTGAAAATAAATAAATTGTTTCGGGGCAGAAACGGACCCGAATGAGGCAATATGAGACATGTATCCAAATAATAATAATAAGAAAAAAAAAGCATAAAAGTAAAAAAAAAAAAAAAAAAAAAGAAACCGGTGGAGGGACCCAGGAGGCGTGTAAACGAGAGAAAAATATATATATTTTTCTCTTAAGCTATCTAAGATCATGAAAATCGAGACAGTAGGTTTCGTCGGATGAAAAGCCGCAAAGTCGGGTCCACGCGCAGGGAGCTGCAGCGTGGGCACCAAAATCTTAGCGTTTTGTCAAACTCCAAGAGATAAAGAATTTTCCTACCTGTGTTATTTCTATCCTAAAAGTCATTTAATGACTTGAGATTTGCTTAAAGGCCGTGAAAGGCAGTAAATTTCAGTCTAAATTTTTTTTATTGAGTTTAAGAATTTTTAGGAATTTTCGAGATTGTTTCGAACAATCGAGTTAGAATTTTGGGATTGTTTTGGACAATCCGGGTTGAACTTTGAAATTTGTTTGGGATAGTTCGGACCGGGATTTTGAGCTGTTTGGGCGATCCGGGCTGTGTTGAGATTTGGTTTTGATCACGAGACTGATTTCAATCTAGGAGTCGTTTTGGTCTAATACATTGAATGTGTAGGGTAAAAGCGGAGGTGGAGAAATTGTGAAGTCGTGCTCAATTATTATAAACGGAAAGGTGAGTGTTCTAAACTTTATTTTTCAATGCTAGTGTATTATTTTATAAATCGTTTTACAATTTGTATGTTATGGTTTTAATTGTTAAACCATATTTTAAAGCTTAGGGTTTCGATTTGTTAAACCATATTTTATAAAGCAAGCAATATGCTTTATTAAGCAAGCAAGCAACTTATGGTTTTGATTTGTTAAACCATATTTTAAAGCTTGTGCTTTTGATTTGTTAAACCATATTTTATAAAGCAAGCAATATGCTTTATTAAGCAAGCAAGCAACTTATGGTTTTGATTTGTTAAACCATATTTTAAAGCTTATGGTTTTGCTTTATTAAACCATATTTTAAAGCTTATGGTTTTGATTTGTTAAACCATATTTTAAAGCTTATGGTTTTGCTTTATTAAACCATATTTTAAAGCTTATGGTTTTGATTTGTTAAACCATATTTACCGGAATAGGTGATGGTGGACATGAGGTCCTTCCACTGGCATGGTAGAGACACAGGTTTCATGTGTTTACTAGGGTACAACAAGTTAGCTTATTTTGTGGTGATGGAGCATTCCACCATATTTACCAAAATAGGTGATGTGGACATGAGGTCCTTCCACCGACACGATAGAGACACAGGTTTCTCGTGTTTATTAGGGTATAGCAATCTAGCATATTATGTTGGGATGGAGCATTCCACCATATTTACCGGAATAGGTGATATGGACACGAGGTTCTTCCGTGAGAGTAGAGACACAAGTTTCGTGTTTACTAAGGAATTTTTATCAAACAGAAGGGCCTCTAGTGGTTGATCATTATATTTATAAGCATTTTACATACAGCGTAAAATCGACCACTGATAAGCAAGTAAGCATTTTTACAAAAAGTTTTAGAAACTTTTATAGCAAAGCAAGCAAGGTTTTCTAAAAATGTTTTGTAAACGATCATTTTTATAGTTTTGAGACATTTTCATAAAAAAGCAAGCATTTTATAAAGCATACACTCACTGAGCTCTTTTAGCTCATTATTTTCCTGTTTTTAAACATTATCTTCGGTACAAAGTAGAAAGCGGTGTTGCAGGACATATCAGGGTCCTCCTGATTTATAATTATATGTATGTACATAGTTTTGTTTTATGAAAATGTGATGAGCTTGAGGCTCTTTTGAAGAACTGTTGTTGGTTGCCATATTTTAGAAGTGTAAATTGTATTTACAGGTTTTAGGACATGTCCTATATGTGCAGTTCATTATGTTGAAATTTTTATAAAATCACAAGTTTAGAAAGAAAAATTTTTATCACGGGTTTTCAGCAGAAACACGACAGCTTCCTGAAGATTCTCTAGTCGTTGGAAGTATCGGCTGGGAATTTCTGTGGGGTTGCCGGCACATCGCCTGCTAGTAGGGGTGGGGGTGTGTCAATTTGGTATAAGAGGAGGGTCTTAGGAAACCTGTGTTATTAAGCATCGTAGTTTTCTTATACACTATTTTACACTATTGGAAACCATGCATTTTCAAATTCAAAGTACATACATTTTAAGTTTTTCAAAGTACTTAACAGTTGATTTTTGCGAATAAAGAACTATGTCAGGCAGTGGATGTCGAGGTCGTCCTAGGAGAGCCATTCCAGAGGCTTCCGAGCATACTATAGTACCTGAGGAAGTTGAGCAACGAGTTGGTTCCTCACACCACCTTCTGAATCGCCTCCAGCATTGAGTGGTGGACCATCCAGCACCAAGGGCTCGACTTCTAGGAATGTTTACTATAGAGCAAGTGGCACAGATTGCTCACATATTAGCTATAGCGACTCGTCAGCAGCCCGGCCTCATCACCTGCGGCCGCGGAGAGGTTTCTAAATAACTGGAGATACATGAGAGCACGAAGTTTAGACACCCGAGAAGCCGTATAGCGGTGGCGATCGAGCGCTTTGGTTATGGTTGGACGAATTAAACAAGATTCTGAGTTATGGGCTGCCTGTGGATGATCGAGAGGTCTGTTAGTTTTACGATGGAAGATAGGGCTAAGGATTGGTGGGATGCCGTGGATAGAAGGTATCCTAATGGTATGTTATGGGACCAGTTTCTGCAAGAGTTTATTGACAGATTCTTTTCTCATAGTCATAAGGATTCAAAGATTGAGGAGCTCTTTAGATTAGAGCAGAAGAACATGTCAATATCAAAGTATGAGAAGAGGTTCTCATAGCTAGTCATATTGGTTCCATATATTCAAGTTGATCCCCAAAGTCTGGCGGTTTAAAGCGGGATTATAGCAGATCGAGTTGTTTATGCATGGCTCTCGGGACAGATTGGGGACTTAGTTGAGACCGCTACGAGGATTGAAGAGTACTACAACTATAATATCGGAGTATGGAAAGAAAGAAAGAGTGAACTAGGCACTTCCAATGACTCTAGTCAGTCAAGCGAAGAAGCAAGGGTAAAGGTTATAGAGGCCGAGATGCGAGGCGGGGGCGCCTCCCCAGGCGGGGGATCGGTGAAGACCTCCGGTGCCGGTAGTGGCACCTAGAGTATTCCTCCCGTTTGTGATATGTGTCGAAGCGACACCTTAGGGAGTGTAAGAGATCTGTCACGAGGTGTTTCCAGTGGCGGGAAGGCCATTTGTTAAGGAGTGTCTCAGTGATTGGTACGAGGAGACATCGAGTGGCCTGGCCCATCTACTGACACCGAGAGATGAGCACCCGAGGACTTAAGGAGGGTTTGGGCGGAGGCGGTGCGACCGCGGGTGGGGCGGCCGTGGTAGAGCAGGGTAGTGCCACAGGGATGTAGATAGAGACCATTACTCGAGGCCAAAGCATCTTTGTGACTCGGGAGGATGCGGTCGGCTGATTACTGCCCAAAAAGTGCTATTTTACACCTTATTAATACAGGTTTTGAGCACTTTTTGCGTACAAATCAGCCAAATTAACCCAATTGACATGTTAAGGACCTAGCAAGGCTACTAATCAAATTTTGTGGCAAGTTTTATTGTTTTTGTAGGCTATTTATGCCAAAGTTATTAAATCAGCTCAACTATGAAGAATCGAGTTTAACTTTCAGGGTTGCGGTCGACTTAGGGAAGAAGAACAAACGGCCAATGAATGAATCACCACACCTGGCAATTTCGCAGAGTTGAATTTTACGCCAGCCTACTGAATTTCGCGAGCTGCGAATTTTGGCAACCTGCGATACCATTCATGCTGCTTTTGCCTTTTTGACTTTTTTGTCACTTTTTTATTGTCTTCCCAATTTGCCCCCATTGTAATAGTGTTTGTTTTGTTATTTTGGTAATTTGTAATGGGGGTTTGGCTATAAAAGCCCCCATACGAGACATTGTAAGCAACTTTAGTTTTAGTTTTAGTTTTAGTTTTTAGGAGACTTTTTCTGAATCATTAATAAAGTTTGGCAGGAAGATTTCAGCAGCTCCTGCTCTTTTTCATTTTCTCTCCTTTTCTCACTTTCTCACTATCTAAACAGCCTCTGAGGATGACAACTCAAAGGATGAGTGGCTAGAATCTCTTTCTCCTTGAAGAGGAAGGTCACTGGGTAAAGGAGATGTGGTAAATTGACGGTTCTCATGTTCTTAAAGCAGGTATTCATTGTCATTTTTGGGTTTCCTTCTAACTCTAGGTTTAAATCCATTCAATGCACCTTGAATGATTCGTATTTGATAATCTTTTAGGGTTCAATGGATGCTTATTGCTAGATCCACTGAGATTCATTAGTAATTGGAAGGTGAGTCAAGGAGACTTGTTTTCCACTGTCTGAGACCACTGATGCTCAGTGAATACCATTTTTTTAAGGATAGTTATTAAGGGTTAGGTTTTACAGCTAAATGAAGATCCGGTTCGGGAGATGACTTTAGGTCATCCTTCCCAATGCGAGGAAAAGGGTCCGAGAACCCCTCAATTACTGTTAGGACCCAAACCTAGTAGCCTAATACTTCAAGGAGATTTCTTTTATAATTTTTTACTTCATTTTATTTCCAGTTTTCAACCATTGAACCCCATGTTTTTACCAAATTCCAACATCCAAAACAAATTCACCATTTTGAACCTCACTGTAAGTCATTTGTGCGAAGAAAACCCATCCCTATGTTCGACCCTAGAGCCACACTATCTTAACATTAGTCATGCTACGCAGTAGGAGGAAATGAGTATAAATATTATTGATTAGGATACCTACGCGATCGAATCAAATGGCGTCGTTGCGAGGATGGTGCCTAAGTGCAAATAATGACATCATAGACACTTGTGATCCTCATCACAAGTTATAGTGAATTTTATCTTACCACATTTTTAGTATTCTAGCATCGGGTTTTTTTTTTTTTTTTTAGTTTCATTTCACTATTAACTTGTTTTTAAAAAATAATAATAATTCTTTAGGTAGGATTGTTTCTTTGTTGTCTGGTGTTGTCCTATCTTTTAGTCAGGGGTGTATGTTCCAGTGGAATAGGAATACAACAAGCAGATTGGTGAGAATCAATATTCCACAGGGAGCATAATGCGAATCAACTAGAATTTTAGATCGGAAATGGAGCCTCCACGGGGGGGTAATAGAGCGCAAGGAGTGGAGAGGAACCTCAATGCATATAGGTCCATGAGGGATTACATGCACCCTCCTGCATGGTGCATCCAACTGATGCACCATATAGCAGTACTTACAACCCTAGTTGGGGGAACCACCTAAATTTCTCATGGAAACCAAGACCTCCATGGTATGAATTTCCTACACATCCATAGTATCCTTCACCTCCTCAGCCACCACAACCACCATAGTTAACCTCTTCAATTGAGCAAGCAATACTGAACTTGAGCAAATTGGTTGGTAGTTTTATATAGGAGCAGAAAGTGGTCAACGTCAAAACAAATCAAAGAATTGATACTATGGAGAGCTCTCTGGACCAGAAATTAGATGGGTTCCAGAGCGAAATTGATTAGAAATTTGACAACCTGCAATACTCCATTTCAATGCTCACTAATCGGCTGAATGTTCACGAAGGAAGAATCGGAGAGAGTGCCTAGTGGCACCATTTTTGAGTGAACGAGGGCTCAGCTGCGGTTGTAGGAGGAATTGATGGAGGGAACCCGGGAAGAAGCTTCTAAGGCTGAGGAAGCATCAAAGGGTATGTCTTGTCTACGGGCCGTGGAAAAAGAAGAAATCATTTCCTTGTTCCTTTGAAAAGGCTGGGTGGAAAGAGCGATTGAAGAGGCAGCATCCTTAAACCATTTCCCACAAAATTGAATCCTAATGCCACTACCCAAACCACCAACAACCCACTGCCAGCAGCACTCTCTCCTAACCCAATGCACATCATGCCTACACCTACAACACATTCAACACCTGAAACACCTACTGCTAAGGCCATCTCATCTGCACTGTCTGTGCAATACTTTAGGAAGTTAGTGACCTTTGTTCAAACTTTCGCCATTGCATCATAGACATTGGAAGTTGCCCTTGTTGCATGGCACAGCAGATGGCTCATAACAAAACCATCTTGGTTCATATTTGGAGCACCTGGACCTCAATAATTACACCAGCTCCACTAGTTCGGGTGGCAGCCAGAGGAAGCGAAAATGGTTTAGGGGACTCAGTCTCCCCACTTTGTTTTTGATTTTTTGGTTTTATTTATTTTATTTATTTTTTATTTATTTAGTTTTTCTCTTTAGATTTCTTCTCATTTTTATTTAATCCTTATTTTTAGCTAATTTTTAATTTTTCTGCATCTTTCTTTAATTTTCGAGCTTATTTTGCGAGTTTGTGCCCAAATCTGCTGTGAGGGTCAGGTAGGGTTGCGAAATTTCTGAAGTGCTTATAAGCAGCCACTATATATATATATATATATATATATATATATATATATATATATATATATATATATATATATATATATATATATATATATATATATATATAATTGTCTACGAAAAAATAAAAATCACAACCCTGCGAATTTTCTAATTCCCAGCCCCCTAAATTTCTGTACCCCTATTTTCTTTTGGCCATAACGTTTTCATCCAACCTCTGTTTTTGGTAATTTTGGTATCGTTAGAAATCTTAGAGAGTTTAGAATCTGAATATAGCTAGAAAGAACGTTTTTGAGATTATGATATGGGCGTAATTTTCAAAATGCTCCAATTGGTCCCTTTTAACCTTTCTTTTCTTCTTCCAACTTGATCATTTGAAGCCCAAATGAGATGAATATGGCCTCTTTGGGAAGCACATTTTTATCTTTTTGATTTCAATTCTTGTAACATAATCATATTTTTCACTGTTAATATTTTTGTTTAAAACTTTTCCTCTTTTTTGTTTTTGTTTTAAAGTGGTTCCTTCTCATACAATGGCTCATTTCTCTAGGAGGTATCACTTCCTCCCTTAAATTTCCATTCCATGACCACATTGAGGACAATGTAGAATTTGGTTGGGGGGAGAGTTAAGGAAGGAAGTGTTGATTTATGTTTTGAGCAAGTCTATTTTGTAAATTGAATGACTTGCTAGTTAGTTTGTTTTTTTTTTTACAATATAATTCATGTTTTTTTTAGTTTCTACATCATGCTTCAGTTTCTCATTTTTAGAAAACTTTTTTTGTAATATCAAACACGGTATAAGAAATTGAAATTTTGTTCTAATGTTGTTGATGTTAAGAATGGTGTTATACTTGAGTTGATAACAGTTTAATTCTTGAATTCTACCTTTTTTCCTTCCACATTGAACTAACCACACACTGTGCATATTAGATTTCATTTATAGGCTAAAAAACTGCCTTGCCTTCTAAGCCCTGCAAAAGTCCGGCCTAGTACTTTTGACCACCTTTAATAGGTTAGGACCCCCCTGAATAAAAAGGCCAATGAGTCTTTAAGAAAAGAAAATAAAAGAAAAAGTAAATGAAAAAGAAAAGAAAAGAAAAAGTAACAGAAAAAGAAAAGAAAAGAAAAATTGTGATGATTTGCCTTGAAACCTGAGCACGGTCCGAGGGGTATATTGCGAAAGTCTTTAAAGCCCGGTGCCCTAAATTAGCTTGTTGGGAGTCACTGACTTTGTGCTCGTTACATGGGTGGATAGGTGGAGTTTAGCAAATTGTAGGTCCTAGAGTTTCTAGCTCATTAAAAGTCCGGGGCGAAACATGAAGAGTTAGTGGTTGAGAGATCCTTATGACTTGATGCCCTAAGCCTTAAATAGTTGGGAGTCATCGGTGGACCCCCGCTACATGGACATTTGTGAGTTCGATACCCTCAGCATTGCACCGCTACATAAAAAAAAAAAAAAAAAAAAAAAAAGGAAGTTATGGAATAAAGTTGGGTCACACGATCTATTGAGGTTAGTTGAATACCATAAGGTTTAGACAAGAGCTAGGTTGGGAGGGACAATTTGACAGGTATTTTAAAACTAATCAAGTTAACACTTGGTTTTTGTGGAAGGTGTCAGGTTGGTTCTCTAGGAGTTGACACTATTTTGATACTTGACTTTACATAGCACACACTCTTCCTGAGATAGTTATTAGGAAGAGTTTTGGTAACTCTTGTTGAAGGTTAGGCATTATCACTTCATTTTTTGAAACATCTTTTTTTTTTTTTTTGGATATATGTAGCCAATCTTGCCTTTATTTGCTTTCTTCTTCTTCCATTGCAAAGGGACTAGCAATCTATCGGTTGGGAGGTACTACCTAAAGTCTTTATTTTACACGCCTATTATCTGAGGTTTTGAGCACTTTTTGTGTACTAGTAAAAATTAACCCAATTGGCATGTTAAGGACATGCAAGGCTACTAATCCAAATTTTGTGGCAAGTTTTATTTAACTTTTGTAGGATATGTTGTGCGAAAGCTATTGAATCAAGCTCAACCAGCAGGAATCGAGTTCAACTGAATGCGGTCGAGAAAGCAGGAAGAAGAACAGCAGCAGCAGAATGAATCACAACACCTTGGCAATTTCGAAAGGGTTGCGAATTTTGCAACCACACTGCAAAATTATGAATTTAATTTCGCATCTGCAATCACGATAAGTACTAATTTTGCCTTTTTGACTTTTTTGTCACTTTTTTATTGTCTTCCCGATGTGCCCCCATTGTAATAGTGTTTGTTTTGTTATTTTGGTAATTTGTAATGGGGGTTTGGCTATAAAAGCACCCAGACGACATTGTGTTGTACTTTAGTTTTAGTTTTAAGGCTTTAGTTTCGAGACTTTTTCGATCATTAATAGTGCTCATGAGCCACAAATTCATTTTCATTTTCCTTTTTCTCCTTACTTCTCACTAGCTAAATAGCCTCTGAGGATGACAATCGAGGATGAGTGGCTAGGAATCTCTTTCCTTGAAAGCGCGATTCGGCTGGCAAAGAGTCGAAGCAAATCAAATGCACCCAGAGTACACCTGAACACACCGTAGTCAAGTTATCGCAAAGATAGTGTCTGTATCTAATACGGATGGGTTTTCATCCTAAAAATGGTTTGCATCAAATGGCACGGGGCGTGAAGCGCTTTCTATTCGGGACTCTTGATTCGATTTCAAAAAACAAGGGGAATGGCTCAAACTCGAAAATTGCAAAACTGAAAGTTAAAGTGTGAAAAAGTTAACTTAAGAATTAGGTCATCTAATCCTGGCAAGTTGGTGGCAAACAAGTGTCCTCGGGTTTTATCCTCAAGAGGATACGCAACATATAGTCCATGGTATAACCGGATCTATATTTAACTAGCAAAACTCACCCATGAAACATCTCCTATTCGAAGCCAAAACAGTAAAGATGCGCTAGCGACTCCTTTTAGTTTAAAAACCCTAACATTAAATTATCATTTCGTAGGCTCGTGAAAGACCATCTAAAGAATGCTGCATCTCTCTCACCTCGAGCACCGTGATCCTAAAGCATGGAGAGTATTGGCCAAAATAATAAACAAAGAAATGTTATTTAACCCTAATTCTGAAGAACCCTAACATGTAAATATTATCTCGCAGGCTCAAAACCATCTAAAGAACAACAAATTCTAAAGCTATGGAGAGATGGCCAAATCAATAACACTCCATGTTATGCAACCAAGTTTGAGAATAAGATCAGTAAATACACTACCCGTGAGCTTTTTAATACAAGGGACAACATGCATATGCCCCACCACCTGCTAGCTTCCTTCCTCTTCAAAGAAAGGAGGTTTAGCTAAGCATCTTCGAAATGCCATCCTCAAGAGGTGGTTGGCAGCCGGAAAGGGAGAGAAAGAAGAGAGAAGAGAGAGAAAAGAAATAAAAGCAAAACTTAAAATAAAAAAGACTTTATTTACAAAATAAAAACTTACAAAAATATCTTCTCCCAAATTGTTCCTCCAATCTTCACACTTTTCACAAAACAAGAGGGCTTATATAGCCTCAAGGTATGAAAATAAAAACCTATGAAATTGGCTAAGTATTTGACAATTAAGTAATACACTGTTTGAGGCTAAGCATTAATTATAAAGCATGACGAGGCATCAAATTTTCATAGTCGAGAATTTCGCTAACTAGCTAATAACAGTCTAGCTTAAAACATGAAATTTCATGAGATGGTGCACTTCATAGTTAGCGAAATTTCGCTAAGCTAGCTAAATTCCTCTTGTGAGTAGCTTAAATCAAGTTTTTTCGCTTAAGGAACAAGTAATAAATTGGACGGGTCTAAATAAATTTGTGTTTTCTTTCTATACATAAATTTTCTATGTTGCGAATTCAGAATCCTAGCGAAATTTTCGCAAATCCTAGCGAAAATTCCAAATTATGGATCCTTTTCACCGCATACTCGCCTTCAACTCCATCACATTTTCTTCATTTTGCCTCAGCTTTTCTATTGATTCTCAATGATTGATATCAGACTTGAGTTCAAACTTCATGATTCATCATTCATCCTTTACATTGAACTCAAAAGTGCCAAAAAACCCGCAAACAGCTAAAAATACTCTAAATGGCATAAGTATTTTACTTAAGAAGACTAGAACACTTCACTGGTATAAATGACATGATTAATGTACAAAGCACCAAAACCTATCTAATATAAAGGTTCAAAATCGCACTCTTTGGGCATTAATCACACCCCAACCAAACGCTTGCTAGTCCCTTAGCAATGCAAAATAAAAGGAGATGCATGTGGTGATTTTCAAAAGATTATGATTCAAAAGGTTGATGTACTTATACACAATACTTAAACCGAACATTTGACATCAAAATTTTAAAATGTATATGAAAGAACCAAATCCATACGAGAACAATTTATGTCACTGCTTGGTTCCATGATTCAACCTCTCGATTTCTACCCCAAGTCTAATGGTCTCTTTTGTAACTAGACACAATAAATGGAAAATTGCCACCTCCCCCAACCCAGTTAATCGATACATGGCCTTAAGTCGCTGAACAACCTAGATAGGCTAGTTACATCTTTCTTTCTTTATTCAATTCACACCGTAGGTGCAATGCTTAAAATCCGACTTCACCAAAGTCCATGTAATCGGGTCCACCGATGACTTAACCAATTAAGGTTTAGGGCATCAAGCCAAAAGGATCAGATGACCACTAACTCTAAAGGCTTCACCTGACCCGAATGACTTCAAATTACACCCACAAGTCATTAAACTTCACCTATCCACCCATGTAACGAATACAAAATCGATGACCCTCACCCAATTAAGGCTTAGTATCAAGTTTCAAAGGCTTTCGCCATACACCCTCGGACCGTGCTCGGGTTTCAAAGCAAGATTTCACGACTTTATTTTTCTTTTTCTTCTTTCTTTTTCTTTCTTTTGCTTTTTCTTTCTTTCTTTTTCGAAGACAACACTGTCTTCAACTGTGAGGTAACACAAACCTATCCTAGGTTGCCAACATACCTAAGGCCCCGCTTTGCAAAGCTTAAAGAAGGCACACAATTTCACAAATTTACTGGAACAATCCTGAGTGCAAAGGTGTGACTAAAGATAAGGAGAAATCTCAAGTCGAGCATGTAGAACTTCACCGACCAAAAATCGTCTCTTCAAGCATGGAATCTCCATTCAGCTATAAGTGACAAATAGTGATTCTATTTTCCAACATGAAGCAATTCAATTGTCCATCAGCAATTCAATTGTTCAATTGAAAAGAAAACACATTTAAACCTGGAGGCACAAACATGATATGTACAAAGTTGTAATATATAAATCCGATAGTTGATATAGCCAAAGTGGCTAATATCAATACAAAGCTAAACATTAAACTATCACCGCCTACTATGGCTAATACATAAATCCTAAACGAAATTATTAGTAGCAAATGATAAAGCCGTAAATAAACAAAATCAAAAGAAACCTAAATCCACCCCACCGCCGCGGGTGGTGGCGGTGTGGCTCGAACCGCGGCCGCCGGCAGCCGTAACACCCAATGAAGCCGGTGATCAAGCAGGGCCTCTCCTCGTCGACTCAGAACATGAGGAAGACCTGTGTGGGCCATAACTGAGTCGCATAGAATGGCACCGGGCCAACCTCTCGATCCCGGGCAGCCCGTAGCCGCAAGTGAGCAGATGGCATCCATCACACCCGCCATCTCCCCGAAATGGCATGGACGTGACTCCCGGTGAATGACGTCATCAGAAGGCCTGAGGCATTCGCCGCAGCCGATGTAGTATGGAGGAGTGGAGGTGAACGAGATCTGAATGGAGCCTTCAGACTCGGGGCCTGTGGACAGTATATCATCCGTATGGTAGTCTCACCTCCCGACCCAGACCCGTGGTCCCGTGGTCAAAGGTGGAATGAGACTCCGGCATAGTCATAACCCTGGCCATCGACACCACATGAAATAAGATCTAGCTCTCATCTCTAAACTGGCCTCCGGGGAACTTGGCTATGCTCGAGAACAGCAGAGCCCCGTGATCAAGAGTGGATGCCTCCGCCTGGTCATTTTTCGATGGACCTTCTCCTCGTGGATGCAAAAGTGAGGGGCCATCACCACCGTAGGATCGAACCAAAATCCCCCCCGAGATCCCAGAAAGTGCCTCCGTGACGCTCCTCCTCGCACATAATGCTGCAGAGGGAACAAACTCGGTATCGTTGAAGAAGGCTCACCGCAAAGATCTCAGCAGCTCGCCTTCCCGAGAATACCGGGACTGCCAGCTGATGTCTCTCGGCCGCTTGCTCTGACCATCTCCCGTGAGGCTGGGCCCAAGCTCTATAACCTCCGACCGCGCTACAGATAGCGCAATCCCAATGCCGCGAAATATCTACCGGGCTCGAAAGTACACCAGTATGGCTCATCTATATCGAATCAATCTCTAGTGGACCGTCTGTTTCCTCGTCGATTTCATAGAGGTAAAACCGGCCAGATCACTTCGGGGTAATAAAACCGCCGCAGTCATGGCGGCAGAGGAATACTCTCGATAAATCTCAAAGCACTCCCGATATCCGGGGTCGCCTCACGCGAGATGTCATAAAATGACTCGGGTGAAATCACGGTGGAGTCGCACATTCCCGAATGGGTTCCTCATAACAGTGGCCTCCCCGATCCTAATGCCACATACCTGTGGTGATGAAGTCGCCTCTCAGAGCTGGAGAATCGGAGAGGTGGGAGGGCCTGGTGGAAGATGACTCCCGCCTGGCCCGATGTGCGGGCCCTCGAGGGCCGGGCCTCCCGACTCTCCTCCGTACTGTGCGATTTCGGCCCGGTCCCATCCAGTCTCGATAACGCCTAAATCCCCGGGAGGTCTTCTGAGACCGCCTTCCGGACTTTGATGGTACAGAGCTCGGACTAGTCGGGCCACTTCAGCGTACGAATCTCACCCGAGGCTCTAAGATTTGACCCACCCCGTGCACGAACCATCTCATATCGAAATAAAATACTCGAAAAGGCTCACTGACCGAATATAACCGCACCATAAGATCGAACTGTAGCTTCGATCAGAAATAACGCCCTTCAACTAACTAAACAAGGCTCGATAATCGATCACCGTCGACAGTGGCACCAAGAAGTCAACCGAGGGCACCCGTATCCCCGGCGCGGAAGGCTCGCGTCGAGCGGAACAATCAAGGCCTCAGGCGCCGTGAGGTCAATCAAGGCTCCTGGCCGTATCGGTGCGGCGCCACCCAGGCGCATGTACTAGAAACTCACTGTGCAGAGCCTGCGTAAATGCGGCTCGCCTTGCCGAACCCCGCAATAGTGGATGGGTAAGGAGACCGGAAAGCCTGTGAGCAGGAAGGCGACAAAGCATACTGACCGCGGCTCACACACGCGGAGAGATACCTGTGGCTTACCGGGGGCTCGTGGCACGACTGGGAGGGGGAGAATGTGAAGTGGCATTCTAAACCAACCCTCCAGTTTATATAAGCATCCAACTAAATTCGAAGGGTCTTCCCGCCAATTCTTGCTATTTTTAGCTAATTTAGCCTACATCCAAAGACACCACTCCGTAATTCAAATTTTCAGATTAAATGAAAAATTAATATATTATTAAAAGTAAAAATTAAAATTAAAGAAATAGAATATATCTAATTATTTAATATAAGATAATATAAACTACTTACCAACTTGCTAAAAATGGAAAGCTGCTAAATTAAGAAACATACTAAAAATAGCTAAAAATGGAAATTGACTAAATAACAAAAACAAAAATTGTTGAACTGCAATATGGTTTTTGAGAACACCAAACCAGTTCAATTTACCAAAATTACTCAAGGAGGCTCATAGAGGATAATCTCTCAAATCCCGCACCGCCCCGCCAATTCCATCAGGTTTGAAGTACCAATCAGCTGATCCTGGCCCCTGACGATCGCTGAATCGAAAGCAATTGGTCATAGCGGTGTCATAGAAGACCAATATATCTTCATTTTCTTGGCTGATCACCTCGCGCTTGATACTTTGTTTTCCCCGCATACCGATCAATTGAAACAACTTCATCGTAAATTTGATTTTCACCTTTCTAAAGAACTCGTTTGTTGTTCAAATGAAAGATGTTCAACTCCATGGTCATGTTACCAAAAGTTAAGTGCATGACTCCATTCCGGCAATTTATTATTGCATTGGCAGTGGCCAGAAATGGTCTTCCTAAGATGATTGGTACATGGTTGGGTTCACTAGCAATCGTTCAAAGGTCATACCACAAAGTCTACCGGGCAGTGTAATTGGCTCATCTTTACTAAGACATCCTCAACTATCCCCTTAGGATTTCACTGATCTATCTGGGCCAATGAGTGTGATGTTAGGTAGGTTTGTTCACCTAAACCTAACCCGCTTGTATACTGAATACGGCATTAGGTTCACACTGGCTCCTAAATCAAGCAAGGACTTTTCTATGCAATTCCCACCAATATTGACTGAAATTGTGGGAGATCCAGGATCTTTGTATTTGACAGGGTATTTGCTTTGAATTATGGCACTGACATGTTCAAGGAGAAATGCTTTCTCATTGCCTAACTCCTTCGACAGCAAAGATCTTTCAAAATTTTGCATAAGCAGGGACTTGTTCGATTAGGTCCAAAAGAAAGGCATGTTAACCTTCACTGCCTTAAACCTCAAGAATGCCCTCGCTGATGAGTTGCCTTCTTCTTTCCTCTATGCTTGTGGAAATGGAGGTGGTATGCTAGAGAATCCTCCTCTAGGAGAATATGCTCGGGTTGCAATTCTTCTCCTGCCTAGGTTCTTGACGGGTTTTGGCATAGGGTGATCAGCCTCTTTTCCACTTCCCGGGAGGTGATTATGGCCTTAACCTCAGCCATTCACGAGATTGTTGGATAATCCTACCTCATGAATTCCTTTAGGATTTGGGGCTGTTTGTGATGAAACCTTCCATTCTCTTGTAATTCCTAGCAACTTGTTGATCTTGAGTGATTGAATCTTTTTGTGGGTTATCAATTTTTTTGGTTGAGATTGCTCTCAAGCCCATCTATTCTCTTATTCGGTGTACTTTCTCTGATATCAATTCTTTGTGCGATTGCGCATTAATTCCTTTTGTTCCTCAACAAGTTGCCCACCACCTTACTCAAATTGATATGGCTTGCTCTCTTGGAGAAGATGATGGTGGTTGTTTGTGTTAATGAGAAACCAAACTGAGGGCTTGGCACCGGGGGTACATAGGCAAGGGATTGGTCTCCATGCAAGATTAGGGTGATTCCTCCAATTGGAATTGTAGGTATTACCATATGGAGCAGTGGATTGTTGGCTTGTATTGTCTGCAGTGTTTGCACATTCGACATCAAATCCTTCCTTTACTGGAGACCATAGGACCTTTGATGCATTGGGTGTGCGGGATTGGAAATTGGTGCGAGGATTAGGCGTAGCCAGGATTTTCGATCCTGCATGTGCACCTCTTTGGAGGCTTGTTGCCTTGGCTCCTCACCTTCACGGCTAGGGGTTGAAATCCTAGCTCTCATTTCTATGTGCGAGGCGGTGCATAAATCCCACCTTTGGTTGGTTGGTGGTCTCATCACATCCGATTCTCTAGGGTTAGCTCTTCCCGACCCTTAGAAGTTTCGACCCGCGTAATTTAAAAAATCCGGCTTCATCGAGGATGTTTTACTTAGAAAGTCTCATATTGGTTTCATTTGCCTCATGGCGAGACATACCATAGAGTGGTTCACCAACATCCAAGTGTCAAACCCTTGATGTGGGCATGCGTGATGGTTCATAAATCTTTCGAACAAGGTAAAATCTCTCACCAAATGCAGTACGCCAAAGTGTAGATTTGTCTTTTGGTATTGGTCTTATGAGTGCGAAAAACTGTGGGGTCGACTGCGTCGACCCGATTTCTAATGGCTCTGAGCCTCGATGAGTTGAGCCATATCTTGTGTATCCTTTAGAGTCAATGGAAATGCCTTTGCTTGGCCAGTCATGTCCATCATACCTTCCTTGAAGGTAGTCTGAGCCTCTCGAAATCCACTAATATGAGTGTATGGATTTCATTTTCCATACCATGATATGTGGGAGTAAATTTTGAATGCGGCTCTTTCCATCTTGGCGGGAGGATGATACGAGGATGGGCACTAACTCTAGGAGGGTGGATGTGATCCTCATGGTTATGGGCATTTAGTTCATGGGGGTTCTTGGTTGGCTCTGTTGTTCCTCGGGTATAGGATCCGTAGTATCGGTTGGTACACTAACCTCACTAGGCCCGGGTCAGTTGTGTACTATCTGATGATCTACAGTGTCTACATCCTTTATTGCATACCGGTTGTTGCACGATTAAAGAAACGACAAAGAGCAACAAACAACTGAAAAGGTAAAATTAACTAACAGCAATAAAATGGCCCGAATGGCTTGGCGAATCAGCGAAACGGTGCGATTCTTTAATTATTGCGGAGTTCCTGTGGCCCGGAGTTGCAAAAAGAGAGTAAAGAGTTACCTTCACTTGTGATGTGGATCCGCAGTACTCTTATTACCATTTGTAGTTTGGCACCATCCCACGGCAGCGCCATTTTGATTAAATGCCACGATGGTATTCAAAATCAGCAAAATTTATATACACCTAAGTTCCTACTGCTGCCAGTAGTCAAACTCTTTACTGATATAGTGAATAAGTCGAACACGGGGATGGGTTTTCATCCTAAAAATGGTTTGCATCGGTGCATGAAGGTAAGGCTTTCTATTTACTCTTTAGTTGGATTTCAAAAGCAGTGGGAATGGTTTGAAAAGCGAAAATTGTAAGCGAAAGTTAAAGTGTGAAAAAGTTAACTTTGAAGGTGGGTCGCAGCAGCGAAGTTAGGGCAAGCAAGTGTCCTCGGGTTTTATCCGCGTTATGACATGCAACATATAGTCCATGGCATACTTGGGATCTATGTTAACTAGCAAACCTCACCCGTAGAAACATCTCTGTTGGTCAAGCAGGGTAGCATACGATTATGGCTCCTTTTAGTTTAAAACCACAACATTAAATTATCATTTCGAGGCTCGTAAGACCATCTAAGAACAGTGCATCTCTCACCCAGAGCAACATCTAAACATGGAGAGTATTGGCCAAAATATGTGATAAATGTTATTTTAACCACTAATTGAAGAACCACCCAACATGTAAATATTATCTCGAGGCTCGTAAAACCATCAAAGAACAACGATCTAAAGCATGGAAGTAGCGAATCAATAGCATCCATGTTATGCAACTAAGTTTTGAGAATAAGAGCCATAAATACACTACAGTAACACAATACAAGAGGACAACATGCATATGCCCCACCACAAGCTAGCTTCCTTATAACTGAAAAGGAAACAGCAGCGCTCCTCTTGAGTTGTCATCCTCGAGGGTGTGTTTGTGGCCAGGGAAGGGAGAGAAAGAAGAGAGAGAAGAGAGAAAAGAAATAAAGCAAAACCTAAAATAAGACTTTATTTACAAAAATAAAAACTTACAAAAATATCTTCTCCCCAATTGTTCCTCGATTCTTCTGCTCTTACAAAGCGAGGGGCTTATATAGGCCTCCTCGGTATGAAAATACGAAAAACTGTATGAAATTGGCTAAGTTATTGGACAATTAAGTAATACACGAGTTTGGAGCGGTTTGGTAATTACAAAGCATGTGAGGCATCAATTTTCGCTGGGTGAGAATTTCGCTAACTAGCGCGAAATCAGCGAATCCCCAGCGAAAGCTTATGAGGCTAAGCTAAGGATGGAAAATTTAAGCTAGCTAGCGAAATTTAACTATGTGAGAATTCTTGTGTGGCAATCGGTTTTTCGCTGAGGCGGTTGCTAGCGAAAGTGGGATGGGTCTAGCGAAATTTGGTCTTGTTTTTATTTGGGTTGCAAAATTTTCGCTAAGGTTTGAATTTTCGCGATCCTGGCGAAAGGGCCTATGAGCTAACGAAAAGTCGACTTTGCATTACCTCTGTCTTCAAGCGCATCACATTTTCTTCATTTTGCCTTGGTTTTCTCATTTGATTCTTGGGGTGATTGATGGTGAGACTTGAGTTCAAACTTCATGATTCATCATTCATCTCGACATTAGACTCAAAGTCTTGAAAACACCTTAACTGACGAATACTCTAAGTAAGCATAAGTACTACTAAGGAGCTAGAACACTTCAATTGGTATAAATGACATGATTAATGTACAAAAAGCACTCAAAACCTATCTAATATAGGGTTCAAAATTGCACTTTTTAGGCATTAATCAGGAAGGTCACTAGGTAAAGGAGATGTGGTAAACTAAGGGTTCTCATGTTTTTAACGTAGGTATTCATTGTCATTTTTGTGTTTCCTTCTAACTCTAGGTTTAAATCCCTTTTATGCACCTTGAATGATCGTGTTGATAATCTTTTGAAGATTAAAATTGGATGCTTATTGCTAGATCATTTGAGATTAGGTAGTTATCCTACATTAGTCATTGGAAGGTGAGTCGAGGAAGACTTGTTTTCAACATGCGAGACCAACGATGCTCAATGATCTGTTTTTTTAAGGATAGTTATCAAGGGTTAGGTTTTTATGGCTAAATGAAGATTGGCTCGAGATATGACTTTGGGTCATCCTCCCCAGCCCAGCGAAAAGGCGAGAACCCCTCGATTCTTAGATTTAGAACGAACCTAGTAACTGATAGCAAGGAGATTTCTTTATAATTTTTACTTCATTTTATTTCAGTTTTCAACCATTACACCTATTTTACCAAATCAAACATCAAAACAAATTCACCATTTTGAACCTCCACTTGTAAGTCATTTGTGCTAAGAAAAACCCATCCATGTGTTGACCACAGAGCCAACTATCTTGTAGTAGCCATGCTCTGTGATGGAAGAAATAGGTATAAATATTGTTGATTAAGTTCCCTACGAGTAGTCGAATCGACTCGGATGTGGTTCTTTGTGGAGATCATGATGCATATACATTAGTGGACCTAGAGACACGCATTCATTTTGCATCGGGCATCTTAGATCTCTTCGGTGGGAGACCCGATTTATTAGGGGTCGTATGAGTTTCCACTTCCAACGGGTCAGTTATTCTCGAGACGAGTGGTCGAGGAGATAGTAGAGTTCTGATTGGGGGACAGGAGTTCCTAGTAGATCTTGTGGCCCTAGATATGAGGGATTTTGATGTGGTTCTTGGCATGAATTGTCTGTCTAGCCATAAAGACCACATTAGATTATAAAAGGAAGTAAAGTTGCATAGGCGAGAGGAAATTGGAGTAAAGTTCGAGAATGCTTAGAAGTTATCTTCGTGTAGTCTCTTCCATGGCGTAGAGGATCTTGCTGGGGTTCTGTCAGTCATCTTGCTTATGTTGTGGAGACAGGGAAGGGAGGGACTACAGTGGATGAGATTCCAGGTTGTTAGCGAGTTCGGATGTATTCTAGATGATATTGTAGGATTACCTCCTAGATGAAGTGGAGTTCTCGTGATTTGATCGGGGACTTAACCCGTTTCCATTTCCTCATATGGGATGGCTCCCTGCGAGAGTTGAGGGAGCTTAAGGCTCGTTGGAATAGTTGTTGATGGGATTCATTCGACGAACATATCCCAAGGAGCTACAGTTATCTTTGTGAAAAATAAATATGGGGTTCTTGGTTGTGTATAGATTACGGGAAGGTGAGCCGAGTTACCATCGCCCGTCAGTATCCACTCCACCAGGATCGATGGGTTATTTGATTAGCCCGAGGGTTTTGGTGTATCGAGATGGGTTGAGGGTCGAGGGGTGTCATCGGTTAGGGTGCGGGAGGGTGATGTTCCTAAGACTGCATTCAGGACACGCTACGGGCATTATGAGTTTCTAGTGATGCCATTTGGTTTGACTAATGGCCCGATAGTGTTTATGGATTTGATGAACCGGGTATTCTAGTTGTATTTGGATAGGTTCGTTATAATCTTTATCGATGATATCCTAGTGTATTCAGGTAGTCCAAAGGAACATTCAGAACACCTGAGGATTGTGTTGTAGACTACTGAGAATGATAGTATATTCAAGTTAACGTGGTCTGAGTTCTTGGCTTGATAGGGTGGCATTCTAGGTCATGTGATCTCGGTGAGGAGGTGAGTGTGGATCGAAAATAGAAGTTGTGGTAAGTTAGGAAGCCGCGAAAGTAATGCAGTCGGGAGCTTCCTTGGTTTAGGCCGTTATTCTGAGGAAGTTTGTTGAAGGTTCTCGAGGATGCGACCCTCTTGACAGTGACCAGGAAAGATGTCAAGTATGATTGGGTGGATGCCTGCCAATAGAGTTTCGAGGAGTTGAAGGGTAGATTGACTTCAACTCCAGTTCTATCTTTGCCTAATGAGAGAGATGGGTTTGTGATTTACAGTGATGCTTACCGACAGGGCCTTGGTTGTGTTTTGATGTGGAATGATAGGGTGATTGCATATGGCTCTAGGCAGCTAAAGAAGCATGAAGAGAATTACCTTACACATGACTTAGAGCTTATATGATAGTGTTTCCTTTTTGAAGATATGGAGGCGTGCTTATATGATGCTCCTTGCGGGATCATTCTGGATCATAGAGTCTTCAATATATTTTCACCCGGAATGGAGTTAAACACGAGGTAAATAATGGCTTAGGTTGATTAAGGACTACTCTTGTGTTGGTGAGTACCATCCGAGGACGAAGCTAATGTAAGTAGGAGTACCTTGAGTAGGCGGCCAGAGAATTCTTTATCTAATATGAGATCAGGTTATCTTCCATTGTTAGTGGATCTAAGAGCTTTAGGGGTGATATTTGAGGCTGAGGATTCAGGAGCATTGTTAGCCACATTCCTAGTGGATCATATTCGGGCAAGACAGTTGAAGGATCCACAAATGATTAAGCTTAAGAAAGAGATAGAAAAGGGAAAGAAAGAGGAGTTTCAAATCAGAGATGATGCCATGGTAGTGAAAGAACAGAGAATGTGTGTGCAAGAGTATGGCGAGCTAAAGAGAGACATTATGGAAGAAGCACATTCATCTGCTTATGCTATGCATCTAGGTAGTACCAAGATGTACATGACTTTGAAAGAACATTATTGGTGGAATGGGATGAAGAAAGAGATCGCAGGTTTCGTCTCCAGATGTTTAACACAATCGACCAAGTGAAATGGCTTGTCGGAGGCGGAGTGGGAGATCGATTCTCCCACTATTCCGAGTATGGAAATGGGAGAAGATCCTTATACATTTGTGGTCTTCATGGACTTGGAGAGCGTGCGATCTTTATATGGGTGATAGTTGATCAATTTCTGAAGTCTTCTCATTTTTACGCCGAGTTAATGTTGAGGATTCTCTGCGGAAAAGTTAGTTGAGTTATGTGGATGAGATAGTGAGATTTCATGAGGTTCTAGTTTCGATGGTTGGTCGAGACCCCGGGTTCCGCATTCAGGTTTGTACTGTTGCGGAAGCTTTAGGTACTCGCCTTCATTTTAGCACAACATTTCATCCTCGGATAGATGGCCAGTCAGAGAGGAACATTCAGACGTTAGAGGATATGTTGAGAGCTTATGTGATAGAATTCAAGGGGAGTTGGGATACTCATTTTGCAACGTGAAGTTACATTTCTGACAAGCGACTATCAGCCCGGTATAAGAGATGAAAAACCATTTGAAGCGTATGGTAGGAAGTGTAGGAATCCAGTGTGCTAGGATGTGGTTGGTGAGAGGAGACCGGTATGTCCTGAGTTAGTGCAGGTCACTTCAGAGAAATTGAAAGTTGTCCGATATAACGTGAAGACAGCAAGAGATAGACAGAGAAGTTATGCGGACAACCGTCGCAGAGACTTGTAGTTAGAGATAGGTGACCGGGTCTATATGAAGATTTCCCCTTGGAAAGGTGTGAGATTTGGGAGGTTAGGCAAGCTCAGTCTGAGATTTATAGGGCCTTATGAGATTGTGAGCAAGGTGGGACCAGATAACACGGGTTGGAAGTTACCTCGGAGTTATCGAGATTCATGAGACATTCCATGTGTCGATGTTAAGGAAGTTGATTCGTGCCACGGTAGGGTGATGCGGAATCAAGCTACTGCTACTTGAAGTAGTCAAACTCTTGCAGTATAAGCGGTCTAAGGGTCGGAATTTTCTGGGGATGGGTTTCATCCATGGTTGCATTAGTGTTTGAAAATTGGTGAGGCTTTAGTTTGGATTTTTCGGATTTTGTTAGAAAAAGCGGGGAGGTTGGTTGTTCCTTTGGTTAAGCGTAATGGCTTAAAGAGAAGTGTGAAATGGTAACCTTGAAGGCTTGGGTCACTAGCTTGACAACATGGGGGTATTATAGTGTCCTCGGGTTATTTCCTCGCATTAGAATAAATGACATTATTGAAATAAGCGGATCTTTGTTTGTATAAACTGTACTACGAAATAACTCTTATTTTGGTGACCAAGGTACTAAACATTAAGTTGATTCTAGTTTTAAATATAGCATTTAACATTGTTGACAAGTAAGTGACATCTAAAGAGATGTGGTGTATATTGAGAATACATGACCACTAAAGCATGTGATGTTAATGAAGAAGGAGCATTAGTAAATTGACCTGTTTGGAAGTTTGAGACCATAATCAGATGTATGACAATCAAACTGAGATAACTGTAGCTAAATAAGTATGTATCTCTTGACTAGTATGAACAATGACATCCATATGAGTTAATAGTTCTCAAGGTGTTTGTAGTAGAAAATAGAAAGTAAATAGACTGACTAGAAGCCTGAGAAGCCTTATTAATAAGGGTTGCTGGATTGCAGGATGTGAGTTCTATGTTAAACAGTGATAAAAATATTCAAATGAGTGAGATGAAATGTATATCAAACGTGGTCGTTTGGCATCAAGAATTCTAAAAACACGAGTGAGATTTTCTATCTGGGAAATTTACATTAGCATAATGAAAATGTATCTTAGCAATATTCGTAGCCTAGAAATTCACAGAATAGCGAAAATAGGAAATTTCGCTAGGACGGTGAATTTTTCGCTGGCTAGCGAGGGGCCCGCTGGCCCTCTGAAATTTTTGTTGAGGAGTAGCGAGAATCGGGAATTTTCTCTAGGAGCCGGTGAATTTCGCTAGATGGCGAGTTTGGCTAGCCTAGCGAATTTTCACATAGCGAAAGATTTCGCTAGGATTCTGAAATTTTCGCTATGATTGCTGAGAATGCACCGCAATCAATGAAATTTTTCGCAAGCATAGCGAAAATCCTGTTTATACTCTTGCAACCTTCTTTCTTCATCCACTTCATTTCTTCATCTTTTGATGGTTGAAAACCTTGTGAATCATCGGCGTCGGCACATATCTTGACATTCGAAATTGAACTAATTGGGTGAGGCACGCAAAAAAGCTTTATTGAAATTACCAAAACAAACTCGAAATGGAATTAGTGAAACTAAGTGGACTGCACATCAATTGGCTTAATTGATATGATTGATGTAAAGCACTCAAAACCTATCTTGAATAGGGCTCAAAATAGCACTTTTTGGGCACTAATCACACCCCCCAACCAACACGTTTCTAGTCCCTTAGCAATGATAAAACAAAAATGGGATGCATGCTGTGCTTTTACAAAAAGTGTATTTGGGTCAAAAAGTGTATGTACAGATTAGCTTTACCTTTAGGATGAACAATTTACATCTTTGTATGGCGGTCATGAAAGAACGAAACCATATAAGAGGAAACGAGTTTTAGGGCAACATCGGTTCCAGGAAGTCCTTTGAATTTCCACGAAATCTAATTGTTCCTAATGTAACCAGCGAGCCAATAAAATGCAAAGCTATTCCCCCACCTAGCTACGCCATGCCTTAAGCGTTGACCAACCTAAATAGGGCCATTACGCTCTTATTGCTTCATGATTGTTATGTAGGGTGCAATGCACAAAAGCTTCGACTTCACCAAAGAGTCGTGTAGGTCCGCAGATGACTCCCGGCAATTAAGGTTTAGGCCATCAAGCGAAAAGGATCACTTGACCACAAACTCTGCGGGCTTACTTGGACTTCGAATGACTTGAAATTAGCACCTACGACCACGGCCCCAAACTTCACCCTTCCACCCAGTGTAGCGAACACAAAGTCGATGACTCCCGACCAATTAGGTTTAGGGCATCGGGCTTTGAAGGCTTTATCACCTGCCCCTCGGACCGTGTTCGGGTTTCAAGGCAAGCGTCAGTTTTATTTTCTTTTTTTTTTTTTTTGACTTCATTGGTCTTCATACACGAATGTGAAAACATGGGTGTCCAGCAAGTCTAAGACGGCTTTGCAAAGTGAAAGAGGTATATAAGCCATAACCTATTGGTACAACCTGGTGTCTGCGTGTGTGAATTAGGCCCAAAGGGAATGTTCAAGGTTGAATATCTTTGAAACCTCAATTGGCAAAAACTAAATCATGCGTAAATGTTCTAACATTAAGAGTAACATTCGGGGCTTCAATTTTCAACTAAAGGCAAGAGTAGAAACACATTGTAGACACAAAATGATTTGCAAAGTGTAATAGCGTAAATAATGCTATAAAACTTTTGATATAACCAAAATGGCTAGTATGTAATATAGCTAAACATGCAAAAATATCACTTTGCTACTATTGGCTAATACACGAATCTGTACAAAATGAGTAAGCTGATTGATGAAGCTAAAAAGCGTACGAAAACATAATAGGAACCTCCCGAGCTCTAGCACTGCTTGACCCAGTAAAGCATGTCGCTAGGGGTAGGAAAGTTAGAAGTGAGGAGTGTGACCACCTCCCCTTTCTGTGTCTCGCGGTGGTGGTGGATCTACGGCCTATTCTTCTTTGTGGCGACATCATCTGGGAGAACAACTGCCATTGTTGTGGGCTCATCTCGATGGGCGAGGAATATACGGAGGCAGGGGTGACTCATGATCTGTAGGAGCATGGTGTGACAATGCTAAAGTGGTCTCGGCTCGAGTCGATCCTGCGGATTCCATCGATGCACATCGCGTGTGTGAATGTGACATCCTCTTGTTGCGAGCTCTCTCGAGGCGACATGAACATGCTCTTACGGAGAATCTTTGCGTTGTATATGATGGATGGGAGTGTCGGCGGGTGGCTGATGGATGTGAAGGAGAGATGGAGGCCGTCGACCTTGAAACCTGCTGCTCTGCCTCCACCTCGGGAACCGGATCATCTCTCCTCTAGGAGTCCTCTGCCTCCTCCTCTACTACCTCCCATCTGTGGTCCTGCTGTTTGGAGAAGAAAGAAGTCGACATCCTGTGGCTCTGGCTCCATGGTGAGGACAGGGCATCGGTCACTCTCTGATCTGGGGCTCCTCAGAATCCTAAATGCTCAGGGACTGGCTCGATAGTCGCGACATTACTTAGTGGGCTCTCATTTCGAGCGGATTGCTAGCTGTGGACCCCTTATCTTCAAAATGTATCAAAGCGGTCATAACCCGACTCGAGGAGGCGAACGAATCCCTCGGTCCGGTCACGGTGCCTCGGTATGGCTCCTATCTTGGGCGTAGTGTGCCATGCCGAACGACTGTCGTGCGGTGGTCGAAACATCGAAGCGGGAGAGCGCCTCCGAAAGAAATACCGTCTGCAGGTGGTATCTACGGCTGAAGCGGACCATCTCCTGGCCAGTGCGAGGCGATCAGATATCCTCCGGCATTGGCACGCTGGCGGCGGCCGATGCGGCTAGAAATAATCAGTTGCTCGGAGTACCTGATCGATCATCAATGTAATCGAGACTCCGGCCAGTTTCGAGCTCCGGGAAGTCATGGGGTGGTAGGCGAGGTACCACGGGGATAGTAGAGCGCACCGGTGTCATGTGCGGCCGACGGAGAGTGCGTGTGTCCCGGTCTCATGGAGTCCGAGCCGTGGATCGACGGTCAATCTTGGCTGCGATCTTAATATGACTCTCCATGAAAATCTACGGCGTGGGCCCTCGTTTCCGGAATCGGGGTCCCGACGAACAATGTGCTGATCCACTCGAGGCGGGCGATATGAGTGATAGTCTCTCTGTTCTGCTGGTGGCAGAAGACGGCGTGAGCCTCAGATGATGGACTCTTGCGTGAGATCTTCAGGCCCCGCTTGGAAGAGGCCAGACCTCGGGTCGTCTCTGACCATGGAAGGCGGGGTCCCAAAATCTAATCACAAATATCGAACCAGAGCTTATCAAGGATCTGGTGAGACCATCAGGCTATATTCTGATTAAGTGAAGTCATTGGACAGCCTCAATGATGTTGGGACATTATCATCTCTGATCATGAATCCGACCCTGGGCTGTGGTTCTTACAATCATCTCTATATATCACTTTGAAAGTGATCAGCGAGTAGAGCTCTGGTAGGAAGCGAGTCAGGTCTTTGTTTGGACCAGAATAGTGACCTGGCTCCTTCAGTCTGATGACAGAGCAAGTGGGAAGCAGTCTGAGGGACTAACCAGAGACACAAGCATTACAGGGCGAAATATGCATGAGGTGGTGTAAGTGGCGGTGTATAGTTGCAGCCAGATCAGGTGTTAATGTGGAACACAGTGGGAGCAAGGTGACAGACAAATTAAGCCGATGAGGCTGAGCTAAACTGTGATGAGTAACTCTGATTTGAGCACGTTAGCATGTGACTGAGATCTGGGGTTTCCCTCACAGAAACACTCACTCTTTACTCATTATGCAGCACTAGAAGCTTTTGGGTGGCCATCAGAACCTCCCCCTCCATTTAAATAAACTATAAAGTGTAGAAAAACCATGAACAATTACTATATCATAAGTCATTAAAGTCTAGATTCTGTAAAATTAAAATTCCTTTAACTATAAGTAGGAACAATCTCAAAAAAAAACAAAAATAATTAGTATTATTATTTTTTTTACAAAAACCAAAAAAAATTAAATTAAATTAAACTTAGGCTGCCTAAAAAGGAAAACTGCTAAAACGGGAAACTACTAAAAATAGCCTAAAATGAAAATTGACCAATTTAAAGCAAAAACCAAAAAAATTTGAGCTGCAATTTGGTTTCATTTGACACCAAACCAGCTCAATGTTACCAATCTTCATTTATGGGAATTCGAGGGCTCCTTAGCGGCGGTGGCATCATACTCTTGCTTTGATGTGATCCCTCTTTGTTGATTTTCTTCTCAACTGCGTGATTTTAGGTGACAGTGCTTTCTGTAGTGATGGCGATGACAACTCCCAACAATTGCCAGCCTTGCTTAGCGATTCTTGGTTATGGACCTTTGGCTTCCACTTCATTCGACCCGATTGAAGCGGACTTCATCGGCTTCCTTCCTTATCACACCTTCCAACTTTGGTTTGTGCTTGTGATTAAGTGAAATATGTTGAGCTCTAATGTCATGTTGCGAAGCGTGGTACGCATTCTCCATTTCGGGTTGATGATTGCATTGGGCGTGGCCAAAAATGGTCTTCGGGATGTCGGCGCATAGTTAGGCCCGCTTGCTATTGACTGTATCGAGCACTACAAAGTCTTGGATGGTAAATTTGTCTACCTTGACCAACACATCCTCAACTATTCCTTAAGATTTTCTTTGATCTATCGATGATGACAACGTGATGTTGGTGGGTTTTGAGCTCCACACAAACCTAGCGCCTCTATTTGTGAAGGTATAGCGGTAGGTTTACTGCTGGCCACAAATCCAGCAATGCTTTGTATCATGTGGTCAGCCCCAATGTTGCGAAATTGTAGGGGATCCACGGATCCTTGTATTTGAATGGGGTCTTGCTGCGGATTATGGCAGCGACTTGCTTTCGGTCGGAAGGCTTTCTTTTCAATGCTGACCTTTTTAGTGTGCATAGGTCCTTTAAGAACTTAACATAAGTTGGGACACAGCAATCATGTGTCAAGTAGAGGATATTTACCTTCACTTGCCTTACTTTGCACCTCCCAATTCGGCTTGGTTTGGGATTTTTCTTCTCGTGGTGCTTGGGAAATGGAGGGCATGGTTTTCTTAAACTTGGTCTTCACTGATTACCACTCTGAGCTCGGCTTCCTTTTATTTGCATGTCTTGGCGGTCATGGGCCTTTGGTTGTCTACTTCTCTTCCACTCCTCAGAGTGATTATGGCCTTCACTTCATCCATCACGGAATTGCGGATGAACCTACCTCATGGACCTTTGGTTAGCAATGTTTGAGGAACCTTCCTCCCTCCTATATCTCCAGCAATTTATTGATCTTTGTGATTGAATCTTTGCGAGGTTGTGATTTTACGATTAAGATTGCTCTCGAGCCCATCTATTCTTTTTGTTAGGTGTACTCACGATGTCGATTCTACGTACGATTGTACATTGATCCCCTTGCTCTTCCACAAAATTGCCTACCACCTTTGCCAAATTCCAATATAGCTTGTTCAACGGGGAGAAGTGGATGATGATGGCGTGGTTGAGATTAGAACCAAAGCCCCGTTGTTTGGCACGGGGGCACATAGGCGGGGGATTAGGTTTCCGGGAGGAGAGATTGGGATGATTCTTCCAATTAGGTGTATGTATTACCTGTATGGGCATTAGGTTGTGGCTTGTGGCCCACGGCATTGGCATGCTCGACATCAAATCCTTGATGGGGCACTTGGATGATGTTCTCTGAATTGACCAGTGGGTTGTGGTGATGAATGGGTTGGCTGTGCCGGTGTTCGATCCTTGCATCTTGCCGTGAGCCTCTTTCCTTCTAACTCCTCCTTCTAGCTAGGGTTGAAATTTTTTGATTTCATTTCCATGTCACTCAGAAGTGTAAAAATTCCTCCCCCTTTGGTGGAAATTTGAGGGCCTCATTTCTCTCCACCTCTCTCGAGGTTTGTCAAATCCCAGCCCTTAGGAAGTTTCAGCCACATAACTCCAAGAAATCCATGGCCTCATCTGGTTTTTACTCAAAAAATCACCTCCACACATGGTTTTTCTATGTTTACTTCATATAGGGGACATACCATTATAAAAATGATTCACTAACATCCAGGTGTCGAAACCATGATGTGGACATGCACTGATGGTCTCCATGAATCTCTCCCAGCATTGGTAGAATTTCTCATTGTCATAGGCCGAATAAGTGTAGATCTGCCTCTTCAATCTGTTGGTCTTGGTTGCACTAAAGAATTTCTTCAAAGTTCAGTTGAAGATGTTTAATTTCTAATCGTTCGGCCTCGATTGAATTGAGCCATATTTTGGCTTTTGTCCTTGAGGAGGTGACGGGAATGCCTTCGGCTTGAGCAGCTCCATGTCGGTTATACCCTCCTTAAAAGTTAGCCATACTTCTCAAATCCCTTATGTGTGAATATGGATATTCATTCTCCCTTACCATGAAATGTAGAGACGGGGCACTAGGCTGGGGTCTCTTTGCTACATCCTCGGCGGTATGATGCGGGAAGGAGCACTCACTCTAGGAGGTGTATGTGTTCCCTCGTCGACTTTGTATGTTGTTGGATTCATAGGGGTGCTTGTTAACTTTCTTGATTTCTCGAGGTAAAGGATCCATTTGGTCACTTGTGCACAACGATTTCACGACCTTGTTCAATTGGTGCCTCCTCTTTGCAATCTACACGATATCCTACGTCCCGGTCTTTGCGTAAACACACCATTACACAAAATGAGACCTGACAAAGAACCTGAGACAATGCTTGCAGAAAAGTGTTAGTTAACACAAAAATGTTTGTGAAACAAAAAACGGTGCGAGTAGCGCCAAGTGAAAACTTGCGGAGTTCTGCACATAATCAAAAAATTTGAAGGTCTGTACTTGTAATGTGTGGATTACAAGTACACATCAACTCATCATGCGTAGTTTGGCAGTCCGGCGACGCCATTTGATTATTACCTACGGTAGGGTGATCACGGAATCAACAAAATTTATATTCCTAAGTTCCTCCTACTCTAGTAGTGACCTCTGCTGATTATAGCGGTCTAGAAATTCGAACACGAGATAGGTTTCATCACGAATGATTTAATTAGTGTTTGAAAATTGGTGAGGCTTTGTTAGTTTTAAGTTGTTAGAAAAACAGGGAGGTTGGTTTATTCCTTTAATTAGCGTAATGGCTTAAATGAAAGTGTGAAATTAGGGCAACCTTGAAACTACAGGTCACTAGCTTGACAACATGGGGGTATTACGGTGTCTGTGGGTTATTTCACGCGTAGGACAATGACTATAGTCAAAGCCAAAACGGATCTTTTGTTGGCTATAAAGCCTAGCCACAAGAAACCACTCTATATTTGAGTCAGCCCTAGTACTAAGCATTCCAAAGTCCCATTCGGTTTAAAACCCTAGCATTTAACCTCATTTCCATGGCTCGTAAATGACATCTAAAAAGATATCAGTGCATCTACCATTAAGAATCTCTGCTTTGAACCACAAGCATAGCGAAGTATTGACCAAGGAAAGACATTAAATGGCATTAAACCTAGTTTAGGCAGGAACCATAAATGCGTACGTAACATTGAAGCATGATGACAACTGCGGCAGCCCCAAAACCAAGCTAGCAGCCCCTCCTCTTGGTATGAGGCTGTGAGCATCCACTTGAGTTGTCGTCCTGAGGGGTGTTTGGCTAGTAGAAAAAATGAAGAAGGAGAGAAAGGCTTAGTAAACTTAAAATGAAAATTTAGGAAGCTTGTATTAATGAAAAAGTTGCCTAGGGTTACAAAGTTGTAGGGGTTTATATAGTCAAACCCAAAGTGTGAAAATACAAAAATGCCTAAAATTTGAAATTACATAAGGGACAAAATGGTAATATATCAAAACGTGGTCGTTTGGCATCAAGAATTCTAAAAACACAGGGGCTGAGATTTCGCTATGCAGGAAATTTCGCTAGCATAGCGAAAATTTCGCTATGCTATGATTTATTAACCTAGAAATTCTGAGAGATAGCGAAATTAGGAAATTTATTGAGGCAGTCAATTTTTAAGCTGTGCAAGAATTCTAGCTAGCCCTAACGAGAAATTTGTGGTAAGCGAAAATCGGGGAATTTTCGTTCGGAACCGGTGAATTTAGCTAGATAGCGAAATTTCGCTAACCTGTGAAATTTTCACATAGCGAAAAATTTCGCTAAGTTACAAAATTTTAAGCTATGATTGCGAAATCTTCGCAATCCAGTGAAATTTTATAAACATAGCGAAAATCCTGTTTTCTTCTGCAACCATCTTTCTTCACATCGCACATTTCTTCATCTTTGATGGATTTGAAAACACGTGAATCCTCGGCATTCGGCTATATCTTGACATGAAGTGGCCAATTGGTGAGGCACTTAAACTATTGAGAAATTACCAAAAACAAACTCGTAATGGAATTAGTGAAATAAGTGGACACGCACACATCAATTGAAACTTAATTATTATGATTAGTGCCTTCAGCACTCAAAACCTATCTTGAATAGAGACTCAATAGCACTTTTGGGCACTAATAAGAAATACATCCAGTCCTTCACATGTCTTGAGAGAGAAGCTAATGCGACTAAGGAGGGCATTACAAGAAACACCACGTGGTGCGGATTGTAGATCATGAGGAAAGAGGTGATTGGCGAGGAGTAAGGTAATTCACTGATTAAAGTCTTGTGGAAGAATCATAGAGAGGCGAGTGTAGGGACGAGCCGGATGAACCGTCAGTATCCTCAGCTATTTTTGAATTGAGATATTCTCCTTTCCTATGAGTTTAGTTTGTTAATTTCGAGGACGAAATGTTCTAAATGAGGGAGGATTTGTAACGCCCCGTCTCGAGAGGGTGTACAATACGTGTAACCGTAGGGTCGCATGTGTGCACCAAGGACTTCCTTAATTATTTGAGTACCATAGTAGTATTTTTTAACGTTGTTTTTAAGGATGAAATTGTAAAGTTTTCAAAGAATTGTGGCACCGTAAAACCTGAAAAAAAAATATTAGAAATTTTCAAAATTTGCAAAAGTATAATAATAATAATAATAAATTTCCATCATGGTTCAGGGAAGCTTAGAAAATTCTCTAGATCTCGGATGACGAAACGAACTGGGCCGTTAAATTCGTCTTACAAAATCTAATGATCCAAAAAAGTTTCATCGAATTATGAGACAGTCGGAATATTTTTATGATTTTGTGGATGATAAGTGGTCAATGACTTTAGGGACAAGATTTTTTACGAGAATCTCGAAAGTCAGGAAATGACTTGAGCTAAGTTTATTTAAAATAAAGTGAACTGAAAATAAATAAATTGATTAGGGGTAGAAACGGACCCGAATAAGGCAATATAGACCATGTATCCAAAATAATAATAATAAGAAAAAACATAAAAGTAAAAAAAAAAAAAAAAAAAAAGGAAAACGACGGTGGAGGGATAGAGCGTGTAGACGAGAGAAAAAAATTTATATATATATATATATATATATATATATATATATATTTTTTTTTTTTCTCTAAACTTCTCTCTAAGATCTACGGAAATTGGACCATAGGTTTTCGTCGAAGCAAAAGGCAAAGTCGGTCCACACATTGAGAGCTATGCGTGGGCACCAAAATCTTAGCGTTTCGTCAAACTCTAAGAGGTAGAGAATTTTCCTACTTGTGTTATTTCTATGCTAAATGTCATTTAATGGCTTGGGATTTGCTTAGAGGCCGTGAAAGGCTGTAAATTTTAGTCCAAAATTTTTGGACTGAGTTTAGGAATTTTTAGGAATTTTTGATACTGTTTTCATACATTCCAAGTTGAATTTTTGGGAATATTTTCAGACAATCCGGGTTAAATTTTTGGGACTATTTTGTGATAGTCCGAACAAGATTTTCACAATTATCTTCAAGCAATCCTAGATTGTGTCGAGGTTTGGTTTTCATCTCGAGACTAATGTTTTCGGGTTTATATTCCATCTAGGAGTCATTTTGGTCTAATAAATTGAATGTGTAGAGTAAAAGCGGAGGCAGAGAAATTGTGAAGTCGTGCTCAATTATTATAAACGGAAAGGTGAGTGTTTTAAACTTTATTTTTCAATGCTAGTGTATTATTTTACTCGTCATTTTTCGATTTGTATGTTATAGTTTAATTGTTCGAAACCATATTTTGAAGCTTATGGTTTTGATTTGTTAATATATTTTATAAGCCCAATGATATGCTTTATTAAAGCATTATTAGCTGATGGTTTGATTTGTTAAACCATATTTTAAAGCTTATGGTTTTGATTTGTTAAACCATATTTTATAAAGCAAGCAAGCAAGCAACTTATGGTTTTAATTTGTTAAACCATATTTTAAAACTTATGGTTTTATTTGTTAAATCATATTTACCGGAATAGGTGATGTGGACATGAGGTCTTTCCACCGGCATGGTAGAGACACAGGTTTCCCGTGTTTACTAGGACTCACAATGGTAGGCTTTATTGTAGTAGATGGGCGTTATATATTCTGGAATGAGTGATGTGGACCTTCAGTGGACTGATACGTGTGAATGGATATGGATCAAAACAACTATGAAATTTTATGACATTATTACAAGGACTATTAACTAATCCCACATGTCTTGTCATGCGACTTGTTGTTGTGTTCCTTGTCTTTATGCGGTTATAAAGTGTTTTTCTAGAAACCATTTTCTCTACGGTTTTGATCCATGATTACGCAGAGTACGAGGTCGACAGTAGTAAATTGGATTTTTAAGTCCAGATATCGATCCCACAAAGATCTCAAGAATTCTCAACCAACTACCATGACTACTCAAACTCTGTACTATTTGGACTTTGATAGGCAAGTGAGATATGTATGAAACTTAAAATAATGAAACTAAGAAAAGTGACTTAACAATGAATGAAATGAATTAAGCGAAATCTAAAATACAAATGAAATGAATTGACTATAAATCTAAAATAACAAATTCGATTTGAGCAGGTTATCTTTTAAAGGGCAGTAGAAAATGCCATTGTGAGCTATCCGATTCATGTCACCGAGACTTCTGGTAACTTTTCTTTATGAACCACATATCTGAGATATGTCCAAGGACTATGGTAGTGCAAATTGGATTTCTCATGAAAAGCACTTTTCATCACCTAATTTTCACTGCTTCTTTCGAAGACAGAGCATTAGATAACTACTTTTAATTTGGATAGCCTTGTTTTGGGTATTTTTCTTTTTCAATACTTCCTTGATAATACACGCAAACCTTAGCTCTGAACATAGGTATGGCATGGGTTTATTCACCAGTTTCTCTTCCTCAAAATTGGAACAATTCGTCTTTCCTTGAATTAGATCTTTGCTAACACGAGTTGAACTTATTGTTGAATCCGAGGTGAACCCTGCCTTTTCATAAATTGATAAATCAATCAACTCAATCTACGTTTTCACGATGACGATTTATCGACATCCACCGAGTTCATTAGATCAACATTATCAGGTTCGCATACCCTTGGGGAATTTTTCACTACTCTCAGGAATGCCTTCTCTGTGTCACTCAGAGGGCCTCCTGAAAATCAGAGCATGAGAAAACCCCCTTTATGGGTATAAGACATTGACATTGGGATCAATTACAGGATAAAATAGAACCAGCAAAACGATTCCAAAACTGAGGTTCAATAGCATTCTGATAAATTTCTACAGAAAAGATAAATTCTAACAATGGAGTATAATCAATGGAAGCTGGGATTCTAAATCACTAAATTACACCCCACAATGGCTTGCTGATCGAAAACCCTTTGTAAAGGAGTGGAAGTCGAATTCATAATTTGGGTGCAGGTCGAGACAATTGACATTAATTTGAAGAAATTAGATTTTGCATTCAGCTTAAACTTTAATAGCTAACATTAGTCTAGAAATTGAGAAGAACATCTAATTAGAAAATATTAAAACTAAAAATAAAGAAAAAGAAAAAATAAAAATAAAATAAAACTAAAATACAAGAGCCTTACATTCCCACCAGTTCTCTTTTGATCGCCCAGTTTGCTTTTCTTGATGTGACTACGTATTTATAGGGTTCTGAAGTTGGGCCCTAATTTCAATGCTTCTCATTTTGGACTTCAGGTTAACTGGCCCAGTTGGTCGTTGATGTCGCGACAGCTAAATGGTGTCGCGACCTCAGATGTCTCAGCTACGTCGCAGAAGTTTTACTTGGTCGCGACTTGCCTTTATCATTCGCGGGTGCGATGTTGCGACGGCTAAATGGTGTCGCGACCTTTAACACTTGCGGCGAATGTGGCGACCTGCGAATGGCGTCGCGACCTTGCCTTCACAAGTGGTATGGCGTTCGCGGCGGTAGCGCGACGCTGTCGCTGTGACGGCGTGTCCTTCGCGACCTTCTTCTAACCGATGTCGCGACAACTGGATGGTGTTGCGACCTTCTTTACTTGCAGTGGATGTCACGACCTCTGACTGGTGTTGCGACCACTCTTCTTCAATACTGATGTCGCGACCTTGGTTCTTCGCAACTGATGTCGCGACAACTGAATGACGTCACGACCTTCTTTCTTTTGTTGATGATGTCGCGACATGCTGAATGATGTCACGACCTCTTTACCTTGTAAGATGATGTCACGACAGCTTCTGATTCAGTGTTGACGTCGCGACCTCTTTTAGATGTCACGACCTCTACATTAAGTTTCTTGAAGATCTTATGTCGCGACTTCTATTTGGTGATAAGACCTCTATGTCTTCTATTCTGCATTCAATTTTGTGCATTGGTTCTTCCTCCATTTGTCATTGGTCGCTACAATGAATCTTTTCTTCTCATTAATACTTACCCTTCTTGCAACATCATTCTACTAGTCATTTAATTCCTTCTCAACCAGTTTCTGCTCCTGGTACTGCAATTTCTTCTTTCTCTCTAATTTCCTGTTGCATAGCAGTTTGGTGAGTTATTCCATATTTCTGCACGTAAATCAGTCTTTTTTTCAATAAAAATCAATCAGAAAAATGGACTAAAAATGGATGACTTTTAAGCTCATCAAACTCCCCCAAACTTAAATTTTTGCTTGTCCCCGAGCAAAGAAAAAGAAAGATTTGTTTGTCCCCAAACGAAAGGACATTTTTCTGTTATGTTATTGCAGTTGCATCCAAATTAATTGAAAGACTAGAATTGCATTCTTTTCTTATATACCTAGCTTCAAGTCTAGATAAAGGTTAGTCTCTACTCAATCAGGTGTACAAAACTAAATTATTGAATTTGTTTTATAAATAGTAAAGTCAATTGATCCTGTTGAAAAGTAGGTTGGTCTTCTTCCTTTTTTCTTAGTGAGTCAGTTAACCCTTCGAGGTCCTTCACAGTTTTGCTCCTTTCAAGATTTTTTATTTTTTATTTTATTTTTATTTTTTTTAATTAAAATTACATATGCTTGTTGTTCATATTGATCTCCACTAATGTGGGTATTCGACCTTAGTCCGTCAGACCTTTACAGACTTGCCAATGTCAGGCTTAAGGTCGAAAAATTTAGTGGATGGAACTTTTGGGGTTAAGGTGCAGACTCTTTCTCCTTTCTTTCTTGACTGTTGCCCTTCTTTCCTTGCAATTTCTTTAGTTGATTCCCCCAAACTTCATCTTTGGAGTATCTTTTTGATTTCTTTTGTGTGAAATTGCTCGTTCCCATTTCTCAATTGTACTTCTCACTGTTGGAACTTTTTCTCTTCCACCTTTCAGAAATAGTGCAGTGTTTTATCTTTTTAGGCTTTCTAACTGTTGACCAGACCAAAACACATGTACAAATTTCTGACACTATTACCAAGGACTATTATCTAATCCCCGGCAACGGCGCCATAAAACTTGTTGACCGGACCAAAACACATGTACAAATTTCTGACACTATTACCAAGGACTATTATCTAATCCCCGACAGCGGCATGTAAAACTTGACACGAAACAAACTCGTATAAATAAGCCGAATCTCTTAGAGTAAATCATCATTTTTTAAAAGTTGGTTTTTAGTGATACGCAAGTGCAATTGACAAGTAATAAAATGGATTTAAGTCCGGACTATGATCCCATGGAATCTCAAAATTTTTAAATCAAGCCCACTCCAGACTACTCGATTTCCGCTATTTGGACCACAAAATGATAATAGGATCCAGCGATGAGGTCTTTGGAACAATTAAGCAGTTTGGAAAATGGCGAACTGACATACTAAAAGAATAAGAATAAAGAATAATGAATTTCTAATAAAGAAGCGTGAATCTTGAACATTTATCCTCGAAGACACATTAATAAAAACTTGATTATAGTGAGCTATCAATTCTCTGTAGTTACTCCTAATAAAATTTCTTGATTAACTCGGTTCAAAATCTGTCCAAGGCTTTGTAGTGCGATTTGGATCTCTCCACATCCTCTTTTATTTAATATCTAATTTATGGCTGATTCTCTCGAATCTGAAATTAGATAACTACACTTAAGAGGTTCCTTAATCTGGGTATTTTCTTTTCTGATACTTCCTTACCCCATTTATGGTGTATGAAGCCTTAGCTCCCAGAGTTATCGAATTCGGCTTGAGGATATACAACTTCCGGATTGCTCCTCCTCGAAATTAGAATAGATCGACCTTTCCTTGATTAGATCTCGGCTAACATGAGATTGGCTTCACCATCAGGAGTGAGGTGAGACTCTTTGCTTGTTTAAATAGATAACTCATTGACTCGTTCTTGATTTCCAAGTGAGGATTTATCTAAGTGAACACAAAGCTCAGGTCCCTAATAGCGAGGTTAATATACCTTCAAAGAAATGTACATTACTCTTGTCTTCCTGTGTCACTGGGGGACCTCCTTGAAATCGAGCAATGGCCCTTGAAATCTTAGCGAGGTATAAGCGATATTCAGATCCACATAAAATAAACCCAAAACCGGAAGTAAATTTATTAAGCGAAATTAACAAATTTCTTTGAAAAAGACTACGAGAAAAAGATAAATTATGACTATAAGCGTTCACTTAATGGAAGCTGGATTCACCATTATGAATTACAAATCTTGACATTCTCGATCATAAGAATGACTACTTGGCCCAGAAAGCTGGCTCAATCGAATTCGAAATTTGTGCGAACTTCAAACATTTCGGTAGTAATTTGAAAATTAAATAGATGCATTCGAAACCCCGGCTGAAACGATAACATCAGTTCGAGGAAATCTGACCAAAAAAAATAAAAATCTGAAAGGCATGATGCTCTAAAAGCAGCGAAATGAAAAATTAAGAAAATTAAAAGAAAAGAGAAAAAATAAAAGAGAAAATGAGCACTCATTTATCAGGACCTCGTGCAGTAGGCGTGACTCATTTTCTTTCTTACAACCCTCTTTTCTTACAATTTTCTTATTTTCATTTCAGTGATTTTAGAGCGAGATCCTGCTCTGCATGTTCTGTTGTATTTCTGGGCTCTGAATGTTTGATTACAGTGAAGGCCGAATGAAGAACTCATTTAAATTTTCAAGTACTACTTGAAATGTTTGTGGACCGGGAGCAAGATTTCTAATTCGTTGTTTAGATTTCGGATGCCGATAAGCTAACATCGTGGTGATCGGCTGACAAGTGAAAAATGTGGGGGCTATCTTTTGCAGCATGGTCCACACCGGCGACTTGTGAGCTGGAGTTGGCTCGTGCAGTTTTGGTGGGGATCTGAGATATGGAGTTTCTTATACTGGATTGGATTTGCGTCATTACCACGGGAATCCTAGTGTTTCTGAAAGCGTCTGATAATAATACCGCATTTCTTTGGTATATTAACTGCTATTAGGGATCCTTTGAGCTTTGTAAGTTCACTTAGATAAATCCTGCTTCTCACTTGAAATGTCGAGCAGGTTGAATGAGTTATCTATTTAAACAATGAAAGTTCACCTCGGTCGGATGGGTAGAAGCCCGATCGAGTGTTAGGCGATATCTAATCGAGGAAGGTCGATCTATTCTAATTTCGAGGAGGAGCAATGCGGAAGTTGTATATCCTTTGTATTGGAATAACTTGGGGCTAAGGTTTCTGGAGTCCATAAAATGGGTATGAAGTATTGCGAAAGAAAAATACGGATTAAGGAAGTCCCTCTTTAAAAGTAGTTATCTAATTCCACGTATTGAGAGAATCGGGTCATAGAATGAATAATGAAATTTGGAGTATGGAGAGATCATTTGCCTTCTGAAAAGCCTTGGACCCAGTTTTGGCCCCGGAGTTAATCGAAATTTTATTAGGAGTAACTACAGGGAATTGATAGTTCACTATAAGCTGTTTCTATTAATGTGTCTTACGAGGATAAATGTTAATTATTCGAGTTCTTTTATTACTATAAATTCATTATTCTTTTATTCCATACTTATTCTTTTAGTATGTTGGGTAGTTAGGTTATTTTCCTTTTGTTCGTTTAATTGTTCCGACACCTCATTCTTTGGATCCCTATTACTCATTTTGTGGTCCAAATAGTATGGAAATTGAGTGGTGGGGGTAGTTGATTTAAAATTCTTGAGATCTCTGTGGGATCGATATGCGGACTTAAATCCATTTGCATTACTTGTCGACTGTGCACTTACGAGAATATCGGTAAAACTTGACTTTAAAAAAAAAAAATGATGATTTACTCACAGAGATTGGCGGTTTATCTGAGAGTTTGTTTGGGTGTCAACAAGTTTTATGAGGCCGATTCTTGCGATAGTTAGATAATAGTCCTTGGTAATGAGTGTCGAAATTTGTACATGTGTTTTTGAATGCAGTCAGCGAGTTTTATGGCGTCGTTCAGGGTTAGATAATAGTCTTGGTAATGGTGTGCAGGAAATTTGTACATGTGTTTTAGTCTGGTGACAAGTTTTATGGCGCGGATTCTTTGGGTGTCGAAAATTTAAATAAATCAATAATATTCGGATGAAAGAAAGAAATACTAATTTGGACATGTTTAAAAGAAAAAGAACAAAAACAGCATTTCAAGCAGTGACTCTTGTAGCCACTGACCTTTAACAAACCATATTGAAGATGTTTGTTGATTAGGCTAATCCCATTGATCTGAGTGTACTTTGATTTCGGGAGAGACAACTCCTCACAGCCGTAGCGGATAAAGTTAGGCGGTGCTTGCTTGACGGGAGTGTGCGTAGACCTCGAGGAGCATGACACTATGGAGAATTTATGGAATTCATTCATCCTGAAATATTTAGCAATAGAGCAGAGCCCGACAATCAATGCTAATAATTTTGAACTTCGAACCGGCGCGATAACCATGGTCAACGATGTCGAGTTTTTGGTCATCCCAGCGAAGATCAAACGAGCACTGGGAGATTCCTGCAGGATGACTAATAATGTTAAGTTAAATGGTGTGGGCAGGAAGTTATTCGATGCAGGTTATTCCCATTCTCTTTACGAGATATGGGCAACATGGTTTTAACTCTCTCTACCATGTGAATACATTAACACCGCGGAAAGAGCTAATGAGGCTTATTTTAAGCAGAATTCTTTACCCCGTCACTTCCCTACGAACAAGAAGGGAGGTACTAATTCGAACATGGGGAAAGTGAGAACATGTATATTGATAGGAAAGATCTTTAGCGAGATAGCATTAGCTCATTTGAATTTTCGGGAGAAATGGCGAGTGAAGAGAGCAAAAGGAATGTGATGGACAAATTGTCAGCCATAGAGTGGCTGGATGCATTGATACATTGGTTGAATGAAAGGAAGTCGACTGAAAGGCTAAAAAGCGAAGCGGAGTTGTGGAAAGAATGAAGATTGCACGAGAAGAGGATCTGCACAAAATCACATTCGGGACCGGCTGATATGAACACTTGGCCCGGAATAAAGGGGAGTCTCTCTCATTCCTTTCTCTATCTTTTATTGCAGCGAGTTGAAATAATTGTTTAGTTTATATTTGAAGTAGCATGATTGCAAGTTTGGGAGAATTTATTTACATCTTGCATGAAATGTAACTATTGAATATAGAAATAATAGAAATTGTCAATTTCTGCATGATAAAATAAATTGAGTTGTAGGTTGATTTGAGTGACATTGAACAAATTTGTGATATTGCTGTAAGTTGGATTGTTTATTGTTTTTGAGATATAACATGGGTTCGAGAGGATTGACGAGGATCAGAGAGAATGAAGAATAATAAACAGTGGAAAAGAAATAGGTGATGAAATTTAGTCATAACCGAAATAAAGAACATTCTCTGTCATAACTTAGAAACCCGATAACGTCACTTCCAGTAATTACTGTCTAGACTTTATTGCCCAATAGATAATGAAGTAACTTCAAAGGTAATGTCAAAACATTTAACCTCCGGTGTCTGAATTTCACTCGAGTCCAATGAACTAAAATTTACTTGAAACTTTATGCAAGAATAAATAGCAATAAATACAGAAACAGAAATCCATCTTTTGATCTAATCTATCTGTAGAATATCCTCAGTTTCAAGGAGCATAATCAGAGGAAAATAAAGGCATTCAAGAAAGACTTTCCAAATTCTCCAAGAAAAGCGAAATCTAGTTGAAAATACAGAAGAGGACATAAATGGGATGAATCTCATTTTAATCTTCCCATAGAAATTGAAGGGAAATCATAATTGACTTTGTTCTTTCAAGAGACACACCTCACTACTCTAAAAGGATGGAAACGAGGAATTAGAAACAAGCAGAAAGAATGAAGGGAAGGGAAAATGAGAGTGAAAGAAGCGTCCGAGGGGTGCAAACATTTTATGGAATGAGTGGAGTCGGAAAACAAATCAATTCCACTAAGTGTTCCATAAAACGTTGTTTCACCCAGAAAGCTGTTGATGGGAAGGGAATATGGATTAGTTAGAATCCATCGGCCAAGCTCGAAGAAAAGGTGGAGCGGTCCCGATTTGTTGAGCGACCTTGTGCTGATTGAATCGCTCATCGGGGCTCAGTGCAGGGAACCAAATTTTGAAAGGGGATGCAACATTACGGGAGAAGAGATAGGATTTTAGAGCGAAATAGAGTTCTTCTTGAATTTAGTAAAAAATGTTTGTAAATGAAACGGTTTGGTGTAATATCGAAATCTTTTTGATATTTGAATATTAAAGAGTGTTGATTTACAAATTGATTCCAGTCATGATGTGTGGATTGTTTTTTAAGTACTAGGTTGTTTTACGGTAGAATCAAAATAGCATTTATGTTACGTGCGATTTATCAAAGAAAGAATGGAGAACATGAATAATGGCCCCGGAACTAAGAGTATGTCTTGTCTTGTTCGAGTTCGGCAGGTTAATCGAAATTAGTTGAATACGATACAATAAAGAGTACTTGGGTAAACTAATGTAATTAGACGGTGAATAAACACAAAGTCTTGAAGGAAATAATACACCTCGGTCATGACACCTTTGAAACTTTGGCGAAATTAGAAAAAATTTACAGGAATTAATTTGTAATCCGATCCACAGAACTTGTTTGAATATTGATTGAGGCGAAATCCTAGTTGAAAACAACCCTCTGAAATGTCTGAGCCCGTTTATTGAACCGAGTTTGAGCTTTCCGACCACTGTATGTATATGCTTTGCATACACCTTAGTCCACACAATTTGAGCAAGATATTCCATGTCTTAAAAATAAGCCCGATGAAAAGCTAGCCATCCTTTATCACTAAACTTCCGAGTAAAGAACCTACGATGACCCGAGAACTTCAAGGAGAGGGAAGAGATGAAGTTTGGGAGTTTGATTAGGAAAGGCAAAAGAGATGTCTGAGAGAAGGTGAAGGAAGAGAGTTCGAAGACAGGGGAAAATACAAAAGGAAAGAAAGCTAAGCAGAATAGTTTTGTCTTGTGGCTAACTCTCTTGAACAATTAAGTTCTTAGGGGTGTTTCAACACCTAGTACCCTAATACCATCCGGTATGGGAGCTACTAACCCAAAGTTCGCTAAGAGTGTTAGAAAGCCTAAAAAGACAAAAACATAGCATAATTCCTAAGGGGCGATTAGAAGGAAAAATTCCCCAAAATCGAATTACAGAAGAGAATTGGGAGTGTACAGCTTTGAAAAGAAGAAATTCAAGGTAGAATCCCAAACATAAAGTTTGGGGGAGTTTTTTTTTTAGGGAGGAAATAGCAGTTGAGGAGAAAAGAAAAAGAGTTTGGAGTGGCTCTCGACTAAGATTAATTCATCCTACCCTTTTACCCGAGCCTAACATTACAAGCCAAAAAGACTGATTGATTTTGAAGGTTGGAATCACACACATTAGTGGAATCAATATGAAAAACAAGCATATGGGACTTGAATAAACAGAATTTAATAAAACTCCCGGAAGATTTACTAAAGAAGCTAAGAAGAAGTTGAGAAGGATTGTTGACTGCACACCTGAGTAAGACTTGGTAAATAAAGCTGTTTAAATACACATTAGTTTATCAAAGAATTTTTGTAATAAAAGTATACCAGCAGCATTCTTTCTGTCCCAGGCGAAGCTTGAATTAACAGTGATATTTTTAGTTCTAGATTAGAAAGGTAGACAGATAAAGGATGAAAAACAAAACAGAAAAATGTCCTTCTTGTTTGAGGACAAACAATTCTTTCTTTTTCTTTGCTTGAGGACAAGCAAAACTTTAAGTTTGGGGGAGTTTGATGAGCTTAAAAGTCATCTATTTTTAGTCCATTTTTCTGCTTAATTTTCGCTAAAATTTAATAATCGAGCATACGTAATATAGAACCCACCAATTTGTCATTAAGGTGAAAGAAGCAAGAAAGAAGAAAATGCAAAGAGAAAAAATGCGTAAATACGGGAGGAAAGGTAAATGAATATGAGCGTAAAATGAAAGAATTACTGATTCCATTGATGCAAGCCGGTTTGCATACCAAATTCGAGGTCGCGACACCAAGAGAATTGAAGGACCTGGCGTGTGTCGCGATGTTAGCACTTATCAAGAAATTAAGGGTAATCGAGCAGAGAACCACGTCGCCAGCATTCGAGGTCGCGACAATGCGCTGATGTCGCACTAGAGAGAGGCCAGATGAACATAAACAATCTTCTTAAGCAGAGAGGTTCGACCGATCGCTTAATCTTAAGTTGATGTCGCGACGAGAGATTGATGTCGCGACATTGATGATGTCACGACAAGAGGTCAAGTCACTACGTACGTGAACCATCAAGAGAAGACTGTAGCTGCCGATGTCGCATGAGATCGAAATCGACACCAGACTCCTCGCCAAATAAGGTGAAGTTTTAAGTGAGGTCACGACAACAAATAAGTCGCGAAGACCAAGACAAGCAAAACTGCAATTGACTTAAGCTGATGTCGCGACATGGGATCGAGGTTCATACATCGTAAGCAACCAATAAAGCCTCAGAGAACTAAGTCGATGTCACATACGAGATCAAGTCGCGACATCAGGAACGACCAAATCAATGATGCAGAGCCTTAAAGAGATGTCACGACAAGATATTGATGTCACGACAACATGAGCAACTAGTTGAAGCCTACGGTTCTTTTAGATGATGTCGCGACAAGAGATCGATGTCGCGACATCCGAAGACATCAGTTGAAGACTACAGATGATTTGAGCTGAGGTCGCGACAAGATATCGACGCTTCAGCGTGACATCGGGAGAGAACAATCGAAACTCTTAAGACGTGAGAAGATGTCGCGACAAGATGGTGATGTCGACATCAAGAATGACTAAATCAAGGCTACATAGAGGTCGGGTCGCGACGGATCGAGGTCAGCGACATCGATGATGTCACGACAAGGGAAACCGGGTCGCGACTTGAGCAAAGAATCAAATCGCTACCCCGAACCACGCCAGGTGATATCGGGATTAGCCAACTGAAAACCCTATAAATACGTTGTATTTATCCAAATTCATTCTAAGCATTCAAGGCCACAGCACTTAGAGGTCCGATAGTTTAAAGCTCATTTTCTTTCTTTTATTTTTTTTCTTTCTTTTAATTTTCTACTTTTTCATTTCCATTGCTTTAGAGCGCATCATGCTCGTGATTTTATTTCTTTTCTCACAGATTTCAACTGATGTTATTGTTTGAGCTGCTGAATGCATCTATTTAATTTTCAAATTACTACCCGAAATGTTCGGGTTCAGACAAATTTCCTGAATTCGATTGTTTCCAGCTGGGCCAGCCTATTCTATGATCGCAGGAACGTCAGATCGTGTAATTCAGCACTCAGGAATCCAGCCCCATTATGAACGTTATGTTCGAATCTATCTTTTCCGTAGTCTTTTCGCAAATCTTGTTAATTTCAAGTGACAAATTCTACTTGGTTTGCCTTTCTAGGATCCGAATACGGCTTTATACCTGCTAAGATTTAAGTGCCATTGCCTGATTTCAAGGAGGTCCTCCAGTGACACAGGAAGACATTCCCGAGAGTAATGTACATTTTTCATGTATATTAACCCTGGCTATTGTGGATCCTTTGAGCTTTGTAAGTTCACTTAGATAAATCCTCTTCTCACTTGAAATCAAGAACGAGTTGAATGAGTTATCTATTTAAACAAGCAAAGAGTTCACCTCAATTCACGGCGGCCAACCTGTTAGTTGAGATCTAATCAAGGAAAGGTCAATCTATTCTAATTTCGAGAGGAGCAATCTGAAGTTGTATATCCTGTTTGACCGATAACTTGGGAGCTAAGGTTTCATACCATAAATGGGTATGAAGTATTGCAAACGAAAAATACCCGCATTAAGGAAGTCCCTCTTAAAAGTAGTTATCTAACTCCCGTATTCGAGAGAATCCCAGTCATAAATTAGATAATGAATGTGGAGTATGGAGAGATCCAGCTGCACTACAAAGCCTTGGACAGATTTTGAAACTGGAGTTAATCAAGAAATTTTATTAGGAGTAACTACAGGAATTGATAGTTCACTATAACTGTTTCTATTAATGTGTCTTCTGAGGATAACTGTTCAGTATTCAGTTCTTTTATTAGAAATTCATTATTCTTTATTCTTATTCTTTAAGATAGTCAGTAGTTCGGGCTATTTTCCTTTGTTCGCTTAATTTGCTCCAAAGACCTCATTTCGGGATCCTATTATCATTTTGTGGTCCAAATAGTATGGAAATTGAGTAGTCGGGGTAGTTGATTTAAAATTTCGAGATCTCCTCAGGGATCGGAGACTGGACTTAAATCCATTTTATTACTCGTCGAATTGCACTTGCGTAATATCGTACTAAACCAACTTTAAAAAATGATGATTTACTCTAAGATTGGCGGTTTATACGAGTTTGTTTTGGTGTCAACAAGTTTTATGGCGCCGTTGCCGAGGATTAGATAATAGTCCTTGGTAATAGTGTCAGAAATTTGTACATGTGTTTTGGTCTGGTCAACAAGTTTTATCAAGGACATGTACAAAGGACATATACAAATTTCTGACACTATTACCAAGGACTATTATCTAATCCCCGGCAACGGCGCCATAAAACTTGTTGACCAGACCAAAACACATGTACAAATTTCTGACACTATTACCAAGGACTATTATTCAATCGCCGCAACGCCCATAAAACTTGTTGACACCAAAACAAACTCGTATAAACCGCCAATCTCTTAGAGTAAATCATCATTTTTTTTTTAAAAGTTGGTTTTAGTCTGATATTCTGCAAGTGCACAGGTCGACAAGTAATAAAATGGATTTAAGTCCGTATACTCCATCCCACAGTATCTCAAGAATTTTAAATCAACTACCCCGACTACTCAATTTCCATACTATTCGGGACCACAAACGACACAGGATCCAGAAATGAGGTGCTGGAAACAATTAAACGAACAAAGGAAATAACCGAACTACCCAACATACTGGGTAAATAAGAATAAAGAATAACATCTTCTAATAAAAGAACTCAATACCGAACATTTATCCCCTCAAGACACATTAATAGAAATGAAGAGGTTGAATCATCAATCTCAGAAGTTACCCTAATAAAATTTCTCGATTAACCTGGCCAAAATCGTCCAAGGCTTTGTAGTACCGGATCTCTCCATACTCCACATTTCATTATCTAATTTAAGGACCTGATTCTTTAATACGTGGGATTAGATAACTACTTTAAAGAGGGACTTCCTTAATCCGGGGTATTTTTCGTCAGTACACTTCATACCCATTTTATGGACTGTAAACCTTAGCTCCTAAGTTACTCATTAAGCAAGGATATACAACTTCCGCATTGCCCTCCCCGAAATTAGAATAGATCGACCTTTCCTCGATTGGGACCAACTAACACCGGATTGGCTTCACCATCCGAATTGAGGTGAACTTTGGGTTGCTTAAATAGATAACTCATTCAACTCGTTTCTGATTTCAAGTGAGAAGAGGACATTCAAGTGAACTTATTAAAGCTCAAAGGATCCCTAATGAAGAAAAAGTTAATATACCTTTCAAAGAAATGTACATTACTCTCGGGAATGTCTTCCCCCGTCACTCGTATGACCTTGAAATCACAGAGCAATGACGCAAATCTTAACTGGTATAAGAAACTCCGATATTCAGATCCCTAGAAAATAAAAACCCAAAAACCAGAAGTAAATTTATTAACTCGAAATTAACAAGGTTGAAAAAGACTACGTAAAAGATAAATTAATTAGTAACGTTTCACTTAATGGAAGTCGGATTCCTCAATTACCGACCATACGATACAAAGATTCTCCGATCATAAGAATGACCCGCAATCGAACCGAAACAATCGAATTCCATAAATTCACCGAACTTCAAACATTTCGTAGTAATTTGAAAATTAAAATGAATTTCATTCAAACTTCGCCAAACGATAAACATCCAGATTCAGGAAATACAAACTAAAAATAAAATACGAGAGTACGATCTGCTCTAAAACGACTGAAATGAAAAATTAAGAAAATTAAAAGAAAAGAAAAAATAAAGAAAGAAAATGAGCTACCATCCGCACTCCTGGGCCTCGTGGGCCACCAAGTCGCTTTGAATGAGTTGGATAGTCACAGATTTATAGGGTTTCACTGGGCCCTAATCCAATATCACCTCTGATTTCGTGAGTAGCCAGCCTGTTATCGCCGTCGCTTAATTTCAGTTTCCTCGTCGACACACTCCATTGTCGACCGATCCCACGCCGCGACTTCGCCTTACTCTATGTAGCCTTGATTTAGTCATTCTGGTGTCATGATATCACCATCTTGTCGCGACATCTTCTCACGCCTTGGCAGGTTTTGATTGTTCTTCCTCGGCGTCGCGACGCCGATATCTTGTCGCACTCTACCAACTGTAGTCATTAATCGATGTTCGATGTAGCGACATCGATCTCTTGTCGCGACATCATCTAAAAAGAACCGTAGGGCTTCCAACCAGTTGCCTGCGTTGTCGCGACATCAATATCTTGTCGCGGACATCTCTTGCGCCTCGCACGTCGAGTTCGGGTAGCCTCGATGTCGCTGACTTCGATCTCGCGTCGCGACATCGCCTTAGTTCTCCGAGGCTTTCATCGTTGCGCTCGATGTCGCGACTCGATCCCATGTCGCGATATCGCCTGTCAATCGCGCTTAACTCTGTCTCTCGTGATGTCGCGACTTCAGCCGTTGTCGACCTCACTTCATGAAGCTTCACCCTTCAATCGAAAGGTGTCCGTGTCGCTGGACTATTCCTATGTCGCGACATCACCAGGGCTTACAATTTCTTGATGGTTCTTAATGTCGCGGACTTCACTCTTTGTCGCGGATTATCAATGTCGCTGACATCAATCTCAGCGTCATGACATCAACTGTCCGCAAATTAATCATCCAAACCTCTCATAGCTTAAAGGTGTTTATGTTGTCGCGACCTCTCCTCCTAGTCACGCATCAACTCGTTGTCGAATTCACGCCGCCGCGACGCCGTTTCTTTAGCCCTCGACACCCTTCACCGCCGATCCGTAATTTACCGGTCACACCGCATCAAATTCCTTCCACCCCTCTCGTGTCGCGACCCGTAATCTGACCGGTAAACCCCAAACTGCATCAATGAATCAGCCAATTCTTTCATTTATACCTCGCCATCTTGACCGCACCTTTCCCAACTTATTTCGTGATTTTTCTATCACCGTGATTTTCTTCTTCTTGCTTCTTTCCCCGCTAATGACAAATTGGGTGAGTTTCTTCATAATTTCGTATATCAATTATTCAATTTAACCGAAATACGGCAGAAAACGGGACTAGTGCAAATAGATGACTTTTAAGCCCATCACTAACACTCTTAGCGAACTTTGGGTTAGTAAATTCATACCGGGGCTTGGCATTAGGGTACTAGGTGTTGAACACCCCTAAGAACTTAATTGTTCAAGAGAGTTAGGCCACAAGACAAAACTTCTTCCTTTTAACTTTCTTTTCTTTTGTATCTCCTGCCTTAGGTATTTCTCTCTTCACCTTTAGTTCTCCAAAAAATATACATACTCCCCCAAACTTTATTTCCTCCTCCTTCTTTGAATCTTGGGTAATAAGAGGTTCTTTACCGGAGGATTAATTATCTAAGATGGCTTGGGATTTCCAATGGCTTGTTTTGAAGATAAGGATTGTTTTGGCTCAATTTCAGGAATTAAGGTGTATGCAGAAGCATATAAACAAGGGTGGTTGGAATGGCTCAAACTACCAAGGATGGCCTGCATCATTTCTTGTTGGTTGTATCACCTAGGATTTCGCCTTGATCAATAATCTAACAAGTTCTAGAATTCGGTTTGATTAACTGTGACTAACCCTAAGGATGTCCCCTGACTCACTTCACGGATGAGGAGTTGCTTTGATCTAAGGTTCACGCTTTGACATCGCGAGACAATCAAACTCAAGAATATATTTTGTTCCTTCAATTGCATAACTTTCCTTTATCCTGGACTCATCAGCTAAATTCAAGTCAATTATGAAATTTGTGTTTCAATTCAATTATTTGACATTCTGCCCTTATTCTGAAATTATTTGTTTTTCAGCATAATTTCTAATCAACTACTTCAACTAGCTCAGATTATAAGATGCCAGCATTTTCACCCCTGAGCTAAATCCTACTGTTATGCTACTAACAATCAAAACAAAAAGTAACAACACAATTTAACTTCAAACAACATCAAACAAATTTTCTTATTTTATTTATGAGATTGTGCAAAAGTTGAGAATATAGGCTTGAATTGAGGAAGAGATGGATCAATCAATGGGAAGGTCTATTTTCTTCTTTTTGGGGGAGGAGCAAAGATATTGGGAGGATCAAGATCAAGGGTAGCCAAATTAGGATTGAATTTGGGAAATTTCATTTCTGTCCTCTTCTTCTTCTTGTCATTCTCTTTCTCTGTCTGCTCTTCCAGGACCAATTCATTGGTCAGATCAACCTTTTTGTTCAGGTTATCTTGTCTTGATCCAAATGTGTTCATGTTGCGTTCCAATTCAGTCATGACTTCTAAAAATTTGGATAGATTGTTGTTAATCAAATCCAAATTTTCAAGCCACATTTTTCTTCTGTAGGCATCATTATCATCCAGCACTTGATCTCTGTCTTTCATCTTCTTTTCAAAATCCTTGAGCAATGACATATAGAGGAATTTGAATCCCTTTATCTGCTCCTTTGTTTTGGCTTCTTGATCTGAATCCCTTTCCTTTATGAGTTTTAGGAGTTGAGAGTCTCGATCATACTGATTGTTGTAGAATGATTCATGGCTAAGCTGCAACTTTTTAAGTAGATCTCGATCTCTTTCCTTCATTTCCTTCTTGAATTTTTCTTCTTGCTGTTCCAGGATCTTTTTAATCTGCTCCTCCCTTCTGCTAATTTCCTCTTCCCATTGCTGATCCTTTCTCTTCACTCTGCTTCATATAATTCTTCTCTTCTATTCAGTTCTTCTTCCCTCTGTTGATCTCTTCTTTTCAATTCAGCTTCATACACTTTTTCCCTAAATTTTTGTTGGAGGCTCCATTTCTCTTCTCTCTCTTCCATACTTTTCAGCATATAAATGAGCATCTCAATTATTTGATTATTTTCCCCGGGGTCTCTAGAGCTTTAACCAAAGTTCTCTCAATTCCTGTCTTTACTGGGGGAGACGCACATGAGAAATCTGTGAGGACTTCTAACTCTCGTCTCTCATTCATCCGTAAAACATAAAAGTGTTACCTTCTGGTTGTGCTTCTTGATCTTGTTCTTCTTCAACCAGAAGGGTGTCCTCTTCCTGTCTGGTATTCTCATCTTCATCTATAGAATCTGCTTCCACTATGACCCCCTTTTTCTTCTGATTTCTTGGCCCCTTGCTTACTCCCGTCAAGGTTAATGGTGAAACCTTGGGGCATTCTTCTTCTTCTTCCCAAATTCCCTTCACACCAGCCCTTATACATAACCTTGTGATGGTTGCTGGGTGAGGGATCAAACCCCTTTTATTACTTTCATGATATCTCATTATTGAATTTTCAATGACAAATTTCAAAGATTAAGCTTATAACCTCCTTCAAGATGGGTATGTAGAATGATTGCTTCCTATTCTTTTACTGTGCAAACATGTTTGGTAGGAACCAAAACAGAATCCAGGAAATAAAACCATACCTTTGCTTCTTCTCGGCTATATCTCCCCAAGCTTATAATTTTTTTCTCCTCTTCTTCAATCTCATTTCACCTTGCCAGCCCGCGCCTTTCAAGTATTTTCACTTGCTAGGTGTTCGTTATCTTCAGATTGACTCATGCTACTCCATTCGCATACTCGCTTATGGTTTCAGCCCATATGACACCCAAACCCTCCGAGCTTAAAACAGTTCTCCTTTTCTTTCCCAACAAGGTTGGAGTAAAATTCTCTAACGACTGCTGGATACCAAGACTTCTGATGTTTGCAGAATTTTCCCCAACCTCTATGCTCTATTAATTCTTTGAAAGGTGAGATGAGTTGGCTGAAGCCTCTTTCTCCTACAAAACCCTTTCCAGCATAGTGCTTCTTCCAGTTGGAGAAAGCTTTTCCGACGAACTGCCTCTCTGCTTACTGCCTTTCCCTCTTCCTCTCAAGCTGCTTGTAACCCAGTTGAACTTCAGTTGTTCCAACGGCCTGTTCTCCTCTTCAAGTTCCAGATGAACTTCCCCTTATGGCTGAGTATACCTCATAGATTTCGCTTTGATTTGGGATGAGGGGTCATGTCTCGCCATTTGAGAAAGCGGAAGGTTTTAAGAAGAAGTTCGGATTTTGTGTGGTTTGCAAGACCAAACAGAGAATATGCTAAGACGAAGAGTTGAATTGCTCAAGGAAGGAGAGACATGATAGTGGAGGGAGTTTCAACGCTTGCAATTCAATTATTATCAGAGGCTCTTATGATTCTCATTTACCTGCTGTCGACTTAAATTCATGTCGCAATCAGGTAGCCACATTAAATTTAGTATGTAAATTAAAAGTCGCCCAAATTCGACACATTTTTTCTTATGTCGCGAATAACTTACCGTTTGTCGACATAAGATCTATTGTGGAGGACAATAAGTCTTCAAAGCCGCAACATCGTATCAGGATGACATCAGTTGAGTTGTCGCTAATTTCACCACTCATTCAAGGGACTGCCTCGTCATGATAAACAAAGTTCTCACGCGAATTGAATTTATGTCGCGACATGAAATATAGTCGCGACCTGTGCCCTTGTTCTTCCTTTAGTACTGACTAAGTTGCGACCTCAATTTATGTCTCGACATCAAATCTGATCGCGACTTAGTCTGTACTTGCCCTAAATTTGATGATCGACACCTTTCACTTATTAATTTATTAATATTCTTAGCATCCATTAAAGCATCTCAACAAGATTTCAAACACGTGATTCCATTCAATTTTTCACAGAATTTATGTAGGGAGAAGAGTACTCCCCTTTTTCAAGTCGCTTTTTCATGTGAAGTGCTGGAGCTTTCCTGGAGTTTATTCCTTCTCATCTGATCAATTCGATTCTGCATCAGCGTACTGCAATAATTTCAAAAAGGATTAAAATGATCAAATACTAACCTAGAAATTCCTAACAAATCATGATTGGAACTAAGAAATTCAAAAACGAGTAATAGTAAAAAAAAATTTGAAGTCTATATAAAGAAACTACAAAAAATATTCTATATGGGTTGCCTCCCATGAGCTGCTCTATTTTGAGTCCTTAGCTGGACTTGCTGTTTTGATCCTTCTCTCTCTCAATTCCCCAGCTGAAGTTCTTCCATGTCTTTTTCCCTGCTGAGGTAATGCTTCAGTATTTGCCCATTAGCTTTGAATTCTTCCCCAACATCAGTCTTGAGTGTAACTGCTCCAAAGGTAGTACTTGACACCACTGTGTATGGTCCACTCCATTTCGATTTCAACTTCCCCGAAACAATTCTTAATCCGAGTTAACAGCGTAACTCGATCCCCGCCCAACTCTCTCAAACTTTGATCATGTCATTTCTTTGTTTTGTCCTTATAAATTTGCATTATCATATGCTTAATTTCTCGCCTTCCAGCCTATCTCGCCAGCAAATTTCCTCTTCCTCAGGATTTTGAAATCAAAGTTCCAATCTCGATGGCCCACGGCTTTGTATTCATAAATTAAGAGAGGAGCATGGTTTGCCAAATACCACTCTGTATGGGGACATCCCAATGGGAGTTTTGAATGCAGTCCTATAAGCCCAAAGTGCATCATCCAGTTTGGAAGACCAATCCTTCATACTTGAACTTACAGTCTTTTCCAGGATCTTTTTAATTTCCTTGTTGGAAATTTCTGCTTGTCCATTAGTCTGGGGGTGATAAGCCAGGCTCATTATATGTTTTATCCCATACCTGCTCATGAGCTTTGCAAATATCTTGTTTGCAAAGTGGCTTCCCCCATCACTGATGATAGTCCTGGGTGTTCCAAATCTGCTCAAAATGTTCTTTTGCAAGAAACTTACAACTTGTTTCAGCTGGCCGGACAAGAAGTTGCGCCTCCACCCATTTGGAAACATAATCCACTGTTAGCAGTATGTATAAATTTCCAAATGATGGGTGGAAGGACCCATAAAATCTATCCTCATACATCAAAATCCGTACCACCAATATGCCTCGTAGGGGCATTTCATTTCTGCTGCTGATATTTTCAATCTTTTAGCATCTATCACATAATTTGACCCATTCTCGTGACCTGGTTTCAAGATAAGTAAATAAAACTCGATCGAGTATCTTATGAGCTGTTCTTTCTCCAGAAAAATGCCCCCCATATGGTGATGCATGGCATTCATTCATAATTTTGCATTGTTCATTCTCTGGCACGCATCTTCTTATAATCATGTCAGAACCTCTTTTAAATAGTAGTGGGTCATCCCAGATGTAGTAACCTAACATTCGTCCCGAAGTCTGCAGAATAATCTCGAGGAACTACTCCAAGCCAAGTAATTCACACTATCAGCATACCATGGGAGTTGGATTGACAATTGGTTAAATTGCTCATCCGAAAGTTCTCTAGTCCCGCCTCCTCCTCTTCTCCGCTTTGTTTCTTCTACTCGGACAAGCGATCAGCTACTCACATCAGTTTCTCACAACCCTCTTATCTTTAATTTCCATATCAAACTCTTGTAATAACAGCACCCACCTTATCAGTCTTGGCTTGGCTTCCTTTTTCGACATCAGATATTTGATTGCTTCATGATCAGTGTGAACGATAATATGGAATCCCAAAATGTATAGCCTGAATTTCTCACAAGTAAAAACTATGGCTAGCATCTCCTTTTTAGTAGTTGAGTAGTTTTCTTGTGCTTCATTGAAGGTTCTGCTAGCATAGTATATTGATCTGAATATTTTGTCTTTTCTTTGCCCCAATACAGCTCCCATTGCAAAATCACTGGCATCACACACTGGCTTCAAACTCATCCCATTCCCTCCGTGCAAATGCATGATGGGTGCTTGAACTAGTCTGATCTTGATTTCTTCAAAGGCTGCTTGGCAGGAGTCATCAAAATTAAACTTTGTGTCTTTTTCCAGTAGTCTGCATAATGTTCTAGCTACTTTTGAGAAGTCTTTGATGAATCTCCTATAGAAACCAGCATGCCCTAAGAAACTCCTTATCCCTTTTACTGTTGTGGGTGGTGCAAGTGTCTTTATAATTGATACCTTTGATTAGTCCACTTAAATTCAAAGAGCAAAATTTTTTACGACCAAGAACAATACCCGTTACCATGAAATGACATTTTCCCAGCCAAAGCTAGTTGTTTGTCCTTGCATCTTTGAAGCACTGTTTCCAGGTTGTTTAGACAATGATCAAAACTGACCCATATACCGTGAAGTCATCCATAAAATCTCCCATGACCTCCTCAACCAAATTCGAACATGGATACATCATACACTGGAAAAGTAGTGGCATTTACAACCCAAATGGCATCCTTCTGAAGGCAAAGGTACCATAAGGGCAAGTGAATGTGGTTTTCTCCTGGTCCTCAAGTGCTATAGCAATCTGATTATAGCCATAATACCCATCCAAGAAACAAAAATGAGGGTGTCCTGCTAATATGTCCAACATCTTATCAATGAAGGGTAATGGGAAATGATCTTTCCCGGTCATTGCGGTTCCGCTCCTAGAATCGATACATACCTTGATCCACTCGCTGTTAATAATCATTTTTCATCACTCAATCACACGAAACTTATTTGGCAATCATGACTGGATTATCAATGACCGTTCATCGCAAGCAACACATTGCACTATTTGCACTCTGACATTCTCGACTATCGAATTATTGTTCGACTTAGATGGTTCATTTCTACGGTACTTTAGGTTTACATTGATGAATTGACATTTAATTTATCATCGACCAAGAAATAGACTCGATAATCTCTTCAAGATTTTCGCCAGCTTCCTCGTCAAAGATCACCGAGTCTAGCAGAGATAATTACTGGCTTACTCTTTGGTAACTCCAAGTAAGCATGCCTTCGGGATGACTGGCAATTTTTTAAAACAGCTCTCTCGCACTGGTTTCTTGATGAAATTCTTTCTCTTCATTATTGTCTCCTTTGGCCATGCCATTTTGTTTAAGACTCATCACGTTTTCAGTAGAGTGTAAACTGATGTGCAGAAAATTAGAATTAACACCTTCAGGATACTAGAAATTCATCTCATTCTCATTGATAGGAAGTTGAGCATTACAATCATGATAACTATCAGAGTTGTTGAGATAGACATCATCTACAGATTTGTAATCTTCACTATTTATGTCTAAATTCTTTAAGCTTTGAAGCAGATTGAAGTCAGCTGCCTCTTCTCCAACCCTGAGAGTAAGAACTCCCTTCTGCATGTCTATTAGAGCAGCTCCAGTTGCAAGGAATGGCCTTCCAAGCAGCAGAGGGACTTGTGAATCTTCTTCCATGTCCAGGATGATGAAGTCAACAGGAAAAACAAAATTCCCAACCTTAACCAACACATCTTCAATGACTCCTTCAGGTTTTGCCATTGTTCTTTCTGCCATTTAGAGAGTAACAGTAGTGGGAGTAAGCTCCCCCAAACTTAATCTCCTTGCAACAGATAATGGCATTAAGTTTATACTAGCACCGGAGTCACAAAGAGCCTTTTGAATTTCAATTCCTCCAATGGTGCAAGGAATTGTGAAGCTTCCTAGATCTTTCATCTTCTATGGTAATGTCTTCTGTATCACTGCATTGCAAATGGCAGTTAGATTCACTACTCTTTCTTCTGCAATTTTTCTCTTCTTGCTCAAAATTTCCTTCAAGAATTTGGCATACAGCGGCATCTGAGCTACCACCTCTGTGAATGGCATGCTTATCTCCAACTTCTGAAAGGTTTTCAAAAACCTTGCAAACTGCTCCTCTATCTTTGACTACTGCAGTCTCTGTGGGAATGGGACTGCATGCATGGAGTTCTGGGTTTTCTTCTTGCTCCCTTCTTCTTCTTCTTGTTCCAGTTTCCTTTTCCTTTCCAGTGTCTCAGCATTTCTTAGGCTTCCTTCTCCCTTGTTGCCTTCATCTATCTCTGTCTTTTCCTTCTAACTCTTTCCACTCGCAAGGCCGCACCGCCATGCACCCTTTGATTTTTCTTCGTGTCACCGGAAAAGCATCTTCATCCGATTCTCGCAGGTCGTGGCGCAGCCGCCGCCGATTCAGGTTTCCAAGTTCTTGAGAGAGGCATTAGTGGTCTTTTGAAAAATTTGAGAATTGGTATTTGAAGCTTCCAATTCTGCAAACTTTTGTTCATGGAAGCTCAACAACTTTTTATTTTCTCCCATGAACTGCAGCATCTAGTCTTCAAAGGTCTGAGCCCTTCTCTGACCTTGATATTCATTTATGCCCTTTATCCGTCGTTGCTGGAATCTCGTGGAAAATACCGCTGATAGTTTCTACCGCCTTAGGACGTGTCGTGTTCTCCACCATAAGAGAAGTTCTCATGGTTCCTAAGGTCAGTATAATGGGTCAAGTGTGTCAGGGTTAGGCTTGAAATGATATGCTCTCTGCTCGTTCAAATAGTTCGCCTCCTCCACTGCATATAAACCCTCTTCAGCAAGCCCCTCAGCATTTCTTGTTCTTCCTTCTCTTTCGACTGCTCCAATCTCATTTGCAGAGTGCATTCTTCTATCTAACCGATGCATCAATGCATCCAACTTGGCCTCCATGGCAGACATCTTGTTCAGCTCAATCTTTCTATTTCCCTTAGCTCTGCTGCAGCTTCCTGAGGATTCAGAAGGAGGTCTCATGTTGCACCTAGCAAGATCCTCTATCAGCTGTCTTGCTTCTTCTGCTCTTCTTCTTCTGAATGCTCCACCACAAGCTGCATCTATTATACCCTTGGAGGTATAATTCATGGAGTGGTAGAAGATGTCCATTTGTGTCTTCAGGTCTATCCCGTGTATGGACATCTCTTCTCAAGAGCCTTTGTATCTCTCCCAAGCAGTGTACAGACTCTCTTCTTCTCCTTGTTTGAAAGTAGTAATTTCCCCTCTTCATTCAGAAGTGAGGGATGGAGGAAAAAATCTGCCCAGATAAGCTTCCATCAGCTCTTCCCATGTATTCACAAATCCATATGGTAGTGAGTCAAACCATGATGCAGCTATATCTCTTAAAGAGAATGGAAACAACTGCAGCTTAATAACTTCTGGTCTCACAATCTCATTCAATTTTACGTTGTTTCGCTTACTTTAAAACCGTCCCAAATGTTCATTGGGATCTTCAGAGTGATGGCCTGTGAATTGGTTCTGTTGAACCATGGTGATAAGAGTTGGCTTAAGCTCAAAGTTGTTAGCATCGATCGCTGGCTATCTCACTGCTGAGTATTCATCTTGTATAACTGGTCTCCAGAAGTCCTCCATAGTGTCCCGCTCTTGAGGTACTTCTGCTGCAAATTCTTGGTGGACTTCCCCAGTCAATCTTTCATCTGCCATATCTGCTATTTCTGCACTCTTAATCTTTCTCAGCCCTCTAAGTGCTCTTTCGATCTCAGTATCTAGTGGCAACAATTCAGCTCCCTACTTTCTGAGCATGAATTTACTCCTGAAATTATAATATACTAAGATCAAATGGAGTCAGTGTTTCCAAAAATCAGATTTAATATCAAAGCTCTCATATAACCGCAGCTTTCAAATCCACGCTTTTTGAATCTTATTTTTGCAACTTTTTCTATTTTCTTTTTAATAAATTGTGTCCAAATTAGTATTTTGCTTTTTGGTCTGAATATTGATTTACCAAATTCTTTCGATCCCCGGCAACGGTGCCATAAACTTGTTGGACACATTCTGTGTGAATGGATATGGATCAAAACAACTATCAAATTTTATGACATTATTACCCAAGGACTATTAATTAATCCCTAGTAATACTACCATGCAACTTGTTTGTTGTGTTCCTTGTCTTTTATACTGATTTAAAAAGTGTTTTTCTAAGAGTGTCCACTTTCTCTCGGGGTTTTCGATCCATGATTTTTCGCTTATCGTGCCTAACAAAGAAGAAATCGGATTTTTAAGTCCAGATATCGATCCCACAGAAATCTCAAGAATTCTCAACCAACTACCCTGACTACTCAAACTCTATACTATTTGGACTTTGATAGGCAAGTGAGATATGCTTAGCAAACTTAAAATAATGAAAACTAAGAAAAGTGACTTAACAACAAATGAAATGAATTAAAACTGAAAATCTAAAATACAAATGAAATGAATTAAAACTATAAATCTAAAATAACAAATTCAGGCTGAACAGTTATCTTTTAAAGGGAGCATTGAAAATACTGCCATTGTGAAACATCAATTCCTGTAGACTTTACGGTAACTTTTCTTTATGAACCACAGATCTAAGATCTGTCCAAGGACTATGGTAGTGCAAATTGGATTTCTCTTGAAAAGCACTTTTCATCACCTAATTTTCACCGCTTTTCAAGACAGATATTGATAACTACTTTAACTGATAGCCTTGTTCTGGGTATTTTTCTTTTTCAATACTTCATACCCAATAATAGACTGCAAACCTTAGCTCCTAAGACATAGGTATAGCATGGGTTTACATTTTACTGGTTTCTCTTCCTCAAAATTGGAACAATTCATCCTTTCCTTGATTAGATCTTTGCTAACACGGGATTGAACTTATTGTTCGAATCGAGGTGAAGCCTCTGCTTTCATAAATTGATAAATCAATCAACTCAATCTCGTTTTCACGTGAGAAAGCGATTTATCGACTTACATCCACCGAGTTCATTAGATCAACATTATCAGGTTCGCATACCCTTGGGGAATTGTTCACTACTCTCAGGAATGCCTTCTCCTGCGGTCACCCGGGAGGGCCTCCGAAATCGTGAGCATGAGAAAAACCTCTTTACGGGTCCAAGACACTCGACATTGGGATTACCACAGATGTACAGAACCTGGCAAACAATTCCAAAACTGAGGTTCAATAGCATTCTGATAAATTTCTGCATAAAAGATAAATTCTAACAATGGAGTATAATCAATGGAAGCTGGGATTCTAAATCACTGAATTACACCCCACAATGGCTTGCTGATCAAGAAAACCATTGTAAAACGGAAACTGGAAGTCCGAATTCCATAATTTGTCTGGAATTCAGACAATCCAGACAGTAATTTGAAGAAATTAGATTTTGTATTCAGCTTCAACTTTAATAGCTAACATTCAGGTTCATAAATTCAAAAGAAAGAACAATCTAATTGAAAATATTAAAACTAAAAATAAAGAAAATAAAAAAAATAAAAAGAAAATAAAATAAAACTAAAATACAAGAGCCTTCACTACCCGCATTTCTTCTTTCGAGTCGAGCCAAGCTTCAAAAGAGCAATAAGGCATTTATAGTGGTTCCTCGAAGTCACCCTAATTTCGATTTCTCATTTGGACTTCAGGTTAATCGCCCACTGTCAAGTGATGTCACGATACCAAATGGTGTCGCGACCAGATAACTAATTTCACGCCGCGTGTTTTACTTGGTCGCGACTCGCTTTTATCATTCTCAACCGATAGTCGCGATGTTTAAACGGTGTCGCTACCTTCTTTACTTGCAGCGGATGTCGCGACCTCTGAATGACGTCGTGACCTTCTTTCTTCACAATTGATGTCACGACCATTGACTGATGTCGCTGGTTCGCCGTTAGAACCGAGGCCTGGCAACCGCCAGTCGACATGTCACAATCTTCTTAATAGTCATCGATGTCACGACAAACGGCCGATGTCGACCTTCTTTACTAAATTTCTCTTCGATGTCGCCACAACTGGATGCGTTGCGTAATCTTCTTTACTGGAATGGATGTCGCGAATTCTCGACCGTGTCGCTAATTCACTATTCTTCAACATCGATGTCGCTAATTCTCCGACCGATGTCGCGACCTTGGTTCTTTCATTAACTCGATGTCGCGACAACCGAATGACGCCACGACCTTCTTTCTTTGTTGATGATGTCGTTACGTCGAAGTCGATGGCTACCTTACCTTGTGTCGGGCGTCGCTGATACCGATTCGTGCCGACGCCGATCTCTTTCGGTGACGTCGCAGAACCGGCATTCGCTTTAGATTTAGTGGTCGCTGACTTCATTTGTGCATGCGACCTGGCGTCTTCGTCAGACTAATTTTGTCGCGACCGCGAGTTTTTCTCAATCGGCCACGAGTCGCGCGTGATCTTTTCTTCCCCGTAATTCGCCCGCTTTCGCAACATCATTCTGCTAGGCCGCAATTTTCGCCGCCGCTCCCGCATCGAATTTCTTTTCTAATTTCAATAGTATACAGCGCTTGGTGAGTTATTCCATATTTATACATAACCGGGGTCTTTTCAATAAAATCACCGGCAATAGATCAAAATGGATGACTTTTGGGGTCATCACACGAGGTCCTTAACTCCAAGATGGTAGAGACATAAGCTCATACTAGTACAACAAGCTTGCTTTATTATGGGATGGAGCATTCCACCATATTGTCAAAATAGGTGATATAACAAGGTCCTTCCACTGCACCTAGACACGTGTTTCTATGTTTACTAGTGGTACAACAAGCGTAGTACTTCGGTTGATCATAGATGAGGTTATTTAACATGCATTTAAAATCAATTAATCGATAAGAAGCAAATATTTATGAAAAGTTTTAAACTCAGAAAGCAAACAAGGTTTTCTCAAAGTGTTTTGTAAAATATCGCTTTTACGTCAGACATTTGCAGTAAACACATTTTATAAAGTATCACCATTTCAAAGTTTTGTCATTATTTTCATCGCTAAAATTATCTTCCGCTACAGTGTACGACTCGATGTCGGTATACATTAGGTCCCTCCCGATTTCTAGTTATACGAGTGTACATAGTTTGTTGGCAGCTGATGAGCTTGAGGTTCTTTTGAAGAAGTGTTGTTACCTATTTTACAAACTGTATTTATAAAAGTCGGATGTCCAGAACAGTAAACAAATTTTTATAATCAAAACAGAAAAATGGCATAGTTTGATAAAGATACACGCCAGTCACGGTACCAGCTGAAGTATCCGTCGGGAATTATCGCGGGTGCCCGCATCACCGCTAGCAGGGCGGGTGTCATTGAGTACTAGTTTATTTCCAATACTAATATTCCTAAGCATATATCTCCAATACCACTATTAGAGAAGTATCATGACATCATTTAGTGACTACGAGGTCTTGTATCAGGCCTATAATAAACGCATCTTAATTTCTTGATGTCATTTAATAAATGAATTGATAACGACCTTAAATCAAATTAATGAAGTCCTGATACATTACATAGTATAAAGGAAATCTGCGATTTTCAGCATCAGAAGAATGTATCCATATTATGTAAATATGTAGCATCTAAACAACCAGCTCATAAGATCAATGAGATGAAGGCTACTAGCACATGTTTGATAGACGCGGATGATCTCATAAACCTGTGATCATCACGATGATTAGAGAAGGAAGCTGGTTAGAGTAATCAAGTTCATCTGAGATCCACTATGAGACAATTATATGAATTATCAACAAAGTTTAACAATGATAGCCTCGCATCATAACAATGGCGCAACATCCCAGACTTATATATTCTTATCATAACAATGGTACAAGTATTCTTAGACTTGAAGTGCTCAATGATATCTTGGATACTAATTCTATACTTTGACTGATTCTGGTTAAGCTCAAGAGAAATTATTAGTGGTAATGATTAGGTATACCTTGAGACATTTGAAGGTACTGAATAGCCAATAAAGGACACTCGCCATGATAGAATGAGTGCATACCATCATGATACTTAAATAAAACAACAAGGTAGTCCTAGATTGATTTTTTGTTATATAGAAGAATATAGTTCGAGTTTAGACTCAAGTGATAAAAAGTGATAGGTACACGAGAAACTGGGGAATACTGTAATACTACAATATAATATTAAAATTGAATAGAAGCAGTAAAATAAAAAATTAAAAAATTGGAAAAAGAAAGTGGAATGGTGAAAGTGAGGTCGCCCAGATTCAGTTGAACATACCGCCCCAAGGTTAAAAAATTAATAAAGAGCAAAGATGACACGTGATCCCCATTGATCAATCAGGTTTTTATTGCTTGCATACATCCATACTAATTACTATTGGTTTGCTTTGTTCACTTCTCATCTTAAAAATAAAATAAAAACAGGCAAAAACTTCACAAAAAGAAAATTCATATTAAAAATATAGTATTATTATTATTGTTATTATTATTTAAAGAGAAAATTAATCTTTTATCTAAACTGTCAATATATCGATTATAAACATATAATAAACTATTAAAACTATAAAAGATGAAACAAGATACTGTGTTAATAGTATAATAAAGTGATTAAAACCAGGTTTGATATGATTTATTATTAGAATATCTACAACTTGGTAATATTACTACTTATTTTTATTGTTATTAGTCTGATTATATATGATGCATCACTCAATCATTCAAATGTCAGCAAGCCAGACGCCTAGTGTGGTAAAAACGAAAAACCAATCATTGTACTAAGACCCATACAACCACTCACCACTAAACGACAGAACACACGCCACTACAAGGAGTGCTAATCAATGACATGTTTAATGCGCCATTGGTTATTACAATGACGCTTCCCTAAAGCGTCATCATGGTCTCGCCACATTGAGGAGTTACAATGACGCTTTATTTTTGAGCACTCAGAATCAAAACGTAGTGACATTCATTTGAAGCCGCCATTCTCGCTTATAATATTTCAACATAACAACTATGACACGAAGGAGGTCATTGATTTTTATATGTTTTTGTTTTAGAACCTCCAGACACCGCAAGTGTCATCATTTTTATCACATTAAAATCCTATTTAATTTCCATTGGCTATAAATCTTGAAGGCATAATATAATTATTGAAACAAAGATATATAAGAATATAAAGGAGAAAAAAACGTGCCGTGATAAAGCTACAAAGCTATTGATATATACATCGATCCAAACGAATAAACAAATTTCCTCAAATATTTCATAGACTATAGACACAAATTGTTCTTTAATTTATTATAGAGGGTCTTTCTATAGAGTGCTAAGCCCATCAAAATCTGTCAAAGAGAACATCTGTTCGTTCACATGTGGAAACTAAGTTTTGAGAGAAACCAACCAAAACAACTACTAAGGCGTGAGAACATGTAACAACTTTGCGAGGGAGTATATACATTGAGCTAAATTACATTCCAAGGATAAATATACACAGTTGGTATGTTATTACTTAATATGAAAAGAATTAAAGCCAAAGACCTCTCCTTATCATATCTTTGGAAAATCAAGCAAATAACAAAATACAGAGTTAGAATTTTTAAGGGCAATCTTATTCGCTTTTTTGAAAAACACCTGTGTGGTACAACCCATGCTCTTATTTATGGCATGTTGCAATACAGTCGTCAGCATATCTCTTTACATCGCACTACATGAAAAATATAAACAAGGAGGCAGGTCCCTGTTACATTCGCCTTACTGGGTGACATCACACTCAGAATCGAACCATCCACTTCTCAGAGCCAAGAGCTGCCATTGCTTTAATACATTTAATCCATATTAAAGTTGAATCAACAACTAATTAGGTTAGACCTAATTTTAACCTTTAACACTTTTTTAATAAATTAAGCCTCCTATGTTGTTTTTAATAAAGTCTCTTTCTAGGCTATAGTGAGACTACTGGGGGATGAGGAAGGAAGAGAATCATCACACAGTTAGGATAAAGATTTATTCAGGTCATGGATTATCTATCGTACTTGTTATGGCAAAACCTATAGTAGAATAAAAGCAAGCTTCTAATATTTTGATAACAACGTGATTTTTCTATAGGTAGGGGTTTGGTGGAAATTCAACTTCAATTATGTGGCCAATGAGTAGCATTAAAAGGTGTAATGTTATAAAGCCGAGAACACAAAACATCCTCATTCATCTGTCGCAGATTGCTCCTAATATAGTGCCTTTCTGTAAAGACTTTTTTAAATGATCCATAGTTAAGCCCAACGAATTATTATAGTGATTTTGGATTTTGTACACACAACCATACTCGACGTTTTTGCTTCAAAGGCAATCTAATGCCTTTCTGCATCGTTCTGATAGAAGATCGCCTAGCTGAGCAAACCCGAGAGGAGCTACAGAATGTTAGCTAAAAGAAAAGAAGATTATGAAACGATCGTTCTACTTCTTCTCAGAAGTACCTGGGGCTACGAGATTCTGGCAACGCTGACTTTAGCGTTTAATATGTTTTCCTTTCAAATGACATTTTTTTAATTTCTATTTTCCAACTATTTCTTGGAAATTATTTGGAAAGCCAATCGATGAGGTTAAAAATTTATGTCAACGTATATAATTTAGTATTTGATTGACCAGCCATACTAAATTTTTAGATCCAAAACTATAGTTGTAATCAATATTTTTCTACAGTCTTGATGACAGTAACTATTAGTCCATCTCCAAATGACTACAATTAGTCCATCTCCAAATGACTACATAATAGTCATCTAAAACATTGATGATTTATGCAAAGTATCTCTCTAGGAAAGTTAAAGTTTAATTGTGGCTGTATAAAGGTATCATAAAGTAGTACTATGATATAATCCAAATCTGTGATATCACTTTAGGAAATAGAAAAGAATATATATATAATTTCATAAATATAATATGACATCCATGAGAATTAGAGATGTAGATGTGGAACTTCATTGGATAGCCAAAATGTCACAAGATCACTGAAATAAATTTTCTTCTGTCAAGTAGTTTGTAAGAATTACTTTCAACTTGTGGGAAATGAAGAAATTTTAAAAAGCCAACTCATTATGAAATAAGAAACTAGTGTAGTTCATCGCTTGGGTTGGCGAGAAAATTATAAACAAAATCAAAGAAAGGAAATGGCATTCCATGCAAAAAAAAACTTAACTTCTTACATAGCCATTAGGTCAAGAAAATTGTATTTCCAAATGAAATTTAGAAACACAGCATTAAATCTTAACTACTATTTCTTGATACATATATATATCAAGAATTAAGTATAAAGCTGGGGTGAAATCACAGCATGAGCATGACGTATTGTGAAAGTGAGAAACTGATTTCACGGTAACAAACCAAAGAAAGTATGAAGGACTTGAAAATCTAAAGGAACTCTCCTATAGAAAGATTTGTTTCAAGCCCCTATGAGCTTAAAATAAAACACAATATTTTTTGTGTTTGAGTTCGGGACATCGTTAACTGATTGTAAGAAAAAGTCAATAACATTTTTGTTTTTCTTGTCAGTCACTAATAACATTTTGTTTTGTTTTTTTATTAAAATGTTAAGGTTAAGAGCTAGTTGGCTACACAAACCCATTTGAATCTCTTCTCAAATTATTCTAGGAATACTTTTGTTTTGAGTATGGAATAAGAATCATATTAAACTAGGCTGTTATACCTAGTGAATAAGACTATGACAGACTAGATTTATTCTGTAAGAGTTAAATTTTTTATAAAATAATGGGCAAGATAAACAGGAGTATTATTTTCTCTATATTTTCTTTAGAATAGAGTACTAGGAAAAAGAGAAAAGAAAAGGATATGACTTTTCTTAGTTGGGTGCAATTTTGCCAATAGCTTAAGATTCTTGTTCAATCTAATCTCAATCATCAAGTCAATAATACCAAAAGCAAATATTCAAATATTCATTCCTCTTCTATATGTTCTTTGTAGTTTTCAATACGTGCAGTAATAAGAATTTTTATTTTCAAATATAGATGCAAGTAGCGCATAAATGGGCGTGTTTGGGGTCTAAGGGCAGCCATGAGCTTGTCATCACAGGCCTGAGCACATTCCTCTGATCATGCTTTGGTTCCATTATTTAAACTGTGATTTTAGTTTCACTCAATAAATAAATCTTAAAACATAAATTATTCTCTTTTGTTAGTTTTCCAACACAGTGATCAAAAAGGCCAAAAACATCCTCATTGATAGGCAAGGCAAATAAATTACTGAAGCACTGGCAATAAAAAATTAGTTGCAAGTAAATGAAATGATTAACAAGAAAGAAATTGGGTCCATGATTCTAAAATGGAAAATCATGATATGAATATCTATGTTATATAAAATATGTAAGTGACATTCTTTTTAGCAGAGGCATGTAAGTAAACATATCTAAAAGTTATGGTAAGAAGCATAAAACTCTATGTTATCAACATGTATGTTCCCCGGTTCACTGTAAGTTAAGGAAGAAGAAAAGAAGAATTTGTAACCAAAATCCGGGGCTTCAGGTCATTTTTCCATCCAAAAAATTTAACGTACTCATATATAAAAAAGGGATAAATTTTCTTCAGAAAATTTTGAAACTTGCTTAAAGCCCAACCTCCTAGATTTAATTTTAAAGAAATTAAGAGAGCAGACTCGACTTGATAACGTCAACCTCAGAAGCCTTCCATGAGAATTACTCATTTGGGAAACCAAACTGACGTAAACTTATATATGATGTTGTCGAAAGCCACTTGGCCCCATCAATCAATCGCCTCTCTTGAAACTTTCATCACCTCAGAATCCACCATGACCATTAAGCTATCTTCAGTTTTCTAACAAGCCACACAAATATTTCAACATAATTTATTTGATTTCCATTCCCGCGTAAAATCTTGAGCAAAGCATATTCCTTCAGTGGGACCCGTTCCACATGAATAAGAGCTGAAAACTTTAAAATTTTTTTCGTTTTTCTCATGTCCTAATTCCAGTGAGCAGAAATGTCAAATTTTCTCCACGCTTTTCCTTTATGTTTTCCTTAAAAGTTCTTTCCATTTCACAAAATCATCATTGTGTGTATGTGTGGGTATTAGAATTATAAGATATAAATCAATCTATTTATCAAGATGACACTAAAATCCATAGAGATTTATGGAAGATCAGCTTTGTTTTATGAAATATGCACGGGCAAAAGAAAGTCAAATAAATATTTATAAAAGTCAGTTAGTAAAGTTAGAAGGTACCAATTAATTTTGAAAACAAAATGTCTTCCACACTTTTATCAGTAATAATCGCCTTTGTTCTATATGGCTTTATACAAGAAAATAAAAATGGTGTTCATGGTTTGCTAAAACAAATATATGTTCTCCAAGTAAGAATAAAGAATATGATAACATTCCATGCCAATGGTAAAGATTCAACTCAAAATATATAAAGACTCTATGGACTGATTCAAAATTTTCTAAAACTATATCAGAAAAGGTTAAACCACAATAGTGAGAGAATAAGAAAATTAAAAGTGAAAAATGTGATAAATTGAGGTTAATGTTTATTACCTTCTATAAAGGCTAAGTCGCCATAAAGTTTCTCGAGGTCTCCTAAACTCGTTATGCACCTTTCTTCGGCCCATCGTCACATTGTTATAATAGTTTATGTTTCTCATATGCTGACCAAGATTTGGCACAAAGTCTGAACAACAAAACCTCCAATCTCTTCCCAGATTGATGTAAACATAGTAACCTAATATTTAAAACCAGCGCCCCAACAAATAAATTTACCACCACCGTCGTCGAACCATATTTTTAACTATACACAGCCACCTCGATCGCTACCGACCTGATCGTAAAAATCCCGCTCCGTAATCGAACGCCCGTGTCCCGCTTAAACAGGAGAACATAGAGGAGACCAAAAGCACCGCAGAACATCTCACACACCGCACTCGCCGTGCAAGCCCAACAACGGCGCATAACAATCAACCATAAATCGCCCAAACGGCAGGACCCAACAAGCGTAATTGTATTGCAAAATTCGAACACCACTTACAATACACTTCACGCCGACCAATATTGACGACACGCCGCCAGGAAAAACCAGCGACGCGCGTTGGATCGCCTTCGCAGATAACGGGCAGAATCGTCGCCGCCAGAAACCATCGAACGACCCTTTGTCGGGCCGCCCCCAACGCTCACAATCGACGCCGGCGACAACTTCCGGAATAGCAGCCATATTCACTATCTACCGATTCGATCTGTGATCGCAGGCGAAGACCCGTGATAACGGCAGTAATGTTCCTGTCGCCAACGCCGGCGCGAGAGCCCTTCCGACCGGACGCTGATTCATCATCAATCGATTCGGACCAATGGGCTTTTCACCAGCCCTTCCCGGGCCAGGCAACAAATTTTCAGAACGCCGCACGCCACCGCTTCGTGACAACTTGATGCCTTCGCGCGAGGAACCGTCAGATAACATTAATTTTTCGATCGTGAAACTCGCGGCTCAATTTCAGCCGCCAAGGTCATGAACCCCAGTGCAATTCGTCGGCGAGAGAAAGTATCGCACAGTATCACGCCAAGAATGGAAGCACAAAACCAGAACAAAACCGCCGACCAACCTGCATTCCAGATCCATCTAATTGGGGCCGCATGCCTCGATTCACTTCGCCGAAGACCAAGGCCCAACAGTGCCTGGCAGCTACCTAACCTGGATCGAATGGTAATGAGTACTACCGAAAAACCGGAGAAAACGCGAGCAAAACTTCCATCTGTGATGATGGTGGGAGGCGGATCCGAGTCGCCCACCTGCGACGCACACAGGCCGGAACGATGCTCATTCTGTGGTTCGATGGGTCCTTTAGAGTGAAGACTAAATCACATCTGTGGCGGCGCTTTGCTTCCTGAAACGTTTTACTGATCCCTTTGAAAGGGATCAGAGTAGACATGTTCCCTTATCAAGGGAACGGAAACCACTGACATGTTCCCTAAGCTTTCCAATCTGCTCTTCTTCGCTTTGTTCCTCAAAATCAACTTTTTTCTTCACAATATCCCTTACCTTCGTATCACCCTTCAAACTAGAGCTCAAAGAGAACTACCTCTACTTATACCAATCCAACCCCTACTTTCCAGAAAGCTTCTATGCTTGATGACTACCGTTCTATCTTCTTAATGTCACCACTGGGAAGCCCAAAATCACATTCAGAAAAAGATCCCCTTTCTCTCACATCTCTTCATATCGCCTTCTTTATAACCAAAAATCGCGACCAAAGTAATGGGCTCAATGAGACCCTTTTTTCACCTCGATCATCCAAGGTCCACTTGCTTTCTCCAAATTTATAACCCAAAAATAAGCAAACTAAAAGTACGGCTCATCAGCCTTCTTCTCTGCTCACCTTCAAGATCATCCCCTCAATATCCTTTGCCTTTTGCGCTCCAAATGCCCATGTATAGCGTATTGACGTTCACAACTTATGTGGTGGCTTTAGATCAATTTTTTTATATTAGAAAAATAAGATTATAATAGATGGTGACTTCTCCAAATAAATGACAAGGTTTTCAGATTGTTATCATAATGAAACGTGTTGCCATACCTAAATGAAGTATTCAATCAAATAGAACTAAATAAGTCACATATAACGATGACACTGAATTATAAAAATAAAAAATTACATCAAATAATGATCGCTACACAAGAAGGCCAAAGATCTTAATCACAAAGAAATAGATTATGATTCTTTCTCAAATGCCGCAATGGAGCCATTATAAATATTGATTTTTGTAGTAGTGCGCACGAAGAAGGCGATATAAATATATATGAGTAGAGTAGAGAGAGGTGTATATATATATATATATATATATATTAGCCACCTCTTTTGTTAACATAGTAGATCCTGAAACTATAGTGCAGTATCTTTTGAACATCTTAAAAATAAAATCAGTCAGTTCATATAATGAGTGATAAATAAAATTATTAATTATTTTAAGTTAGTATTTAACTATTAAATATGTTTGAGAGAACAGTTTTCCATGGTTTCTATTTTCTGTTATTAATACACCTTATCATTTTATTTCATCATAAAAGTTTAGTTATAATATAAACAAAATGATAAACTCTTTCTTTCAAAATAATAGAGATAAAATATAATACTGTGTTATTGAAGGGTAAAGAAAATAAACAAACCCCTTAAATCTAATACAGAAACACCTTCCAATAAATTAAAACGAAAATGGGTCTATATGCCAAGCACGGTCTAGCTGGATGCACCTCATCCTCCGCCGTTAAATTAAATTGAAAATAGGTGCTAACATCGACCTCAAAAATGCCAAAATAAAATTTAAAACCCAAATGAAAATGGGTGTATATAACAAGAATAATATAGCTGGATCCACCTGTCGATGCTACCTTGCCACTCAGCAAACTGACGAAACGGTTCCAAGAAAAATAAATAAATAAATATATATATATAGTATATATATATATATATATATATATAGACAGAGATATATATAGTATATATATATATATATATATTATTATTATTATTATTATAATTTTTTTTTTTTTGAAATGGTGTATATGCCAAAATAAGATTTAAATATGAGTGTAGTCCATCAAGCCTACATATAAATTAAACCCAATGGGTACTATAATCCAAAATTTAAAAGAATAAAAAACAAAAAATTTAAAATAAAACAAAAACAAAGGATACGTTTGGCTACCGTTCTGAAAAACAAAGAGAATAATGGAATCAGGTCTGATTCTTTTTTGTGTTTTCTTTTTTAGTTATACAACATGGAGAATGCAAGAACAGTGTTTAGAAGATATTAAAGTGATGTTTTTATGCTTTCAAAAACCATTCTCAAAAAAAAAATTTAAAATTAGGAACCCAACAGCCCAAAGTTACCACATCAGTTTTCCTTCCAATAATTAAACTAAGCTCTAAAACAAATTTCTGTAAACTATTCATTTGTATTAAGTACTATCCAAATGAAGTCATATTTTTAATCTTTGTGAAATGATAGTTTATTGAACCATGCAATTATATTATTTCTTATTAAAATTGTATGCTGAATGCATATCATCTTCAATCTTAGTCATTAGAAACAGATTTCTACCAAAATGAAATAAATTATTAAAAATAATTAATAAGCATGTTTTCAAATCCATCATATAGATTTTTATGACATGTTTGTTTTTTATTTTTTAAAACTGTTTTTTGTTTTCAAGGATAAAAAAGAATATAGGAAAAATACTTTTGGTTGCCAATATTTTTTTGTGCTGTAAACCATAAAGACATGTGAAACACCAAAATAAGACATTATGTCAGTAAAATTATTCTTAAAACAGAGTTTTCAAAAACAGTAATTAAACATAACCTTAAGTCTACTTTTTATTACAGAAACAGATTTGATGGTAAATACTTGAATCATATACATCTAATTTCTCCAAGATATTTTTTCCTTTCTTGTAAAAGTTGACACACGATTCTTTACAGAATCAGAAATTTCACATGAGAACTTTTGGCACCCAAACAGTTCTGCAACAGATTTTAATTTTATTATTAGCCAAATTTAAGGATCTTATCGATCATTCTTTCTAGATATATAGAGAAAGTATATGAGTAGAGGTATGTAAAAATAGAATGTAGTTAATAAAACAGAATGTATTTGGGCTTATTATTGTACACCATCTTCTGTTATGCAAATGAAACTTACTATAGATAGATGGTGACAATATTCTAACCCTTTTCTTTTTCACGTCATCAACAGTTTGGAAGGTTTTCATCAATATATAGCTGCTGAACTAGGCTATTGCCGTTTCATAAATGCAATGAGTTTCGCTTTTCCACTAAGCATTAATTCAAACAAGTGCTTTACTATTGTTCTCCAAAAGTTAACATGTCGAGTCAAGTCTTAGCATGCTCTCTAGCCGCCTTTCAACCAAAATCGCCCATTAGCCAGCTATCATCCTACGCCAGTAATCTGTCATCCACCCCTCGGAAGCATTTCGAGAATGTTGAATAAAATATGTTAAAAAACCTATATATTTCTGGAAGTTGTTTTTGGCACGATGAGCAGAAAATTACTATGGTCGGTAAGATTTTACGCAAAGTTTTTGAAGCATCCCGGTGATCTGAAAGAGGAAATTCGGGAAAGCTAATGAATGTAGCCGTGTCGCGACGCCATCACCGAAATTTCATTACTCAAGAACATCTCTAGGTGGCACACTATATGAGAGAAGTGTTACAACTTATTCATGATACTATCCTAATGGTGATGATATGGAAGGTATATCAGTAATGTCGCTAATTTCAAGCACAATATAAGCTCAGTGTAATGTTTCATGTGGTAAGAACCCAAAGTATAATTATCATGTGTGAGCTAAAATAATATATCCTTCTTTCTAATTCAATCTTATGTTAAATTTCGTGGATTTAATTATGGGTGGTATTCAATGAGTTCTAATGGTAAAAGAGTATCCAAGGTGAAGCTTTATGTTGATGTAAGAGGCATGTTGGGATTTTTATGAGGTCACACATCTCTGGAAAGTTCAAGGAGAAGACATACTAGATGACGTGAGACTTGTTTTCACCACCACCACCAACTTCCCAGTCAAACACTTAGAATATCCTGAAGAATAATGATTCATGCCATGAAAGTCGCCTATCGTATAGTCAGCACCGGAGGCAAGGTGGTATATATCTATCTACCATAACAAAATTTTTACGACAAAGTCCCCATAAAGCCGGCCAAGTTGGATTTCAATTTAGTGCAATCCCTGGCAAGAGAAGCGTTTATTTAGGTTTGATTTTTGAAGACCCGAGAAATTCCATCAGAAATGGCGGAATCGTAATTTCGACATAAAGTTACACTGCTAAAATTCGATATTTATTCAGATCCTGATGATGGTCGGATTTCACCGCGGAATCGTTTTCACAAAATCAGCCAAGACGTAAAATTTCCGTCGAATTAGACACAGAAGTTCAAGATCGCTTTTCAGGCATCGCGGCTCGTGCCAGAAACGATTGCCGATGGACGAAGTCGTATATTATAACACGTGACTTATGCGCGTGAGTGGAACAGCAGAGTAAAACAGCAAAATGGACGCTGAGAAAATAATGTCAAAACCGGGAAAAAGAATAAACATAATTGGTATTAATGAAAGTTTAAATGACACTAAAAAACAGCAGCAACAGATCGCTTCACTGGAAAGCAAAAAGAAAACGTGGGAGAGGAAGGAAAAGGAGATGCAGAGGTTTGATATCATTTTAAAGAGAGAGTGTCACTTTCATAGGTTTCGAACGATCCAACCGCCGATACTGACAGAAGAAAGCTACCACGCTGGTAGAGGGCTTTCGCAGAAATGATTTGGGGAGTTCTCAAATTCAGAGGTAGGGTTTTCCCTCATTGGGTCGTATTCTTCGCTTAAGTACCATGTTAATGTTTTTGAGCGATTAGTCTTAACAGGCCAGTTGATAGGTTCTAAACCTGGAATCGAAATGCTTGATTTGAGACCCACGAACACCAGATCGGGCAGTTACGATCGCTTGGGTTAAAATGAGGAGGAATTGTTCCATACAAATCAAGGGTATATATTTAAGTGAGGCCTAAATGGTTTGGAACCCCGTTCACCAAGTGAATCCAGAATGAAATAAAGGAACAAAGAACTTAGGGTTTTACTGTTTCTAAACAAAGTGTTCTCAAAAGAGATGTTGAAAATATGTGGTTAACAGTGATTTAAATTAAATTGTTCACATCATTTATTTAAGGTGAGCAATTTTTATAAAGTTAAATAGAATGCATGAGACATGATTGTGTGAATTGATTATTGTAAAGGTGCATGTTTATATATTTATGTGAATTTGGGATCGTATTTGGAATTGAAGATATAATCTATATAATCGAAACAATCTGTATCATGATAGAGTGCATGAGATGAGTCTAGGAGAAAACGGCTCGGAGGGTTGTCTAAAAATGTTAGTCTACTGAGGGTAGTCCAAACTGGGTAAAATATCAATCATCGGAGACTAATTCAACGACATACATCTGGTTAAGAATCATACAATGAAGAGATCAACCGCCTAGCTTCAACTGATATACACACATCTGAGGGTCATGCACAAACAATGGAAACAATAATTTCATAATAGTATGGAAGGAGTGAGGAGAGTCTGTGAGACCCCGGATCCTGAGTTATCATGTAGACATTCATAGGATCATGCATTTGCTTGAATGGGTTGTTTACTTGGAATATTGCATTGCACTTAGGTGGAAGAGTAGCCCAATTTAGATGATTCACACATCAGCATTAGTCACCCCACAGGAAGTTATTTACATATACAAAGAGCCGCATGAGGGATGGCTCGTCCTGTGTGGACCGAGGATTGTGAAAGAGTCGGGTCAGGCTTTGATGATGTATACAGTGTAATAGAACCCATTAAGTCAATATATGTGTCAGATAAGGGTAAAACCATACACCCAGAACTATTGGTAGAGATAAAGGCAATATCTGATGAGTATCGCCAGGCCCAAGAGGGGCCATTTTTTATCCATGTATGTATTATGATGGATATATTGCACTATTTGGGGACAGTATATGCGGTGTAATCAGATCTGCAGAGCTCCGTACAAAGGAGACTCTCGCCCCGACTCAAGTGGCACGGTAAACCCCACATCCACTTATTCCGCAGTTGATTCAGTCAACGGACTTCGGCTCGGGTGTCGCTGCATTTCGATAATTAATTAGTAGATATATAGATATACCTCTTTTCAAATCACCATTGAGTTACTGTTTCATATATATAATGAATGTTAGTGTGTTAAATTAGACTTTGCTTCAAAGCTTTCACTGGTTTGCTTAGAGGACTCGGTACGCGCTTCGAGCGCCGTGTATTTTAGCCCAATATGTTCGGCAGATTGGCTCTCAACCAAAATATTGGCCATGACATCCACAGGAGTGATATTTACGACAGATATGGCAAATCCTCAAGAACTGGCTCTTCACTAAGGCCATTGAGAGGTTTGAGATATGCAAATGACCAACCTCATCATTAATAATGAGTATGATACTTAAATTAGAGCTATGTTTTTCCATTTTTAGGTGGGATATTAACAGCATAGACCACCTTCCATAATACATGAAACTTTGCTATGTTGCACTGTTAGATGTGTACAAAACAAATTAGAAGAGACAGATGATGGATACCAATATCGACTTCAATTATGCAAATAGAAGCTGAGGGATATTTTGCATTTACTTATTCTCGTAAAGCACTAATATTGCAAAGGTGGATATATATAGGTTTAACTGATTTAATTATATTTGATGGCGAAAAAGCAAGTTAGAGCTATTCATGAGGCTAATGGTTCCATGAAGGATATACTCAGCACAGAAGAGTATATGAGTATAGTGACCGTCAATACAAAGTTATCTACGATTGCAACTGTCTTACATCTAGATGGTAAGAACAAAGAAGGCTCTTGACTGCTAAATCAATGACCCTAAGTACATCAGAGCATCAACTGTAATTGTGTGCTCTGATTACATCGCATCACATAAGGAATGTGAAGAGCATTCATTAGGCACTCAAACCCACTTCAGCCTATCAATTTTGTTTCATTGATAAAAAAAGTAATTTTTATTGCTTTGCAAATATAAAATTTCAAACGTACATGTAATACTTTCCTATAATAGAAAAGGGCTATAAGTTCAAAATAGGTTATTTTCAAAAAAAAAAGACAAGAATTAGATTTACAAAAATGAGATCATTATTGTTTTTAAACAAATATTTATAGTGAATATAGTATCGAGAAATGAAATATATGGGATAAATCAAAATATTTATAAGAATGACCTCATGCAAATAACTCTTGAAAATGCCATCTTTCATAAAAATAAGTTTCTGTGAAAGAGTAAAAATAAAACCCCTCTATCCGATAACTGAAATCTTCATGTTGTTTTATCTCATCCCTACATTGGTAATAATATCTTCCAGGGTTACTTTATCTAAAAGGAATAGAGATCTTTGTGTGTATTTTAAAGAAAGATTTTGATCGTCCCTTTAAATGTGACAAAAAGCTATAACGTGATAACCCTAAATCTTATTAAACCTCAATCAAATATATCTATCAGACGTTCTTAATCAATAGGTATTACTATAAATACGCAGCTTGAACAAAGAGAGGCATGTGGCCTCGTGCATTGAATGTCATATGAAGCGTGATGATGTCTCCTCGGTGAAACGGCAGGCGCAATAAATTTCGAAAGGAAATTGAGAATGCATGGAAAGATATTAACAAGGAGTTTCTACGGCCTACGGCTGCTCCGAAGCCTCTACTAAATCGTGTGCTTAATCTTTCTCGAGCCATGGATGTGTTCCACAAGGGGGAAGACGGGTACACTTTTGTTGATGAGTACACTCATGTTGGAAAAGTGATGAAGAATAATGTTACATCATTGCTCATTGATCCTATAGTATGAGCAAATGATCAAGTTGATCACCATCTATAGTATTTTTCCTTAGCTAAGGAATAAGATGCATAAATTAAAATGGTTGTAATAGTATGGGGGAATAGAATATTTGCTACTACTAGTTTCTGTTTATATGCTTTAGTACCAAAACAGATTTGCATCAGATTCGACCGGCATCGACAACCGTTGAGCGTGCATCCAAGTCTCAATCTCCCATGCTATCAGCTATGAATTGGAAGGTTTATGAGTTACAAGCATGGACAACGCCCATTGCAAGAGACTCATGCGTGACGACCCAAATGAACAATACTCATACTAATATAGAATGAAATGTCTATGAGGTTTCCCAACAATAAAAAATCTAAATAAAAAGCATATACATATATTCTGAATATTCCATCCTAAATAAAAATGTATATCATAAGATGTAATGCAACGACCCAACTTTTCACCTGATATTGTCGGGTTCCAAGCTATGGCTTCCCATTAGCCCTTCTTGGCTTTGCTTTTCTATTGGGCTTATGCCCTAAAACAAATGTCTTGATAGTGTTGAGTTCAAGTCCTTCATAAATGGACCTTTACCTTTCAGTCTCTAAACGATATGGGATAATACAATCCACCCCTCGGGGGTCCGCATCTTCACGCACATGGAGATCAAACTCTCGTTACAAAATTCAATTAAATTGTCAAGTTTCGAAAGTCGAGGCTTCCGCTTTCCTGGATGTGAGACACTATGTGCAAACATAAGCAAGTTTTGGACATATCCCAAAGCCAGAGAAAATCTTTCTGACCGTTTCTTCTATATATATAGTTGCGTAGCTTAGGGAGGAAAATGATATTCAAAAATGCATCACTTTCACGCCATTATTATTGCATGTTTCCCGAAGCATCGTGGATTTCAAGTTTACAATTTCCACCATACTTAAAATTGACGTGAAATTGAAGTAATAGATTCTAATCTATTTGTCTTTATAGGTGGAAACTTCTCTCTATAAGAAATACATTAGTTGCACAATTTCAAGAACATTATTATATTGAGTCAACTATGGTATATGATAAATAGTGAATGGAATATTATTCACTCCAAACAAATATCTATTAAAGGAATGCTTTTGGTCCGAGGATCCTCGTATATTTAAAATATGTCTACTTGGGTTACTTACACTTTTTAGAAATTTTCTTATATTCAATGTCTATATTATATATTAAGCATAATTTTCTTTCATTCAATCGTTGATATTATATATTAAGCAGAAGGATTTCTTTTTTATAAGAAAGTTCTCCTAAAGGTAAATATTTCTTTAATAGTGTTTTTAATAAATACAAAGTATAAGTGTTAAAACACTTTTAATATTTTTAAATTACTAAAAGAACATTCGATATAATTAAAAAACAAAATTTTATAAGAAATCAAAAAAATTCTACAAAAATATATGTATACACACATATAATTATTTTTCTTGATTACTTGAAAATTTTAAAATATTAGCAAAAATAAATTATGGGTTGATAAATAAATAAAAATCATGGTATTTAAAATCAAGTAATATAGATTTAACTTAATTTTAAGAGAACCAAAACATTAAAAAAAAAAGATATATAAGTAAGAAGAAAATAGACAGATTTTGTTGATAATGATGTTGAATGATGAGAGTGTCAAATGTTTAGTCATGGGGAAGCATGGAGGAGCTTTTATTTTTATCAAGTGAGAAGCAAGGAGGAAGAGGAGACTGAAAGGGAAAGAAAAGCATTCGAAAACAGTAAATTGTATTTTTGGAATATTTGAAATTTTTAAAAATATATATTTAAAAAAAAAAGCAACACTCAATTGCTTCTCTAAAGAAACACTTCAAAGTATTTTATTTTTTTAAATATTACTTGGTAGGTTGTTGCATGTTTTTAGGAGTTTATCGAGTCTCCACGCACCCAAGGTTTTGTTTCACAAATCCCCTGTCTCAGGGCGTAGTCAGGACCGGTTATTAGTCAATCTTACTAACCATGGAAGTAATGCTAAAGTGAGCTTTCTTTAGTTTTCCTCGTTTTATTACTATAAGGCTATAATGCCAAGTTTGTTAAATAAGAAGGGGATTGTCTTCTCTAGAATATTGTTCATCTATGGTTTCATTTTTGTGATCAAAGTTTCATATCGTGAGGTTCTCATTGGTGCCCTAAAAACCAAAGCCGTATGTTAGGTTTTCTATGTGTCAATTTCACCCATAAGCATGCCAGACGTATAAGTAGTTATAGTGAACTTGATCAATGAAGTACGGGATATCGAACCCATAGGGAACTAGCTATTGATTACTAACCTAATCTAGCCCTAATATTGTTTGGATTTCAAAATTAATTATTTTTACTTAATTAACCTACTTATGCTAAATGATTTAATTGATTGACCATGGCGATAAAACTAGGGTTTCTGAGTTCACCCGGGGTAATCCCCCTGGTTCATGTTTAGAGAAATCCTAAAGCCTATAGTTATATTTTGAGGGTCAATTAGCATAACCTATCATTGGTCTCTCTCGAGCACCAACAACCTATCCTTAAGACCCGACTATCGCTTCTCAACCTCAAGCCCTAGGTCTTAGGAAACATTATGTATAGCTAATCTCAATGACCACACATAAGCAATAGAATTCTCTTGCCTATGGTCATCACATGGTCTAACGTGCCCAATCCATCTCCCCATCTCCTCTTGATCTCAAGCTCGATATGAAAACATGCAAAAGGTGATCATGTAGTTGCAAGCATTAAGCATATGATGAAAAACATCAATATATATATACATATATATATATATTAAGTATTGTTCTGAAAGGTTACATCATCCAAACCCTAATCCGGGTTCATACCTCGGGATACATCTGATGAGCTTAAAAGTCATCTCTTTTAGTCCATTTTTCTGTTTGATTTTCGCCATTGAATAATTATGCTTAATTATGAAGAAACTCACCAATCTGTTAGCAGTAAAATGGAAGAAAGAAGAAAATGCAAGAGAAAATGCGTAAATAAGTGAATAAAAGTGTACGAATGGCGTATAAATGAAAATACCGTGGTCGATTCATCATGCAGCTGGGGGTTTACACAAATCAATTATGAGGTCGCAACATCGAAATTGAAGTGAATTAGATGCTGGTTTTAAAATGGATAACGCCATCGGTCGCTGAGTTAAAGATATCGTTATGTCGCGACATCAGAACAAGCGCTGAGACTTATGGAGCCATGAAGTGATGTCGCGACAAGGGATAGATGTCACGACAACAGAGCAATCAAAGGAAAGATACATGTGGGGACAAGATTGAAGCAAGCAGGAATCATATGATTTCACGACAACAGCTCGAAGTCGCGACATCTGAAGGAAAGTTGAAACGAGAATGATCTTAAGCGATGTTTTAGACGTGGGATCGAGGTCGCGCACATCGGCAACCGCTTGAAATCCCCAGAGAACAGAGCCGATGTCGCTGAAGACGAGATCGAAGTCGCGGACATCGTGAACGACCAGATCAATGATGCAGAGCCATAAAGAGATGTCGCGACAAGATACTGATGTCGCGACATCAGGAACAAGCAGTTGAGACTTGTGGAGCCATGAAGTGATGTCGCGGAGCAGGATCGTGAGGTCGCGACATCGTAGCGTCGGCCAGCTGGAAGTCTCAGAGAACTGCCGATGTCGCGCATGAGATCGGGCGTCGGACATCGTGAACGCATCGTATCAATGATGCGTAGCCATAAAGAGATGTCGCGACAAGATATTGAGGTAAAGGAAAACATGAGCAAGCAGTTACCTACGGTTCTTAAGATGATGTCGCTGGATAAGAGATTGATGTCGCTGACATCCGGCGACATCGCTTGAAGATCGCAGAGCGACTCGAAATAGGTCGCTGGCAGATATCGACGCCGCGACATCGTGAGAGCAACAAATTGAAACCCGCCAAGACGTGAGAAGATGTCGCGACAAGATAGTGATGTCACATCAAGAATGACCAACTCAAGGTTACATAGAGTAAGCTGAGGTCGCGACGTGAAATTGATGTCGCGACATCGATGATGTCACGACAAGAAACCGGAAGCGCGCACGAATGCTGACTCGGGCCCGATACTCAAAAATCCACGCAGTTACAGCACGATTAGGCCCAATTGAGGAACCCTATAAATACGCAGTTATCCAACTCATGAAAGCAGCTTACGCCGCTGCACGAGGTCCGGATAGTCAAAGCCCATTTTCTTTATTTTCTTTTCTTTTCTTTTCTTTCTTTCTTTTTTTTTTTTTTATTTCGCCATTTTAGAAAGACTGCTCTCATCTTTTTATTTTCGTTGAATTTTTCTCGATCCGATGTTATCGTTGAAATGGGTCGACGTGCATCTCAATTTATTTTTCAAATTACTACCCGAAATACTCAGTTCGGGGACAAATTTGAATTGACTGTTTCGCTTTCAAATCATAGCTATTCTTATGACTGAGGAATGTCGTATCGTGTAATTCGCACTAAGGAATCCAAACTTCCATTATGAACGTTATAATCAGAATTTAGCCTTTCCCGTATCGCTTCCCCAAAGAAATTTGTTAATTTCGCGTAATGAATTTATTTCCGGTTTTGGTTTTATTGTCTCTGGGATCCGAATATCGCTCTATACCCGTTAAGATTCAAGGTCATTGCTCGATTTCAAGGAGGTCCCGAAAGGACACAGGAAAGAGTACTCCTGAGTAATGCATTACTTTCAAGGCATACTAACCTCGCTATTAGGTTCTTTTGAGCTTTGTAAGTTCACTTAGATAAATCCTCTTCTCACTAAATCAAGAACGAGTCGAATGAGTTATCTATTTAAACAAGCAAAGAGTTCACCTCAATTCCTGGATAAGGAGGCCAATCCCGTGTTAGCCGTGGATCTAATCAAGGAAAGGTTGATTCATTCTAATTTCGAGGAGGAGCAATCTCAAGTTGTATACTGGCCGACCGATAACTGGGAGCCGCTAAGGCTTCACATCTAGTAAATTCCGGTAATAACAAGTATTGCAAAAGAAAATACCCAGATTAAGGAAGTCCTTTAAGTAGTTATCTAATTCCCCTCAGATTCGAGAGTGAATCAAAGTCATAAAATTAGATAATGAAATGTGGAGCGTGGAGAGATCCAACCGCACTACAACGCCTTGGACAGATTTTGAAACTCGAGATAATCAAGAAATTTTATCGTGAGTAACTACGTAACTCGATAGTTCACTATAACTGCTTTCTATTAATGTGTCTTCTCGGGAGGATAACTATTCGGGTGATTTGCTTCTTTTATTAGAAATTCATTATTCTATTCTTATCTTCCGCTTTGTCAAGTTAGTTTAGTTATTTTCCTTTGTTCGCTTAATTTTCAAAGACCCTAATGTTGGATCCTATTATCATTTCAGGGTCCAAATAGTATGGAAATTGAGTTGTCGTGGTAGTTGATTTAGAATTCGAGACTGTGGATCGATATTCGACTTAAATCATTTATTATTTTGTCTAATTGCACTTGCGTATCATCGTACTCAAAACCAAATCGGAAAATGATTTTAATTTAAGAGATCGGGTGATTTATATAGTATAATGTCAATTAAGTTTATGGCGCTGCTGCCGGATTAAATTCATACTTTAGTATTGTCATAAATTTGTATATGTGTTTTGGTTCGGTGAACAAGTTTTATGCGCCAAGCAGTCAGGATTAGACCATGTCCTTGGTACAGTGTCATAAATTTCAGATATTTGAGCCGTTTCGTCAAGTTTTATGGCGCTGCTGTCTGGGATCGAAGAATTTTATAAATCAATATTCGATGAAAGAAAGAAATACTAATTTGGACATTTTTAAAAGAAAAAGAACAAAAACAATAAGCTTCGGGCAGCACTTCAGAAATACCGACTTTAACAACCCATATTGAATATATTTTATGATTTGACTAATCCTATTAATGGTATGTTTCGCTCGTAAAAAACTTCGATGCATGTGAAAGAATACTAATCGATTCCACCACACGGAATGGGAAGGACGCCGTAAGCTCGAGAAAGGACCAAGAAGGCGTAAAACTCCAACCATGGCAGATGAAAGCAAGATCAGTTGGAAATACATATAGAAAAATAGATGCCCACCACTACATACAATGGAGATTTCTGAGACCAATTATACGAAGAATACTACCGACGCCACCAGCAAAGATGCTAATACCTGATTCAGCCAACATCGACATAAATGGTCCAAATAAAGATCGGGCCATCGGGTCATCCCAATCGAAGATCCAAACTATGTCCTCGGGAAGATTCCTCGTGATGGCCAATACCGCGTTGAACGTGAGGCCGGCGTCATAAAACCGCATCATTCCCATTCTCTCTAAGATACAAGCGCAAATGCATGAAAGAGAATCTTTACCATATGGTTCTGTTGATACTGGGAGGAATTAAGAGAGGCCTACTTGTAGATTCTTTCCCCAGCCCTCACCACAGAAAGAAGGAGTGGGAAATCATTTTGTTCCAAAGCAGTGGGGAAGATGAAAGCCCGTATGTAGCTCGGGGAAAGATTCAAACTGCTGTCGAGAAGATGTCCAATGTATCGGATAGATCCGAAGATCTCAGATGGACATTGTATATCATGCCATGAATGATATATCAAAAGGGATCATTGATTCTTCATGTCAGGAGCATTCAAACGAAAAGGCTTCGAAGAGGCAAAAGAGCTGATTGAAGATCCTGCTTAAATGTAACATGAAAACCTTCCGAGCTTCAAAAGAGAAACAAGAGAGGAAAGGGGATCATGAGCCGAGGAAGATGATGCCCAATGGAGGCCAAGTCGATTCCATTATGCACTGTGTTAGACAAGCAAGAAAAGAAAGACACACCGCCAGAGTCAGGAGCAATTGAAAGGGAGTTAATGAAGGAGTACAAAGAGTAATCAAGGACTCTTATGATGTCAAGAGGTTAATTATTTCAGGAGCTAAGAGTTTACCATTTCAAACCCTAATCCTAACCTTCCAGCACATTATATCACCCAAAGACTCAGAACCATGAGAATTTCGATGGTGGAGGGGGCTCTCAAGGCCAAAGGCAGGATTAACCCTCAACAAGGGTAGCTAGCAGCCACCGTTGTTCCAGCATAGAAGAAGAAGAAGGAAAATGAGCACGTAAACGAATATCGTGGTCGAGGAGTTCCCATCTGAGGAACGATGCCGCCATGGGACAATAAAAAAGCTGTCAACCTCCATGAACAAAAAGCCTGAGAATTGAAGCGCTTGCTACCACCTCAATGCCGTGGTCATCACCAATGCATCCCCGAAGAACCTCGAGACACAAGTGTGGCACCGGCCCTAACCCCCGCAAGGTCGTAGGAAAGATACCTTCCAAGTGACACAAGGAAGAACCCAAAGACTCCGCATGGTCAGGCAAACGAGGAGCTGGGAAGGAGTTGAAGAGAGGAAAGAAAAAGTGACAAAGAACAAAGAAGTAGCAAGACCAGAAAGGAAGAGACACCGGAGAATGACAAAGAAGGGAGCAGGAAAAGAAGAACATCCATGAACAAAGCTCATAATCCCATTTCCACAAAGACTGGCAGAATTAAAGATGGAGGAGTTAAATGGTAAGGTTCTTGAAAACTTTCCAAGCCGAGACCGCATGCCTTTATCAAGTGGTGACCGGGATGTTACTTATGTACCAAGGACACAATTCAGCAAGAAAAGAAAATAGTAGAAGAAGGGGAAGGTGGTTCATCGCATCAGCAAGAATCTAAAAGAACTACCAAGAAGACTATGACCCAGTTTCACAATTTCATTGTCGAGAATGGAATTTCCATGAAGCTTCTGACTGAGCCAGATCAACTGATGTTCTTCGGTTGCCAAGAAATAAGCCTGGGGGGAGCCAATCCCACAACCTGCTACTCTTCAAATGGTGGCGATGACGCATGGTGAAACCTGAAGGGGTCATTGAAGATGCCGTCACTGCTGGGAAGTTTGTATTCCCAAGACTTCATCATTCTCGACATAAGGAAGACTCAAGGCACCCTAACATCAGAAGACCATTCCTACTTCATCGGAGCGTACTTTGATCGACATGCAAAAAGGAGTTCTTATCTTAAGGGTTGGCAGAAGAAGTCATTGGTGGTTTAACTTGATTATGCATGCAAAATATAAGAGCAGAAAAGAAGGCTACAATGTAGCTGATTTTTGGTTTCTATTCTAACCCCATGTTAACAATGATTGTAACACTCGCTTATCAATGAAAAAGTGAGATGAATTCTGATAATTTAAGATGTCTATTCCGACTTCCATGCAGTTCATGTTATGAACCTGTGTTTGTTTCTTGAAGCAAAACATAAAAAGATAATGGGAAGATAGTGAAAAGAGGAAATTCATCAAGAGACCAAGCATGGTATGTCTAGTTCTTTGAAAGAGTTGCCATGTCATTTCTAAAGTATGCCTACTTAGAATTACCAAAGAAAAACCAAAGGATTCGTCAAACGTATTAAGTGAGAATGAGGAAAAGATCGCTTGAAAATAGTTAAGGAAGCATATGAATCGCTAAATTGGTCCATCAAGAACCGGCGGGTATCACCATCAATTCTGCATGCATAAGAGATCTGCTTAGAAGAGACTTTTAAACCATCTCAGAGAACACCGTAGGTGCTGAACTAAAGATGAAGGAAGTAGTCGGGCGAGGTGCTCAAATTGTTAAATGCTGTTTTATCTATGCTATCTCGCATGCCTCCCAAAGCGAGCCCAGCTTCATGTGGTTCCAAAGAAAGGGGGCCATCGTGATCATAAAATGGAAAAAATGAATTGATTCCAACAAGAACAGCGATTGTGATGGAGGTGCGTATTGATTACAGAAATTGAATGCCAGTTGAACCGTAAAAGATCATTTCCTGCCTTTCTGGGCCGATCGATGTCGATGTGTTACAGACACCCTCACTTTTTGTTTTTCTTCGATGGATACTCAGATATAATCGTATTGCTATTGCACCGTGAGATCAAGAGAAGACCACGCTCACATGCCCTCATTTCGCATCTTTTCCTTCGTAAGGATGCCGCTTGGTTATGTAATGCTCCGGGCCACATTCCGTAGGTGCATGATGTCTATATTCTCGTATTCGTCAAGAAGTGATGGAAATTTTCATGGATGATTTTACCGGTATGGATCCAGCCTTGATCAATGTTTAAACAATCCGAAAACAAAGATTCAAAGATGCCAAGACAAACAAATTAGCACTCGACTGGGAAAAAATGCCATTTTATGGTGTAAATGTATGGTATCGTTTCGGGCAATATAAAATTATGCTACCTGGATCGCCAGAAGGATCGGGCTTCAGCAATCCCATTATCAAGACTCACCACCCACCACGCAAAAGGAGTAAGAAGTTTCGGGGCATACCGGATTTTACAGAGATTCATCAAAGACTTTTCAAAAATAAATGGACCAATTAAGTGCAGATACCGAAAAGATACAAAGTTCACCTTTGATGACTCGCTAGGATGCTTTCGATGAAATCAAGATCGTGACGTACAGCACCTATATCGGCTGCACCAGAATGGAATAAGGGATTTGAAAAATAATGTGTGATGCCAGTGATTTTGCTATGGAGTCGGTGTCGGGGCAAAGAAAAAGAGAAAAGTATTCAGTATGGCCATATACTATGCTTAGTAAGACCTTCAATGAAGCACAAGAGAACTACTCAACAACCTAGTGGAGATGCTAGCCATAGTATTTGCTTCATGGAAAATTTAGACAATACATTTTAGATCCCATGTGGACTTCACACCGATCATGCAAATAATCAAGTACCTCATGCCGAAAAGGAAGCTAAGCCAAGATCGATAAGGTGGGTGTCAGCTGCTGTGTAGTTTGATTTGGAAATAAAGGACAAAAGAGCGTGGATGAATGTGATAGCCGACTACTCTGTCAAGAGTGTAAAAGAAGCAAAGGATTTAAGAAGAAAATGTGTAAAGTAATGCGAGATCTTCCGGGATGAGTAATTATTCAAGGTTTCCTTCCCAACTTCCATGGCGTTTATGCTATTGTGAATTATTCGGGGTTTTAGAGTAATGCCTTCGTGTAACTCAATACTGTATCAGAAGAGGAAACCTCTTAACCGATGCCAGATGACATTATATTTCGGGATGACCCACTATTATTCAAGAGGAGGTGCCGACATGCATAATAAGAAGATAGTGCTGCAGCAGAGTCAAAAGGCAAATACATTTTAAATGAATGCTACCACCATATAGTGATATTTTCCTGGTGAAAGAACGCTCAAGGGGCATACTCCAATCGTGGTTTTATTGGCCCACTATCTTCGAGATTGTGCAGTGGGTGAATCACAGATCATGCCAAAGGATTGAAATATCGCCAGCTAGTGGAATTAAAAATGCCCTAAAAGGTATTATGGTGATAGCAAATTTTTGGATGTTTGGGGAATAGATTTTATGGGGATCTTTCTACCATCATTGAAACCTATACACAATGCTAAAGTGAGAGTCATACGTGCCCCAAATGGGTGGAAGCAAAGAGCCCAGTCTGCTGAATGAGCGTTAATACAACTAGAGTTTCGCAAAGAATATTTTCGAAAGGTGTTTGAACCCCCTGTAAATATCATTAGTGATTTGGAACCCATTTTGAAAACAAGATATTTGCAAAACTCATGAGCAGTATGATCATCGCTATGTAATGAGTTTTACCTATCATCCCCGCATCGGCGGGACAAGCGTAAATTTCAAACGTAGAGTGATCAAAAGAATACTTGAAAAGACTGAGCTCAAGCAGATGATCGTCTTCCAAACTTGATGATGCACTCGGGGCTTACAGGATCGCATACAAGACCCCCATTGAATGTCCCCATACGAAGTTGTTTTTGGCAAACCATGTCATCTACCTCGGGTCGACACAAGGCAACGTGGCCATTAAAAAGCTAAACTCGATTTCTGGTGGCCGCAGCGGGAGCGAAAGATCGCTCTCCAACTGTCTGAATTGAAGAATCGAGAAATGAAGCTCATGATAATGCTAGAATATACAAAGACAAGACAAAGAAATGGCATGGACGAAAATCCCGAGGAAAGAGTTCGCATCAGGGAACAAAGCCGCGCACCCTAAATCGTTGTTTCAGGAAATTTAAAATCCACTGAGTGGGCCATACATAGTGGTATCAAGTACTGTATTTGGTTTTAATAATCAAGACTGATAATGGGGAAGAATTCAAGGTCAATGGACAAAGGTTAAAGTATTATCTCAATGTAGTGGAAGAGGAAAGTGAAGAACTCCAACCGGTTCGAGGAAAAGAAGAAGAACCACAATGCCAAGTCCAGCCTAAAGACTCAAAACTGAAAGGAAATGAATAAGGAGGTAACCACGAGGATTTAAATTAATTTGGGCCTGGAATATTTTTTTTCTTTAGTCATGGGATAAACAACGATTTGTTTTCTAGAAGGATATTTAATTTTTAGAAATAAATTGTAGTTTAATTAGAATTTTCTTTGAATATTGCGTGGATCTCTCTCGAAACTGTTAAAGATGAATAGTAAAGGGCAACTACAGAGTAATTCCAAAGAATCTCAGAGGAGTCGCGACATGAGAAAAAGGGGGAGCAACTTTCTCCCTAACCCAACCCTGTAGATATATTTGAATTAATTGTTAAAATCTTTTTGCTTAAAATATGCCTCGAAGAGACTAAACTGTTAGGAACAATAAGAGGAATTCCAAAGTTTTGAAATCATTGGCCAGGGCTTGGTCACGATAAAGAAGGGTCATGTCGTGGACAAAGTCGTTGTCCTACAAAACATTGATGTCGTGGACTAAAGAAAAGAAAGAAGAACAATTAGTGAGTATGGAGGGAAAGGGAGATACATGTCGCGACATGTGCGTGACATGTGCCGCCCACTCACTTCAAAAAAGCCCTAAATTTAATGACCTCAAATAAAAAGGCGAATCAAGTCGCGACAATTCTTAAGTGAAGCATTAATTACCCCACAAACATTATCAATTGCAACATTGAAAACTTATTTCATTCACTCCAACCCATAACCATTCACCTTCGTCTTCCTCCCGAATCAACCTCCAAAACCCTGCAAGATTCCAAACTTTTCTCGAAAGTTTTCCTCTTGTCCATGGTCGGGGGATTCCCACCCTGGTCCCTAACCTAGACGAGATTACGAGAACGACACAATCGTAAGAAGAAACTTGCCAAGGAGAACAGCTGATGTGAGATTCGCTCTGGGAAGAGGCAAGCAGAGAGATGCCATCAAAATGCCCGTAAGTCTCGACAACTTCTCAAGACAGAGCATAAAGGAAAGGGAAAGAGGAGGAGAAGAGAAGAAGTAGAAGATTTCATATCCGATGAAGCTTGTCTCTGAAGTACTATGCTACCAAAGGTTTTGTTGGGCTGTAGAGGAGATTCAAAACCCCGTGACTCTTTCAAGGAGATGATAGAGCGTAGAGGATGGGAGAGTCTCATACATGCCCAAAAAGGGTGGCATACAAAGACTGTGAGAGAGTTTTATTCCAATATGGTAGGAAGGAAGATGAAACCCGTTTATGTTAAAGGGAGTTCTGGGTCTCATATTTTAAGCCAAGGCCAATCACTGGACCAGGTCATGGAGATATGTGACGCTACGGCTCCAAATTCAATAAAATTCTAAAAACCGACTTAGAAAATTGCCGAGTAACCCACCGATGGAAGGGGGCAAGGAAACAAGGAGAAGGAAAGCCAAGAACTCGGGTCAGGGAAGCCTTCACCGAGGAAGCGAAGGTATGGTTTTACTTCCTTGCGTCTGCTGGTTCCAACAAAACATTTATGCACAAAGGAGAGAACAAGAAGCCGTGTACCGGGCCAGAGCTATACTCAAGGGGGTACAAGATCAATATAGGAGTTACTGAGAGAACTCCCATCATGAGGTCATGAAGGGAACAAAAGAGGTTCTGCTTCCCACCCAACAATCACAGCTCTATGCTTCTGAAGGCCGGGAGGAAAGGAATTTGGGAGTCAAGAAGAAGTCCCTGTGAGCTTCACCCACTCTTCCCGATGTGATAGCAAGGCCAGAAACCGTGAGGGAAAAGCGGAGGCCGGTAAAGAACAGAAGTGAAGCCCAAGCTGAAGGACCAGAAAAGGAGACCCAGAGGGCCACTGATCAAGGAGCAGAGCACCCCGTGAACTCACCTGACAACAATGATTACATGTTTGCAGATAATGAAGGGCAGGATGAAGACAACTCACAGACTTCCATCCCTTCGCGCCCTCTCCCAGGCGTACCAAACTTCCAACCCGGGAGAAAGTTCAAAGGGAGTACAAGAGAACAGCCAGACTGAAGCCTCCATGCCCCGTTAAGAGAATAGATGAAAGAGAAAAGGATTGAACATGTGCTAGAATTCGTGGAAAGTATTTATGAAAAAGAATTGAAGAGAAGAGACCAGCAATGGGAGGAAGAGCTAAATAGAAAAGAAAGGGAGCATGAGGTGGAGATCCAAAGAAGAGAACAACAGTGGAAAGAAGAACTGAACAGATGGGAAAAATGTTGAAGCAGCAAGGAGAAGAGTTCAAGAAAGAAATGAAGGAAAGAGATCATGATCCTGCATCAAAACTCAAATCGAGTCATTTAAGCTTTCTATAACAAGCGCTTGATCGTGATTCTCAACTCCTAAAGATTGTTAGAGAAAAGAGATAAAGAGCATGACACCAAATTTGTGGAGCAGATAAAGGGTTTCAAGTTACTATACAAATCTCTACAGAGGGAGCTGGAAAACAAATTGAACGATAGAGACAAAAAGCAATGGGAGGCCTTAATCCACAGTGTAAGGAATGGCTGAAAATTTAGATTTGATTAACAACAATCTTTCTAAATTCTTGGAAGTCATGATCAAATGGAGAGCACAATGAATGGTCAGGGAAGAGGCAAAGATGAATCAACAAGAAAGTTGATCTCTAATGAGATTGTCATTGAAGAAATGTATTGAGAGGGAAACTAAGAAGAGAAAGGAAAGAAGCGGAAATGAAATTCCCTCTCATTCCTACCATTTGAACACTTTAGGACCGATCCCCTGATATTTTGCCACCTCTTCCAAAAAGAAAAAATAGACCTTCTCCTTGCCTAACCATTCTTACCATCCTTATCCATTACTGTGTATCCAACAGTTGCAAATGAATCAGAAATAAAATGAGAAATTTAAATTGAATTGTTGTGTGCTATTTTGCATTTTGATTGTTCAATGTTATGTTGCTTTGTGGTAGCATGATTAGGAAATCAAGGTAGGAAATAGTTCAAGAATAAAAACTGCTGAGAGGACATTATCTTAATTGAATGAAGCAGTTAGAGTAGGAGTAAGCTGAAATGAGGAAAAAATTCGCACAAGGACAAATGCATATCATGAATTGAAACACAAGGTGCAAAAAAATTACTTATATTTAACTGATAAGTCCAGATTAGAGGAAGGAAATACAACAGAAGGAACAAAACATATTTTTGAGTTTGTGGTATGAACAGTAAGTCAAGGAACCTGTTGAATATCAATTAACTTAACTACTCATAAAGAAAAATGAGTCAAGGTACTCCCTATGGTTAGTCATAACTCGTTCAACCAAATTTAGAATTTGTTAGATTATTGGTTGAGGCGAAATCTTAGGGTGATACAAAATGACAAGAGATGATGCGTGCCATTCTTGACGCTTGAGCCATTCTAGCCATCCTTATTCATATGTCGATGCATATACAAGAGTTCCGTAAATTGCGCCCAACAAGCCTATTCTTCAAAAATAGACCAATGGAAACCCCAACTCATCCTAAGACATCAACTTCCAAGAAACCTATGATTACCCAGAATTCAAAGAGGAAGAAAGAAAATGAAGTTTGGGAGTATATTTTGAGGAACTCAAAAGGGAATGAAAAGAAAGACAAAGAGCGTAAAATGCAACAGTAAAAGAAGGCTTCTAGGGATAAGCTTTATTCAGTGGGCCTAACTCTTGAACAATTAAGTTCTTAGGGGTGTTTCAACACCTAGTACCCTAATGCCTAATGTGTATGGGAGTTACTAACCCAAAGTTCGCTACAGTGTTAGAGCCTAAAAAGTTAAACATTGCACTATCCCCGAATGGTGACAACTAAGGAAAATTCCCAATGAAATTGATATGAGAAATAGGGGCATTCAGTCTCGAATTGAAGAAGTCAAAGAGATATCCCAAACATGAAGTTTAGAGTTTATTATAGAAACTACAAGAAGGAAAGGGCATAAGAGGAGAGAAAAGGTTCAGGGTAATCTTAACCTAAAAATTCCTTCCATCCTACCCATTACCCAGGCCTAACAATAAAAGCTCAAAAGACCTGATTGATCTTGAAGGCTGAAATCATCTACATTAGTGGAGATCAATATGAAAAACAAGCCTATGGAATTTGGAAGAAAGGAAACAATCAAACAGAAGCAACTTTAGGGAGTTAAATGACTCGCATGAAAATGAGAAAGGAAACAATTCATTATTCAACAGATCCAATGAGTATATTGTTTGTAAACAATTTAACATGTTAGTTTGCATAGTATAAAGAGTAGAGACCAACTCAACCTGGACTTGAAGCTAGATGTACGTAAAATTTGCATACCTTGCATTGCAATTAAATTGAATGCCACTGGCAGAGCAAATCATTAAAAATGTCCCCTAAAAATTATTTTGTTTCGAGGACAACAATTCTTTTCTTTTTTCTTGCTTGAGGACAAGCAAAACTTTTAAGTTTGGGGAGTTTACGAGCTTAAAAGTCATCTTTAGTCCATTTTTCTCGGTTGATTTTCGCCAAATTGAATAATTATACGTAATATGAAGAAACTCACCAACTGGCGTTAGCGGTGTAAAATGGAAGAAAGAAGAAAATGCGTGAAAAATGCAGAAATAAGTGGAAATAAAAGTGCAATGAATGGCGTGAGCGTAAACGAACACCGGGCCGATTCATTGATGCAGCTTTGGGTTTACATAGCCTAGTCATGAGGTCGCAACATCGTAGAAATTGAAGGAATTCAGAGCGTCGGGTCGCTAAATGGATAACAAGCTATCGGTCGCTGATAAGATATCGATGTCGACATCGTGAACAAGCAAAGCTTGAGACTTGTGGAGCTAGCGAAGTGATGTCGCGACAAGGGATAGATGTCAATGACAACCGAGCAATCAAAGGAAAGATACACGGTGGGGACAAGATTGAAGCAAGCAGAATCATATGATTTCACGACAAGCCAAGTCGCTGGCGATCCGGGCTGAAAGAAAATCGCAAATGACTTAAGCCGAGCGTCGCGATTGATCGAGGTCGCTGGAGCATCGGCAACCGCTTGAAATCCCTGCAGAACTAAGCCGAGCGTCGCGACATGAGGATCAAGTCGCGACATCGAACGACTGCATCAATGATGCGTAAAGCCATAAAGAGATGTCGCAAGATACCGACATGTCGCGACATCGTGAACGCGCTTCGAGACTTATGAGCGATGGCGATGTCGGTCAGGGATCGAGGTCGCGGCATCGGCAACTAGCTTGAAAGCCCCGTGAGAACTAAGTCAGATGTCGCGATATGAGATCAAGTCGCATATCAAGAACGACTGTGATCAATGATGCAGAAATATAGAAGAGATGTCGCGACAAGATATTGAGGTCGCGACAACATGAGCAAGCAGTGGAAGCCTACGGTTCTTTAAGATGATGTCGCGACAAGAGATTGATGTCGACATCCGGCGACATCGCTTGAAGACTGCGATGACTCAAATGGTGGTCGCGATAAGACATCGACGCCGCGACATCGAGAGAACAATTGAAACCTCGCCAAGACGCGGAGAAGATGTCGCTGACAAGATAGTGATGTCGCGACATCAGAATGACCAAATCAAGGTTACATAGAGTAAGCCGAGGTCGCGACGTGAATTGATGCTCGACATCGATGATGTCACGACAAGGAAATTGGAAGTGGCGACTTGAACAAAGGATCGGGGCCTGATACTCAAAAATCCACAAAGAGTTACATTGGGATTAGGGCCCAATTGAGGAACCCTATAAATACGCAGCTATCCAACTCATGAAAGCAGCTTGGCGGCCACAGACGAGAGGTCTGGATAGCTGAAAGCTCATTTTCTTTATTTTCTTTTCTTTTCTTTTCTTCTTTTTCTTATTTTTTTATTTCCGTCATTTTAGAGCAGATTCTGTTCTCATCTTTTTATTTTCGTTGAATTTTCTGAATCTGGATGTTATCGCTTTTGAGCCAAGCCGAATGCAAAATTCAATTTATTTTCAAATTACCACCTGAAATGTTCAAGTTCCGACAAATTTCGAATTCGATTGTTTCGCTTCAAATTGCGCTTATTCTTATGATCGAGGAATGATGTATCGTGTAATTCGGGGCATCAAGGAATCCAAATTTCCATTAAGTGGAACGTTATAGTCGAATTTATCTTTCCCGTAGTCGCTTCTAGCAAATTGCTAATTTCAGCTTAATGAATTTACCGGGTTTTGGGTTTATTGTCTTGGGATCCGAATATCGCCTTATACCCGTTAAGACGGCGTCATTGCTCGATTTCAAGGAGTGTCCTCTGAGTGATTACGGAAGACATTCCCGAGTAATGTACATTTCTTTGAAGGTATACTAACCTCGGCTATTAGGGATCTTTGAGTTTTGTAAGTTCACTTTAGATAAATCCTCTTCTCACTTGAAATCAAGAACGAGTTGAATGAGTTATCTATTTGAACAGTTAAAGAGTTCAATTTCATCTGAGAGTGAGGCTAATCTCCGTGTTAGCTGTGGATCTAATCAAGGAAAGGCTATCTATCTCCAATTTCGAGGAGGAGCAACTGAAGTTGTATATCCTCGCTTGACCGATAACTTGGGAGCTAAGGTTTACAAATTCATAAAATGGGTATGAAGTATTGCAAAAGAAAATACCCGCATTAAGGTAGTCCCTTTTAAAAGTAGGTTATCTAATTCGTATTTGAGAGAACCAGTCAGTAAATTAGATAAATGAAATGTGGGAGTGCGGAGAGATCCAAACGCACTACAACGCTCGATGTGATTTTGAAACTTGAGATAATCAAGAAATTTTATCAAGAGTAACTATTGTGAATCGATACCACTATAACCGTTTCTATTAATGTGTCTTCGAGGATAACTATTCAAGATTCATTTCTTTTATTAGAAATTCATTATTCTTATTCTTTATCTTCCAAATTTTTGTCAAGTTGTCTGGGCTTATTTTCCTTTGTTCGTTTAATTTTCCAAAGACCCTAATGTCGGATCTTATTATCATTTTGTGGTCCAAATAGTATGGAAATTGAGTAGCCGCAGTAGTTGATTTAGAATTCCTTTAGATCTCGTGGGATCGAGCATTCCCGACTTAAACCATTTTATTACTTGTCGACCTGTGCACTTGCATAATATCAGACCAAAACCAAACTTGAAAATGATTTACTCTAAGAGATTGGTGATTTATATAGTATAATGTCAACAAGTTTATGGCGCCGTTGCCGGGGATTAGACCATAGTCTTTTGGTAATAGTGTCATAAATTTGTATATGTGTTTTGGTTCGGTGAACAAGTTTTATGGCGCCGTTGCCGGGGATTAGACCATAGTCCTTTGGTAATAGTGTCATAAATTTGTATATGTGTTTTGGTTTGGTCAACAACATCGTAGCCTTATAAAATAAAACTAGAACACAATAAATCTACAACAAAGCAAACTCTAATAGAAAGCATCATGGATGTTGAAAGAAATGATGCTATAGTCTAGGGAACTTGCTTAAGATGCAGGTACGAAGAAACTCTAGCCTCCAGTCGTCAATAACCCTAAAAATCACGTTTAGGGTTACTTTTGTAAGCTCCTAAGGTTCTAGGGGGCACTTTTGTCCCTTTAGTCAATGTTCCCCCCTTTTGAGAAAGTTGGCTCAAGACATTTCATGTGTTGCTTTCTTGAAACTTCTATTTTTCTGAGTAATTCGCAATTTTCGAAGCGTCTTTAAGTGACTTCAAAATTTTTGAAGTCACCTAAAGCGACTTTGAAATTGAGTAGAAATCAAGCAAGGACACTTTGAAACCTGGCAGAGGGCAGACAATGGTCCTTCGAAAACTGACAAAGAATGAGCAATGGCACTTCAAGATTTTCAAAACCACTAGGGGTGACTTCGAAGTTGCTTTGAAAATGTCTGATTCCTCCTCAATGTTGCCAAAAAATTGTTGACTGACCAAAGATATAAAATATGTTATTTGCCTTGGATGAGAAGGCTTCAATTGAAAATGTGTTTTGGTCTAGATCACTACAAGTGCAAGGGTCATACAAGTAATAAAAGTGGATTTAAGTCAAGATATCGTTCCCACGAGGAATGATGAAAAATCTAAACATCAATTACCCCATCTACTCAAGATCCTTGCTATTTGAACTCCAAAGTTAAAAGGGATTTGGTTTTAAACTAAGGAAATGTGAAAATTAAATAAAATTCTATAACTCTATATAAAGAATTCAAAATAGCTGGATTGAAAGTTCACTAGGTAAGTTAACACTGAGAAATAGAGTAGTGTAAAATTATAATTTTATGCATCATTTTATAACATAGTTCAACCATTTGGTTGAAATATGAACTTGTCAAAGATACAATGTAGTATAGATTGGATTTCTCCATACACCATACATTTCTCTAATTATAGATCCATGTTCCTTTTGGATACATGAGTCTAATCAGTTACTTATAGAATATAAACATCTTTCTAAGATCTGGGTATTTTTCCTTTTCAGTACTTCATACCCAAATCTTAGGATTGAAGAATTCTTGCCCCTATAGACAAGATTATGCAAGCCTTTTCCAATCTAATTGGTATCTTGTCCTTCAAATCTAATAAAATTTTCTATCTCCTTGATTAGATCTTTGTTAACACAGGATCAAGATCTTTTCATCCGACTAAGGAGAAACCTCTAATCAACTAAATTGATTCATCATCCAACTATCCTCACACCATAAGTAAGTTAGTGATATATTGAAGTAATCTTTCCGAGTTCATTAGTTCCATAATATTAGTTTAACATATCCCCAAGTAACTGCTCCATACCCTTAAGAATCTCCATCTTTGTGTCACTCAGAGAGCTCCCTGAAAATCAAAGCAAGATATAGTCATTTTCTGGGTACACGCTACTAATATTCTAAACAAGTAACTTCAAGAACAATACCAATTAAATAACATTTCAGAATATAGTCCTTTTCTAGAAATCAGAGAAAGATATAGTCTTTTTCTGGGTACACGCTACTAATATTGCATATCCTCAATATACAACTATATCACAACTACCCATGGACACCGATTTACTTGGCACCACCTCAAACATCCCTTTACTGGGATCCATTCATTCACATTTAAATCTAAAATATGAAAGTAAAACACTTAATTACAACCCGTAAGAGTCTGATCACGACCCTCTTACCATAATTACATACCTGACTATTTATACAATAGTCCCAAAAGAATTTAATTACAATTCTTTTACACAAAAGTAATATCAAGGCCACACATTGGCCTCCTTCAGACCTCACGGTCTCGTCGAGCGCCGGTCTCGTACACCTCACCCGAAGCAGTCTCATGATCGCGAGCAATGCCCAATAGAAAATTTTTCCTACAAGGGCTACTCCCCTCCTAAAATGCACATGCAATGGCGTACATAAAACATCAATAACATTTCATACAATTTATGCAACATTATATGAAATGTTTCGTGTCATGCATGAGATGCGACCCCTCATGGTCACAACCTAAGTCCCAACTGACTCCCCCACACCTGCAATTACCAAGTGTGGAAACCAGCCATTGGTATTTAACCCAATGACTGAAACCATTGACAACCATCTAATTTTAATTTATCATTTCATGATTTTCTTTTTCAGGGCCACTTGATTTTCTGGCCACCGTAGGAACTCCGCACGCCTTTCCAACATTTTCGCAAACTTACATCGCTGGGATTCATGTCTAACCATGAATAACATTTGGGTCTTTCACCCTAGGGGGGAGGGGGGCTCTACCCCAACTTGCTTCGCCCAAAACATGTAATTTATCATTTTGATCAATTTACACATCCATGAGTCTCAGCCTTGGACTTTGTCTCATTTTCCAAGCTCACGACCCATTCACTAACACTGGTGAATACTCAATACCATGCACCCACACTCGACTCAACGCGATGTTACTGTGCATATGAAATGCATGATGTCAATGCATTTTCCTTCATATTACATGTATGTATGAGCGCTACATGAAACATTAATACACCATGAACAATTATAATTTTTACATATAATATACATCTATGCAATCCATGTTAATACATCAAATATCATATATTAACATGATTTTTACACACAACAGCATGTTATTTAATATTTTACAACAATAACACACAAAATGGCCCAAATCTCGGACCCACATAAAACAGGGCACCTCTTGGTCCCTTCACGATTCGTCACCGAATTACTGACACACCACAAAACCCGAAGACATCAATTTCAGGATCAAAACCAAACACAAATTCAATCCGAGACTGCCCGAAAATAGTCCCGAAATTTCAGCCTAGACTGTCCGAAAAAAGTCCTGAAAATTTAGCCAGAACTGTCCAAAAATAGTTCTGAAATTCAACCTTGACTATCCGAAAACAGTCCTAAAAATTCCTATTAATTCCTACACTTAGTCCAAAAAATTTGGGACTGAAATTTACGGCCTTTCACAACCTCTAAGGTAACCCCAAGCCATTAAATGACCTTTAGACTATAAAGAACCCAAGTAGGAAAATTCCCTACCTTGTGGAGTTTGACGAAACTCCAAGATTTTGATACCCACGCGTAGCTCTCGATGAGTGGACCGACTTTGGCTTTTGCTCCGACGAAAACCTACGAACCGATTTCCGTAGATCTTAGAGAGAAGGGAAGAGAAAAATAAAATAAAATATCTTCTCCCTCTTCACGCTCTAACTCTCCCGAAATATGCCTCCACCTTTTGACTTTCATTCATTTTATTTTCGTTTTTATCTTTTTATTTTTTTATTTTTACATTATTATATTATTATTATTTGAATACATGGCTCATATTGCCTCATTAGGGTCCGTTTTTGTCTCAAAACAATTTATTTCTTTTCAATTAAATTTATTTTGAATGAACTTAACTCAAGCCATGACATGACTTCTGAGATTTTTGTAAAAATCTCGTCCCTGAAGTCACTGTCAACTTATCATTTAGAAAATCGTAAAAATATTCCGCTTGTCTCAGAATTTGTCTTAGAATTCGATAAAAATTTTCTTGGTCACTAGATTTCGCGAGACAAATTTAACGGCGTAGTCTGTTTCATCATCTGAGATATAGATAAATTGTGGTTTTTTGACTGAAATTACCTTTTTTACCGTTTTTCGAAAGTTCGGATTTTCTGGGGTTTCACAAGATCACTGTTCAATCCCAAAAGGAACTAACTAAAATGCTAAACTAAAACTAAATTGACGAAAAATAAAATTAAAGAAAAAAGAAAAAAAATATACAAGGAGTCTCAAGCTACCTAGAAGTTCCTGGTTTGGTTGAAGCTGGGCATAGTGCCCTAGATGCTTCTATTTATAGATTTTCAAATGATGGGCCGCACTTCAAGGCATAAATTGTGGATCCCCAAAAATTCTCACACAATTAGTTGTTTTATCACGACATAAAAAATTATGTCGCGACATAGTTTGCATCTTTGATCCCCAAATTTATTTTTGCGGGTTTAAAGTTTCGTCACTTACATACTCTACGCTTCTTTCTTGGTGTTTGTCATGATATAATTTAACAATGTCGCGACATAGTTATGCTAAAGTTGTCTAGTAATTGTTGTGACATGAGTGTCTTGTGTCGCGACATAAAAACTTTGTTGCAACCAACTTGTCATTGTTTGTTGCTTTTGAAAAATGTCGCGACATAAATTTCTTTGTCGCAACAATTATTTTTGCCTTCAGTTCTTCCACTTTATTGTGACATTCTTTGCTATGTTGTGACATTCTTTCTAGGGTTCTTCTCTACCTTTGTCGCGACAATATTTACTTTTGTTGCGATAGAGTTTCTCACAGTTGCCTTTTGCTGTTGTTGTGACAAACCTTTTTCTTGTCGCGACATAGTCTTATTGTCTTGAACTGTTGAGACTGAACTCTGTGTCCTGACAAACTCTGAAGATGTTGCAAAATATTTCTTTCTTTGATCTTTGTCGTTGGCTGAACTGTTTGTTGCAACATTTACATCTTTGTCACGACAAACTTGTCTTGGCTTGTCTCATTTATGATCCATTTTCTGTCGCAACATAATTTTCTTTTATCGAAAAAAAAGATCCATTACTCTGTAGCTTTTATTGTCGTGACATAAAATTTATTTTTGAGACAAACTCTACTGTCATTGCTTGATCATTATCGCTACATAGCTAATAATACTGCGGCATTGTGGTTCAAAACTTTTCAATCATTGTCGCGATAGAGATTTCTGCCTTCAGTTCTTGATTATGTCACGACATAATTTTCTGCGTCGCAATATTCTTCTTGTAATTCTTCTCAACTTTTGTCGTGACAATAGATGTCTTTGTTGCGATAGAGTTCACCTCAACTTTATGTTGTGTTTGTCGAGACTTAAAACTTCTCTGTCGTGACAAAGTTTGCTTGCCTTTCAATGCCGACTCTAAATTTTGTGTCGCAACATAGTTGTCTTTTGTCACAACAAAGATTTTTTGCCATCTTCAGTTCCTTATGTTGCAACAGAGTTGTGAAATATCGCAACATTATATCTCAACACTCACTTCCTTGTCGCAACATTTATCAGTCAATCTCTCTCATATTATGTTGCAACAAAGTTGTGAGATGTCATGACAATCTTCGTTTTTGGCTTTAGTTCAGCTTAATCTTTGTTGTGACATAGCGCTGCTTGTTGAGACATAGCTTCTGCTCTGCTGGTTCTATTGAAATTATGTTGCATCAATCTGCAACTATGTTGCGACATTTTTGCCTTGGCCAATTTTTTTGCTTTTCTTGTTGCAATTGTCTCTTTTTCATTTAAAACCCGCAAAACACAAAGTTGATGAATATTTCATAATTCAGCATTAAAATGAATCATAAACTTATAGAAATATGCCATAAAAATGGATTAAAAATCGTTGAATTTAGGACTCATCAACACTATCTTATGACCTAATTAAAAACCACATGGATTTGATAAATTTTTAAACAAAAGAAAAAACAAAATCAAAACAGGGTTAGTTGAAAAAAATTAAAAAAGAAATCTGAAAGGGGCTAGGGGTGGATATATATGGTGTGACTGGCTACCGGTGGTTTGTTGGTCGGAGTGAGGAAATTGTCTGTAGAAAATGTCTTTGGCCCAAAAAATGTATTATATATCTGTAAAATAAGGACATTTAGGTTCTATTTTTATTTTTTAATTTTTTAAGCTCAAAATATGAGATGTTTACATACTTTCCCTTCAATATAAGGAAGAATACATTAACATATTTTTATTGGAAGATGGACATTTGGAATCAAGTTTGTTGGACTGCTTTATTTTTCAAAATTTATTTTTGGAATATCTGCCCATTTTGAGCTTAGTTTATTGGACGGTGGATGGTTGAATTGGACTATACCCTTTTCAAAATCTTATCACTCGGTTAAACATTTTCTATGGTATTGATTTCATATTCATATTTATAATAAAATCACAATAATATCAATAAAAATTTTATGTCTACCTACTAATGATGTTGAAATCAAACTATAAGCATTCTCAGTATCATCTTTAGCATTATACTATGATGCACAGCTAGCTATTTTTGAATTTTAGGGCAGTTTGACTCCTTAAATTCTTTTGAAAATGCACCCACCCATTACCATTAAGATGGGAACAAATTGTAACGCCCCAAAAATACCCTGGAATTTTTATAATAATTTTATTATATATTCCGGTAGGAATTGAGTCAAATTTGGGTTTTTCTGGGAAATTTGATAAATTGTAAAATGTAAATTGAAATAATGAGCATATGATGGAATATTATATGCTAAATTGAGAAATTGATTGAACCCGGAAATAAACCCAAGTGAAAAAGGGCAAATGTGAAAATTTGTAAAATGAGGACCTAAAGGTCAAATGATAGCTTAAATGCTAATGTAAAATGAATGATAAATGATAAGGAAAGTGAAATAAATAGTTAGAATGCCAAAAATGGAAATTTTGATTTATTGAGTGGCCAAACAAGGCCTTATGAAGATTAAGTGACTTAAGACAAAAAAATGAGAAATGAGAAATGGGTGTAGGCCAAACATGGCCTTACACGTACAAGGGATTTAAAAGACCAAACTTCGTCTTAGATGCTCATTTAGAGCAAATCACGTTTTTGAGAGAAGGAGAGGAGAAAATGAGGAGAAAAGCTAGGGTTTGCAAGGAGGAGTGGCTTTGGTGGGATTTTTCCGCCTTGCCTCTATGAGAGCAACATACAAGAGGACGAAGAGGTAAGGTAAGAAAATCAAAACCCTAACCTCATTCTTTCTCGACGGATTTGGGTGAAAAGCCCGAACTTGAGGAAAATGGATTTTTATTGATTCTAAACCACATTTGGAGTTGTTTTGGGTGGATTTCATGGTGGATTTTTGATATGGGACGAATTGGAGATGATTGGTGGATGAAAAATGAGTGAGAAATGCAAAATCCCGCATTTTCTGGGCAATAACTCGTAGGGGGTACAGGTACCAGTTGAGTGGTACCGGTACCAAGATGGCACGGTGATCGGTACCTTCAAACCGCACCGGCGTTGATGACCGCACCGACATCGGCCAAAGTGGTACCGCACCGCTTACTTCCAAAGAATCCCGCTTTTTTGCTTATTTTACACCGTTAAGTCCCGTATTCATACCCCGAATGTTTAAGGACCCTAAGAAATGATTGTTAGGGGTTCAAATAAGGTTAGAGCTAAGTGAAAAATGTACCGTACCTCGCCTTCGGGCAGACTTAGTGTCTTAACCCAAGACCGTTAAAGGAAATAAACTTGTAATTCACTAAAATTGTTTAAGAATTAATTATCCACTAAGAGTGGCGTCATTGTTATTGACTAGGGACGGGTGGTGATCGCCAAACCTAGGACCGAGATCGAAGAGAACGAAGAGAACGAAGCTAGATTGACAGCTTCGGTTTGTTCTCTGACTCTATTCTTATTTCAAGTATTTTGGTAGTTTACCAAGTAACTATGAAATGAGTATGTGAATGAGTATATGAAATGAGTACGTGAATGAGTAAATGAAATGAGTACATAATTTGAGTATATCCTTGAAAGGACAATACGAAAGTGAATATGGAATTGAAATGTGATATTTGAAAACCAAATGAATGTGAATGATGATAAGGACGGGATTCATCAAACGGAATCCGTCATAAATGTGAATTGAATGATATATCGAATGAACCGCCTGACGGGATGCACCAATCGGCATCCATCACGAAGGCACCTCGAAATTAATGTCCCACTTGGCGGGATGCACCAATTGGCATCCATCATGATGGCGTATGGCATTAAAGAAATGTCCCACTTGGCGGGATGCACCAATCGACATCCGTCATGATGGCGTATGGCATTTAATTGATACCACATGTCGGGGTGCACCAAACGGCATCCGTCATGATGGGAGACCGAATTATTAAATGTGTAAGCACATTATCGAGTGATAATAAGGGCGGAATTCATTAAACAGAATACGTCAGAAATGTGAATTGAATAGTCAAAGTGAAATAACCAACATTGACGAGTGTAAATGGGATATTTATTGTATATGCTTAAATCTCATAAATTTAATTGTGAATTGAATTGATGCATTGAAATTGCATGTTGTGATAAGATAAATGAATTGTAAAATGAAAGCATGCAAAAGTGAATAGCATGAGTATATGTTGAAATGATAGGCATGGTTTAATGTTAAATTCATGCCAAGTTAAATTGAATATTGAAATAGAACTGTATAGAACCACTAAGCATGAAAATGCTTAGCGTATAGTTTTTATCTATGCGCAGGTTTCGAATAGACAGGAAGGAAGACAAGATTGTGAAGCGCAGAGTCATAAAGCGAGTTGCGGCGTATAAGTACATACCCCACCATGCATATCATTTCCTTTTTGAACATGGAATATTTTGTGAACAAATAGTTGAACTCTAAAGAAATGTTTTGATTTTTGTATATCATTCTGAAAAGGCATGAATGCCTTCTTTGTAAATGTATTTTGTTGAATGTTTATGGGCCTACCGAATTGCATTGAATTTGTAAATTATTATGGGCTTGCCCAAAACTGAAACCACTTCCTCAACGAAATGACATAATAAAATGTTTTGGTAAGATAAATGAAAATGTCGGAGTAAACTGGGCTTCGGTTTGGATCCGCCATTCAGGTTGGGCCGGGGATTCAGGTCACGACATTTTTGAAAAAGAAAATTTAATAACACGAAAAATAAAAAGAAATAAACCGAGCGTCCCCGGGTTTTGGTTCGGACTCGCCATTCGGGTTGGACGGGGAATGGGGGTCGCTACACAAATGACTTTTAAGACGCAAATATTTTTAAACTTTGGGGTGGCTGGTTCTATATTGTTTTTTAAAGGCACCACCTTCCCACTCCTTACCATTATAACATAGAGCAAATTACTTTTAATACATCTCATACAAAAAGCAGCTCATTTTAAATAATTTTTCATGCAAATAAATAACTAATTTCGAGAAACATACCAGTGACCAACTTTTTTTAAAATGTATATATGAATGGTATAGATAGATATAAAATAATTATTAAAAATCAACCAAAAAAAAAAACCAAAGTTATAAGAAAATCAAATTTTATTTTGGAAAATAATGAAAGAATTTTTTAGATTTTATTATTTTTAAAAATCTTTCCTGTTTACATATAAATTTCTCCATATATGACACGTGATAACAATATCTTTTCATGTTTATCTTGAATGGATAAAATAGATGTAAGAAACTAATTACTCTTTTAGAATGTCCTTAGGAAGAAATTTTTTAATAAGAAAACACAAGCAAATCATTTTATTTATCACTATAATAGGAAGTTTTATTTTTTGAGCATGGTCATTTTCCCTTTTGTTACATGACTTATTATACATACTTTCATATTTTCGAACAATAAAGCTCAATTGTATTAGTAAAGTTCTTAGATTCTTCTGGTGTGGATTCAAGTGATCTTATGACAATTAAAGAAAATAAAAACTATAAATTGTAAAAGTTGTTGGATGCCAAAAAGCAAAGAAAGAATGAAGAGAGTTTCAAGAGTGTATTAATGATTTTTACTAATAAAAAATGACAGAAAAAAAAATCAAACAATGTTATCCCCATTATCACCAATGTCTAAATTTCTTATAAGTCTAAGTCACCTAATACGCAAATAAAACCTGTTTTTCTTCTAATTTATGTAGTAACGTCGTTACAAACAATCAAACAATGGCCTCCACCATAATCAACATATCCTCTTCTTCCTCTACTTCTCATTCCTAGTGGAGTTACGATGTTTTTTTGAGTTTTAGAGGTGAAGATGCTAACAGAAGCTTCATTGATCATCTCTATTCGACTTTGATTCTTTGCAATATAAGAACTTTAAGAGATGATGAAGAACTTCCAAAGGGAGGAGAGGTCAAACCAGGGCTCTTATAAGCTTTTAGGATTGCTGTTATTATGTTCCCAAAAACCTATGCTCATTCCAAATGGTGTTTGGAAGAGCTGGTCAAGATCATCAACTACAAAGTGGAAAGGGAGCAAAAGGTTATCCCAATTTTCTATCATGTGGATTTGTCTCAAGTGCGGAACCTAAAGAGGGTTTATGAAGCCACCATGAGGAAAATGCATATGAGGGAAAAAGGAAAATATAAGAAGATGGAAAACTGTCATGAGAGAAGCAGGAAATTTGGCAGGAACATTCATGGACCTTGACCCTAAAACACTTCCTTTTGCATTGTCCCCAAAGGTTGCTGAGTCCAGATTGAATGGAAGAACGTTGGATTGAAACCACTTGTTGCCAGCCATACGTTGTCTTTCATTCTATTTCAGCTTTGAGAGAGGTAAGAACAACAAGGTGGGCCCCTTCACTGATTTGTTCTCCATTAGTTTCTTCGTTTGGTTAGATTTGTAGTCCCTATAGTGATGTTTGATATGACCTAGTTTTCGGTAATAATAGCATCTGACTCCCTTTCCCTTTTGTCTCATCAACTTGTCTTACTTGTTCGGACATGTTCTTCCCATTCTCGAGAGTGTTTGAACGAGTTCTTCTACTTTTGTAGTCTTGGGACAGGGAGTCTCATTCTAAGCTATTGGTTTCGATCCTGAAGATCCCCTTTGGTACCCAATGCCTTCTCGAGCCTTGGAGGTCGTCCCCATCCTCTCTCTTTAAGGCTTTCGTTGTCTTAACTGAGTTTATGGACTTGTCCTTGAAGATCTAAATTGATTTTTACTATGTTTACCTAGCTTTCATACAGTATTGTGTAAGAACGTGCTAGTTCTTTGTCTGAGATCTCATCCTCTCCTTCTTCGAACAATAGGTTGGCTAGAGGATTGTATGGAACCTTGTTAGCAGTAATCACGTGTGTTCGAACATTAGTTTTCACATCCTTTGAAAATTCTTGAAACTTTGTGTTTGAGTCAAGACTAAGACTAGATGTTATGGCTGCTAAAGCAATGGGTTGACATTCTGATCCTGCCTTTCTTGAAGTTTGAGGGATACCTTGACTGGAGCATTCAACTTTTATGTTCTTCAAAATTCTTTGACAAGAAGGCCAGGATTCTAAAAGTTCATTCCCTTCATCAATAGGTAGTTTGGACTCATCCCTTAGTTCCACAATTTTCTTTTTTTCCTTGGACTCTTTCATTCATTTCTATTTCAAACGTGAGTAGAGACCCCATCAATTCTTCAAGTCTCATAATTTTCAAGTCTTTTGCCTCCCTTATTGATGTTGCCTTGTATGCAAACCTAGGTGGCAATGATCTTAGGTCTTTTTTTTTTTTTTTTTTTTTTTTCACAAGCTTATCTTTTGGAATCTTTTCCCCAATAGCAAACGATTCATTGGCTATGTTGCACAATTTCCCACTTAAGTCACCAATAGTCTCTTCCTCACTCATTCATAAGTTTTTTAATTTCACTATAAGTAATTCTAACTTGGATTCACAAACTGCTTTGGTTCCTTCAAAATGGACGAGGAGAATGTCCCATGCTTCCTTAGCTACTTCGGTGGTGTAGATCATCTTATATTGTGAGGGATCAACACCGTTGATGATTGCATTTAGAGCCTGTGAGTTTTGGGTGGAAAAGGCATATTCTTGAAGTGTCCAGTCTCCTTCGTCCTTAGGGATAGTTTTCCCTTCAGCATTGGTTTTGGTAGGCGACTTCCATCCATGTAGAACTGATCTCCATGCCTTTTCATCAATTAATTTTATGAAGGAATGCATCCTTGCTTTCCAGTAACCAAATTTCATCCTATAAAGAAGAGGAGGACGACCAGTAGAACCACCCTCTTTCATCAAATCCATCTGATACTCATACATAATTAGTTAGTGTGAACACAGATCTCACTCGATAACTTAATGTGACCCCCTCTGATACCAATTAACATATATAACTGTTCAGTCTAAGTCACAGTCCTTAATGTTTGGACTATGATTTTGTTCGAACTGTAATTTCGTTCGTACTATGCTATTGTGCGTTCGAACTCCCCTTATGGGATTTAGTTTGTGCAAAGAAAATGTGATATATTTTGTAATAACATAAAGGTACACACAATTTTACATGGTTCGGAAACCTGCCTATGTCCATGGGGCTATGCTCAGATGCAAGGATTTCCACTAATCTGATTCAAGGTTTACAATTAGTCTTATGTGGTAGGAGACTCCCTCTCTACACATGGCCTTCTTGAAACCTAATCACTTATAGTAGAATTCATAATGAACTTACTCCATTCCCCTCTGTACAACATTGCATACTCATAACCCATAATACATCAAAATAAGATGAAGAAAAATAAGAACCATCATCTTTCACTAGACATGAAAGGTTTTTAACGTGCAATACCTCAACTGAGTATTTGTACTCTGCACACCTTCAGCATGTCTGGACTTCGCTTGTTCTTCTTCAAGCTCTACTCTTAAAAATCTGTTTTGAGCATCTTCCAAAGTCCTAAATATATAGCCATATGTATTCGATTTTTTAATATTATATAAGGTTAGATCATTATCCTAATATGACTTCAAGCCTACCTTGAATTGTCTATACTTTCCTTTAAGCTATCACTATGTAGATAGGAAACTTGCTACTTAAGAATCCTCTTCATAATAGAATCCTTATTTGATTCCAATTTTGGTTTGATAGCTTAGAAAATCATAACTTCTTGATTTGATCTTTATCCGATTACTAAATGATTTTGATTTCATCTTTATCCACTTTCCTAAAAGATCTCAGGCCCATAGGTTACTTGCTCCCCAATTACCTTGGCCTCCATAGCTCTAGAACTAACTTGCGTCCCATGTAAGTTATGACCTTATTCCATACTCACCAAGTCTCACTCATCCCTGCACTATGGGACGACCTTAGTCCGATCTTCATCCTAGTTCTTCCAAGGGCTTCAAGCTTGATCCTTCAAATATTCATCAATTTGGATTTTCGACGAATGCTAGGGATGAAGATATAGACAATCTCAAGCCCAACACTTATTATCAATTTCTAGTCAAGCCTATGTTTTTTTTTTTTTCTCAAATATTATATCATTGCAATTTTTCATAGTAAAATTTAGCAATTCCTACGGCCTTCGGTCTATTATGTTCTTTATTTATTATGGAATTATTCATTTAGATTCTAGAGAAATGTCAAGGAAACTAAGAAACCTACTTTTCTTTCTATTAGAAGTTTGGTTTTAGAAGCAATATTAGTTTGGAAACACTTCAATTTCCTAGCACGCTTGAACTTTCTAATTTTTATTTTGTGTGTAGTACTTAATCTTGTCACTCACTTCCATGTTAGTGTATTATTAGTCAACTAATAGAGATATTGAGTTGATCCAACACACCACATATCAAATAATGTTAAAAATGGCTACTAATTTAACAAAAACTGATTTACCTTGTTGTTCTTTGCAAGTATTGGAATACAACAGAAGTTCAGATAAAGTATTCCTCACTTTTTCTAGCTACCATGGCAAAGGACTCAGATAGCTGTTCAGGGAAGCAAAGAGGATTTTGGAGTGATAAGGAATCTAAAAGAAGGGATCTTATATATATATATATATATATATATATATATATATATATATATATATATATATATATATATATATAAAGCTTTCTAAAAGTTTGGTATGAAAATAATAAATTTCGGGAGTCATTGTGATGTCATATGGTGTTCCAATGGATTGATGTGGACATACTTGAAAGCCATTATGCACACAAATCTGAGACTGAGATTGAATTTGGTGAAGAATCCATGAATGCATCTGAGGATTTTCTTGATTCTCAATATCCATTAACCATTTAGTTACTGCGGCGATTGATCTGGGTGATGAATATGGATCTCCTCCCATGTTTAGGCAAGATCTAAATTTTGGTACCGTTTGTAAATCCTACCATAATGGAGGTGCGTCGTTGGAACAACAAATGTGGGTAACATTGTATCCCAAGGTTGTTATGATGGAGAGATGTTCTCTCTCCAATCAATTCACGCCTCGTAAAGCTTCACTTTCTACCCTTCAAAATTAAGGTGCTCAAATGTGGGCTCCAACCAATATATGCTTACGATCATCCAACTAGGGATAGGGATGTTAGCTGCTTTGATTGTAAGAGGAATGTGGAAAACCATAAGCTTTGTTTGAAGGGTCAGTCAATCAACCAACTACCCAACACTTATATGTGTGCTGATAATGTTTTCGATACCATTTGCGAGACTGTAAAAACCTTGAGAGTCTTCCAGCTAGCAGTTGGGAGTCAAAATCCCTAAAATCTCTCTTTTTCTCTAACTGTTCGCAACTACAACGCTTCCACTAGTCTTGAAAAATATGGAAAAGTTAAGGGAGCTTCACCTTGACAGAACGACTATAAAAGAGCTACCCTCATCAATTGAACATTTAAATAGGCTTGAAATTTTGAATCTACAAGGTTGCCAAGAACTTGTGACTCTTCTAGAAAGTATTTGTAATCTATGCTTTCTTGGAGATCTCATCACTCATCATATAAACTGATTAAATACACAAAACTGAGGTTGAAAAGTTTGAAGTTTCTTATGCTAGTGGCTTAAATTCAAGGTGTCATTGACAGCTTTCTTTGTCGTGTTTATGCTCAGACTATTACAAGTATTATATATGAGTTACTGCAAAATAGATGAAGAAGGAATCCCTAGTGAAGTTTGGCGCTTGTCATCTTTGATAGAATTACATCTAAACGCGAATCGTTTTGGAGCATACCTACGTGGATCAATCAACTTTCTATGCTGAGAGTCCTTAGCTTGAGTCACTGCCTAGGACTTGTACAAATTATAGACCTTTTCTCCTGTCTGCAAGTCTTAGATGTACATGGGTGCATATTGCTAGAAACTTCATTACCTCTACTCTCATCTTCAATATTCAAAAGCTTTGTATCAATGATTCAAGTACAACTTCTTCTTTTTTTTTTTTGGGTGGAGGGGGGTATATGCAGACATAGGTTGGGATTTACGTGTTAATTTTATTTTTTAGAGGATCTTATATAGTAAAGCAAAGAAAGCAGAGGAGTGTGGGATCCATCTTATATATGCTTCCCATGCTCATGAACACAACCTTAACCCCGCTCATTGCAAATCAACATACCAACTATTACTATTTGTCTGGGAACGCCACGGACGAGCAATCCTAATCCCAACTAAAGATTTGTGCACATGGAGATGCTATTAACAAATTAAAGACTTTTGAGTGGTCCTTACAACCCGATAGCTTCTTCATGCGGGGGTGCAAAAATCTTAGGAGTCTTCAAAGTGAGTTGTCTCTTAACCTCTCATCTGCTTAGGCTGTTCTGGATTAAGGAACTTCCCAGAAACCCTTAAGGATATGGAGAATTTAAAAGAACTTCATTTAGATGGAACTGCTATAGAAAAACTACCAACATCTATAAGAACTTCAATTCTTGAATCTGGATTAAAGTAATAACCTTATGACTCTTCCAGAAAGCATTTTTAATTTGAAATATCTCACGACTCTTTCTTGCTTTGACTATTCAACTATGAGGGAGTTCCCCGAAATTTGGGAGAGTATGGAAGACTTAATATAACTTGATTTAGGTGGATCTTCCATACAAGCCCTACCGTCATTAATTAAGAACCTATGAGGGCTTCAATTTTTGAATATGAGACTTTACAACAACCTTGGGAGTCTTCCAAGCACCATATGTGATTTGAAATCACTTACAGGTCTCTTCTGCTCAGGTTGTTCTCAATTAAGGAGCTTCCTAGATATCCTAGGGGATATGGGAAATTTCAAATTTCTTTATTTAGAAGGAACTGCTATAGACGAACTACCAGAATCGATTCAATACCTACAAGGGCTTCAATATTTGGATCTTACATGTTGCAACCACCTTGTATGTCCTCCTAAAAGCATCAAGCTATTGGAAATCTCTCTTATAACCGCTCCCGCTCTATAGCCGGGTTAACCTAAGGATGTTTCCAGAAATCTCAGGAGAATATGTAAAATTTAAGACACCTTTATTTGAGTGGAACTTCCATAAAGGAGTTTCCATCATCAATTGAACATCTAAGAGGGCTTCAACATTGGGAACATTCTAGAAAGCATTTGTAAGTTGAGCTCTCTTAAACAGCTAAATGTCGATTAATGTACAGAACTTGATAAATTTCCTGAGAATTTGGGGACTTTTCAATGTCTAGAGGCTTAGGGAGTTTCTGGTCTTAATTTAAGCATCGATTGTTTTAATAGCATAGCTGTAGACATCATTCAACTTTCTAAACTAAGAATCCTTTACTCGAGTCACTGCCCCAAGCTCCTAAAGTTTTAGACCTTCCACCAACCTTATGAATTCTACATGTACACAACTGCACATGCTTGGAAAATTTATCTAATCTTCAACGTCTTTTTGGTTTTTCTCTGCTTAAATGTTTCGAATTAGTAATCAAGGTATGATGTTTCACAACATTAATTTACCCTTAGATCTTCTTCATGAAGACATTGTATTTACCTCGTAGGACTTCTATACAGGAGTTGGAATGTGGCTCTTATTTAAACAAGGCAATCGTAGTTATTACTCCCATAAATAATGGAATTCCATAATGGATAAGCCAACGATAAAAAGGATCTCAAATAATAGTAGAGCTTCCTCCGGATTGGCACAAAAACAATGACTTAGGATTTTCTATATACTTTGTTTGTATTCCTTTGTCTCTTGGTTTGTTGAACTGCAAATTGAATTTATGTGGTGATGGTGAAGAATCTGATGTCGGGATGTGGATAATGAACGGTTCTCTTGTTGTCAAATTCCAGGTTATTCAAATCACTCATGTGCAGGGTTTATTATCCCAAGCTTGCTATTGAGAAGCACTATTGGTCAAACAAATGGAGATGTCTCAAGGCTTCATTTCATGTGCTTGACAATTTACCAGTAGAGGTGAAAGAGTGTGGGATCCATCTTATACACGCACAGTACATCCCAAAATGTACCGTTACTGATACTAATCATGCTCATAGAAAATGGGACAACAATCAGCTTATGATAGAGTATAATGATGAGCGCAACGAAGATGCTAATGCTAGTGCACAAACAAGCTATCACCAAATACAATTCACTAAGCACAGTGATCCTCCAATGGATACTGTTGACGCCTAAGATGACAACAAAGATGACCACATTTACAACTGGTTGGGTCTTTTATGCAAATTTGTTCCATAGATATACTTGATATTTTGGAGAAGATACCGAACATCTATCTATCTCAACCTGCTTTTCGTAAGCCGTCGTCTTTTCTCTTCTTGTTAGTTTCAATTATATATGGCTATTATGTGATTTATAATGGGCCAAAAATTCTTCCAACGATTACGATCTCATGCTTTTTTTTTTTTTTTTTATCTATTTCCTCTCTTTATTTTTTCCAAACCGCTCCCTGTTTTGAAGTCCATAGGCCTCCATAGGCAACAATCCAAATATGTTCTATTTCAAAACCTTTTTTTTTTATTTAGTGTAGAAAATTACATCATTGATTTTAGAGCATATGTAGTACGAACTTGACTGTATGTAGTATTAAACATTTTTGTCAAATAAGTAGAGTGCATGAATTTACACCTTATTAGCATGGACTTGAGAAAGGGAAAGGATTTAGATGGGGATAATGAAGGTTGGCAGCAAATTCAAATAATAAGGTATATCCATGGACGGTGTTGTGGATTTATTTATGTATTTTGCATCTTTTGGAGACTTGTGTTTGCTTTCAAATCATAATCCCTCTCTGATTGTCTTCAAAGGCTCTAGATTTCGCATCGGCAAAGCTTATATCTATATCTCTAGAAATCATTCAACGATTTCTCTTTCATTTCTCACTATTGTAAACAAAACTTCTCATTGACTTATCACTCCATAAAGGAGTTATTGCAGTTTTTCCAATGATTTCAATGATTGATCTCACTCTGGCAACTCTCTATATGATTGTCTTGTTCCTTAATATTCTGCCACTAAAGTACATTTTCTTGAAGTTTTTATTGTTCCCTATTGATTTAATATTAACATAGCAAAGCGAGTGAAGGAAAAAATTATAAAGAATTTTTTTTTTTATATTTAGTTATTTTCTAAAAAAATTTAAAATAAAAAAAATATAAATATAAATATAAATTAGTTAGTTGAAAGCTTCCACATTTTAAATTTATTTAATTATTTATATTGTATTGTTAAAATAGATAAAATGAGTTTGAAGTAGAAAATAAAAACGATTTATTAATTTATATAACTCTTATCTTTTAAAATTATATGCTTTCGTTTATTTTTTTTCTCTATTTTCTTCTCTATGCATTGTTTTCTAAATTTCTACAGGTCGGAACCAAACAGATAAAAGGTTTCTCCTGCATAGGGTTATGAACTAATTAACCTTTTTTTTCCCTTGAATTTTACAGGGTGTGTGAGGCTTGGGACTTTTCCTAGGGACATTCATAAGTTGAAACACCTTTCACTTCTTTATTATGATGACTATTCAAAACTAACTAGTTTTCTTGAAATCAAGCGCAATATTGGAAAACTAGAGTTTCTTAGATTAGATGGAACAGTTATAAAAGAGCTACCATCATTGATTGAACTTCTTCAAAGCCTCTATGAATTGTCTTTGAACAACTTTAAAAACCTTGAGAGTCTGTCGAACAGCTTTTGTAATTTGAGTTCTCTTACAACTCTGAGTCTTGATGGGTGCTCAAAACTTAGGAGATTATTAGAGGACTTGGAGAGAATGCCATGTCTAGAGACTCTTTCTTTGAGATCGGTTAGTTGTCGATTGATCTCACTTAAAGAGGCTAAATTTAGATGAATGCAATATAACACCTGGAGTAATAAAGAGTGATAATCGATTGAATGCACTGGAAGAATTAAGTCTAAGGAACTGCAATATTATAAACGAAGAAGAAGCCTTCAATAAAATTTTCCGTCTATGCTCATTGAAAATATTAGATCTAAGTGGGTGCAATTTAGAAGGAGGAGGAATATTCCTCAGTGACATACTTGTGGGTGTCAGTCAATTATCTAACCTAAGAGCCCTTGACTTGAGTCACTGCAACAACCTTTCAAAAATTCCAGAGCTTCCTTCAAGTCTACGACTCTTAGATGCCTGCAGTTGGGACCTCATTGCCACCCATGCATTCTCTACTGAATTGCCTCAAATAAGAGAATCAGGTATGCTTTAATTTAATTTTCCTATATTAAAAAAAAATATTTATGCCATTATATCCTATGCAATGGAAGCAAAAAGACAATTTTAAGTCATATATATATATATATATATATATATATATATATATATATATATATATATATATATATATATATTGCATTAGAAAATATTACATTTGGTTATTCTTAAATCAAATCTATTGGAAAAAAGAACCAAATCAAAGTTGTAAGAAGCTTACAAAACCCACAATCTTCTATCTAATGACTTTATCTAATTCCTTAACGATCAAATGGTAGGGTGTTTTGAAGAGGAGATGAAGCTCTTTTGTTTCTCTTTGGATATGGATGTGGGAGGAGATATAATCCTTAAGGGGTATTTATATGTTTGACTAACTAAACTTTAGTAACTTGAGTCCACTAACGACTGAAGTTACTTAATCTAGCCCCAATAAGAAGGACATGTAAAAGTAGTTTTCTCCTGGTCCTCAAGGGATATGGAAATTTGATTATAACCAGAATATTAATCAAGAAAATAGAAGTTAGGGTGTCAAGCCAACCTGCCCAGCATTTGATCAGTAAAGGGCAAAGGATAGTGATCCTTTCAGGTTGTTGTGTTCATTTTTCTGTAATCAATACACACCTTTCATCCTGTCACAGTTCTAGTTGGAATCAGTTCATGTTTTTCATTTTTCATGAATTTGAATCCACCCTTTTTGGGAACCACATGACTTGGGCTCACCCAAGGACTGTCTGAGATTGTATAGATAAATCCTTCATTCAGCCATTTTAATACCTCATTTATGATAACTTCTTTCATCACTGGGTTCAGTCTTCTCTGATGTTCAATTGACCTTTTTGCATTCTTCTTCAAGAGGATTTTATGCATGTAAATTAAAGGTCTGATCCGTTTCAAGTCTTCTATTGACCAAGCCATGGCTTCTTTATATTTCCTTAGAATTTTGATCAGTTTTAGATGATGAATCAAAAACTTGATCAGACCAAACTGTATGTGTTCAACCAAATTTTTAACAAAGCTACCAATGACTTTATTCAGTCCTTGGAAACTAAGCCAAAAACTTGTTGACCGATTTTTACATATACCAAAAAAAAAAAGACTAAAAATTATAAAATACGTTATGTGCCTTGAATGGGAAGGCTTCCATTGAAAAATATGTTTTTTGGGTCTAGATAACTGCAAGTGCACATGTCATTCAAGTAATAAAAGTGGATTTAAGTCCAGTTATCGTTACCACGAGGATTGATTAGAAATCTAAACATCAATTACCCCATCTACTAAAGATCCTTGCTATTTGAACTCCAAAGTTAAAAATGGTTGGTTTTAATTAACAGAAAAATAAAAACTAAATAAAACTCTGTAACTTATGTATAAAGAATTTAAAATAATCGGATTGGAAAGTTCACTGGGTAAGTTAACACTAGGAATTAGATCAATGTACAATTATCAATTTCTACATCATCTTTTTTATAACATAGCTTAGCCATTAGTTTGAAATCCAAACTTGTCAAAGATGCAATATAGTATAGTTTGGATTTCTCCATTAACCATACATTTCATAATTAGAGATTATGTTCCTTTCGGATACATGAGCCTAACCAGTTACTTTTAGAAGAGAATCCTCTTTCTAAGATCTGAGTATTTTTCCTTTTCAGTACTTCACATCCATTTCTTAGGACTAAAGAATTCTTGCCCATATAGACAGGAATATGCAAGCCTTCTCCAATTTAATTGGTATCTCATTCTTCAAATCTAATAAAATTTTTCTCTCCTTGATTATATCTTTTGTAACACGGATCAAGATCCTTTCATCAGATTAAGGAGAAACCTCTTATCAACTAATTTGATACATCATCCAACTATTCTCACACTATGAGTAAGTTAGTGATCTTTTAGAGTTCATTAGTTCCATAATATTAGTCTAACATAGCCCCAATTAACTGCTCCATACTCTCAGGAATTTTTGTCTCTGTGTCACTCAGAGGGCTTCTTGGAAATCAGAGCAAGATACAGTCCTTCTTCTGGGTACAAGCTACTAATATTCTGAACAAGTAGTTTGAAGAACAATACCAATCAAATAAATTCATGATTTCAAACTATGACATTCTTTCAAGTTGAGTTGAAATCAATAATGAACATTGACCCAATCCTCGATGGATTTCAGTCTTCCAAAACTTGTTTACAAATAACAGTGACTAACTGATCAGGAAAATTCATTGAAATATAAAGGGAACTGAAATAAATGAACTCCATAAAATTTCCAAATTCCATTCACTTCAAACAGTAATGAAAACTGAATTTTTACTATGAACTAGCTTGAAACTTCCCACCATATCACTGTTCAATCCATAAAAGAAATAACTGAAATAATAATCTAAAACGATTTCAAAGAAAAAAAAAAAAGAAAATAAAAGAAAAATAATATACAAAGGAGTTCCAACTACCTAGTAGTTCCTGGTTTTGCAGAAGCTGCGCACAGTGCCCTAGATGCGTCTATTTATAGATTTTCAAATGATGAGTTGCACTTCTAGGCACAAATTATGGATCCCTAAAAATTATGGCCCAATTAGTTGCTTTGTCACAACATAGAAAATTCTATCACGACATAGTTTTCATCTCTATTGCCCAACAACTCATGTGGTATGCGCTTATCGCGACATATTTTTATACTTTCCTAATTTCGCTACGACATAGGTCTCGTTGAGGTTATCATGTTTATGTTGTAAATCGCAGTGTCTTGTGTCATAAAATTCTTGGATGCCTTGTAGCTTGAATACTTGAATAATATTCAGACAAAGAAATCCTTTCACGCAACTAAGTTTCTCTCACGATGCTTTGTGTCGACATAGAATTTTGTCGCTGATAGAGTTTCGTATTTTCTCGTTTCTTTGTGTCACGACAAAGCTCTTTGAATGTTATACATAATTTAACTTTTTCTTATTCCTAACTATGTCACGACACTCTTCTGGTCACTTCCAAGCGTTCTTCTTCAATTTTCTGTCGTGACCTAGCTTCCAATTGTGGTTACAGAATCTTACTTTGAGTTCTACATTCATTATCGCTAGCTGGACTATTTGTTGCAACATTGAAATCTTTTTCGTGACAAACTTGTCTTAGTTGGTTTCATTTCTCTTCCATTTTATGTCGCGACATAAAACTTTTCTATCGCGACATAAATCTCTTACTCGGCAACTTTCATTGTCGCGATATAATCTTCTCTTATCGCGACAGAGATTTATGCCTTCAGTTCTTTATTATGTTGTAACATAAGTTTCTGTGTTGCAACATACTTCTAGTAATTCTTCTCAAGTTCTGTCGCAACAATAGCAGTGTTTGTCGCAATAGAGTTCACTTTAACCTCAAGTTGTTTTTGTCATGAGATAAAACTTCTCTACCGCGACAAGGTCTTGTTATCTTTCATTGCTAAATCGGAATGTTGTGTCGCAACATAGTTTTCTTCTGTCGCGACACATAATCTGCCTTGGTGTTGTCATAGGCTGGAATGTATGTCACAACATAGAAAACTTTGTATCATGCACATTGTCTTGACTTGTCTCATTGTTTAGCCAATTTCTATTGCGATAGAGTTGTGTTTTTCCGCAACAAAATTCCACTGCCATTTGCTGGATCAATGTCGTGACAGAGTAAGGAATGTCACGACATTCTTATTCATGATCTTCTCCAGCTTTGTCGCGACATAAAATCCATTGTGGTGACAAAAATCGGCCGTAATTATCTAAAACTATGTCATGGCTGCCTTTCATCTCTTGCTCGAGTTCAAATTTTTGACTCCTTGTTGCAACATAACTTATGCTGGTTCTATTGGGATTATGTTGCGACATTCTGAAACTGTGTCGTGACATAGAATTTTGTCCTTGGAAAATTTTATGATTTTCTTGTTGGAATTCTCTTTTTCTTGGTGAATTTTTCATAATTCAACATAAAAAGAATCATAAACTTCCAAAACATGCTAGAAAAATGGATTAAAAATGGATGAGTTTAGGACTCATCAAATTCCTAAAAACTTAAAGTTTTTCTTGTCTCTAATAAAAGAAAAGAAAATTTTGTTTTTCCTCAAACAATTTAGCTTTTATTTTTAAGGACATTTTTATGTTGAATCCACAATTTGGCAGTAAACCTAAGTTAGTTGTCAAATTATTTCTAAACATGTTTCCAATCTAGAATTAGGAAGACTTTCAATTAAGTTCACAAAAAAGCCAAATAATTTATAGTGTAAACAATTCACTTATTTAACCCTGATTTGTGAGTGTGTGAGGTCTGCTCTCTTCTTCTATGGCAAATTAGTTTATCTTCTGGGATAATACTCAGACAGCGTACTTCTCGTTAATGCGTTAAAGTCCATATGTTCGTTTGTCATATTAATCTCCACCAATGTAAGCATACACCACCTTCAGGATCAATTAGGTCTTTTAGGATTATAATGTATGGCTTGAGTACTCTCTGCTTCTATGGAAAATTAGTTTATCTTTTGGGATAATACTCAGATAACATACTTCTCATTAATGCTTTAAAGTTCATATGTTTGTTTGTCATATTAATCTCCAGTAATGTAAGAATACACCACCTTCAGGATCAATTAGGTCTTTTAGGCTTATAATGTGTGGCTTGAGTAATTGGGTAGATAAGTGCTCCAAGGGGAATTTTTTCTGTGTCCCTAACTTGTTCTTTAATAATAATGTATATTTGAAGTTTGAGGGAGTGTCTCTTTCTACAACAGAATATGAAAAGTAGCTTTGTGTGCCCAATATTTTCTAAATACTTGGAGTATCATCATGTTGAATTATATTGAGTGAAGAAATGAGATGTGTTGTTCATACTTGAATTGAGGTTCTTTGTTGTTAGATATATCATCACAAGTATGTTTTTAGTGGTATCAATGTACTATATACTGTTTTGTGTGTTGATGGGTTGAAAAATGTTAATTGTGCAATTTTAAGGAAAATTCATTGGATTGTCGCGACATTATTTCTCTTTGTCATGACAAAGAGGGGTTTAGCCTTTTAGAGATTGTAGGAAATTATGTTGCGACATACTTTTTATGTCACGACATTACTTTAATTGAGCTAAATGAACTATGTCACGACATATTTATTCAATGTTGCGACATAAGTGCCCAAAACTCTAGGTCAATTGTTTGTCAAAACAATTATTTTTATGTCACAACATAACTTAAGCTTACAAACCTAAGGTTTATGTTGCGACATAAATTTTTAATGTTGTGAAGATTAGAAGGACACAAACAATCATTTTGCCTATAAATAGAGAATTTTGAAATCTAAAAGGCCATCTTCCTCATAAACCATCAAACCACTCAGTTGCCTTCACCAACTTTCTCTCTCATCTTCCTTCGGAAACCCTAAATCCCTAAAATTGTTTTTTGACCATGTATGAACCATCGACTCTGATTCCGAACTTGAATGAAATAATGGAAGAATAAGCAGAGATTGAGAAATAAATTGTTCAGGAGTAGTGTAGGAGGAAGAAAGACCAGAAATAAGAACAGAGACTGAGCAACCAACTAAAGAAACACCAAAAACAAAGTGGGGAGCTGAGGAAGCTGGAAAATGAGGAGAGGGAGGAAAAAGTAAGCAATTTTTTTTTAGAGCATGCTTATTTCGCTTAGAGGGACAAGTTGTAGCATAAGGACTTTATTGGCGAAAGGGGTTTCAACAAGCTAATCTACCATTTCCTAGAAATCATTGAGAAGATAGGATGACACCTATTCTATGTGCACAAGGCTCCTGGATTTGTGGATGTAGTTAAGGAATTTTACTCGAACATGGTGGTGTTAGTGATATGCTCTAGCCCAATGGCATATAAGATTGGTCATTATATGTTTATATATTATGAGGCATTTATCATTTTATCTTGTTATTTAAACTGTGGTTTAACTTGATAAAATCAGATCCTTGAATAGTTGGCTCCGCTTTCTGTCATCAAGTATGTGACTTGATAGTAAAACCTTAAGGCATAAGAACATTATTCTAATAATGATCGTTGTCCATAGTCGATCATTATTGTGGGAATAATAATGAAGTAAGACTATTATGTTTTCTGAGAAAAGACCACGTTTTGTTGGTCATGAATAGAAGATGTTACTCAGAACATAAATACATGTTCAATTCATGTTATTGGAATAACCTGCTATGAGAAATACTACATGGATTATGTCATCAGTAATTCTGATTGCAGTAGTAGTATTTGAGTCCTTCGACCGAATTCACCATGGATTCCTACATGAGGAACTTCGTGGTCTCGCACGTAGCTCAATGACGCCTTTACCGTGATGGCACATGTGCTATGGTCATATAAGAAATCATGTGGAAGAATGTGAGCGATAAATGGCTGAATTTGTCCCGCTCTTAATTGAGTGAGAAGTCTATTGGCCTCTTAATAAATGAGGCGAGAAATGCATGGTAAGTGCTCAAGTAGATTGATAAGGAGTTATCAATATCATTTGTTTAATCAATCTGCCTTGAGAATCAGCTTGATTAAGTTGTATAAATGTGACCGTCAATGCTTTGTAATGAGGACATCGTGCAACGAAGGACTAGCATCATACGATGTTGGTTTTAAGTCCATCAAATTCACTTGATTGGGTAGTTATAATGTCTTACTATAGACCAGTTATAACTTGTGGGAAATAGAATATGATTTGGGCCTTCTTGAATATTAGTGAACATAGGGTCACACATAAGAATGAACTATAATGGGATGTTAGAAAGGCTCTCTCTTTAGTCCATGATTAAGCCCAAGAAACCCCTAAGCCTAAGCCCATTAGTTAATGGAATTTGGTTTAAATTCGTTTTTAATAAAAGGAGTTTGGGAGGCTTGATATAAATATGAGGTTATCATCTAAAAGGGGTGGTTGTTTTGAGTGGCGGTTTTATGAGAGGGAATTCTTTTGAGTTTTGGAAGGTACTAGGTGTCTTTTGGTTTATGGGACCAGACCTATCATAAGGTGCTAGCACATCCATCTCATCCATTAGCTAGTTCGTGTGGATACCTTTAGAGGCGTTTGCACCTTTTGCATAAAATCTTAGCTCGTTGTTCTTTGGATCATTTCTAGAAGGAGTTCTGTTTGTGTTTTAGCGTGTGAGCCATCAAGCAAATTGATTAGTGCCCAAAAAGTGCTATTTTGAATCATATTCAAGATAGGTTTTGAGTGCCTTTTGCGCACTAATCATACGAATTGAGCCAATTGACATGTGCAGGTCCACTTAGTACCACTAATCCCATTTCGAGTTTGTTTTTGGTAATTTTGCAGGTTTTTGCGAGCCTCAACCAATAATTTCAAGTTTGATGTTGAGTGGTGCTAAATGTTGAGGATTCACAGCGATTTCATCATCCAAAAATGAAGAAATGTGAAGTAGAAATGATGAAAAGAAGATGCAGTAGCAAAGTTGGAGCAGCAGAGGAAAACCAGGAATTTTGCTATGCATTGCGAAAATTTCGCAAGGATTGCGAAAATTTCGCAAGGATTGCGAAAATTTCGCAATCATAGCGAAAATTTCGCAAGGATTACGAAATTTTTGCTATGCCTAATTTTCACTAAGCTAGCGAAATTTCGCTAGCTTAGCGAAAATTACTGTGCATAGCAAAAATTTTGAATTTCGCTATGCCTAATATTTTCGCTATGCTAGCGAAATTTCGCTAGCTTAGCGAAAATTTCGCTATGCTAGCGAAATTCCCTACATAGCGAAATCCCAGCCCCTGTGTTTTTGATATTTTTGATTCCAAACGACCACGTTTTGATTAATTACCATTTTGTCCTTATTGTAATATCATATTTTAGGCATTTTTGCCATTTCACACAATTGGGTTGGCTATATAAGCCACCTTATAACCTTGTAACCCTAACTTCCACTTTATGCAAGCACACGCGCAGGTTTTCATTTTAGGTTACAGTTTTCTCTCTTCTCTCTCCTCTTTCTCTATTTTCTTGGCTGCTAAACACACCCCTTGAGGATGACAACTCAAGGGATGCTTGAAAACTAAGCCTGTATGAAAGGGAGGGTTGCTAGCTTGGTTGTTGGTGGTTTGGTAGTGTCCTCTTGCCTTTAATGATACAGGTACAACATTTATGGTTCCAAACTTTCCAAACTAGGGTTTAATGCTATTTAATGTCTTTCCTTTGGTCAATACTTGTCATGCTTTAGGGTTCAGTGCATTCTTAATGGTAGATGCCTGCTGACATTCTTACCAGATGTCATTCTGAGCCATTGAAATGAGGTTAAATGCTAGGGTTTCGTGGCCAGGACATTGAATGCAGTATTTAATTGGACTCAAATAGGAGTAGTTCTAGAGTTAAGTTTATAGCTAAACAAAGATCCGGTTTTGGCTTTGACTATATCATTATTTGCTTACTAATCTGAAATAGCAGAGGACACCTTAATAACCCCATGTTATCAAGTAGTGACCCGAGCGCCAAGGTTATCATTCACACCTTAATTTAAGCCCACTTGATTCTCTCGGTAAACAACTAACTCCTTGTTTTGATGCAAATCAAAATCAAATAAAAGTCTCACCATTTTCAAACATGATGTGAATCATTCGAGTGGGGATGAAAACTCATCCGGAAGTGTTAGATACTGAACCGCTATCTTTGCGGTAGCTTGACTACGGCGTGGGGACTCAGGAAACAAATATTGTTGATTCCGGATCACCCTACCGTGGCACGAATCACAAATCTACTAGTTGAAAAGGATTCGGTCTATAAGAGGAAAGATCGGATTTCCTTCATTCATTGTTTAGTTTCATCAAATCGCTTGGATCCTGATGCAGTTCAGCGTTAAATTTTTTTATTTCCGCTGCGTTTTCTTATTGTTGGATTCCAACAGGTGGGCCTGAAGGAAAAAACTTGCTTCGTTAGAGGTCAGTGGATATCGTTCAGCAGGGAGAAGATCAATGAAACTTTCAATCCGATGAGAGAAAGAATGGTTCAAAGTATAAGAGACTGGTGAAAGAGTCAGATTACTAGAAGATAATTGATCTGCTGACAGATGGGAAGGAAATGGAATTCCACAAGGAAGAAACCCCATGAATCTATTGCAAGAGGCTCATTGATTGAAGAGGCTAAGGTGTGGTTCTATTTTATTTGCTCAATCATTTTACCATCGAACACCTAATCTGATAAGAAGGAAAGGCGTACTCTTGTATGCATCCACGAAGGGATCTGAGGTGGAGTGTGGGAAAGATAGTAGGGAGCTCTAATTTTGAGTTGCTACGGGAGGGCAGCTTCTAAAGGATTAGTGCCCCATCCGGCCACCTAGTACCAGGTTTATGTGTATCTGGGAGGTGTGGAGGATTGGGAAGAAGAAGAAACATGCCCCCGAAGCTACTCTTCGATATTAACGAGGAGTGATGAAGGTCAGAAAGAGCGAGAGGCAAACATAAAGAAATAGAAACAGAAGAAGAAAAAGGGGAGGAAAGAGAAAATGAGTCAACATAGTTGGAAAGCCTAACATAAGAGCAGTAAATGAGGCACGGGGAACTTGAACCCCATTTGGAATGTACCCCAGCATTATATAAGAGAGAAATCATCAAAACTGGCGAAAGAGGCTCGAGGTATCAAAATAACAATCTGAGAATTGATAGAATCTTTGAAAGTTATGAGGCAAGAAATCTAGGAAAGGGATAAGCAGCTAAAGGTCTAACTTCAATTAAGAGTTAAGTACATGGACCCATAGCTGAGAAGAAGATATCAAAATTTGGAGAATGCACTTAAACAGAGAGATGAATAGTGGAGGGATAAGATAGACAGAAGAGAAAGAATTGAAAGAATAAATCAGGGCAAGGGAAAAGGCGTTCATTTCAGATCAGTTGAAAAGAGATAAAGAGTTATTGGAGATAATGAAGAAGAGAGAGGATGCAATGGAGTACAACATGTTGCAAAAGGAATATGCCTTCGGATACTTATATAAAGAGCATCAAAAGGAAATTAGGCTCTTGATAGAAAAGAGGTATAAGGAAATGGAAGCAACCCCCAACTATAAGGAAAAATTATGAGGAAATTGAAAGCTTAGACATTGTCAACAACAATTTGATCAAAATGTTCTCTGCCCAAGGTGAATTTGAGGGAGTCATAAATTCCATTGGATAGAGACAGGATGATCTTATTAGGAAACGGCTCTGTCAGTGGACTGAGATGCGCATGACGAGAGGAAGGTAACTTAGGGTAGAAGACCCTTCAGTCGATGCCTTGACTTCTCTCATTCATCTACTGGTTATAAGTTTGAACCAGTAAATTTGAACCGTCCCAATAAGTATGATAGAAAAAAGAAATGACCTACCCTGTTGTCCCTCCCTTATTTCTATCTTTGTAATTAAGTCCCTTGTAAAGGAAAACCTAAATGAAAAATCGTTTGCAAAAAAATTATGTGTCCATTTTTCTCTTGAATTTTTCTTGTGTTTATTTTCTTTTTCATTTCTTGATCTTCAATGAATAAAGAATGATGACTTTTTAGTTGTATAGCTTTGTTGGATAATGGAGAAACCAGTTTTCCTGGGTTTATTTGCTAAGTAGTTGTGAATTGTTTAGTGGAAATTAAATGATGATTGAATTTAATTGCTTATGCTATGTTAAATTTTTCTAAAATGAATGGATTGACCTATTTAAGATTCTGAGTTGTGAAACAACATAGCATGTCCCGAAGCCAAGCAAGAAATTTATAGATGAAGAAATTGGTCGGATGAAATGAATTGAAAGAGGAAGTTTTAATATTACCAATGAATAAGTTGAACTTCAAGATTTAGGAAGATTTAAACAAATGATGGAACAAATAATACTTATAATTCTATTTTTGTAAACAATTTTAGTTATTATGAATCCTCTCGAAAAATATGCACGCTTAATTCGAAAGTACCTAAGAGCAAGCGTGCTATGATAAAGGACATCTTGTGGGATCGAAAATCCTGCAATCTCCCAAGTCTTAGAACTTGTTAGATTATTAGTCAAGGCGAAATCCTAGACTATACCACTAACAAGAATGATATAGGCCATTCTTGGATGTTTGAACATTTCAAAGCTTACCCTTGTGATATGCATATGCATATACCTTAGTTCCTTATTTGAGCCAATAGCCAATTTCATCATCAACCAACAAATGAAAAGCCTAAATCCTTTCTTAAATATAATTCTATAGTAAAAAAACCCTTGTTTTCCCTAGATTGCATAACAAATTACATCAATATGAGAAGAGGACAAGTTTGGGAATATTGATAGAATGCGAACAAGGATGAAAAGAAAGGTTGAAAGGAAAACCAATAGAGATGAGGAATGAGGAAAGAAGGAAGAAAGAAGATGTGAAAGAATATAAAGTATCAAGGAGGAATGAGTTTTGTCTTGTAACCTTCCTCCCTTGAACAGATAAGTTCTTAGGGGTGTTTCAACACCTAGTACTCTAATGCCAACTGGTATGGGAGTTACTAACCTAAAGTTCGTTAAGGGTGGTGGAAAGCTTAAAGAGACAAAACATTGCACTATTCCATAAACCTTGACATAAAATAAAAAGTAAAAGGCTTCTAATTTGAGAGCTGACGACAATGCGGAAGTGGTGAAAATACCAAAATAGAGTATGTAAGATGCCAAACCCGAGTTTAGGTCTGTTTGAGAAAGTTTACATCATTGGAAAAGTCAAGGATGCAGAATAAAGGCAATAGTTTTGAGTTGTAAATGGAATCTGGGTAAAATTGAGCTTAAATTGTCTATTTATCTACCCAATTACCCAAGCAAAACATTACAAGCTTAAAATACCTAATTAATCTTGAAGGTGGTGTATGCCTACATTAGTGGAGATTAATATGACAAACAAGCATATGAGAGTTAGAAGAATCAAGGAGGAGTCTATTATCTGAGTATTGTCCAAAAGATTAACTAATTTGCCAATAAAATAGAGAGAAGACCATCACACACTCACAAATCAAGGTTAAATAATTGAACTGTTTATACTATAGGAATTATTTGCCTGTTTAGTGAACTTACTTGAAAATCTTCCTGGTTTTGGATTGGAAACTTGTTCAAAAATGATTATACAACTAACTTATTTTTCCTGCTCAGTTGTGGATTTAGGAGAAAAGATGTCTAGGGCAGAATAGAAAAATGTCCTTAAAAATAAAAGTTGAATTGTTTGAGGACAAACAAAATCTTCTTTTCTTTTCTTTGGGACAAACAAAACTTTAAGTTTTGGGGAGTTTGATGAGTCCTAAACTCATATGTTTTTGTCCATTTTTCTAGCATATTTTTAGAAGTTTATGATTCATTTTACTGTTGAATTTTGGAATATTCACCAACTTTGTATTTTGCAGGTTTTGAATGAAAAATAAACAATTCCAGCAAGAAAAACAGAAAAATTAGGTTGAACAAATGTCGTGCAGGCATAATTTCATAATGTTGCGACATAATTTCAAGGTAACCAGCGGAGCTATGTCGTAACAACAAATGATATGTCGTACCAAAGATGAAGTTTAACTCAAGATTAGAAGTGAAGATTGTTGCGAAATTTCATAACTTTGTCGCGATGATGAGTGCAAAACTCATCTATGTTTTGAGTTTATTTCACATGCTATTTTGTGCATTTAATATCCATATTCATGTAAAACTCATAAAAATTTCTCTAAACTTGGTTTTGTAGGATTATTGATGAAAAGCAAGTAGTTGCTTGAAAATGAAGCGATATATTCCGAAGAGTCATTGAGTCTCACAACGCTATTGGGAGATGAATTTTCTGTACTATATGGAACATCAAATGGTTCAAATTTCCTCATGGCTGGATTCTACACATTCAAGAGCTTTCCAGCAGTACTCACACGCCCAAATCCGAGTTAAAGCAGAAGTTATAGCCCGGAGCAAGTTAGAGAAGAAAAAGCGATTCTTTGTTTAGAAAATTTGTCGCAGCGAAATGGTGTCCTTTGACAGAAAACTTTTTAATAATCGAGACAAAAAAGCTACGAGAAACTTTAAAAAAGACCGAAATTTGATATTTTGACCTAATTTCAAGCCCATTTCACCCTAGGACCATATATATACTAGTTTTTTAGGTAAAGAGGCATGCGGGAAGATTGGAGAGCCTCTCTGTGAGGTTTTCTCTCTCTAGGCCTTACATTTTCAGTTTTTGCGTAGATTTTGATTTGTTTAGATTTTAGAGTAGTTTTAGAATAGATTTTTATTTCTATTGAAGAGATTTCGGTGCTGTATAATAGAGATTCAGATTTCACTAAGGTTCAGACAAAGATTGAAGCTAAGAATCTGGATTTTCTCTCTCTCATGGGTTTTCTCTCTCTAAACTGCCCATTTTCTTAGTTTTCTTTGCCCGATTTTATTTATAATAGATCTTAGAAGCGATTTTATTTCTATTGAAGAGATTTCGGTGCTGTACTGAGATATTCAATTAATTTACTGTTGAGGAGAAGATTGAAGCTCAAATCTGGGTTTTTCTCTTATTTCTCTTGATTTGCTCTTCATTTCTTACTTTTTGTTTGATTAGTGATGATTGGAATCCGATTAATGGAACATTAAAGCACCCTCTAGGGTTGAGGTTTGGTATTGAACATTCAGATTTGCGATTTCGATTATTTTGTAGGTTTGAATCACGATTTATATAATTGGTAATGTTCATATAATTAATTGTTCGGAATATTAGTAGCTTATACCCCGAAAAAGATATGTATCTTTGCTCGATTTCCGAGAGGCCCTCACGAGTGACCACGAGAGATCGAGTTCACGAGTAAAGAAGCGGTAACTTAGGGAGTATGTTAGACTAATATCTTGGAACTAATGAACTTTGAAAAATTGCTGATAGATCACTAATTTACTCATGGTGTGAGGATAAATTAGATGATGTATCAATTTAGTTGTCAGAGGAATTCTCCTTAATACGATAAAAGGATCTTGATCCCGTGTTAGCAAAGATCTAATCAGGAGATAGGCTAGTAGTTTGGGTGGGTCTAAGTGTGGAAGAGCTTGCATTATCCTCGTCTGTAAGAGCGAATTCTTCAGTCTTTAAGAAATGGTTGTGAAGTATTGGAAAAGAAAAGCAATCAAATCTTAAAAGAATGCCAAATTTTACAATTAGCTATTTAGACCCATTTGTCACGAAAGGAATATGGTGTGTTAGATAGTGAAATGTATATGGTGTATGGAGAAATTAAATATACTACATTGCTCTTGGACAAATGCAGCATTGACTCCTGAATGTTGCCAACTTTCAAGGAAATGCAAATTTGTTTTGTAAATAATTATCCTCGTCCTAGTGACTCTCTTCATGCCTTTTAGAATTAAGTAGTTGTTTATTTGGTAGATTTTAGGATTAGTTTTAAATCCAGTTTTGTTTCATTAAATTGATTTTATTCGACATCTACTTCAGTCGCCTAAATAGTGAAGAGCCCTTATGTCGGGGTGATCAAATTCCAATTAGAGAGAACCTCCAATCCTCGTGGAGTACGATATCCGGACTCTGAGTCCCTTTATTACTTGTATGGTCAGGTGCACTTGCGGAAAGGGTTGAGTGTTGGTAATGCTTTTCATTTCGATTTTAGTATACTTACTTTTGTTTCCGTCAGTTTTGAGTATTTACCACATTCACTCCCTTGGCCATATTTTCACATAAACATCAATTTGGTCAATCTTAACACGCGACATAATGTGAGAAGAACTGAATGATAAATGTTGCAACAAAGAAGTGAATGTGTGACACCCCTATTACGGAGGTCATGTTGACAACCCGTCAACCTGTGGAAACTTGTAAATATCGAGGGTCCCGATATCACACTCATTTGTCTCATATATTGAGATCCATTCCAGCATATTTAATTAACAAATATACAAAAATAGGTGATAGACTATTTAACCAACAATCCTTTTATACGACAAAAAAGGTATACATGTTTTGGTTCTCCTCGAATATAATACAAGACAAAAAAACAAAACATAACAAAGCCGCATCCGGCTCTCATCCTCATGCATCCCATATGCCCGTCGACGCCCGCACCGGACCCGTACTAAAGGTCCCACGATGGGGTGGGCAAAGCCCAGTAGAAAAAATATTCCTACAAGGGTTACTCCCCACCTAAGTGCACATAATTATAACACCACACATTCAAGCCAAAACATGTATGTCCCACTAAATGTCTAGCACAAAGCATGGATGAGAATGTGACTCACCCTTTCCCATATCCCGAGCCCTCTCTCACTCCCTCACGCATGCATATGGCAAGTGTGAGAAAACACTGATTTCAAAACAAAAGATTTTTTGTCCTTGAAAACACATTATTCGATTTTCGATAAAATTCTTTTAAACAATCCTTCGAACAAATACGTGACAATCCCTCCCGAGGTGGAATTGCTGAGGTCCTCAAACTCCGTCCATTGGACATCCCTCCGACGTGACTCGTTGGATAACTTTCAGCAATTTTGACAACTTTCCGATATAATTTTTTGACAACCTCGTGATGAGTATTCGCCAGGACATACCGTAATCAATTATATCAACCTCCGAAAAAACATATCATGCACTCACACCTACGGTTATAGGGTGCCCTAGTGCATATGAAATGCAAATGCCATTTCACAACAATTTATGTTAATATATTTAAGCATGCATATATTAACAAAATTCACACACAAACAACATGTTATTCATTATTAGAACAATAACACATAAAATGGCCCAAATCTCGGACCCATAGAAAATAGGGCACCTCTTGGTCCCTTCACGGTTCATCATCGAATTATTAGGATATCAAGACACACCACAAAACCCGAAGACATCAGTCTTGGGATCAAAACCAAACCCGAACCCAGTCCTAAAATGTCCGAAAACAGTCCCAAAAATTCCTACACTCAATCCAAAATTTGGGGACTGAAATTTACGGCCTTTCACGACCTCTAAGCCAATCCCAATCCATTAAATGGCCTTTAGGCTAGAAATAACACAAGTAGGAAAATTCCCTACCTCGTGGAGTTTGACAAAACTCCAAGATTTTGGTACCCACGCGTAGCTCTAGATGCTTGGATGAACTTTGCCTCTTTCTTCGACAAAATTCTACGATCCGATTTCCGTAGATCTGAGAAAGAAGCGAAGAGAAAAAATAAAAAATAAAAATCTCTCTATGAACGCCCTCTCTCTTTCTCTCCTGACAATTGCCTTTTCCTTTTTTATTTTCGTTTTTATCTTTATTATTATTATTATTATTATTATTATTATTATTATTATTGTTATTATTGTTGTTGTTATTATTATTATTATTATTATTATTTTGGATACATGGTTCATATTGCTTCATTCGAGTTCGTTTCTGCCCCGAAACAATTTATTTATTTGCAGTTCACTTTATTTTAAATGAACATAGCTTAAACCATTTCATGACTTTCGAGATTTTCATAAAATTCGCCCTCGAAGTCAACAGTACTGGCTTATATCACCCGTGAAAATTTAGGGAATATTCCGCTTGTCTCTAATTCGACAAACTTCGGGGTCACTAGATTTCGTGTAAGATGAATTTAATCTACAGAGTCCGTTTGGCCATCCAAGATATAGAGAATTTCCGCTTTCAACCAAATTACCATATTTTACCATTTTTCTAAAAATCTTGCATTTTTTCCCAAGTTTACATTCTTCCCCATTAATGTACTGCCCCGAAATTCACACACAACCATAAACAAATCACATGTATATGAAATCGGGCGATAAATTAACAATGACTTAAAACGTACTCCCCGACATGTCTATGACCCGAAGGTCCACAGTGAGCAAAATCCCCGAAGATACTTAACTCACCATCCTAACATATCTAATCAACACTCACCCTAGCTCTTAGGGGAGAACTTACATATAGGAGCTCCTCCAAGGTCTCAACCTCTAGACCCAACTCTCTCACAATTGATGCAACGATGAATGACTGTGATACACTAGAATCAAATAATATCTTTGCCCATAGCGGCAGCGTAAACATACCTGTATGACCGCCGATCCGCCACCTCGCCTAGTGGTAAGGATGGCGTGACACGCCCCGGGATCCCTAATGCCCGCCGAGGCCCCCGCCCCGCCGGCCCATACTCTAGCCCCTCCGGGCCCGCCATGTACCAGAGGCGCCCGTGGTAATACCCTAGGTAGGACTGCACCGGTTCTTCTAACCTATATCGAGGTATGGGAGAATACCAGTCCGCGCCTCGTCCTACGCCTTAACCGGGACTCCAGACCGCCCGAAACACTGAATCTCTGTCTCGAGGCAATCCCGCCATATGTCGGGCCGTTAGTGCGGGAAACATGTCACCTCGGGCCCCGCCCGGCCGAAAGACTCGCTCGACTCGCCCCGCGCTAAGGCCTCGTCCTCTATCCCAGTCTAACTAGTAGTGCACATGCCAACCACTCTTAGACTTAGTCATCATGAACTAACCCAACCACTCATTTTATTCATCTCAGTTCAATGCCAAATTCTCATGTTCATTCTGTTTTCCGAACCCCTAAGGTTATGTTTCTCAACCCTAGTGCTCCATATACAATTCATCATGCATATATTCCATACCATTCAAGCACACATCACATATATCAATTCATCAAAATGTACAATGAATGCAAATTCTAAACCCGTGCCCCATCAAGTCCTAGGTATTCGTGTACCTAAGCTATCATACTATGCTGTGAAGTTGGTATAAAAACAAAACTTATGGACACCCAAACCCGAGCACCCTAGGTATTCTTATACCTAAGCTCTAATACCATGCTGTGAAGCTGGTATCAGACATCAAGCGTCGGTTAATCATAACAAAGCACTACACTGCAACTCCATATCCTAGGCCCATACCTAGCACGCTACAGGCAATCGTATACCTTAGCCTTGATACCATACTGTGACAAGCTGGTATCAGGACTATGCCCATCAGGCCTTGGGTAATCGCAAACCTAAGCTCCGATACCATGCTGGCGACACCCCTAGTTTCGTCTCGATATCACAGCCATTTGTCTCATATATCAATACTATTCTCGTATATGCACTACAATATAGTAAATAAGGCGATGTGACCATTTAACCAACAAGCTCATTAACAAACCCTTTGAGTATGACAAAAGTATACATGTTTTGGTTCCCGCATGTAAATATAATACAAGACAAAAAAACAAAACATAACAAAAGTCGCATTCGACTGTTTCTCATGCGTCCCATATGCCCTGCCGACGCCGCATCGACCCGCACCCAAAGAGGGTCTCAATGCTTCAGTAGAACACTCTGTTGAGCCTCCTCACTTGCCGCAGAGACATGCAACAGCACGATCATCACACTCAGTTAAAATACGTATGTCTCCTTACCAAACACCTACAAGTTATGGATGAGAATGTGACTTTACTTTTCCCATATTCAGAAGCTCTTCACTCACGCGATGCATGCATCGGTGTGAGAAAACATCGCTTTCACGTTTTTTTATTCCCTTGAAAACAAATTATTGATTTCTCGATGTGCTTGACAACCCTCCGAACAACACGTTGGACAACTGAAGCATCTGTCGACACCGCCATCACCCGATTATCCTTTCTCCGTCGTGAACTCGCTGATAATCTCTTCCAGCACCATTTAATTTTCCTCTAAGGGTTTTTCTTTCGACACCTCGCATTAGAGTTTGCTTGTGGGATACTCGAGCTAACACCATGAAAGCACCGGAAAACATGTCGTTCACCTACGTTATGGTGCCTGCGCATATGAAACATAGCCATGTCATTTCAATAACGATTCATGTTAATATTAGCTACGCATATATATTAACAAACACAACAATATGTTATTCACACTGAACAATAACATTAAAATGGCCCAAATCTTGACCCATAGGTGTGGCACCTCTAAGCCAACCCAAGCCACAATGACCTTAGGCTAGAAACACATGTAGGAAAATTTCTCACCTCATGGAGTCTGACTGAAACTCCAAGGTTTGGTACCCACGCTGAGTTCTACAGAGTGGTGAACTTTTGCCTCGCCCAACGAAATCCTATGGTCCGATTGCAGGAACCATGGTGCAAGGAAGAGAAAAAAAATAAAAAATAAAAATCTCTCTCTGCACGCCTTCTTTCTCTCTCCCGACAATTGCCTTTCCCTTTTTTATTTTTGTTTTTATCTTCTTCTTTTTTCTTAGCTTCTTTCTCATATCTACGAAAATCAGACTGTACGATTTTGTCAGAGCAAGAGGCAAAGTTCATCCATGCATCGAGAGCTACGCGTGGGTACCAAAATCTTGGAGTTTCGTTAAACTCCAAGAGGTAGGGAATTGTTCTACTTGTGTTATTTCTAGCCTAAAGGCAATTTAATGGCTCGATCGCTCAGAGGCCGTGGGAAAGGGCCAAGAAATTCCCCGCTCCTAATTTTTTAACCGAGGCACCTTGTGGGAATTTTTCGACTACTTATTAGTCGCACCGAGTTCCGGTTGTTTTGATCCCGAGACTAATGCCCAGCCAGGGTGTGTCTTGATATCCCAATAATTCAGTGATGAACTGTGAAGGGACCAAGAGGTGCCTTGTTTTCTATGGGTCCGAGATTTGGGCTATTTTGTGTGTTATTGTTCGAATAATGAATAACATGTTGTTTGTGTGTGAAATTTGTTAATATATGCATACTTAAATATATTAACATTTTTTGTTGTGAAATGGCATATTGCATTTCATATGCATTGGGACACCCTAGAACCGTAGGTGTGAGTTCATGACATGTTTTTCGGAGGGTTGACTCATAATTGGTTATCGGAGTATGTCCACAAACGAATAAAAATCTAAGGGTTGTCAAAGAAAATTATATCGGAAAGTTGTCCAAAGAATTGCTTTGGAAAGTTGTCCAACAGTTCACGTCAGAGGATGTCCAATAGACTGTTTCGGAGAGTTGTCCAACAATTCACCTCGGAGGATTGTCCAACGTATTTTTTCGGAGGGTTGTCCAAAAGAAATTTATCGGAAATCGAATAATGTGTTTTCAAGAACAAAAAACCTTTTGTTTTGAAAACAATGTTTTCACACTGAAGATCCGTATGCGTGAGGGAGCCGATAGTGGAGGGCTCAGATAAGGAAAGGGTGAGTCACATTCTTCATCCACATAACATGTAGACATTTGAATTGGGACATACATGTTTTGGCTTGAATGTGTAAAGCATTGCATGTGCACTTAGGTGGAGAGTAACCCTCAGTGAATATTTTTCTTACCAGTATCACACTCACATGGACCCTTTAGTAATAAAACCGATGCAGGGTTAATTCGCATATGGGACCGCATGAGAGATGAAAGCTGGATGCGACTTTATTATGTTTTTTTGTTTTTTTTTTTTGTTTTTTTGGTCTTGTATTATATTCGATAGAACCAAAACATGTATACCTTTTTTTTTGTATAAAAGGACTGTTGGTTAAATACTCTATCATATATTTTTGTATATTTGTGAATTAAATATGCAGGAATGGGTCTCAATATATGAGACAAATGAGGATATCTGACACTTGATATTTACGTGTTTCGCAGTTTATGAGTTGTCACGAGACCCCGGGATAGTGTCACGTATCAGTGACATAAATAGGAATTAGAAGACAAAAACTTTGTCGTGACATTCCTTACTATGTCTCGACATTGTTCCAAGAAAATGGCAACAGAGATCTGTCACGACATTTTATAACTATGTCGCGGCATAGAGAGCTGAATAGGGAAGAAAGAATGTCGCGACAAAATAAACTATGTCACAATAGAGAATGGTAAAGTAATAGGATAAGTCAAGACAAGTTGGTCGCGACAAACATTTCAAAAAATGATGACCAAGGCAAGAGATATGTTGCGGCATTATCAAAGTCTGTCACGACATAAAGTTCAGAAGGCAAAATATCAAGGCAAGAAGGCTATGTCGCGATAGAGAATTTGTATGTCCCCCATCGAAGACCATTCATCAATGGCTCCTAGATGAGATTGTAAGTTAGAGGTGGGTGTTACCTTGTTGGTGGTGAGCGGAAACCTAATGATCCTATCATTCGCCCTTTTAGTTTTACAATAGTTTAAGTAAATCGGTTAATAAATCAATCAATCACAACCCCCCAGATTTTACCTTAATCGCACATTCATTGGAAAGCAATCCCTAAGGATCACTTAGGAAACCAATTTCATGGAAATGACTTGGTGGACTCCTCAATCGACATAATGCTCGACGACATTAGTTCCTACGCCAGAATTGTCTATGCTTCCCCGATTCCTCGCCTAGGCGACCTAAGGGGTGCGTAGACCGCATCGACTCTTTAATCGCTTTTCACAGCCATCACCCAAGTCTGATAACTAAATCACAATAACATATACAAAATAAAATTATCACTGTAGTGGTGTTTACAGTCTTGAGTCCCATTTACATATACATATACAAAAACTGTACATTTACATTTACATATTCAAAGCGTGGAACCTACATGTGGTGAACCCCTACAGGTGTGTTGGCCTAGCAGAATGCGGAAGATCGCAGACGTCCTCCTTTATAACTACACTGGGATTAAAACCTCAGGTATGTTTTTTACGCTTAGTGGTAACGCATAACTTATACATATACACATGCATTTATACTTCTTTTCTAAACATATAACAAAGAATATTATAACAAGATTCATCATGAATTCATATAACAAACTTATACATATACTTGTACTTATAACAGATTTATACTTATTCAGATCTTACGTAGGAGTTACAAAGCTTATGCTTATATTGATGTACCCGTAGGTACTACAAAGCTTACAGCCAGATGCATACCGTAGGTACTAATGGTGTAATCCATATACATTTCTTTTACTCTTATTCGTCATTCAGTTCTTATCATATAACCGTTTTGACTACCTAGACCAAGTAATGGGCAAATAAGTAGGACACGCACAATAAGTACCCGAAGGTACAAAGAAAGTACCGAGGTGTCGAAGACAAACCGTGAGGTCATCGATCGAGACATGGTCGCCCGGCGCCGTAGCACCAGCGTGAGTGCCAAGACCGATCGCAGACGTGCCCGCCCACGCATGGGCGGTCGTAGCACTACCGTGAGTGCCGAAACACCACTAGAACGCGCTCTCTCGATGAGTTCAAGGTCATCTATTTTCAGTCCATTTTTCGATTGATTTTATATAAAAAGACTGATGAGTATGTGAAATATGGAATATTTCACTAAATCACAAAAGAAGGGGAATTAAAGAAAGCGGTAATTGGTAAAAGGAGCAGTAATGTGGATGAGCAAGATCGACATAACTGATAAAAGAAATCGGCAGCTAGTGAGAGGCAAAGGATTGAAGGATTTGATGTCGCAAGCTTTTTCAACAATCAAAATATTAAGGTTAAAAACTACAAAGCCCCAACAGAATGAAGCTGCACTGAAGACAAACGAAAGCCGGGCGTGAAAGAAACCTGCTAAAGTCAAGCAACCAAGAATTGATGAAGAAGAAGGACATGATGTCGCCGGGCCATCCTTCGCAGGTCGCGACGTAATTAAACCCAAGCAGGCGTTGATAATGAGGTCGCACACCAAAAAGAAGTCGTAATAAGATAAACAATGGACCGAATAATTATGTCGCTAAAGATTTGATGCGGCCGCGACATCGCCATCGAATCGGCGCCGCGACATCGCTTGCAAGGAAACTAAGGTCGACAACAACAACATTTAAAGAGAGATGGTCACGCACATCAATTATCGCGGAAAGCGAGGTCGCTGACAAGATCGTCGTCAGCGACATCAACTACACGTGTGCTGGAAGTCGCGATATCATTCGTACCGTCGCTGACAACGCCAGGAGTTAGGTCGCGATAACACCGGTCAAGGCGGCATCAATTGCAAAGACCAGAGGTCGCGACGCCATTAAACAAATAGCATAAATAAGCAAGAAAGAGGGTCGCGACGCTATTCGTGAGGTCGCCATAACATTTAGTTGTCGCCACATCAAATGCACAAAGCAGGTTCGACGCCTTAAGTCAGTTTTCGACATCGCCACACCAAAGACACGTCGCGACCAAATAAAGACTATGCGAGAAAGACTGAGACAAAAGAAGGTCACGACAAGATCAAGCTTGCCGAAGATCAACAACCAACCGCCGCGAACCAGAATCCAAAAAAAAAAAAGGTATCTAGGGCCCAACTTCAGAACCCTATAACACACAAACAAGCATCAAGAAACGCAACCAGGCAACTAAAAGAGAAATCGAGCGGGGTCAAGGCCCTATATTCTTAATTTTCTTTTCTTTCTTCGCTTTTTATTTTTAGATTAGTTGTATTTCATTCAAATTTGGATATGAACGTTCATCGTTAAAGTTTAAGCTGAATACAGATTCATATTTCTTCAAATTACTGTCTGGTTGTTTGAATTCCGCATAAATTTCGAATTCGGGTTTCCGCTGTCGATAAAAGGGCTTCCTTGACGAAAGCCAATGCATGGTGTAATCTAAGTGATTAGAACCCCGCCTATTAAATTGACGCTATCGCCTGAACATCTTTCCGCATAAATTTTATTCAAGCAGCCGATGAACTCCAATATGGCTACTTGTCGGTCTTGTGTATTTTTCTCACATCGATCCCAATGTCGTTGTCTCATACCCAAATGAATTTGTCTCTAAGCTCGATTTCCAGGAGGCCCTTCGAGTGAATATTGCAGAAGGAATGAGAGTATTTAATAATTGAAGGTATAAGAACCTAATGTAATGGCGCATCTAATATGCTCGTAATTAAATCGGGAGCAACTTCACTTTTCACTTGGAGACTAGGAACATTGGAGCAATTTATCAATTTAGCACACAAAGAGTTCACCGATTCGATTAGTAAATCCAATCCTGTTAGCCGAGATCTAATCAAGGAAAGCACGAGTCAATACTGAGGAAAGAGAACTAAAGATATGTAGACCGCAATGACTATATCTTAGAGCTCAGATTACAACATTCATGTTGTGGGTATGAAGTATTGAAAAGGAAAATACCCGTAACAAGGCAACCTGTATTAGTGCGTAGTTATCTAACACTCGTCTTCGAGAGAAACTATGAAGTTTAGATACGAATTGCTGTGGGTTTGAGATCCAGCTACATCTATTATATTCCTTGGATCTAGTTTTAAACTGTGTTCAATAAGTACGCATCGCTGCATTCTCGTCGGAATTGGATGTTTCACAATAAAGTATTCTTTTTAATGTCTCTTTGCAGAGAACTGTTCAGACCTAATTTGTTATTTTTGTATTTCAATATTCAATTCATTTATTATTAATTCATTTTTCTTAGGTTCTATTATTTTAAGCTTTCAAAGCTGATTCCACCCTCTATCGTGAGTCCAAAGTATTCTGAGGAGTCGGGTAGTTGATCGAGAATTCTCGAGACTGTGGATCGAGACCGACTTAAATCCAAATTACTACTTGTTCGACCTGCACTTGCAAAGATAACTGATCAAAAACCACTCGCAAACAATTTATCCAAATGAAACAATCTTTTAACTAATCAAATAGCTAAGGCATACAATAACAAGTTTTATGGCACCGCTGTTTCTGGGGATTCTATTTAATCTTTGCAATAGTACGTAAATTTGTATATATATTAAGTTTGGGGTCAACAAGTTTTATACAGCCATATGCCGGGATTAGACAATAGTCTGCAATAGTGCTATAAATCAAGACATGTCTTTGGTCCCACAACAAGTTTTATGGCGCCACAAGGATTGAAAGTTTTAGTATCAATATTCCACGAAGCAAGGAAATGCTAATTGACATTTAAAAGAAAAGAACAAAATATTTTTCATGCTGGGTTATTTTTAGCCACCAACTTTTTAACAAGTTTCATATTGAAAAATATTTGCTGGCCTCGAATAACTTATTAATGTAAGTGTTTTGATTTGTGAAAACTTTAATGATAGGGAAACAAAACACCGACCGATTCCGCCAGACACGAACTAGAAAGAACACCTGCTTGAGAAAGGCTTAAAAGGTAAGAAACCCGCCGTGCGATGAAAGACCACTGCATCAAGGACAAAGAACAAAGAAATGTAAGACCTCCAATCACCGATACAATGAAGGACTTTGGAGACCTATTATTCAGATGAATACTCGCAATCGACATCCTCAGCTGATGCAAATAATTTTGAACTGGCTACGACTGACATAATGGTTCAAAGAACAAATACATCGGGTCATCCTACGTAAGACCCAAATGAGCATCCGGGAAGGCTTTAATGGCAACACAAGAAAGTTGAATGTAAGACTCAGATCATGAAATTGCATTTATTCTATTTTTGCGAGGATACAAAGAAACAACATGGTATGAATCTCACCATATGGTTCGTTGATACTGAGGAGCTTTGTAGAAGCCTACTGGTAGATTTCTTTTCCCCCCATCACTCACCCTCGTAGAGAAGGAGGGAGATAATTGTGTTCAAGAGGGGGAAGATGAAAGCCTTTGCGTAGCACTGGGAGATTCGTGTGTTGTCGAAAGATGTCCGATGTATGGATAGACTTGAAGACCCCATATGGACATAGTGTATCATGCCTTGAATGATACATCTAAGGGCATTATTGATGCTTCATGTCAGGAGCATCTAAAACGTAAGAGTGTCAAGAGGCAAGAGATCTGATTGAGGACCTGCTAAATGCAATATGAAAGCTCCATCGAGCTTTCTGTAGTAATTGCAGGAAGAGGAGTCATGGAGCCGAGCAAGATGGACAGCCATGGAGGCAAAGCCAGATGCCATCATGCATAGAATGACAAGCAAGAGAGGAAGATGCACACCAAGCCATGAAATAGAGCAATGAGAAGGAACTATTGAGAGTGAAGTGCTGAGGTAACGAACAAGAATGTGGGCTTTTATGATGCTGAGGAGGTTAAGTACTTGGGAGAGCCAAGAAGTTATCACTTCAAACCAAATCCTAACCTGCCAACACACTATCATCCAGCACTGAGGAACCATGAAAATTTTTCATATGGTGGAGGGGCTCACAAGGCCAAAGGCATGAACAAAGATCCCGAAGAAGGATACCAAAGAGCCCACCTAGGTTCCAACAAAGAAGAAGTAGCTGGTGAGGAAGCGTAAATGAATATCGGTCGAGGGAGAGCTCCACCATTTGAAGATCAAATACCGCAATTCATGGGGGACAACAAGAAGTCAGAACCTCCATGAACAAAAGTTTGCACCGAAGTCTCAAATGCCAATTCTCAAATTTTTCAAAAGACCACTAATGCTTCAAGAACCTGAGACACTAAATAGGCAATCGGCTCCTAACTCCCGGCAAAACCAAAATGAAAGATGCCTTCCCAAAGTGACACAAAGAAGAATCCAAAGACTGAAGATGGCTGGGTGGCAAAAACAAGTGGGAAAGACTTGGAGAAGAATAAAAAGTTGAGCAACAAGGGAGATGAAGGCCCGCACAATGCGTAAAACACCGGAGAAAGAAAGAAAGAAGGAACAACTGTCCGAAAAGAAGGAAGTAAGAAGAAAACCTGCACGCTCGCTCGCAATACCATTTCCACGTAGGCTACAGAAATCAAAGAGTTAGAGGAACAGCTTTTGCAAGGTTCTCAAAACCTTTCAGGCTTGAGATCGCATGCCTTCACGTATGGTAACTCGGGGATACTTTTATGCAAAATTTTTGAAAGACATACCGAGCAAAAAGAGCAAGATCAATGGGGTTAAGGAATTGTGCACCGACTCCGCAACTTGCAAAGTACCGTGATCAAGAGGGGCTTACCGTAAAAGATGAAGGATTCAGAAGTCACCACCCCCGCACCATTGGAGAGTTTGAGTTTCCTTAAAGCTCGTGACTGAAAATAAGATTAATTACCGCCCTATTCTGCTGCCAAGAAGTTAAGTCGGGAGCGATCTAAAATGGTGATAGAACCCCGCAAACCCGGGAAGGAATCATAGAAGACGCCGGTAAAGGTGGGGAAATTTATTTTTCCAAGACTTCATTGTACGATATGATAGATCACAGTTCTGATCTAAAGGCCATTCGTAACCTGAGCAACTTAATCGGGAGCATGCAGGGAATTCTCACTCGGGAGTTGAGAAGAGATACCGACTTCAATTTAATCAGAAGTTTGAAGGATTTAGACATAGAAAGGGAAGATATCAAGTCAATAGAAGATATATATGTCAGCAACTCTGATTTTTACTATGATTGTAATGCCCAATTTTCAATCAATGAAAAAGATATGAATTCCTAAGATTCAAGATTTTGATTCATTTTCTTCACATCAGTTTACAATCTACTGAGACAGTGATGAATTTTGAACAAAAAGAGATGAAAAAAAGAGAACAAAATGAAGAAAAGGAATTTCATCAAGAAACCAGTGAATAAGGGCTAGTTTTAAAAGAGTTGCCAAGTCATTTAAAGTATGCTTACCTGGGGCTGCCAAAGAGTAAACCAAGAATACTTCGCAGACTTAGTGATGCCGAGAAACGTGGTTGTCGAAATCTTAAGGAATTATAAGGAGTCTATAGTTTGGTCTATTGCGTAGTTAAAAGGTATCACCATCAATATGCATGCACAAAATAATTTAGAAGAAATGCAAGACCAACTATTGAACATCAAAGGAGACTCAATCCAAGAATGCAAAGAAGTCACAGAAGGAGGCGCTCAAATGGTTGAATGCCGGTTTTATCTATGCAATTTCATAGTCCCCTGGGTTAGCCTACCCATGTGGTTCCAAAGAAGCGGTGGATTTACCGTAATCCGCAATGAAAGAAATTAATTAATTCCAACAAGAACAAAGGATGTGATGGAGAGTATGCATTGATTAAGGTGAGCCGAACACATCAACCGTGGCATCATTTCTTGGTTTTCATTGATCGTGATGTCGGGATGACATCGTGACATCCTCATTTTTGCTTCGATCGCATTCAAAGCTAAATCGCATTGTAATTGCACCCGAGGACCAAGAAAAGACCATTCATGCCCTTATGGCACCTTTGCCTTCGTATGACGCCATTTGGTCAGCAATGCCCCGCTTACTTTCCAATGATGTATGATGTCGATGTTCTCGTGACTGGGTAATAGTTATGGAAATTTTTATGGATGACTTCACAATGTATGGGTCCAGTTTTGAATAATGTTTGAACAACCTAGAAACAGTACTTCAAAGATGCAAGGATGCTGTACTAGCACTCAATCGGGAAAAAATGCTATTTCATGGTAATTGTAAGGAATTGTTCTCGTCATACCTCCGCTACAGTGGCTGTAAGGACCAATCCAAGATTTCTATTATCAAACCTCACCTCCCACAACAAGAAAAGGGATAAGGAGTTTGGGCATGCTGGATTTTATAGGAGATTCATCGAAGACTTCTCAAAAATACCAACACTATGCAGACATCGGAGAAAGACAAATTTAATTTCATGATTCCCCGCAAGGCCGCCTTGAAGAAATCAAGATCGATTGGTTCATACTTATCATGGTCGCACTGCATCGGGATCAGGAATTGGCAATGTGTGATGCCATGATTTCGCAACGGTGGCCGCCAGCGTTAAAAGAGAAAATATTCAGAGCCATATACTATGCCAGCGTAACTCAACAAGACAAGAAAACTATTCTACAATCGAAAAGGAGATGCTAGCAAGGCTTTGCTTGTGAGAAATTCGTGCCATGCATTCGGGATCCCATGTTATAGTTCACATCGACCATGCGTACCCATCAAATATCCAAGTGTCAAAAAAGAAGCTAAGTCAAGACTGATAAGGTGGGTGCTACTACTGCAAGAGTTTGATATGGAAATTAGAGATAAAAAGGGATGTGACAATGTGATAGCTGATCACTTGTCCAAAATAGAAACAAATCAAGCAGAAGAGGAGGAAATAAGACTAAGAGAGAACTTCCCATATGAGTAACTATTTCAACTGTCATTCCAAATGCCATGAAGGCCGGGAGATAGAATTACTTAGTCAGGAGTAGTTCCTTCCCGACCAAATTTCCACCAACAGTAAAAGAAAGCTCAGACTCGATAAAGAAGTATTATATCTCGGGATGACCCACTATTATTTAAGAGGGGTAGCCGATATGATTATAAGAAGATGTGCATGAGGGTGAACAAAGTGCACAATGAATGAATGCCATGCATCACCATATGGGGGCATTTTTCCGAGAAAGAACAGCTCATAAGATACTCCAATCAGATTTTATCGCCCATCGCTGTGTGAGACTCCACGATGAGCTTAAAAGTCATCTAGTTTTAGTCCATTTTTTTCTGATTTTAATGTAAAAAGGAATAATTAAGATGCGTAGATACGAAGAAACTCACCAAATTTGCTATTTGCGTGGAAGTATAAAAGAAAGAGGAAAATGCAATGGAAAATGCAAAGAATCAAGTGAGTAAAATGCGTAAAATAGCGTAAGTAATGAAAGGAATCGCTAACTAATGCTGCGCTGGGTTTACACAAAGGCGCTTATGAGTCGCAACATCAGAAATTGAAGTATGAATACGATGCAGTCGGACATGGATCACAAGATATCAAGGTCGCGGTTACGAGACTTGCTCGCGAGAACGCTGTAAAAGAAATGAGCCGAGGTCGCGACGTGATATCGAGAGGTCGCGACATCGAACCACGCCCAAAGCGGCAGAGTCATAGCGAAGTCGCGATAAGATAATGATGTCGTGGATATCGTGAACGGCCAGCTTGAGACTGCGGGGAGGTATGGAAGTGATGTCACGATAATGGATTGATATCGCTGACAAGAAGAGCAATCAAAGGAAAGAAAAACAAGTATGCATAAGATTGAAGCATGCAGAATCGCTGATGTCACGACAACATATCATGTCGTGACATCACGAGAAACAAATTAAACTCGCAGATCCTTAAGATGATAAGCTACATAAGAGATTGATGTCATGACATCCGAAGACAAGTTGAATGCTGCAGAAGACATGAGCTGAGGTCGCGACGTGAGATCGAGGTCATGGCATCGTGGAGCAACCAGTTGAAGGCCCCAGACCCAAGCATTTATGTCGCTAATAAGAAGTTGAGGTCGCGGCATCGTGAAATCCATCGGCGAAAGCCGAAGAAATGAATCGCCACGGCTGGGCGACGCAGGCCTTTATATCGTAAGATTCCGCGGAAGTCGAATTTTTATTTCGCTGATGTCACGACAAGAGATCGTCGCGATACGCGACCTCGCTTCAATAAGATCAAGCTCCATGCGATGTCGCTGACAAGATATCATGTCGCTGACACAGAAACAACCAGACCAAATCCACAGAGTTTTAAAGAGATGTCGCGATAAGAGATCGGTGATCACATCGGCGATATCGCTTGAAAGATGCATTTTATTTAGTTGATGTCACGATTAAGAGAATGACGCGACATCGTGAGCACTACGGAAACTCCGCAGAAGGCGGCGTCGATGTCGCGGACAAGATAATGACGCCGACATCATTAATGATCAGCTCAAGACCGCATAGACAAGAAGCTGAGGTCGCTGTACATGAGATCGAGGTCGCGACATGTGATGATGTCGCGACAAGGAATCGAGGTCACACTAACGGGTAATACGCCAACTAACTTTGGAATCCACAAAGACTACATCGAATTAGTACTAATTGAAAACTCCTATAAATACGCAGCCATCCATAAGAGGAAGACAAATATGTCATGCATCGAGAGGTCCGATAAATAAGGCTCACTCTCTTTATTTTTAGTTTTCTTTTCTTTTCTTTTCTTTTATTTTTCTTCAATGTTTATAGTTGTAGATTAGATTAGATTTATCGCTCTAATTTTCTTTTCTTTCGGAATCGATGTTATCGCTTTCGAAGCTAAAAGCCCTAATGCGTAATTCAATCTCTTTCAAACACACCGAATGTTGAAGTTCGCATAAATTTCTCTGAATTCGCATCTGGGGCCAGAATGCAAGATTTTAAGGATCGAGGAATGCTATAGTGTGTAATTCAAGAATCGAGGAACCTGCCTTCCATTAAGTGAATGCTATTGCCGAAATTATCTTTCCCGTTGTTATTTCCAAAGAATTGCGAATTTCACAGGAATTACTTTCTAAGAGTGGTTTAAAGTTTTGATCCGAATATCGCTTTTCTTATAATTGTGATAAGAAGTGTTTCTTATCAAGCTCATTTCAAGAAGGTCCTGAGTGACAATGAGGATGACAATACTCGTGAGCTTATGAATATTTCAAGGTATATTAACCCGCTTATTGTAGAGATCTAATGAGCTTGTGAGTTTACTTGATAAACCCTTCCCACTTGAAATCAAGAACGAGCTGTTTGAGCTATCATCAAACAAGGTGAGTTCACTCAATCGAATAGTGTAGCCAATCCCGTGTTAGCCGAGATCTGTTCAAGGAGAGGGTGATCTATTCTAATTACAAGAGTAACTCCTGAAGTCAGAGACCCTTTTGACCGATAACTCGGGAGCTAAGGTGTACAGCCCATAAATGGGTATGAAGTATTGCAAAGAAAAATACCTTAATTAGAAGTCCCTGCTTGAAAAGTAGTTGTCTAATTTATTCGGCAGGAATCAGTCAAAAATTTATACTGAAATGTAGCGCGAGAGATCCAAATTAACTATTAACGCCGATGTATTTTGAAATCTGAAATTCACAAGCAATTTAATACTAAGTTGACAACAGAATGATACTACAATAGCATTGATCTTAATGCGTTTTCAACATAATTATTCAATTTATATTCATTTTTCCTAGTCTATTAATTAGCTCTTTAATCTTTATATTCAAGTTTATTGTCTATCTCGCTTATTTCCTTTGTTCATTAATTTCAAGACTTAATGATCTTACTATCATTTAGTGGTCCAAACAGCAGAGGATTGAGAATGTGGTAGTTGATTTAAAATTCGAGACCGTGGGATCGGAGACCGACTTAAACTATTTATTACTTGTCACTCCGTATACTGGCAGAATGTGACCAAACCAAACTTAAAATGATTTACTCAGAGATTTTCGTTTATATAGTATAATATCAACAAGTTTTACACAAGGTGGTCGATTAGATAATAGTCCTTTGCAATTTTATAAACGTGTGTATATGTCATTTGGTCTCACGCAACAAGTTTTATTGGCATCATTATCAAGGATTAGTTAATAGTCCTCGACACGACGTGATATATTAGCATACGTGTTTCGTCCGCCAATGTTTTATACGCTTGTCGTGGATCGAAAGCATTTAATAAATCAATATTCGATGAAAGAAGGAAATACTAATTTGGACATTTTAAAAAAATAGATTTTCAAGCAAAGGGTTCATTTCAAATAATGTCCTTAACGAACACATTGAATATATTCATGATTTGACTAATCCTATTAATGGAGGCGGTTTGGCTTTATAAAAACTTCATGCATAGAAACAATAACTGATTCCAAATGACACGAAATAGAGACGCTGCTTTCGGGAGAAAGACCAAGAAGGTAGAAAACTCAACCATGGCGATGAAAGGCGTGGATCAAAGTTGAAATACATAAGAAGCTAAAGGCCACGCCACCGATACAATGGAGGATTTCGAGACCAATTATCCAGAAGAATACTCGCTAATCGATGTTTCAGCTTGGATGCTAATAATTTTGAATCGGCCAAAGATCGACATAATGGTCTAGCAAAGACTGGCCATCGTCATCCAATCGAAGATCCAAATGAGCACCGTGTGGGAAGACCGGGATACGACACCATGTTGAACGGGTGAGACCGTAAGTCATAAACCCGCATCTATTCCCATCTCTTCTAAGAGATACAAATACTACATGGTACGACCTTTACCATATGGTTCCGTTGATACTGGGAGGAATTAGTAGGAGCCTACTAGATTTTCCCAAAATTTCTCACCACGTAAAGGAGGGAAATCATCAGAGCTCCAACAGGGGGAAGATGAAAGCCCTGTATTGTGAGCTCGGGAAAGATCTAAACGCTTATCGAGAAGATGTCCAACGTATCGGATGGGACCAAACTCGGGGATGGACATTGTATATCAGCTTTGAATGATATATCAAAAGGGATCATCGATGTTTCATGCCGGGAGCATTCAAACGAAAAAGTACAAGAGGCAAAAGAGCCGATCAAGACTAAGCAACGAACATGAAAACCTTCTCAGCCAAGAGGAAACAACAGAGGAAAGGGGATCATGGAGCCTGCGATGAGCCGCACCATGGAAGCCAAGTTGGATGCCATTATGCAATGTGTCGACAAGCAAGAAAGAAAAGACAATAAACTGTCATAAATAGGAGCAACAGCGGAGTTATCAAGGAAGGCCGAGAGGTAATCAAGAACGTTATGATGTCAAGAGGTTAATTATTTGGGTGAGCCAAGAGCTACCATTTCAAACCCAATCCTAACCTTTCCGAAGACATTATCACCAAAGACTCGTGAACCATGAGAAACTCTGAGGGCTGGCGGGCTTCTCGCGCCTCGCGTGACGTAAACCCCAACAAGGGTATCAAGAGTCACTGCTGTCTCCAAGAAGAAGCAGCAGCAGCTAAAGGAAATGAGCATGAATGAATACCAGTGGTCGAGGAGGGCCCAATTGAAGAACGATGCCGGATTATGGGGATAATAAGGTCGTTGAACCTCCATGAGCAAAAGTTCGCAGAGCCGGAAGCAACTACTACCAATTCTCAAATTTTCGTAACACCACCAATGCATCCCCGAAGAACCTGGAGGACACAAGGTGGCACCGGCCCCTAAACCCCGTGTGCCAGAGGAAAGATGCCTTCCCAAGTGATAAGGAAGAACCCAAAAGACCGCATGGTCGTGCAACTAGAGTGGGAAGGGAGCTATAAGAGATGAAAGAGAAAGATGACAAAAGAATGTAGACGTGAAGAAGACTGAAGGTAAAGAACGAGGATGAAAAAGAAAGAATAGAGAGAAGAACATCCAAGGACTGTGCTTCACGCTCTATTTCCACAAAGACTCTGTAAGTCAAGAATGGAAGAGCAGCTTTGCAAGTTCTTGAAAACCTTCCGTGTTGAGATAAGTATGCTTTATCATGAGAACTAAACGCCATTTCAATGGAAAATTTCAAGGGGACATAATCGAGCAAGAAAAGAAAATAGTAGAGGAAGGAATAAGTGAATCTCACCGCTTTACTTGCAAAGGCAAGAATCATAAAGGAATCTACCAAGAAAGATGAAGGGACCTGTGGAGCTTTCACAATTCTTGCATTTGGCTGAGGAATTGAACCCTGTGAAGCTCTGCAGGACTCTCGTGGAGCTGCAGATTTGACCATGCCTCTTTTCTGGTCGCTAAGAAACTAAGTTCGGGAGCGATCCTGGCCAATCGGCTACTTCAAATGGCAGATGTGATCGATGGTAAAACTCAAGTGAGCTGAAGATGTACTCGTCACGTTGGGGAAGTTTGTTTTCCAAGACTTCATCATTCGTCATGGTTAAGATCTACGTACCTCGCTTACTGGAAGACCATTCCCTAGCTACCGGAGCGTCTGATTGATATGCAAAAAGGAGTTCTTATCTTCGAGGGTTGGAGAAGAAGTCACGTATTCAATTTGATCAAAAGTATACAAAATATAGACAGAGATGGCGAAAGTTGCAATGCAATCGATTTTGTCTATACTTCCAACTCGGCATTAACCATGATTGTAACACTCCAAATTTCTATCAAACGAAAGAAATGAATTCCCAAAGATACTCGAAGATGTCTATTCGACTTCCATACAAATAGCTTTAATTTATAGAAACTGTGTGTTGAGCTTGGAAGCAAAAACAAAACGATAATGGGGAAAAGGCGGAGAAGAAATTCATCAAGAAACCAGCTGTATGGGCTAGTTTTGGAAGAGTTGCCATGTCATTTTTAAAGTATGCTTACTTAGAATTACCAAAGAAAAACCAAGGATCATTTCAGCTGATTAAGTGAGGCCGAGGGAACAAAGATTGGTCAAAATATTATGAAGCATAAGGAATCGCTTAGCTTGGTCCATCAAGAACTGGCGTATCGCCCATCAATTTGTATGCATAAGATTCTGCCAGGAAGAGACTTCAAACCATCTCGTAGAACAATCTTGAGGAGGATCAATCCGATGAAGCGAAGTAGTCGAAGGAGGTAATTAAATTGTTAAATGTCGGTTTTATCTATGCTATCTCGTATAGTCCTCGGGTATTCACCATGGTTCCAAAGAGTGGGGCGATCAGGATCGTAAATGAAAACGAATTGATTCCAATAAGAACAAGATGTGATGGAGGGTAATGTGATTGATTACAAAAAGTTAATATTAAAGAACTGCAAGATCATTTCTTGCCTTCATTGATCGATGTTGGACAAAGTTAGCAGACACCTCACTTTTTGTTTTCTTCCGGATGTATTCGTGATACAATCGGGATTGATATTGCACCCGAGGATAAGAGAAGACCACATTCATGCCCTTATGGTACCTTGCCTTGTGGCTGATGCCTTTGGGTTATGTACGCTCCAAACTACATTCCAGGCATGATGTCCATTCTCAGATCTATTGAAGAAGTGATGGAAATTTTCATGGATGACTTTATCGTGTATGGATCCATTTTGATCAATGCTTAACAATCCGGGAAACAATACCAAAGATGCCAAGACAAACAAATAGCACCGACCGGGAAAAAGGCCATTTTATACACAAGGAATTGTTCTCGGGCATAAAATCTCTCATCGACTAGAAGTTGACCAATCTACATTCATTATAAAAACTTGCACCACCTACTACAAAGAAAAGGAGTAAGAGTTTCTGGGGCATAGCCGACGTACAGAGATTCATCAAAGATTTTTCAAAATACTTTTACTCACTACATGCATTACCTGAAAGATACAAGGTTCAACTTGTATGACTCCTACAAGAATGCTTTCGATGAAATCAAGCTCAAATTGGTACATGCACCTATAATGGTCAGACTGCACGGGATCAGATTTGAAACAATGTGATGCTGATTTGCTATGGGATGCGGTCAGCAAAGAAAGAGAAAGCATTCTGCCATATACAATGCTAAGGTAAGACCTTCAATGTAGCTATGAGAACTACTCAACAACTAAAAGGAGATGCTAGCCATGGTATTTGCTTCAGAAAATTTAGGCAATACATTTTGGGATCCCATGGTAATTCACACTGATCATGCAATCAAATACTTGATGTCTAAAAGGAAGCTACAGCTAAGATTGATAAGGTGGGTGTCATTACAAAGAGTTTGACTGAAATCAAGGATAGCGGATGTGACAACGGATAGCCAATCACTCAAGAGTAGAAAGAAGCAGTGATGAAGAGGAAAATGTGATGTTAACAGAGAACTTCCCAGATGAGCAATTGTTTAAGGTTTCCTTCCAACTTCCATGGTATGCTGATATTGTGAATTATCTGGCTTGTGGAGTAATGCCTCGTAGAATTCAACACAACGTAAGAGGAAACTCAGGATCGACAAGGTGTATTATATTTGGGATGACCCACTATTATCTAAAAAGAGGTGCTGACATGATAATAAGAAGATGTGTGCCGTAAGGTGAACAAGGCAACATTTTAAATGAATGCCATGCATCACCATATATGGGGACATTTTTCTTGGCGAAAGAACAACACAAGATACTCCAATCGATTTTATCGCCCACTATCTTCAGATTGTGAAGAGTGGGTTAAATTGTGTGATAGATGCCAAAGGATTGAAATATCACAAAGCAGGAATGAAATGCCCCTAAAAGGTATTATGGTGATAAAATTTTGATGTCAGAATACTTTACGGACCTTTCCTATCTTCACGCTTGAACCTATACATACCGCTAGCGCAGGATTACGTTTCCAAATGTGGTGGGAAGCAAAGGGTCATTCAAGGAATGATGCTAATACAATGAGTTTCTTGCAAAAGAATATTTTCTGAAAGTGCATTTGGAACCCCTTAACCATCATTAGTGATGGGAAACCCATTTTGCAAAACAAAATATTTGCAAACCCAAGAGCATGTATGGGATAAAGCACATAATGAGTTTAGCCATCATCCCTGCATCAATGGACAAGCGTAAATTTCCAAATTGTGAGATCAAAAGAATACTTGAAAGACTGTGTGGAGTCGGCAAGAAGATTGCCCCCAAACTTGATGATGCACTTTCAGCTTACAGATCGCATACAAGACCCCTACTGAATGTCCCCATACAGAGTTGTTTTGGCGAACCATGTCATCTACCTCTTGAATTAGAATACAAGGCAATGTGGGCCATTAAGAAGTTAAACTTCGACATTTTAAGGGCCGCAAGGGAAGAAAGACGGCTCCAATCGTCTCGACCGAAGAACTAGAAATGAAGTTTATGATAATGCTAGAACATAAAGACAAGACAAAGGAATGGGCATGATCGTATAATCTTGAGAAAGAGTTCGATTAGGGGAACAGTTCGCTTAATTCTAGATCAATAAGTTTCCAGGAAATTTAAATCCATCTGGCGGGCCATATTACGTGGTGTCAATATCACATTTGACAAGGGATAATCGAGGACTCCGTTAATGGCAGAATTCAAGGTCAATGGACAAAGGTTAAAGCATTATCTCAACAGGAAGAGGAAATTGAAGAACTCCAACTCGGTTCTTCGAGGGAAAAGAAGAAGTACCTACAATTAAGTCCAAATGGCACCAAACTGAGTACTACTTGAGGCAATCCACAGGATTTAAATTCGATTTTAAATTTTGAAATATTTTTCTTTAGTCATTGACAAATTAGGTCAGATTTATTTTTAAAAGGATAGATTAATTCTTAAATCGATTGTAGTTTAATGAATTTTCTTGAATATTGCAAATTGATCTTCGCAAGGTTTAAAGACATGAACAGCAAGGCAACTAGCAGAATAATTCTAAGAACTCGCAGAGAAGTCGACATGAGAAAGGGAGAATCTTTCTTCCTAACCCAATTCTCGTATATATACTTCTTGAATTGGATTGTTAAATCTTTGCTTAAAATATGCTCAAGAGATGTCTAAATGGGTTAGGAAATAATAAGAGAATTCAAAGTTTTTTGAAATCATCGAAGTTAAAGGCTTGGGGGCTGGCAGAAGGTTGCGTGTTATGGCACAGTTATGTCGCGAATAAAATACATGTCGCACCTGCCCAAAACTTGGGTGTATCATGAAGAAGGTGTATGTCGCTGACACCACTAGGGAATTCACGAGGTGAAATTAAGTTTCAAAATGGAAAAGGATGTCGCCACATCAAACAATTCCTAGAAAACCTGGTATTGTCGCGACATCTTAGGTATGTCGCGACACAAAGTGCGACATGTGCCAACTACTCACTTCAAAAAGCCCTAAATTTAATGATCTCAAATAAAAAGAGGCGGAATTGAAGTCGCGACATGTCTTAATTGAAGCATTAATTCGCCCACAAACATTGATTGAATTGCAACTGTTGGAAACTTTCTCATTCACTCCAACCCACATAACCATTCACCTTTGTCTTCCTTCTGAATCTCAACCCCCGAAAACCCTAGCATCCCAAACCTTCTGAAAAGCTTTTCTCTCGTTTCCAATGGCTGAAATTCCCACCCTGGTCCCTAACTTAGACGAGATTATGAGGGATCATGAACAATCAGAAGAAGAAGAAAATCGCCAAGAAGAATAGTTAGATGAGATCTGGTCTGGGAAGAACAAAGGTGAGAGGTGCCATTTAAACACCGTAAGCTCCAACAACTTCAAGAAAGAGCGTAAAAGGGAAAGCAAGAGAGAAGAAGAAGAAGTAGAAGATTTCGGGCTCCTGCACTAAGCGCATTCCTGGAAGAAGTATTATGCTAACAAGGGGTTTGTCAGGAGGAGATTCAAAACCCCGTTAATTCTTTTCTTCAAGGGGAGATGACAGAGCAGAGAGGGGATGGGAGAGTCTCTCAAGCACAATACCAAAAATCAGGGCATGCGAAAGCACGTAAAAGAGTTTTATTCAAATATGGTAGGGAGGAAGGATGGAGCTGTTTTTGTTAGAGGAGTCTGGGTATCATACAAAGCCAAAGCCATCAACGAGGCCTATGGTATGGCAAAGGTACAAACATGGTTCCAAATTCAAGAAACCGTTGAAAACCGAGTTTGGAAAAGATTGCCAAGAAGCTCACTAACTGCAAAGTGCGCTTGAACCAAGAAGAAGGAAGGCTAAGAACAAGTGAACAGAGGGGAAGCCTTACCGTAGGAGGCTAAGGTATGGTTTATTTTTCGCTTCGTTGTCCTAAATAAAACACATGTATGCACAAAGTGAGAGAACAAGAAGTCGTGGTTGCCGTATGCCATACTCAAAGGGTACAAGATCAATATAGGAGTTATCATAGAGAATTCTACTTCATGAGGTATCAAGGAACAAAAGAGGTCTTATTCCCTCACCCGGAAGAACAATCACTGCTCGTGGTCGCGCTCTGGCCGCTGAATTCGAGTCGGGAAGAAGTACCCAGCTTCACCACTTTCCGACAGGAGTTGGGCAGGGGACCAAGAAACCCGAAAAAAAGTGGGAGTACCGGGTAGAGAATGTAGATGAAGCCCAAACCGAGGAACCGTAAAAGGAAACCTCGTGAGGGTCGATGATCAAGGAGCAGAGCACCCAGGAAAACTCCACCCGACAACAATGACCACATGTTCGCAGACAATGCAGGCATGAAGGCGCCTCAATAGACTCTCCATCCCTTAGCCGCCTCCTCCCGTGCATAAATTAAACTTCCAACCCGGGAGAAAGCTCATGGGAGCACAGAGCACAAACGAGACCGAAGCTCTCAATGCTACGCAAATAAGAGAATAGATGAAAGAGAGAAGGAGTGGAAACTACATAGAATTCGTGAGAAAAGCATTTATGGAAAAGAATTGGAAAAGAAGAGACCAAGAAAGGGGGAGGAAGAGCTAAATAGAAAAGAAAAGCGAGCATGAAGTGGAGCTACAACAAAGAGAAAAAGAGTGGGGAGAGAAGAGTTTGAACAGATGAGAAAATATCAAAACAAAGAAAGGAAGAGTTTAAGAAAGAATGAAGGAAAGAGGATCACAATTTGTTACGGTAAACTCAAACTCATCATGAAGCTTTTTATAACAACCATTGAGCGTGATTCTCAACTCTTAACTCATAAAGAAAAGAGATGCTGCAGCAAGAAGCCAAATTTGGGGGAGGTCAAAGGATTCAAGTTTTTATACAAGTCTCTACAAAAAGGATTTTCTTTGAGGAAGAAATCGATGATAGAGACAAGAAGGCAAAGATACAGTAATCCTATAGACAAAAGAATGGCTAGAAAATTTGGATTCGATTAACAATAACCTCTCAAAATTTTTGTGAGGTTACATTTAAACGAGAATACAAATCTAATGGTCTGGGAAAGAGACAGATGAGTCGAATAAAAAAGTCGATCTCTCTAATGAGATTTTCATTGAAGAACAAGTGGAGGGAAACCAAGAGGAAGGAAAGAAGATAAATGAAAATTCCCGAATTCCCAGCCCATTTAGGTACACATTAGACCTAGATCCCCTAAGTTTAACATCTTTGCTCCCCTGGTCATTTAAAAGGAAAAATACCTTCTCCCCGCTCTAACTTTCATTACCATCCTTTTCTCCCATACCGTGTATCCAACCCGCAATTGAATCGCAATAAATGAGATGTAAACCGCCGTAGATGTAATGAGCTGGAATTGAATGAAGCAAGGATTAGAATGAGTCGAAATGTAGAATAAGGGCCAAATGAATACATGATCAAAACACAAGGTGCAAAAGTTACTTAAGTCTAAATGATAAGTCCAGACTATAGAAGGTGGATAATAGAAGCTGAACAAAACATATTTTTTGAGTTTGTGAAAAGGAACACAAGTCAAGGAACCTCGTTGAATATCACTAATTTAAATACTCATCAACAAAAGAGTCAAGGTACTCCCTATGGTTAGTCACTAATCGTTCAAACCAAATTTGTGAATTTGTGTTAGATTATTGGTTGAGGCGAAATCCTAGATGATACAGCTGACAAGAGATGATGCAGGCCATTCTTGGACAGTTTGATCCATTCTAGCCATCCCTATTCATATGTTGATGCATATACAGTAGTTCCAGAAATTGAGCCAATAAGCCTTTTTTCAAAATAAACTGAATGGGAAACTCCCCAACTCATCCTAAGACATCAATCCTTCACAAAGAACCTATGATTACCCAGAATTCAAGGAGAAAGAAAAAGAAATGAAGTTTGGGGAGTATATATTTTTGAGGAACTTAAAAGGGAATGAAAAGAAAAAAAACAAAGAGTAGAAAATGCAATAGAAAAGAAAGTTTATAGGATAAGTTTTATCTGCGGCCTAACTCTCTTTGAACAATTAAGTTCTTAGGGGTGTTTCAACACCTAGTACCCTAATGCTCCGGGTATGGGAGCTACTAACCCAAAGTTCGCTAAGAGTGTTAGAAAGCCTAAAAAAGTTAAAACATTGCACTATCTCTAATGTTGACAAACAAGGAAGTTTCCTTAGTGGGAATTACAAGGAGAACACTGTGGCATACAGCCTTCTAATCAAGAAATTAAAGTGATGTCCCAAACATGAAGTTTAGGGGAGTTTATTATAGAAACTACAAGAAAGAAAGGGCAAGGAGGAGAGAAAAGGTTCAGGGTAATCTTAACCTCAAAATTCCTTCCATCCTACCCATTGCCCAGGCCTAACAATAAAAGCCCAAAAGACCCGGACATTCAAAGTCGAAATCATCTACATTAAGGAGATCAATATGAAAAACAAACCTATGGAATTGAAGAACAGAAACAATCAAAAGTGTAGTTGACTTTAGAGTTAAATTACTCAGCATGAAAGTGAGAAAGGAAAATAATATATTATTCAATGTGATCCAATGAGTGTTGTTTGTAAACAATTCAACAATTTTTACTTGTATAGTATAAAGAGTAGAGAGACTAACCTTGAACTGGACTTGAAGCTAGATGTACAGAAAATTTTGCATACCTTTCATTTCACTAAATTGAATGCCACTCATAGACCCAATCGCAGAAAAAAATGTCCTTAAAATTTTCTTTCATTTTGTTCGAGGACAAACAACTTTTTCTTTTTTCGTCAGAGACAAGCAAAACTTTAAGTTTGGGAGTTTGATGAGCTTAAAAGTCATCTATTTTTAGTCCATTTTTTCGTTGATTTTAACAATGTAAAAAGGAATAATTAAGATGCAGATAAGGAAGAAACCTTCTCACCACCTGCGATTTCATGTGAAGTATAAAAGAAAGAGGAAATGCAAAGTGGAAAATGCAAACTCGGCGGAGTAAAATGCAAAATAAAGGTGGCGTAAAATGAAAGCAACCGGGCCAACCATCGCCGTAGCTGGGCTTACACAAAGGCGCTATGATCGCAACATCGAAAATTGAAGGAAATTCGATGCAAGGTCGTGACATGGATCACAAGATATCATATCGCGACATGAGACTTCTGTTTCCGCGAGAACTCAGAAAGAAATGAGTCGAGGGTCGCACGCGGATATCAAGGTCGCTACATCGAACCGCGCCCAAAGCAGAGTCAGCGAAGTGAAGCCGCGATAAAGATAACGATGTCGACATCGTGAACTGATTGGGCTGAGACTCCGTGGGAGGCATGAAGTGATGTCGCGACAATGGATTGATATCGCGACATAGTAAGAGCAATCAAAGGAAAGCAGTGGCGACAAGATCAAGCACGCAAAGGGTCGCTGATGTCAATGACAACATATTGATGTCGAGACATCAGCGAACCAATTGAAACCTCGCATCCTTAAGATGAGGTCGCTGACAAGAGATTGATGTCGCTGATATCCAAGACAAGTTGAACGCCGCAGAAGACATGAAATGGCGGTCGCGACGCCGCAGATCGAAGTCGCGATATCGTGAGCACCATTGAAGGCCCTGTAGACTGTAAGACGGCTGTCGCGACAAGAAGTTGAGGTCGCGACATCGTGGAACCACCGATGAAGTCGAAAAGAATGAACTCATTGCTACCACGCGACAGAGGTCGCGATATCGTAAGATTCCGCCGGAAGTCGACTTTATTTCGCCGATGTCACGACAAGAGATCGTCGCGACACGAGACCGCCGCTTGAAGATTGAAGCCCATAAAAGTGATGTCGCGATTAAGATATCGATGTCGCGACATTAGGAACAACCGTGATCGCAAATCACAGAGTTTAAAGAGATGTCGCGACAAGAGATCGGATCGCCACATCGGGGCGATAATCGTACGTTATACTTCGCCAGTTGATGTCACGGCAAGAGAATGACGCCGCGACATCGGAGCAACATGAAACCCAGAGAAGAAGTGTTTAATGTCGTGGATAAGATAATGACGTCGCGACATCATTAATGATCGCTCAAGACCGCATAGACAAGATGCCGAGGTCGCGGCATGCATCTAGGTCGCGATGGGAAGATGTCGACAAGGAAATTCGAGGTCGCGACTTGAACGGTAACACGGGCCAACTAACTTTAACCACAAACACTACATCGGGAATTAAATCTGCAATTGAAAACCCTATAAATACGCAGCCTATCCGTAAGAGGGAAGACAAATAAGGGGCCACGCACGAGGTCCTGATACCGCGCTCACTCTCTTTATTTTTAGTTTTCTTTTTCTTTTCTTTTCTTTTATTTTTCTTCTTCAATGTTGATAGTTAGAGATTAGATTAGATTTATCGCTCTAATTTTCTTTCTTCGAATCGACGTTATCGCTGAGCCAAAGCCGAACGTTAATTCAATTCTTTTTCACCACACCGAATGTCGTTCGACAAATCTCTCCGAATTCGCATCCAGCCAAATGCGCTATTCTACGATCGTAGGAATGCTATAGTGTGTAATTCAAGAATCGAGGAACCCGCCTTCCATTAAGTGAATGCTATTGTCGAAATTATCTTTCTCGGTTGTTATTTCCAAAGAAATTGCGAATTCGCTTATGAATTTACTTTCTAAGCATGGGTTTGAAGCCTTTGACCGAATATCGCTCTTATACTCGTATTAAGAAGTGTTTCCATTGCTCGATTTCAAGAAGGTCCCCGAAAGGACACGTGACGACAAATCCCTGAGTTATGAATATTTCTTTTCAAGGTATATTAACCTCGCTATTGTGGGATCTAATGAGCTTTGGTGGAGTTTACTTGATAAATCCTCTTCCCACTTGAAATCTAGAACGAGTTGAATGAGTTAATGGCTCTAAACAAGCGCAGAGTTCACCTCAATTCGAATAGGTGTAGCCAATCCTGCAGCACCAGATCTAATCATGAGTAGGGTGATCTATTCTAATTTTGGAGGAAGAGTAACCGAAGTCAGATATCCTCAAGACCGATAACTGTGGTTAAGGTGTACATTCATAAAATGGGTATGAAGTATTGCAAAAGAAAAATACCCACTAGGAAGTCCTCATGAAAAGTAGTTATCTAATCTCTCAGATTCAGAGAACCAGTCAAAAATTAGATAATGAAATGTGAAGTGTGGAGAGATCCAGCCGAACTATTACCTACATTTTCAAATCAAATTCACAAGCAAAAATTAACAAGTCAATAACAGAATTGATACCACAACAGCATCGATCTTAACATGCCTCTAAACTATACTCATTCAATTTATATTCATTTTCCTAACTATTAATTATCTTTATTCTCTTTATATTCAAGTTTATTTGCTCATTCATTATTTCCTTTTGTTCATTTAATTTCAAGACTCAATGGATCTTACTATCATTTAAAGGGTCCAAATAGTATGGGAGATTGGAAAAATGTAGAAGTTGATTTAAAATTCGAGATCTCTGTGGATCGATATCCTGACTCCTTAAATCCATTTATTACTTGTCGACCGTGCACTTGCGCACATCGCACCAAAACCAAACTTTGAAAATGATTTACTTAGAGATTGGTTTATATAGTATAATATCAACAAGTTTTATGGCAAGGTGGTTTGGGATTAGATAATAGTCCTTCGTAATTTTGTTATAAACGTGTGTATATGTCATTCGTCTCACGCAACAGTTTTATCGCATCATTATCAAGGATTAGTTAATAGTCCTCGACACCGATGTGATATATTGAAGATATGTGTTTTCGTCCTAAGTAATCGCAACGAATGGGTCACTATGTGATAGATGCCAAAAGATTGGTTATCAGCAAAGAATGAAATGCCCCTACGAGGCATATCAAAATTTTGATGTACGGGGATAGATTTTATGGGACTCTTTCCACAATCATTTGAACCTCAGAGTATACTCAAGCAAGAAGGGATTATGTTTAAACGGGTGGGTACAATAGTCGCCAAGGAATGATGTTAATACAGCCAGAGTTTCCCGCAAAAGAACATATCGAGCAAATTCGGGAACACCCGTGACTATCATCGTTGATGTAAGTCACTTTGCAACAAAATCTTCGCAGCGTTGCGAGCAAAAAGTGGATCAAACATATATAATGAGCCTAGCTTATCATCCCCGCACTAACGGGCGCTTAAATATCCAACAGGGAGATTAAAAGGATCCTGGAAAAGACTGTAAGTTCAAGCAGGAAGGATTGGTCTTCCAAACTTGATGATGCACTTTGGGCCTATATGATTGCATTCAAAACTCCCATTGGGATGTCCCCATACAGATTGCATTCGCAAGCCATGCTCACCTTCCTCTCAATTGGAATACAAGGCTATGCGGGCCATCAAGAAGCTGAATTTCGATTTCAAAATGGCAAAGGAAAAGAGATTGCTTCAATCGAATCGAACTGAAGAACTGGAAAATGAAGCCTATGATAATAAGTAGGATATACAAAGATAAGACAAAGAAATGGTACGATCAAAGGATTCTCGAGGAAAGAGTTCGCAGAGGGGGATCAGTTCTCTATTTAATTCCGCATTAAGATTGTTCAGGAAAATTGGAAATCGAAATGGAGTGGACCATATACAAGCAGGCCAAGCACTACTTTTGGAGTAATAACACTCAAGACTGATGCCGGGAAGAATTCAAGGTTAACAAGGCAAAGACTCAAACATTATCTCGCCAGGGGGGAAAGAAAAGTTAACACCAACTCGGTGAATCGAGGGGAAGAAAAGGCGAGTGCCCAACAAGTCCAAAATGGCGACTCAAACCCAGCACCGATGGGAGGCAAACCTGATAAGGGAATTGGTCGACTTTTAGACTTAGATTTTTTTTTTTTTTGAATTTTACCTTGATTTTGTTTTCTTTAGTTCTTATAATGATTAGTTAGTACTTAAGAAGTTAAGTTTTGTTTAATTGAATCCTTTCCTCGAAATGTCAGCAGTGATTATGCGTAAATGGCTCAAAGTAAGAAGGAATAAACTCCAAGACAACTCCTAAGAACTAAGAGAACGACAGGAAAAAGGGGAGCATTCCTTTCTTTATAGACTCAGATAGAATAAATGTCAATTTGTGCGAATGATTTAATGGGAATGGCCGAGAATTTCAGAAATCGATAAATAGCGAAAAGTTGTCGTTCATATTAAATTTGAGGTAAAATTGCAGACTAGGTTAAGTATTAAAAACTTATGTCGTGACGTAAACCTGAGGTCTCAACAAAAGTGATGTCGTGGACTTAGTCAATGTCGGCGAAGAATAAATGAGGTCGCACTAAAAAGTTCTCATAGAAAGAAATTGAGGTCGCGACAGAAAATTTGGGTCGCGACAACTTAACAATGACATGAAACACTGTATGTCGTAGCCAGAGGATAACTTGTCCTCCCACAGTTTAAGTATGTCGCGACAAACAATCATAGGTCGCGACATGAGGGAAAGTTTTCACAATGCATTTTTAATTTTACCCTAAATTTAATGGACGATTACATTTCCTCACCGTTGGGACGAGACACGCAATTAAACTGAGTAATAAATAGTGATTAATGCGTAAAATGTAAATTCAAAATTCTGGTCGAATCCAATGTGTTTAATACACTTCAGCCAGGGGAATAATCGTAGGAAATTAATAAGTTCAAGAAAACTTTCAAAATTTCTATCAAAGACCACGGTAACCTCCTGTTTGGAATTATCGTAAGAGCAAGGTTCAAGAATCTCACTTAATCCACTAATTGTAAATGTAAAGAAGGAATAAATGGTCAGTTCCTCCCAAGAAACGAAAGCACTATAAAAGGATGGGAGAACAAACGAAAAAAAAACAAACAAAGAGAATGGAGAGAAGGGAGAAATGAGAGAAAAGAAGAGTCTAGGGAAGTTTGAACACAGTTTTATGGAATGAATGGAGCTCGAAACAAATCAATTCCATTCCTTATTCCATAAAACGTCAGGTAATAAAGATAAGTGTTAATGAATATGGATTAGTTAGAATCCATCAACCAAGAAGCTCCAAAGAAAAAGGGAGAAGCAGTCCCAAGTTGTTGAACGACCTTGATTAAGAGCCGAATCACTCTTGGAGGAGCTCAAGGTCTCGAGAACCAAATTGAGCGTGGAGCCGAATCCATGGGAAGATATGTGATTTTAGGTCAAGAAGCCAGAGTTTTTCTAGGTTTAGTTACAATTCTTAATCAGAAAGAAAACATTGTAATGCATCAAGATGTTTTGATATTCAATAGATTTCCTTCTGATTTGCAAATTGTCGCTTCATGATATATGAATTTTAATTGCTTTATTTAGTTTCGATTGGGATCAATTTAATACCATGTTTTCAAGCACAAGGGCTAAATGACGTAATCTCTAATTGAAAAACATAAATTGCGCATTTAGCTTGAATCGGGTCGATAAGTTCAGATAAGCGAAGGTTATACAATCATGAACAAAACAATTTTTTTTGAAGCTCAGGATATGAACAAAGGAGTCAAGGAACCTCGTTGATATAGTCATCATCTAAATTCTCATCCATAATCGATATGAGTCAAGAAAATCCTCGTGGTTAGTCGCGCTTAATCAACCCAAATTCTAGAACCTGTTAGATTGGGCTGATCAAGGCGAAATCCTGGGCTTGATACAACCAACAAAAATGATGCGCCATCCCTGAGAGTTTGAGCCATTCTAGCCATCCCTACTCATATGCTAATGCATATACTTTAGTTCCGCGCTTAAATCGAGCCAAACAAGCCCTATTTTCAAAATAAGCCAATGGAGACCCTAACCCATCCTAAAGAATCAATCCTCCAAAGAATATGTGATTACCAAAGAATTCAAAGAGAAAGGAAGAAATGAAGTTTGGGGGAGTGTAAATTTTTGAGGAACTCAAGGAGAAAATACAGAAAAACGGAATGAAGAGAAAAAGATCTACATCAGAAGATACAACAGAAAAAGAAAGCTTAAAGGGAATGTGTTTGTCTCGCTGCCTAACTCTGGAAATTAAGTTCTTAGGGGTGTTTTAACACCTAGTATCCTAATGCTATCTGGTATGGGAGTTACTAACCCAAAGTTCGCTAAGAGTGTTAGAAAGCCTAAAAAGACAAAACATTGCACTATTCCTGAATGGTGATTAAAAGAAAATCCCCCGCTTAGACATAAATGAGAAATGGGAACATACGCTTCCGAATAGAAGAAAATCATCGTGGTATCCAAACATAAAGTTCGGGGGAGTTTATTAAAGAAACTACAAGTGAGAAAAAGGGCGCATGTAGTAAAAGGAAAAGGCGTATCGGGTAATCTTAACCCAGAAATCCCATCCATCCTACCCCCACCCATAAGCCTAACACATAGCTCTCCAAAAGACCCGACGATCCCGAAGGTCAGAATTTACCTACACAGTGGAGATCAATATGAACAACAAGCTCATGGAATTTGAAGATCAGTGAAAAGATCAAAACTCGTGAACATCCTCTGGGCGTTAATCGACTCATTAAGAAAATGAGAAAGAAAAACCAACTTACATTCCAGTTGTAATCAATTAACAATACTGCTTATAAAACAACCAACAATTTCGTTATGTACACCGATTGAGTAGAAACTAACCTTTGATCCGACTCCCTCCCAGCTGAATACAAACGAATGCAATTTTAGTCTTTCAATTAAATATCGTGAACCGCAAAACGTAACGTAAAATGTCCCTTGGCTGGTGACAAACAAATCTTTCTTTCGTAATGGGACAAGCAAAATTCTTGCTCGGGGAGTTTGATGAGCTTCAAGATCATCTATTTTCACCATTTGATTGATTTTTATATAAAAAGACTGGATTTATGTCCGTGAAATATGGAATACTTACCACAAAGGCCAAGAACAAGGGAATTCAAAAGAAAGGTAAATCAAGTAAGAAAAGCGAGCAGAATGTGGACGAAAGCGCGATCGATATAATCGGGCTAAAAGAAATTAAAAGCAGAGAGGCAAAAGGACAAAGGATTTGATGTCGTGAAACTTTTCAACAATCAAAATACATATTAAGGTTGCAACTACAAAGCCCCAGTCGCAAATGAAGCGTAATTGAAGACAAAACGAGCTGGGCGTGAAAGAAACTCAAAGTCAAGCAACCAGGAATTGATGAAGAAGAAGACATGATGTCGCGACATCCTTCAGAGGTCGCGACAGAATTAAACCCAGTGCAGTGGATAATGAGGTCGCGACACCAAAAAGAAGTCGTGACAGAAGATAAACAATGGACTGAACAATTATGTCGCGACATCTGGATGCGGGGCCGCCACATCGCGACTAACCGGGCGCCGTGACATCATCTCGCAAGGGAAACCTAAGGTCGCATACAATAGCAGCTAAAGAAAGATGGTCACGACATCAATTATCGCGGAGCGAGGTCGCGACAAGACTGCTTCGCCGACATCAACTACACGTAAAGCGAAGTCGATCGTCCGTACCGTCGCGACAACAAATAGGTGTTATACGCGATAACACCGTCGTCATGGCATCAATTGCAAAGATCTGCAGGTCGCGACGCCATTAAACAATAGCGACAACTAAGCAGCGAAGAGGTCGCGACGCCATCCGTGAGGTCGCGACACTACAGAGAAGGAGGTCGCGACAACATTTAGTCAAGCCGCTGGCCATCAAATGCACACTTAAGGTCAGCGACGCCCCAGCCGCCGCGACATCGCCTACACCAAAGACACGTCGCACCCAACAAAGACCCGCGACAAAGACTGAGACAAAAAGAAGGTCACGATAAGCTCAAGTTGTCGCGACATCAACAAATCAATCGGGCCGCGAACTGGGCAAATTCAAAAAAGAGGTGCATCGTAATTAGTGGCCCAACTTCGTAACTTATAAATACACAAAATGCTAACAAGAAACGCACTCTGGGGCGACTAAAAGAGAATCATGTCATTCAAGGCCCTGTGATTTTAATTTTCTTTTCTTTTTCTTCGCTATTTTTAGATTATTGTATTTCGTTCAAATTTGGATCTGAACGTTTACTATTAAAGTTTAAGCTGAATACAGATTCATATTTCTTCAAATCACTGTTTGGTTGTTTGAATTCCAAACAATTCGAATTCGTGCTCTGGCCGCCGATTTACAGCGGGCTTCTCTTGGATCGAAAGCCAATGTATGGTAATCTGATTTAGAACCCCAGCCTTCCATTAAACTGAAGCTATCGGGCCATAAATTATCTTTCCCGCTGCAAATTTTATTCAAGACATGAACTCCGGGCCATGGCCACTACCGGTCTTTGCATTTTCACATTTATCCCAATGTCGTTGTCTCCTGGAGCAGGGCCGAAACGCTGTGTGTAAAATGTACGCCTATGTGCGCAAGTGCACGTTGTCGCCCAAGTAATATAAAGGTACTCACAAGACGGACATCGATCCACGTGGGACAAAATGACTACAAAGGTTCTGGGCTTTTTAGATAATATCCGAAGAGATGATTTTAGAAAGAAAGTGAATATGTGAAAGTCGACTCAAGTTTTAGATTCTAATCGAATTACTGTATCAAGACTAGCGCAGTGTTCCCCGTCACGTCTCAATGGATTATTTAAGGATGCTATTATCTCAACATATTTATCATTCTCATTAATCAAGGTAGGTGATCTTACTTACAAGATATCCTCTCTCGATATCCACTTATCTCATGGAATAGATTTGAGTATATTCCCCATCTCAACCTCGAGTATTCCGAGATGCTTAAATGCTCTAACCCCTGCATGCCACCTTCAGATCGACATTCTATTTACCGATTCGACCGAAAGTTACTCTACCCGTAGATCCCCGGATAACCTCATCTCTCGAATCTGATCTCCAAGGCAGGATTATGCCAATGTCAGCCGTGACATCACCATATAATTAAATCTTAGACGTAGAGCGTATGACACAACAAATAGATAAATACTAACAATATAAAGTACTAATTTTAATCCATCAACACATGACAGGGTTCAACAAAACCCTAGATATAGATCTAGAACATACTGAATGATAGAATGAAAATGTTTAGTATTAAAAACATCATTCTCAAATCCAAAAAATGAGAAACAGTACAAATCCCGGGCACTTCTTCGAAGTCTGTGTCACCGCCTGAATTCCGTGCCTTCGCTCGCACGCCCGATACCCGATTTCCGAGCCATTCGTGACTTTAAATGATGAGGTGCGTATCTCGGGCCGACTGCCGCTGATGTTGCAACGTCAGCGACGCGCCGAGACGCGCACGCCGAGACGCCACGACGTTGTCGGACATTGTTGACTTCTCGCGATTTGTTGACCCAACGTCGCGACATCGACGCCACGGTTGGGAACGTCGCGATGTCGAACGTCGCGATCGCTGCAAACCAATTTCGCTTTGCTCCCCCATCACCCGGCAAGCCTTCCAATCAAATCGCTTTTGCTCTAATGTACCGCATCCAAACCAAACACTAATTCGTGGAGTCTGTAGCCATAAAAACTATGAAATTACTATAAAATAAACATGAAAGGAAAAACCGACGCTGTGAGCACATGAAAGTGTTTTGTGCACTCATCACACCCCAAACTAGTTTCTTGTTTGTCCTCAAGAACTCGACTTCAAATGTAACACACACACTCAACATACCGAAACTAACATCAAGACAAGTGTCACATGTCGAAAAATGGAGGATCATTGATCGACTCACACCGCATCGTTTTTGCTCGAAGTCTGGGCTGTGGTGCATACGTATGTTTTATCTCGAAAATTCAGCTTCTGAATCCAGGGTGGAAGTGACTAGTGTCTCAAATTCCATGGTCTTGGCCAACCTTTCCCAATGACCCTACGTACGTATAATGAATGACCTCCAAAGTAGCGCCTAGTTCGACACCCCAAACTTAAGCTCGCCTTACCTATTCGAAGAAACTAACTAGAAAAGGATAGGAACGCACCCATTTTATTCTTTGTCAAAATACTTAAAAACTTCCTAAGTACCTAAAAGAAATGAAAGACTCATAAGCAAGAAGTTTTGGGCCAGTGTTCCCGTAATGCGGATCCATCAGTGACTCCCCACCGTTAAGGGCACTAGGCATTAAGTTCCCTTCAAACTTCACCCCGAACACTCAACCAAACTCAAAGGCCCTAGGTTGTGGAAAAATCCATCTTCTCAGTCCCATGTAGCTGGGCAAAGGAAGTCAATGACTCCCACCCATTGCTTAGGCATTAGGCTTTGAAAGGCCCCTGACTAATCCTAGGGATTCCGACGGTGATCCACTTATTCTAACTCACCTGACTCTTTTGACTTTTTCTTTTTCTTTTTCATTTTATTTTATTTAATTTTTTTTTTCTTTTGTTGGGGATCAATGGCAATCCTCTTTTGATTGGGTGTCCCATCACTTAGATGGTTAGAATCTCCCAAGGTTTGTCGAACTTTCGTAGTTGCCTCGACACATATGCATACCTCAAGGTTAAAAGGTGTGAATGTGATAGATCATCGAGAAATAGCTTTCATGACTACCCGGGATTGGTTCACTAAACCTTTCCACCTATTCAACCTAATTACCGAGCATCCAACAAAGGTATGTGATCCAATCATCCATGTCAATAGCGACCCGCCAAAAAATGATCCTCGACTCTTCAACATGGCACACATACACGCAATTACTACATATAATGGTCAACCTAACACATGCAAACAAACTAACACACGACCAAGAAAATAAATGGAAAAAAGTAAACCCAAACTACGCAGATATAAACTAATATACCGAATCTTAAACAAAAACACTACACAAATACTAAAACAAAACATAACTAAACAAACAAAACCCGATCAACACCCACTCCCCCAAACAAAATATCCAAGGTCCCCAATCGGCACAACAAAAAGTAGAGGTAAAGGACTTCGGTGATCAATGGCGGCATGGTGGTGGTGGTGTGAAAGGCAAGGAGTCGGGCGATCCGGCCTCATGACTCGCCGGCGAATGATGGTCCGACGCCAGACAAAGGCGCATATCAGCATCGCGGCCCCTCCATATCCCCAGGAGATCGGACCCTGCGGCCCCCGGAAGTCTCATCCTGCATCGCATCAAGCGCTCAGAAGTGAGAGCACCTGGTCCTCGGATCGGTGAGGTAATCGGGATGGGGCTGCCTCCCCGAGGTCGGGGTGGTGGTGGAGGTGGGTGGGACGAGGATCAAGCCAAAGTCTCCCCGGGACGCCTGCAGCTGCTAACGAGCCCGACAATATGCAGCCATCCCCGTCCGATGGCTCATGACCGACCATGTACTTTCGTGTCGCGGGACACCGTGTGTGTGTCCCGCTGAATCGAAATGGCTCTTAGGTGGAGCCGTGCTCATTATCGTCGAGGGCACCCCTAGCTTGTTTGCACAAGCCAAAGATAAGAGCAGCCCTGCTCATCTGCATCCCTAAGCAGGATGGTCCGATAACCCGCCCAACATCAAGGGTATATCCTCGTGAAGATGGCATACGGAGTCGCATCGTTTGGCGCGCTACTTACGACACGCTCGCCGCCTAATGAGACGCTTTACGTGATGAAGTGGTGCCGCACTGGGAATGAAGGCCAAATTTCGGGCTCATGACGCATTGGCCGCACTATCGATTCCACTCACCCCGACTATCAAGCACGCGCATAATCTGATAATCAGAGAAGCTCGCGAGCCGATCAACGCTCCGGCGGGACATGTCTAGATCAGGATAACTATTGATCGACCAAGACCGTTTCCACCACGCCCCGCACCGACTTTCTTCAAGATACGGAGGCGATCGGCGTAGGAACTTCGCACCACACTCATCGCCGGCCGGCGAGGTGTATCGTACAAGGCACGCCATCTCTTAGCCGCAATGGTTCGCGGAAAAATCATCGGTGGTGAAACTCTCTTCTCCTTTGATGAACGACGGTTGCAAATGGTGCCAATCGACAAGCAGACTCGCGATCTACAAACCGCTGACATCGTGAAGTTGAGTCGGGTTCACTGACCGACCAATGGTAGCAATTTCATTTTTCCCGCACATATTGACCTAGAAGACACGTGGTAGTGACACCAAAGTGGACACCTACTGACTTAGACCAAAACAAAACAAACACCTAGTGTGCACTAAAACAAACCAAAACTACTAAGTGTGCTAAAAAAAAAAAAAAACTAACTATGACTCAAGACCGAAAATAAACCTAACAATACCCTAAACGTGAACCTAAAAGATCCCTAGACCAATCGTGAATGTCGTGGTACCCTAGAAGACGATACTAGAGCTAGGAGAACCGAGCATAGTGTGGTGGGAATACCACAATGACCAGGACCCAGTGTGTGAGGAGAGCTCTAGGTGCAATGTAGCCTGCCTGAGGGAAATGTGGGCCTCCTCAATCGGCGCGGATGTGGAGCTCCTGCAGGCTGGCAGGGGAGGACAGTGCACAAGAGGGCTAGGGTTTCGTGTAGTGGTGTGTGCGAGGTGAAGAGCAAAAATGAACTGTTCTTGGCCTTAAACAAAAAGGCAACATCGCGACGCGGGTACCGACGCATGCAGAGGGTCGAAACCAACGCCGCGACGTTGGCGTGGAACGCCGCCGACGTGACAGAGTGGCACTAAAATGACGCCGCGACGCTGATACCGACGCCGCTGGACGTGACAGACTCATAAAAATTCAACGCCGCGACGCGATGCGAGCGTGGGATTAACAACGCCGCGGACGTTGGAGTATGAACGCCGCGACGCTCCGCAGGCTCATTAAAATCCACGCCGCGACGCGCCGGGAACCACCGCCACGACGCCCGCAGAGGTGCATCGGGCGTCACATGTTCGATCTCACGTCGCGACATTCCAAAGAAGGGTCAATTTCGAAGGCCGCTGACGCTCAAACGTCGCGCGACGCTTGGAACGTCACGACGCGGGCAAACCAACGCCGCGACGCTACGTAGAAGGTTCCCAAAAAAAAAAAAAAAAAAATTTTCACACTACAGCCTGTTCGCGAGAACCTCCCACTTGTAAATGCGGGATACTGGACCCCGTAATGCTCAGCACTTGATCCTCCCCAAGAGACTTCCACGCTGCTTGGGTCCCAAAAATAAACAACCAGGCAGATAACCCGATTACGCCAAGACCAGCAAACTAATATTACTTAAAATAATCACTAAAAACACTGAAAGAAATTGTCACTCAGAAAAGAGAAAAGTGTAAGGAAACTTGGGTTGCCTCCCAAGAAGTGCTATGTTTAATGTCGTTAGCTCGATGACCCTGAATCTCAATGTGCTCGGGAACCCGAACTCAAATGATCGCTTACTACACTTCGTCGCAATGGCCAAAGGAATGGATTTCATGGTCTCAGAAGAAACTCGCCACCATAATACGACTTCAATCATTGGTGGTGGTGAATCGTAAATGTGCCCTTCTCAGATGTGTAACTTCGCCCCACCGTGTGAAAACCTTGGTCAATGCGGAAAGGCCCCGACTATCGAGACTTCAATTTCCCCGAAAGCTTTGAAGTGGAATTGGAATATAAGAACCGCTGGTCCTGGGCCGTGGAACCTTTCTGCGGATGTGCTCGTTGTCGTGCTTTTAGTCTTTTCCCTTATAAATGCGCGCTTATACGCTGCTTTCCCCGAATTGCCTAGTTTCATCGAAGTTGGAGCAATAAGCCGCCGCCAATGTATTATCCATGTTTAACCCGTCGAGTGGCCCAATAGCTCGATGCTCTAATTCTGTACCGGAAGCATGACACACTTTACCATAAACAAGTCCGAATCTGCTACATACCCAAAGGAGCTTAAATGCTATACCTGGCATGCCCGCAGTGCATCGGGCCCATCTTTAGACCAATCTTTCCCCGGAGTCGCGTTTAACTGCCTTCTCGAGAATGTACTGATTGATTTCCGATACCTCTCATTCGTTGGGACCGTGGGTGGTATGCAAGAGATGTGATGGCGATCGCACCCCATACTTCTTTGCAAACCAATTACCTTATTGCGTAAATGGGTACTATTATCCGCGGATCAATGCTCGAGGGTTCCAAAACGCGGAGAATATGTTGCCACGCCAAATCGAGCCACAACCTGCATCATCGTGCGTGTAAGGATCGCTCCACCTACTTTCGAGACATACTACGCCAACAAAATGTATAAGTTGCTATATGATGCAGGAAATGGTCCCATGAAATCTATCCCTCATAAATCAAACAATTCTACCTCCAAAATGGGATGCATGGGTGGCTCGTTCTTTCTAGAGATGCCCCCATTCGTTAACATTTGTCACAAGTGGAAACGACCGATGAGCATCTTTAAATAAGGTAAAGAAAAACCCGATCGAGTTCCGGCTGCTCTCTCGCCACCAGTGCCCACCACACTCAGAGTGTGACAATGGTTTAGAATGCTATGCATTTCATCTTGGCACACATCTCCTCTTATCACTCGACAAGACAAGAAAATCAGAAGAATTGGCTCCTCCCAATAGTAAGAGCCTAAGTGTGCGAAACCTCTTTTCCGTCGATAGTTAAATTCCTGAGGGACTACTTTAGCCACCAACAATTACATAATCGCGAACCATGGAACTGCCCTCTTTCCTCAATAGCTAAGAGTTTTCTCAGGTCTGAAATTGGCCATTCACTGGAACATCATCTCCTCACTCTTCCGTGAAAGATGGTTCAAGCACAGTTTTCGGGCAGTCTTTCTTGTCTTTAATTTCTACATCTAATTCTTGCAACAAAAGGACCCAATCAATCGAGGTTTTGCATCTTCTTGGTCAAGTACCTCTAATGGCGTATCAATCGTTGTGCACCACGCACTGGCTGCTAATCAAATACTAATACCGAACTCGCTGAAAAGCAAACACAATGGCCACCGCTCTTCTGTAGTGGCATAATTCACCGAGCATCATTCAAGGTTCTACTAGCATAATAGATTACTCCGAAAGATTTTCTCTCGCTTTTGCCCCGTGAACCGGCCCCACCGCAGAAGTCGGGCCAAGGCCACACATGAGTTCAAATGGAAAAGACCAACTGTGCCACAACAATGAGCCGAAACCAACTTATCCTTCAACACCGAGAATGCATGCAAACATTGCGAATCAAACTCAATGATCCTCGACTAGGAGGACAACTAAGCGGTAATCAGGAAAATCCTTTGACGAACCGCCTATAGAATCCGGGCCGCGTGGCCTAGAAAACTCGAATCCCTTTACTCGACGAGGGTGGAGGCAACTTTCAATCAAGCTTTCCACCCGCCCCTATGTACCTCTATCCTCTTGTCGAACCGATGTCCAAGGACAATACCCTCTCACCATAAAATGCAACTTTTCCAATTGAGTACTAAGTTTGTTCTTCACATCTCCGTCAAGCATGCCTCTCAAGTTCTCCAAATGGGGCTTGTCAAATGAATTTCCCCATTAATAAAAAAATCGCCCATAAAGATTCAATTGGTTTTTTTCCAATTGCTGTCCGAGAATATGGCCATCATACATCGTTGAAAGTACCCCGTGCATTGCATGTCCGCGGGCATCCGCCTAATGCGAATGTACCATAGGAACAAGTGAACGTTGTCTTCTCCCGATCTTCAGAGCTATGGCAATTTGATTGTAACCTAATATCCATCCGTAGCAATAGTATTCATAACCGGCTAATCGATCGAGCATCTGATCTAGAAACGACAATGGGAAATGATCTTTTCGAGTGGCCTTGTTCAGTTTTCGATAATCAATACAAATCCTCCACCCTGAATCGTCAGACGCATAGAACGGTTGTTTCGGTCCCGATGACGCTTGTTCCTCCCTTCTTCTAAGACTACCGACCGGGTCGACTCCATGCACTGGTCTCGAAATGGGGTAAATCACCCCAAAGATTCCAGCCATTTTAGGAACCTCTTCCCGACTACCTCCTTCATCGTCTGATTTAACCTCCTCACGTGCTTCCAATCGGCTGTTTATGTCCATCTTCTAAGAAAATACGATGCATGCACATAGAAGGCGATCGAATCCTTTTAAATCGCATTTAGAGACCATCCGAGTGCATGTTTGTGATCTCTATGACTTCAATAACTCCTCTTCCTCTAGTGCAGTAAAGATGCCGAGATAATCATCACTGCAATAGATTCGACCTCAAGGTATGCCGCATACTTCAAATGGCTAGGTAGAGGTTTTTTGCTCCATCTCAGGCTTGCCGTTCAATCGATGGGACCGGCGCTTTAACTCCTTCGCCTGCAGGACTAAGTATCTGGTCTATCAGGTCCGAAAGAGTCCATCCATTTAACATATCTCTTCCTCGCTTCTTCGCCCAGGCTCCCGACTCATTCTCCACTAGGGCTAGTCTCCAAAGGGTCAATGAGACCACTTCTCGCTAGACACCATGCCTCACTATTTCCCCCATGAAGCAGTATCACTCTTCTCGCCGGGTGTCTCACCGCTCAAACACGTTGAACTTTACTTCATCTTCTAATTTCTCAATTTCAGCTTCTCCCCTCCGAACATCAATCATTGCTCCCGCTAATTGCAAGAAACGGCTCACCCAAGATTATCTGCATTTCTTTATCTTCCATATCCAAAACAATAAAATATGCCGGGAAGATAAATTTGTCGACCTTTTACCAAGACATCTTCTATTATCCCTCTGGATGTTTCAAAGATCCGTTCGCAGTCGGTGTGACCGTAGCCCGCGGCTTCACTTCCAATCCCAAACATTTGAAAATGGATAGCATAAGATTAATGCTCGCACTCAAATCACATGTGGCTCTTCAAAGATGTAAGATTTCCAATGCGGTGCATGACAAGGAAAATTCCCGCGGTCCTGAGCTACAGCCTTCCTCCTCGAAGTATGGCACCGCATTCCCGCTAAGTTCACTGCTTCGTTAGCTAATCTTCTTCTCGGGACAAAAATGTCTTCATACCCTACATAACTGGCATCCGCTCTAGTGGCACGCAAACTGATAATAAGTGTAACTTTAACACCCCATGAATTTAGTGAATTGCTTAACTGGGGCTTATGCTTTTCGAGACGCGGTAAGGAACTGATATGCTGGGCTCTTTGCTTCGTAGGAGTTCGATGACCGCTTTCCCGAGGTCGTTCACTCGCATCATCTTCGCCTCGGGCCAACGAATTTCTCGCCTCTAACTGCTCTAATGACCTGGGTAGTAACCGTATTTCCAATTCTTTCCCACTCTCGATGACTCGCTTTAACATGCTCACTCCCATCTCTCCTGGCTTACTTCCTCGAATTGTTTCGCAAGGAACCCTATTGTCTTTCTCACAAGAAGTTTGCTATTTCAGTTCCATTTCAGGTACTTCCAAATTTCGCACAGGCCGCTTGATTGTTCAATCGGGCTGCTCGCCGCCGCATGTTTGCTTTAGTCTCATTCATGAAGGCGCAGTGGGAAGTTAACATCCGTGCAAAGAGCTTGTTCTAAAACTAACTTTTTCTCTGTGGTCTTCACTGTCTCTGCCTCGATAACGCAGGTTAAGGGATTATTCCACACCCATATCCTTTATTGTTATGACTATTATGGTTCTGATTATTACGCCACCCTGGTCCCGATTCTCGACTCGATAACTATTTCCCCATACCTGGCCCTTGTTGCTATGGATTGATTCCTGGCTTCAAACCCGACACGCATCACTCGGGCTTCTACCCCGTAGAGGACTGATCACATTCGTACATCAGGCATCCCCAGCCGTAATTCATAACTCCCCACGGGTCAGTCCATGGCTCGCTGCCTCGTTATCTATTTAATCGCTTAGTCACTGCGCCACATGATTCACTCATCGTTGAGACCTCATTATCCTGCAAGCACCCACCGCTACATCGGGTAAAATTTCGTGCCACCGACATTAGTGTTGGTCGCAAAGATCTTCTAAGATTTCATGTTGGTCTCGTGGTTTTCATCGTTCCTCCACCGGGGCATCAATCATTGTTCTAGCTGCATTTCTCGTAATTTCATTATGGGCGTGTGACTCGCATCCATCCGGGTCGGCCTAAGTGGTGTGGGCAATTCTCCGCAACAATTCGTGAAATCGTCCTTTTCCATGCCTCTCGCCAAAGTTCTCCCCTAGTCAGTCTAAAAGTATCGATCTCTCGCACAAGTTGTGCAATTTTCAAGGTGGGAAGAACTTTCGTCAGAATTTTGCACTAAGTCATTCCACTTGAGGTAAATGGATTCCGGGTGTTTGACTCGTTAGCCAATGCGCTCGTCCGATCACCCAGTGAGAGGAAAGCCTCAACCTCAGTGCTCTCCGCAACTCACAGACTTAATCAGACACTTCCAAGGAAGCTGGTCAAATGCATGTTCTGGGTTCTCAGCTGGGTAGCCGTCCATGGAATAAGATATCCTCGGGCATCTGCATCGCGGATCGACTTCAATTCGAAATTGCTCGCCAATGTGAGGTCGCCCGATAGCCGTCAACAACGCTTGGTAAACGAACTCATCTAGTAGCATGAAAGGATCATCTCACGTATAAACTACCGGGTGCTCGATTCCTTCCGTGATTCCCATTTCGCTTCTCTGCGGGTTCACCGCTTCAATGCCAGATTTTGTTCTTCGCGTTTTGCGATTATCGATTTCTAATCTGCTCGCTCTCCGTTTTCGCCGCAACTGCGGCAAGTCTTCGCTCGTAATCAAACAGCGCCGTTACTGACCATGTCGCACGCGGCTTACCTAAACTACACTGCAATAACACAAGAACCAACAAAACCAAATTACCAAAGACTTGTAAAAATAAACAAAAGTAAAGAAAATCTGCACAATATCTAATTGCTTAATTTCACATCAATCTAAACTCGTTTCACTAACGGCGCCAAAAACTCGACAGCCGAAAAACGCGGCAGTGTAAATGTACGCCTCATGCGCGCGCGCACCGTCGCCCCAATATAGTGTACCACAAAGACGGATATCGATCCATAGGACGTGTGTATCGGACATAAAGGTTCTTTTAGATAATATCCAAGAGATGATTTTAGGAAAGAAAGTGAATATGTGAAAAGTCGACCAAGTTTTGTAGATTCTACCGACCACTCGGTATCAAGACTGCAGGCTATGTCTCCCCGTCATGTTCAATGGATTATTTTTAAGGATGCTATTATTCAATATATTTATCATCTACCGACACAGGTGGATCTTACTTACAAGATATCCTCTCAAGTATATCCGCCTATCTCGTGAATAGATTTGAGTATATCTCTATCTCAACTGGAGATCTAGACGCTTAAACGCTCGAACCCTGCATGCCACCTTCGTGATCGGACATCTCTATTTACCGATTCAAATCAAAGCTACTCTACCTGCATCCCCTGGATAACCTCATCTCTCGAATCTCTGATTCCGCTGTGATTAAGTGCCAATGTCGTCACATCACCATATAATTAAATCTTAGACGTAGAGAAGATGACAACAAATAGATAAATACTAACAATATAAAGTACTGCTAATTTAATCCATCAACACATGATGTGGTTCAACAAAACCCTAGATATAGATCTAAACATACCGAATGATAGAACGAAAATGTTTAGTATTAAAAACATCATTCTTAAATCCAAAATGCGAGAAACAAAGATTAAATCCCGCACCCTTCAAGTCTCGTCACTGCCCGAATTGCGCCTTCGCCTCGCACGCCCCGATACCCCCGCGATTTCTCTCGAGCCATTCGCGATTTTTAAATGATGAGGTGCAGATCTCGAGCTGACGTCGCGACGTTGAGACGTCGCGACGTTGAGACGTCACGACGTTGCTGATTGTTGACTTCTGCATTGTTGACCCAACGTCGCGACGTTGGGACGTCACGACGTGGGAACGTCGCACGCTAAAACCACTTCCTCATGGTTCCCCATTGCTCCGTATGCTTCCAACACCGCCTTTTGCTCCAATGTACCCGCAGATCCAAACCAAACACTAATTCAGGAGTCTAGCCACAAAAACTATGAAATTACTATAAAATAAACATGAAAAGGAAAAGCCGACGCGGGTATAATATGAGTGTTTTAAACACTCATCAGTCTCATACCCGTAAATGGAATTGTCTCAAGCTCTGATTTCCAGGAGGCCCTCTGAGTGACACATAGAAGGAATTCCTGAGAGTGATGAACAATTTCTGAAAGGTATAAGAACCTAACAATGGTGATCTAATATGCTCTGTGTAATTAAATCGATAAATCACTTTTCACTTGGAGACGAGAACGATTGGAGCAATTTATCAATTTAGGCACACAGAGAGTTCACCGATTCGACTAGTAACCAACCCGTGTTAGCCAAGATATAATCAAGGAAAGGATGAGTCGTCTAATTTGGAGGAAGAGGAACCAATATAAGGTAGATCTCGCGGCAATGACTATATCTTAGGAGCTCGACATACCATGTCAGGTATGAAGTATTGAAAAAGAAAATACCTTAACAAGGCAACCCGCATTAAGCGTTATCTAACACTCTGTCTTTTTGAGAGAAACTGGAAGTTTAGATAATGAGAATTGTGGGGTTTGGAGAGATCCAGCCACTCCATATATTCCTTGGACTAGTTTTAAATCAGGAATTAATAAGAAATATATCGCATTCTCACGGAATTGATGTTTCACAATAGCATTCTTTTTAATGTCTCTTTGCAGAGAACTGTTCAGACCTAATTTGTTATTTTTGTATTTCAATATTCAATTCATTTATTATTAATTCATTTTTCTTAGGTTCTGTTATTTTAAGCTTTCAAAGCTGATTCCAATTTCTATCGAGTCCAACAGTGTGTGTAGCCTGAGTAGCCTGGGGTAATGATCGAGAATTCCCGATCTCTCGTGGATCGAGACCGGACTTAAATCCAAATTACACTTGTTCGACCGCACTTTGCAGCATAACGGATCAGTAACCACTCGCAAACAATTTACCCCAAATGAAACAATCTTTTGAACTAATCAAATAGCTAAGGCATACAAATAACAAGTTTTATGGCACCGCTTGCTCTGGGATTCTATTTCTAATCTTTGCACAAGGGCGTAAATTGTATATATATTAAGTTTTGGGGTCAACAAGTTTTATGGCGCCGTTGCTGGGGATTAGACAATAGTCTTTTAGCAATAGTGTTATAAATCTGCACATGTCTTTTGGTCCGGTCAACACCTTCCCACATAACAGAAGTGTCGTGTCATTCAATATCTGGTCTTAGGTATTCCTACAATTATATGTGTTTAGGAACTTACTATCTTATCATAAGGGCATTAAGTTTTCCCACATCGAACTCGCTTCGCCGAGGAGGCGAGGTACGGTATAATTTTTCCTTTTACCTACAAACATGAATGGACCCTTTCATACCCTTATAGGGTCCTCATTTTTCTAATAGAAGAGTCCAACGGAAACACCCTTATAGGGTCCTTATTTTTCTAATAGACGAGTCCTTGGAGTAACGGAAACGAAACAAAACCAAAACGCTACAATTTTCCATGCTGTGAACATTAGCTTCGCCGCGGCGTGGACCTTCGCCGCTACGTAGGACCCCCAAAAATCCTATATTTTATTTTTTTCATGCCTTTTTCCTTAAAATTCAACCAAAACCCTTAAATATTCCAAAGACATCACTGAAAACAACTCCCAAATGGGTTCTAACCTCACCAAAACCAAACATGGAGATTAATTAGGGTTTTTCCAAGCCCAATCTCAAATACTTGTAAGTTAGGTCAAATTCCTAACACCCAAACATGTATCCCAACATCATAAACCAAGAATCCCTACTCAAAAGAGGATTCCTAACTCATCTTATACAAAATAGGGTATTACCAACCCTACTTTCAAATAATCTAGGGTTACGATAGATTCCTAACTAAACCCTAGAAATGGAACCACTAATATCCATACAAACACTTCCATACTCAAAGTCATGAATCCATACAAAAACATGGTTTCCATACAAAATCCTAGTTCCATACCTTTCCTCTTCTTATTCTTCTTCTTCTTCTCTTCTTATTCTCTTCTCCTATATTCTTCACGTTTTTTTGCTCCCAAAATGCCCAAATGAGAGACCAAAATTGGCCTTATTTGGTCAAATTCCCATAAGGCCTTGTTTGGCCACCAAAATGCATTTTTTTTACTTAAGTTTCCTTTTATTGCACTTTGGTCCTTCAACTCTTTTATATTTGCTCCACAAGTTATGTTATTTCTATAATAAATTTCACATCTTTTATCTTATGACTTTCATGTCCCAATTTGAAAATTACAAATTTACCCTTTGATTATTCGAAGTTTCTCGCATTTCATAAGCTTGGCATTTAATTACTTAAAATTTCAAATTATACCTACAAAATGCCCTAAACATGCTGAAAACGACTAGGGTATATTTGGGGATGTTATAGGAATAATTTGAACACACGAAATAGGCGAAGCAGGGATGCCCTAAAATGAAGATCAAATCTTTGAACGAGGATCTAATATAAACTCTGAAGGAGGGATGCTCTTGGTGAACTGATAACGTGGGCATTGTACACCCAAAGAAGATTGTAAATAGAGGGATGCCTTAAAATGAAGATCGACTCTTTAAAAGAGGATCTAAGATAATCTCTAAAGAATTAAGATAATCTCTAAAGAATGAGGGATGCTCCTGAATGATTGATCGAGTAAAAGTATCTATAGCTGGAAACACCCTAAATCAAATTGAGACAAAAAATGAACTCACTGAAAAAAAAAAGGGTATGCCCCTGTAGAAAAGCTTTGTAAGAAGAAAACTCTAAGTGATGACTAACAAAGATCGATGAAGAGATCAAACGTCTAAGAAGTAAAATGAAGCAGTCAATAACATCTAGACTGGGGGTATGCCCCAATACATTAACTCACAAAGATAGATGAACATATTAGACTCCTGTGAAGTCAACAATGTAACGCCCTGAAAATACCTTAACAATTTTATAATATGCTCACGGTGTAAAATAAATTAAATTATATTTTTTCCGGAGTTTACATGGCTAAAAACAAAAAAATTATAAAAACCCAGAAATTTTACAGGAGCTATATAAATTTGGTAAAAATGTCAAATGAAGACCTAAGGGTCATAAATGAGTAATGTAAGTGCCAAAGTATAAATGAAATAAATGAAATATGAAATGAAATTGAAATGAAGCTTTAAAGTGAGAAAATGGAATTAGTGTGTAGCCAAACAAGGCTTAGTGAAGGATTTTTGATTAAAAGATCAAATATATTGGCCTTGAGAGACATTTCTCTCATTCCCTCATTCTCTCAATCTGCTCATCTCTCTCTAACTCTCTCTTCTAACTCTCTCTCTCTCTCTCTCTCTCTCTCTCTCTCTCTCTCTCATCTCCTCTCTCTTTCTCTCTCTCTCTCTTTCGCACAAATCTATCTCTCTCAAACTCTCATCGATCACACCTTCCACTTTGTGAAACCGAAAATCACTTGGATTTCCCTCATTCTTCAAGCTATTTTGTCTCCAGTCTAAACCTTAGACTGATCTCGCCTAATCTGAGAAATCGAAGGAGATCTGTGGTGAGGAGTTACGGCTAGGTAAAGAAGAAAACTAGGGTTTTCGCTCCTTCTTGTAAGGTAAGTAAATCCAGTCTAGATATATGGAAAAGCTAGTGTATTGGGGTAGAAATCAACCCTAACTGGAAACCTTAGAATGGCTGACTGATTTTCTTGTTTGTTCTTCCTACGTCTCTTCTTAGTTTAGTTTTGAGTTTGATTTGTCAAAACTGAAATGTTGAGATGAAATATGTGTATGTGTTTTTGTTTTGAACCTCAAACGAACCTGGATGAGTGTTTGGTAATCAAGCCAAGTGACAACATTAAAGATAGAACGAAAATGCAGAATGCGAAATAACGCAAATGTTCATATGGTTATAAATTTCACAAACCCTTGTAAAAATTCTCAAAAAGTCCACAAACCTCTTCAGAGCCCTGCTTCCCAACTGACAATGTCCCCAATCGACTCATAACTTTTCGGGTCCAACCTGGATTTACATCGCTTTTAGACTCTACAGAAAGCTCTTTGAGTCTAGAATATAACCATATGCCATTAAATAAAAATCAAGTTCTCACATATTTCTAAAATTTGATCACAGCACTGGGGGAAGTGGACTAATTGCTCGTCAGGTTTCTGATGCTTAAGCCGAGTTTTTCTTCCGAATCCTCAAGTGTAAGTGAACTGTGTGGGTGTCCCACGGCCCACAAATAGGATAAAAAAAATGAGGCATAACAATGCCTAAAACAAATGTTAAGGATTTTCTAAGGAGGAGGAATTAGGGAAAAAGAAAGAAAGAATGTATGAAAATGAGAGTTAGGTAGAATAAAACCTAAATAGAACTCCTAGAATACCCGACTAATAATATGATTGTTAATTGTATTGTAATATGGGCAAACGAGGAGGAAAGCTCAAATTGATCGAGATTCCGAGGATTGGAATCAAAGTGCAACAAGCTTTTTGGTTTGTTCTCCACTTCTCTCTCACTAATTCCAAAGTGTTTGAATGATTACAAAATGATTTGAATTTCTGAAATAATTTACAAGAAAAAGCATATTGATTTGTTTTAATTGATTTGACGAATTGATCAGGAAATGATTTGTATATGAAAAATTGCATGAGTATTGAAAATGAATTGTTTGTATATATGTACATATTTATATCAGATTCTCGCTATGAATGATTTGAACGCCCTTAATAGAATGTTAACCGTTAAATTCGAGTTGAGGATAGATTGGTATACTAATAAGGGTCAAATTAGCAGTACTGGGAACGAACTTAATGATGTGTCATTCCGATTTGTAGCTCATAGAGACAATATCGGTAGTGTTCACGAATTGATTTTTAATAACCACGCAGCCCAGCGGACTGTGACAGGTTATAAAACAAAATAAGTTTTTTTTATAATTCCATTAGAACTCCAAGAGACCGTGTCGTTGATTCTGCGACCAGGTAATCAAAGCATAGGTTAAATTCGCTTAAGGGAAAAAATGATAAGAATATTTGTGAATGCAGCGATTTGTGTTTTGAATGATTTATTGCATATGAAAGTGTATATTTGGATTGATCAATGAACCGTAAATGAATGTATATGAAATGAATATATGTATTGTATTTGCATTGATCATTGAAAAAGATTCAAAAGCATGGTGTAGAAAAATTACATAATTTGACTTAAACTGAAATGGAAGAGAGTACTATATAGAGCCACTAAGTATGAAAATGCTTAGCGCGTTGCTTTTATCATTGCACAAGGACTGAGTGAACATGTACGAAGACGTAGACCGCAGTGAATTAGAGTCATCGTCAAAGTCACATGGAGGACAAGTAAAGCTCTATCACATGGATACATGAAATTATTCGACTCATTTTGTACAAACTCTATTATGAAAATTGAACTCTAATTATATTTTTTAAATATATGAATATTGAAAATAGCTAATAATGCCGCATTGTATAAAGGTGGGAAATGGACCAAATGGGCATGAAATGCCATATCGAATGAAAAAGAGTTTTGTGATCAAATGATGGGCCCCCTTTATATTAAAGTGGTATTTACGTATATATATTTTCATTGAGTATTTGGAAAAGTAATAGTATTTGGAAAAAAAAAAAAAAAAGACTGAGGACCGTGTCCCCAAGTCATGGTTCGACCTCCGGGTCGAGTTGGGTATGGTGGCGCCAGCCGTCATGAAACAAAATATGACAATAATCTTTACGAATGGGGTATGCCCTAGTATAGTAACTCACAAGCAACAACGAATGGATCAAGTGACCATAAAATCAACAAAGTCATGATAATCTTGAAGTGGGGGTATGCCCTAGTGTCGAATGATGATCAAGCATGTCGCCACATCTATCTTACTCTACATCAATAGAAAGCTAAAAACTCATGTTTGAGTGTGTCTATAAAGATCAAACTTGGATGATGTCGAAATTTGCATTCCATAATAGTGCCTTGATGGAAAATCCAAACTTGAAACCCGAATGCTGAAAGTCACTCAGACTATCAATGCTCTATCTGCAAATGAGACATGAATCAAAACTCTGTCCTACTCAAATATGCGACCACCACCCTAACATCTGAAATACACAACAGAGAATAGTGAGATGCTGATCATTTGCCCTGTTGAAGAATGACATCATGCTAAAAAATATGATGAAGTGTCCATAGGGAAACCCAATCAATCACTCCTGCTATGAATATGATACTCTCAAGATGGGGAAACATGCCCCAGTATGGAAAGTCTCCAAACTACTATAAGAGCTATTCTCGAGCTCAACATCCATCATCCAATCCATCTCAGTAATAACTCAGTGGTCCAAGAAAACAAAGCATCTATCTTGAAAGTACCCTACAAAGGACTACCCATATATCATAATGTGCTCCCTCATGGAGCTGGAGTGCTCAACAAATCAAATTGGTCAATCTCGATGACACATTGATGAGTCTGAAACTCATCTATTTTTAAACCCAATTTTCAAGTTTATTTCAAACTTAAAAGTTTAGTTTAGTGTAAAATCATGGAGCTTACTGCATTTATGTTTTGCATGAAATTACGAAAAGAAGCGCACTAAAGATAAAAGGAGCAGTAAATCAAAGATTGTGCAAAACAGGGGCCAATGTTGCGACATAGATTTCCAGTGTCGTGACATTATGTGGAGAAGGTCTTGACACTACTACAATGTTGCGACATAGCCATGGCATCAGCTAAAGAGGGAAATGTAGAGATATGCCAATGTTGCGACATCATAACGACATTGTTAGGATATCAAGTCAGTGTTGCGACAACACAACTCAATGTCGCAACATCAAAAGCAGCATAGCAGTCAAACTATATCAAACATCTAATGTCGTGATATCGACACGACATGGGTACGACATTGGTTGCAGTAAGAAGAACTGAAATGCTTATTGTCGTGACATCAGAATTGAATGTCGCAACATCAGCAAGGATTGTCAAGTGGTGTTATCAACTGAATAATGTCGCGACATTACCACGACATCGTGGCGACATCAGAACAAGCCTCAACCAGTAAAGCCATCAGTTGAACGTTGTTGCAACATCAGATCAAAGCAACTTGAGGTGAAGTTTAATAGACCAATGTTGCGACATCTAATTAGACCAAACTGTATGTGTTCAACAAAAATTTTAACACAACTACCAATGACTTTATTCAGTCCCCGGTAATGATGTTGTAAACTTGATTAGACCAAATTGTATGTGTTTAACCAAAATTTTAACACAGCTACCAATGAATTTATTCAGTCCCTAGCAACGACACCAAAAACTTGATTGACTACTTTTTAAACATAGAACCAATATGATGAAGTAATTAGCAATTCCATCCAAAGACTTTTCAGTCCCCAGTTGGAATGCCAGAAAACTTGTTTGACTAAATTTTGATAAAAATATGTGTTTAGCCTTTTTTGAAAAAAGGACCCGTTAAAATTGATTTTGGTCTAAATCATTGCAAGTGCACAGGTCATACAAGTAATAAAATATATTTAAGTTCAGATATCATTCCCGTGAGGATTGATGATAAATCTAAAGATCAAGTACCCCATCTACTCAAAATCCTTACTATTTGCACTTCAAAATTTAGAAAATGATTGGGTTTTAAACTAAAGCTAAAGGAAAAAAAAAAACTAGATAAAATTCTATCATTACATGTAAAGAATTCAAATAAATGGATTGGAAAGGTCACTGGGTAAAGTAACACTGGGAAATAGATAAATGTACAATTATGAATTTATGTATCATTTTCCAACATAGTTCAACCATTAGTTTGAAATCTGAACTTGTCAAAGATGCAAGGTAGTATAGTTTGGATTTCTCCATAAACCATACATTTCACTAATTAGAGATCCATAATCCTTTTGGATACATGGGTCTAATCAGTTACTTGTAGTATAGAAACCTCTTTCTAAGATTTTAGTGTTTTTCATTTTCAGTACTTCATTCTCATTTCTTAGGACAGAAGGCTTCTTGCTCCTATAGACAGGATATTGCAAGCCTTCTCCAATCTAATTAGTAACTCATTCATTTAATTAGATAAGATTCTCCATTTCCTTGATTAGATCTATGCTAACACGAGATCAAGATCCTCTCATCAGATTGAGGAGCAACTTTTGATTAATTAAATTGATACATCATCCAACTATCCTCACTCCATGAGTAAGTTGGTGATCTATCTAAGTGATCTTTCAAAGTTTAGTAGTCACATAATATTAGTCTAACATACCCCCAATTAATTGCTCCACACTCTTTGGAATCTCCATCTCTGTGTCACTCAAAGGGCTTCCTGGAAATCAGAGCAAGATACATTCCTTTTCTGGGTACATGCTACAAATATTCTGAGCCAGTAACTTCAATAACAATACCAATTAAATAAATCCAAACATTCGAACTGTGACCTTCTTTCAAGTTGAGCAAAAAATGATAATCAACATCGATCCATTTCAGATGGAGCTCAGTTTTTCAAAGCCTGGATCACAAATAACAGTGACTAACTGATCAGGTAAATCCACTCAAATTGCAAACGAACTGAAATAAATGAACTCCATAAAATTTCCATATTCATTTAATCAGACAAAAATAAAAAACATAATTTTACAGCGACTGCTCGAAACTTCACACCAAATTACTGTTCAATCCCAAAAAGAACTAGCTAAAATGTTAATCTAAAAACTAAAAAAAAGAAAAGAAAAATAATATACAAGAGTCTCCAGCTACCAAGAAGTTCCTGGTTTGGAGAAAGTTGCGCACAATGCCTTAGATGTATTTATTTATAGATTTTCAAATGATGAGAAGCACATCAAGGCACAAATCGTGGATCCACAAAAAATTATAGCCCAATTAGTAGCTTTATCGCTACATAGAAAATTATGTCACGACATAGAAAATTATGTCGCGACATAGCTTTCATCTCTATCGCCCAGCATCTTATCGTGGCATGCAGTGTCTGTCGCGACATATTTTTATGCTTTCTTCTTGAATTTTTCCGCGACATAATTTTTATGCTTTCTTCTTGAATTATATAGCGACATATTTTTATGCTTTTTTCTTGAATTCTGTTGAGGTTGTTTGGTTTATGTCGCGAGTAGAGTTTCTTGTGTCATGACAATTCTTAGATACCTTGAAGCTTGAATACTTGAATAGTATGTCGCGACAGCAAAATTCTTTATCGTCACTGAGTTTCCTTCTACTGCACTGCTTTGTGTCACAACATAGAATTTTTTGTGTCATGATAGAGTTTCTGAGTCTTCTGATTTCTTTTATGTCTTGACCTAGCTTCCCGTTGTTGTAACTAAGAATTCTACCTTGAGTTCTTCATTCATTGTTTCTATATAGTAAAGAGTGTTATAGATTCTTCGAGGTTCTTCAACCTTTGTCAGCAATTGGCAAAATATCAATGACAGAGTTTCTCATAGTTGCCTAGGTCTATTGTCGCAACTGACTTTTTCTTTATCATGACATAATCGTCTTTGATCCTGGTAATTGGCTGAACCGTTTGTTGCGACATTAAAGTCTTTGTCGCGACATACTCGCCTCGTCAATCTCATGTCTCTTCGCGCATTTTCTGCCGCATAAAGCTTCTTGCTTCGCAAAGAAATCTCTTACTCAGCAATTTTTATTGTCGCAACAGAGATTTTTGCCTTGTTTTCTTAACTGTGTCGCAACATAAGTTTATGTGTTGCAACATAAGTTTCTTGTGATTCTTCTCAACTTCACGGACAAGTAACCGCCTTCACGCAAACAGTAGAGTTTACTCCCAACCTCATGTTGTGTTCGTCGCGACTTAAAAATTCTATGTCGCGACAAAGTCTTCTTACCCTTCATTGTTGACTATGGATTTTGTGTCGCAACATAGTGGTCTTTTCTCGCGAGAGAGGTTTTCTACTATCTTCAAATATTTTTGTCGCGATAGAGTTGTGAGATGTCGTAACATGAGTTTCATTGCCAAGTGCTTGATCAGTGTCGTGACAGAGTAAGGAATGTCGCAACATTCTTCTTTATGAACTTCTCCAGCTTTATCGCCACATAAAAAGCCATTGTCGAAACATAAATCAATTAGTCTACCTAAAATTATGTCGCCACAGTCTTCATTTTTGGCTTGAGTTCAGCTTGATCCTTGTTGCAACATAACTCTTGCTGGTTCTATTAGGATTATATAACAACATTTTGAAACTGTGTTGCGATAGAGAATTCTGCCCTGGCCAATTTTCTGCTTTTCTTGCTGGAATTATCTCCTTTTCATTTAAAACCTGCAAAACAAAAAGTTAGTGAATATTCCATAATTCAGCATAAAATCCAATCATAAACTTCTAGAAATATGCCAAAAAAATGGATTAAAAATAGATGAGTTTAGGACTCATCAACATCGCCATGACACCGTTGAGACATCAATGTAATGTCGCGACATCAACAATAGGACTAACAGGCAATGTTGCACATCCGCTTGCTAAAGGTGGAAGTTGGGTAACCAATGTCAACATCACCGAAATGATCGGGAATATGAGGCAATGTCACGACATCAACAAGGGAACTACAAGCAATGTCATGACATCAGGGTAAGAATATAAGAGTAAAGATATCAGTTAACAATGACGCGACATCAAATCAGTGTCGTGACATTAACTAAATGTTGCAACATCAGAATAGAGAACTAATGCAAAGTCGCGACATCAAACCAGAGAATCCAAGTTGAAACACTGAAGAGCTAATGTCGCGACACTAGCTCAATGTCGCGACATCAACTGAAGTAGAAAGAGCCAAAATGCAGTGTCGCAACAGAATAAAGTACCCTTAACATGCAAACTCGAGGTCACGACATTAGAATAAATCTACAATACTGCATTTTGATGTTGTGACATCGTCACAACATTGATTTATCATTGGAAATTGAGAATTGTCGAGCAGACTTTCAATGTAGTGACATCAAATGAAATCCACGACATTAACAACTCTGATGTCGCGACATTACGATGACATCAGTAGCTAGGGCAGAATTTCTAGGCTTTTCGAAGTTCTTGATTCTCACCTTGTTTTTAAGGCCTAAGACCCGAGCCTATAAATAGTAGCTCTTAGGGAATAGTGTGTAGCTTCCAGCGACTTTTCATCAAGTCTATGTGCTTTTTGGGAGAGTTGAAGTCTCATTGTATATATTTTTCTTGTTTTTTCTTTTTTTTACTTTTCTATTTTTAGTTTGTTTTCTAGATTTAGTTTTATTCTTTCATATTAGAGTAGTGATCTGAATTGGGATTTAGAGCTGGATTAATGTAAATCAAAGCTTAAATTTATGTTTGAATTTAAATGGAATCAAGCAATTTTTCTAAAATTCATTTTTTTTTTAGTTTTGATTACAATTTCAATGAATTTGTTTGATTAACTAGTCATTGTCATTTGTGGTCCAGATTTGAGAGCTCAGTTCCCTCTGGGAAGAATCTGTCATTAGGATTATTGTTTATGGTGTTATAATGCTGTTTTGGGTATGATAGTTTAAGTGATTTAATTGATATTACTCCTAGCGATTGGAGTTGTTCTCAATATCGTTGTTTGTACCCAAAAAGTCAGGAGTCATACTACTTCCGGAATACCTGAGTGATGATGTAGATGGACTACATGATAGCAAAGAGCAGTCACGTATGGGTAAATTACACTGATAAGGTTTGAACTAATGAACTATTTGAATCACTCTGGTATATCACTGGTGAAGATCTAACATCTGACTTCAAGGTTCCCTTCTGGGTGATAGCAGGAGTGTGTTCCCGAGGCATAAGATCCACCTAATAATCTAATAGTTTAATTATGAGAGGTTTCACCCCAATTGAGAAGAACAAACTCAATCTTGTGTTAGTTGAGATTCTAATCAAGGAGATAGGGGATTCTTGTCTATTTGATGGCTGAGGTACCAATTATGTTGGAGAAGGCTTGTAGGGGGCAAGCAAATTTCCAGGCCCAAGAGATGGTTGTGAAGTATTGAGAAGGAAAAAAAGTAAGATCTTAAAGAGGATTAGGTCCTACAAGTAGCTTTTTAGACCCATTGTCCAGAGATGGAAATGTGGCAATCTAGAGAGTGAAATGTGTGGTGTGAGGAGATATATGTTTGCTTCACTACCTTGCTCTTGGACAACTTCAAAGTTCATGTCCCATACTCTATATTTTATTTAGAAACTTGCAAATTGATGGTTACAACACTGATTTCTTTCCCAGTGTTATTTCAAGTCAGTACACTCTCTAATTCATATATTATTATAATTTCTTTATCTTTTTATTAAATTTCTTTTCGACACATAATTTTTAAGGAAATTAGAGGTTCAAATAGTGATGATCTTGAGTAGTGAGGGTAGTTGATCTTTAGATTTTCAAAAATCAATCCTTATGGGAATGATATCCGGACTTATTTTATCCACTTTATTACTTGAATGACCTGTGCACTTGCAATGATTTATAACAAAACCAAATATTAATTGCAAATCAATACTTATAAAGCAAAAAGCAGATTTTATGCATCTAGTCAAACAAGTTCTTGGCATAACTGTCGTGGATTGACTAATCTTTGGTGTCAATGCTAAGAATCATTGTGTTTTTGGTCTATGTTATAAATCATTTCAAATCAATTTTATGGCACCGTTGCCGGGGATTGAAATGAATGTATAGTTTAAAGATCAATATTCTTACCAAGGAGAAAATTGCTAGTTTGGACATTTTTCTTTTAACTTTTATTAAAAAATTTCAAAATTAGTTTTAACTGTAGTAGCTAACTTAGCTACTAATCTTTTATGAAAGCATATCATAACATAGTTATGTCATTTATTGATCTCACATGATCTTAGTGTATTTCTATTTCAAATTTATCACATGCAGAAAGCCGGCGTAATCCACCGCCATTGATACCGAATCGAGAGGACACCAGAAATATAAGAAAGTAAAGATTTGCTGAATTAAGCAGTCATGGCGTATAAATAAGAAACACATCGAACATCCTGGGGCTTTTGTAATTGAGTGACCTTAGAGACAAAGGACGATGGAAAGATTTCAGAGATCGCCATCGAGATGAATATTCTCACTGTGGAGGCAAACATAGAGGCAAACAACTCGAAGTTGAAGCCGCCTATCATAATGGTGCAACAACACGCATAATCGGGTCATCCCTTTGAAGACCCCAATGAGTATATGGGTAGATTTCTAAGAACGGCCAACATAGTGAATCTAAATGGGGTGAGACCTGAAGTGATAAAGCTACAACTTTTTCCATTTTCATTGAGATGTATGTTAACTTGGCTCGAGTCACTACCCATTGGGGACAAATAACAACTTAAAGGAGCTGGTGGAAGCATTACATGAGGTAGGATTTTTCATGCTCTACTGAGAGAAGAAGATGATTATTGTGTTCAAGCAAGGAAAAGATGAAGCCTTTACAATTCCTGGGACAGATACAAGAGGTTACTGAAAATATGCCCAATATATGGCATTGATTTGACTACACACATAGACATCTTTTACCATGCCATGAATTATATCTCTAAGGAGATAATAGATGTAGCTTGCTATGGAGCATTCAAGAGAAAGAGTGCTCAAAAAGACAACCAGCTTATAGAATCTAGCTGGTTGTTTGCAAAAATAATGCAAAAATAGATTATGTGTGCAAACTCTTGAAATTATGCTATTGAGATAACCATAAACTTAGCTTATGTGTCATTAGTTTGCAAACATGATGAGTTTGCAAGCTGAAGAGCATATATTAGTTTGCAAACATCAAAGGTTATATGTCAGCTTATGGATCACTAATGCATAGTGATGAATACACATTTGAGTGATAATTACAGTAGAATTGAGCACATCTAAGTCACAATTTACCCACATTTGGTATAAGAATAGGTACTTCTAATTTCTTTTCTCAGGTTTTTAGACTTGTGCAGGTCTTTCTGTGTTTAAACGTAAGTGCACAAGGATGTATGTCCGGAAGCCAACATGAAGCACTATGGGATGTGGGGTGAACAATTGACTAAGTTCCTGAACTCCAAAGAAAGCAAAGAAAGCACTAAAGGGACATATTGTACCGGTAGCCACTTGAAGTCGTAATTTCCAGACAACTTGCTGAAAAGTGGCAAGGAGCCATACTGAAAATCGGGTACAACTTAAACTTGTACCTAAGACAACTTGCTTGAAAATCAACAGTGGTGAAATTGTACCGGTACAACTTAAACATGTACCGGTATAACTGCATGGAAATTGCGGGATTTGTCCGAGAACTCGATCCGTACGCGAGGGCACTCTTGTCAACGAACCAAAATGGGAAAATCACATTGAAGGGGGATATAAAAGCAAGAGGACACAAGTAAAAGGTAGTTTTTTGACTTCTAGGGTTTAGGTTTTGAAAGGAGAAGAGTTTTCTCTCCATTTTTGAGTGGGAACTTGTAGATCCGCATTTAAGTTAAGATTTCTTTCTATCGAAGTTTTGTATTCAAGCGTTTGTAATCTTTCAGCATAAATACTTATCTTGCTTTAAATCCTAATATCTCTTATTCATCCTTCTCAATTTTACAAGTGAATTCCGATTTCCAAAAGGTACGTTTTTATGATTAACGTCTTAATTATAATTGTTTTTATAAGTTTTATGGAGTTCTAAACCCTTACCGGGAATCCACTGTGAAACTCACCTCGACTAAGGTATAGTCCCTCACAATTCCTTTGATCTTCAATTGATTGTGTAATATTAATTACTTGTGCGTAAGAGTTGTAAATCCTAGTTGGGCATATTCTGACAACGTGTTAACGAGATATCCTAAGACACGCGTGCTTGATCATGAATGCAAGCCAAGGGTTCGACACTGAGAACAAGTGTTTGGGTGATTACTCGATCATCTTTATTTTCCAAAGAGCATTTAAAGATAAATCCTCCATCGCACCGCGATCAATGGTTCCTTGGGGATGAGTTTATAAAATAAGAGGTGGGACTTACATGATCGTGAGGAAGGAACCCTAAAATCCCAAGAATTGTCTTTTTATTTTAAAACATTCAAAACTTAATCAACCATTCAAATAATTCAACACAACCTTACAATTCTCTTTAAATCATACCCTTATTGGAGAATAGCTCCTATTACTTCATGAAATTAGACCACTCCCCGTGGAGGACTCAGATTCCTACAGATATAATGCTAGACAACTGTAATTCCTACGCTGGAATAGAATTCGGCATACGATTAAGGACTAAGATTTTTGCGCTATGTCAGGAGTGGCGCCTAATCGTTGATCTGAGATAGTTTTGAGGTAATTTGGTAAATCAGGTACTGCAATCCGGCACGTTCTCCATTTTCTTTTATTTTGTTTTGTTTCTTAGTGAAAATCCTTTCGTGACATTTGGATTTGGATATAGAAAGGTAGTGCATGTCATTGGGGCTCGCAACGCAGCAGCCGGCCTATTAAGAATAGTGCCTCCGGAAATTCCGAGGAAATCATAGGTCAATTGTCTCAAGATAACATTATACCTCAAATGGATCACCCTCGTAATCGGTTAGCCTCTCGTTTAACGAACATACTCAAAGGACTCTGCAACCCACAAGGACTCAACGAACCTTCACAACACTGAAAGTGGCTACACTCCCAAAGAGCACCGTAGTGTGAGGGGGAATGTTAACTCCAACAAAATCACATAGAGGTCTCCCCGCTCCTTACCTAATGTGGAAAAACCCCTTAGAGAAACTTACAACCTCAAAGGACTACAACCAATTCTTGCATTCGCCTTCCTGAAGAGGCCACTCAATTTCTAATGAAGTCATAAATGATCCGTCTCTTACCTGTATATCAAGGGTTCGAATCTGAGAACCCTTATTCATTCATGAGAGATTTTGAAGATGTTTGCAATGCATTTCTTTCTACTGGCTCACCCCTCCACATAATCTGTCTAGTTTTATTTTTGCTTTAAAGGAGAAGGCTAAAATTTGGTTTCATTCCTCGGGGCGCCTAATTCAATCTACATGGGAAAACACGAACGACCCCAATAAGTTTTTCCCTCCCCGCACGCAATGCCCTCATGCGAGCAATTCGTAACTTTCTAAAGCCAGTGAACCCTTCTTCGCAAATGGGTATGGGAAAGATATAAGGATCTCCTCCATGCTATCCCTCACCATGGATCGATGTGGGACAACATGTGTGCATACTTTCACTGCGATTATCCCCGAATAAAACAAAGACATCCGTACGATGTGTGCAGTTAATTCTATGAAAAGAGTGCTAAAGCAATCCAACTTTGACACTACAGCGTAGAATGCTCAACTTGGGAGATTAACACCTCCATAGACACGCTTAAAGTGCATAGCACATCGGGGCTAATCCATCACCTAAGAGAGAATGATGAGTCAGAAGCCAAACTAAGCAATTTAACAAGGAAATTAGAGGCCATAGAGATGAAAAGGTGAACGAGGTAACTAGTGTGCCTCAATTACCTTTAAGACTAAATGACTTAGAGAGGAGCCTAGTGCATTATATGCGATGACTCTACACACTAACCATTAAATGCCTAAATCTCCTCAAGTTAAGGGAGCCATTCAAATAGAGCAAGCCGCAACGCCTTAACTACCAAAGGAAACCTTCACTCCCCATACTCTGAAACTTATAACTCAAGCGGGCAAGCATCCTAATTCTAGCCGGGAGAAATGAGGGTGGCCTGCATAACTCCGCTAAACAACCAAGGCCCCATTAATAGTTCAAGGTTTTCCCCACCAAATCCTCCATTTTTAATCAAGTGCCCCCAAGGATTTCAGGGAAACTCTAATCAAGGTCATCATCCACCGAACCAAGGGAATCAAAGCACACAGCCTTACCAACCTCGTCATAAGAGAAAAGTCTTAGAGATTATAGCAACACGTCGTACAAAAACCCAACAATCCACAAACACGTAACTTAACCTGCTCAATACGGATCTCGTGATAACCGTTAACCTCGTCCATGTAGCCTTCAACAAGAAAAGGAAACTCCATCTCAACCCATTCAAAATCCATGCGGCAAAATAGTGTAGGAAGTTCAGGACCAATTGAGGGTACCATTGAACACTGTAAGGCTGTCACTACCCTCCAAAGTGGTAAGGTAGTTGACAAAACCATTCCAACCAAGGAACCATCACAAGAGTCTCACAGTGAATCGGTTGAAGATGTAAACATCGTATTAAGCCTCATGTCCCTAATACAAATGAATTTGATGATCACCCAGAGAAGACAAGTCCACCCATGTCCTCCAAATTCTCCATACCCACATAGATCGAGAGCACCAAAGAAAGTGAATAACCATACCGAAATTTATGAGTTGTTCAAGCAAGTGAAACTGAAAGCATTCCCTTGTTAGATGCCATTAAGCAAATCCCATCATATGCTAAATTTTTAAAGGATTTGTGCACGGTAAAAGGAAGTTAGGGTGTCAATAAGGAGACCTCTATGACTGAGCAATCTACCTCACGACCTGGAACAACTTTGCTCCAAAATACAAAGACCTGTGAAGTCCTACTATTTCTATAAGAGTTAAATTCAAAGCGTGGCATGCTTTAGTGGACTTAGGGGCAAGTGTTAATCATACCTTACTCGCATATGTGGATCTAGGTTAGAGAATTAGAGCCAACCAATATCAATTCCAATCAGTCACCTCGTAGTGTAAAATTCTAGGGAATAGTAAGGCTGATGTTTTAAGTGGGACAAATTTTACTTCCCTCGTGGATTTTGGTCAGGCTCGACACTCAACCTCGTGCGAATCAAGGAACTCGCTCCCAGAATCTTTGCCGACTCATTCTTGGCAACTCGCTAATGCCATTATACATTGTAGGGGAGGCCTATGACACTGGACACGCTTGGTAACATGATCGCAACTGGCTATTTTCACGTTATTAAAGGAACGGGAGATGAAGAAGATATTTGTGAAATTAACATGGTTGATTCCGTATACAAAATACTGATAATGTCTCACATGATGATCCTCTTGTCATGTTTGGTCACCGAGTTGGAAGGAGAATATTAATCGGATTCTGTAGTTTTACACTCTTTTAATCAGCATAAAGATGTATTGAAGTTAATGTAGCGTGGACACCTAAATTCAACCTTGCCACTAAACGAGGATAAGACATTGCCTTCCGAGGAGAGGCCACCTGCTTGAACTAAAAAACCTTTACCAACACATCTCAAATATGCATTCTTAGGGAGGAGGACACTTTTCCAAAGAATCATATCTTTTCATCCTGACTCACACTCAAGAAACTCAACTTTTGGAAATATTGAAACCCACGTGATCGCTTAGTCGACAATCACAGATATTAAGGAATTAGTCCCTTGATCCGGGCACATAGAATTCACTTAGAAGAGATGTTAAACCTTCTAGGTAACCAGTTTAGACGATCAACCCAATAATGAAAAAGAAGTACAAGAAGGAAGTCTTAAAACTCTTGGATGTAGGAGTCATTTATCCATGGTGATAAGTGGCCAATCCAACATGTGTTCCCTAAACTGGGAGTCACAAGAGTCGCTAATGAAAATAATATCATATTCCTACCGTCACCCGTGATGAGGGTGTATAGATTATAGAAACCTTAATGCTAAACAGTGTTAATCATTTTCCTTCCAGCTTGGTGGACTCCATGTTAGAGAGAGTCATAAGCAGCAGAATTTATCGCTTTCTGATGGGCACTGTGGCATGTCAATCAATTGAGATATATTTGGGAAGACAAGAAAACTACGTCTAATGCCCTTGCACCTTCGCTTTTGTAGAAAATGCCTTTGACTCATAATGCAACTTAATCCCTCCAGAATCATGATGGGAATCTTCAAGAGATGCTGATAGAAATCATATTGGAAATCTCATGGATGACTTTCGCTTTTGTGACTCGCTCGAGTCGCTTAGAGAACTTACGTAAAGTTTGAGAGGTGCCAAGAGGAAAAATCTGGTGTTGCAATTGGGAAAATGTCACTGCCATGGAACTTAAGGAATTTTGTCTTAGGCCACATTTTGCATCAAAAGATGAACCTGTTAGATAAGGTCAAAGTCGGTTGATTTCCAACCTCCTACTCCTATGTGTTAGCTTAGTAGAGGCGTTTATTCTTTGGCCATATGCTGGTTTTTATGAAGGTTTATAAAAGATTTATGCACAGGCTCTGGGCTCATGGGGATTTATTACAAAGATGTCCTTCGATGGTCACAAGCTTGTGACACTCGTTTAGTTGGCTCAAAAAACATGCGAAGTGTCAACAGACTCACCCAAAGTATGTCTCCTAATTGGGACCTCCCATTGAGATCAAGTGTGCGATGCCATGATTTAGTGCCATAATGGTTAGGACAAAGAGGGAAGACAAAAGGCTTTTGTCATTACTATGCCAAGACATTAGACTCCAGCATTGAAAGCAACTACATAACCACGTTAAAAGGAGTTTTTAACAAGGTTCGTTTAGAAAAATTTAGGTCATATATTGTCAGCTCAATCATATCTTGCCGCATCATGCAAATTTTGAAGCAATGCTCTAAGGTGATACGAAACCAAGGTTAATCTAGGTGGATTTCTATGTCAAGAATTCAACTTTGACCTCATCAAAAAGATAAAAGGTGTTGAGAACGTGGTCACAACGCATCTATCCTCTTCGATTATTCAGATTCCAAACTCTCATGGCATACCTACAGTGATAGTTTTCCTGATGAGTTAAACTTTGGCTCTGCTCTAGTTGCCCATGGCGCTTCGACATTGTGAACTACCTAGTAATCGCCACCTGTACCAACGGGCTTCTCAACAAAAGAGAAAAATTTTTGGCGTGATATTAAGAAATACTATTTTGATGATCCTTATCTATTTAAATACTGTCCAGATCAAATAATGAGAAGATGTGTGCCTAATGATGAGCAAGATTAGATTTTTGAACTTTGCCACTTAAGCCCGTGGAGTGGTTTACTCTACCTGAAAACAGCGCATAAGATTTGTGCCGGGTTTTACCGTCCACCTTATTTAAAGATTGCCGGATTTTTGCAAAACTTCGTACTTGCGCATGAATCAGGAGGGGTCACAAAACGAAACATGATGCCTCTACCCTGCAATTCTAATTATTGAAATTTTGACTGCTAGCATAGATTTCATAACTATTTCCCTCTTAGGGTATCTCTACATTTTATTATCCGTTGACTACGTAGTCTGGGCGGGCTGAGGCACCTAACGAGATCCAATGACCATAAGGTCGTTTTAAAGTTTATAAAGGAACATATTTTTTCTCATTTTGGAACTCCTCGTGCAATCATTAGTGATGGTGGACTCCACTTTTGCAATCGATCTTTTGAAAATCTATTAAAAAAATATGGAGTCACCCATAAGGTATCAACGGCTTACCACCCACAGTCCAATGGTCAAGCTGAACTAGCTAATAGGGAGATAAAACATATTTTAGAAAAGACGGTTGCCCCGAATCGAAAAGATTGGTCTCTCCCATTCTACCGCATGCTCTTGGGCTTCACTGCATCGCCTTTAAACCGCTCTGGTATGTCTCCCTATAGGCTAGTTTATGGAAAGGCTTGCCATTTGCCGCAGAGATGGAACACTCGGCTTATCGGGCTATTCGAACTTTAATTACGATCTAACCTGTGTAAGGCGCTTATCGTGTGCCTAAATGAACTTGAAGAACTGCGGAGAGAGTCGTATGAAAGCTCCCGAATTTATAAGGAGCGGCTCAAGTTATTCCATGACAAATCTATTGCCCGGAAAACTTTCAAACCCAATCATGAAGTATCAAGATATGTACCTCCCGGACAGATCTCTTCCCTGAAAGCTCGCATCGGGCTGATCGCCCATTCATCGTTAAGGTGGTTTATCCATACGGGGCCGTGGAGATTGAAAATTCGGACAACGGAAACTCCTTCAAGGTGAATGGCCAACGCCTCAAACCATTCCTTGAGCATTTCTCTCCTCACGAGCATACTGTGGACTTGGTAGACCCGCTCTACCAAAACTCTCCTTCCAAGTAACCTCATTCTCCACTTGTTGTATATAGTTTTGATTTTATTTTTGTTCTTGCTTTCTATTTGGCTGTTTTTACTTCAATTTCTTTTCAATAAAATAGAAATAAAAAATCGTGGGGCTCTTGTTTCAGATGCCTCCAATTCCTGTCAGGTACATTTTGACCAAGCATTGGGGACAATGCTTACTACAGGGGGGTAGGTGTACACTGGTTGAATTGTCACTATGCGCTCGTTATATGTTCAGTGGGTCAAAATTTTCGAAATTTGCTTCTTTTGAGTATTATGTTTCACCTACAATGTACATACCAACATGTTTTCATTCACTCTCTACATCATCTTATCAGACGCATCTTAACAAGCATACACAACAAGCTTTGTGTTCTTATGTGGATTGCCTCCCTTGCATTCTACCTACCTTACTGCTCACACAAACCACAGACTTATGGCCAAAATTTCTCCGATCTTGCCTATTATTGTTTCCAATTGTGCATCAATTTAGCTGGTCATGTTAATTTCATGCATCATAGTCTTTACTTAACACTCTCGCGATAATTGGAAAAATGATTAGAGGCCATTATTTCAGATACCCGTGGATTTGTAAAGGTCTCATCCTTGCACCCATTTTGAGCTTTGTTGTCAAGTTTATTCGAACCTTAGGAACTGGATTTATGGAACAGCAATGATCTATGGAGATTGAAGGTATCCCAAGAATGAATTGCGCACTAAGTCTACGAATGCAAACAGGAATTCAACAAGAGAAAAAGTGAACATGCGTAAAACCCGATGAAAGGTGCGCTTGGAAAAGGTCAAGATGTATAGTGGCACCACTGTTCCAAAAGTGAAAAAAAAAAAAAATATATATATATATATATATATATATATATATATATATATATATATATATATATTCAAAAAAAAAAGAAAAAAAAAGAGAGAAAGGGCCTCAAGTGAACACTGTACCGCAGATCTCAAAATCAGACCGTACAACTTATTCAAAAGTGGTGCAAGGAGCGGTTGTACCTGCATAACTTAAACATGTGCCGGCACAACCGGTTGGGAATTCAATAAAGAGCTTTTTAAACCAAAAATTGGGCGCCTCTTCAGTTACCATATGTTTTTGCCATTCCACAAGTTGAGCCCAATGTTTGATTCCTCAATAGCATTCCCAAGATCACTTGCTCGCTGTTGCTCTTGTCCAGCTTCTGGATTGTTTTGGTTCTAATCGTTGTTCGAAAGTGGTAAGCCCTATAACTCTTTACTAGCATTGTTGATCTTCTCTCGCTATAAGCATGGATTTGTCTGTCGATTTGGCTGATGTTATTCTCGGTGATTGCCGGTTGGGAGTGTATGCCGCCAATAAGGGCAGGAGATCGCATGTCCGATGTGCACAGGCCAGCCCAAAGGTCGTTTCTAGATGTGTTTTGGGATATGATGATTTATATCTCGCCATCTCAATGTTATCATATCATCGCCATTTCCATGGCACGCTCTAAGAATATCGGGAGAGGAGCGCATCCAAATTTCTCTATGGAACAAGCTGTGAAGAAGCGAAAATCTGATGCCTCCCAGCCGGTCAAGAAGGGGAAGGGAAAACGAATTGCATCCTCTTCGGAAAGTGAGGAATTATCTGACAGTGATGATGAAGAAATAGAGGCTATGTTTGCCGAGGATTTTGAGGGAGAGCACGAAAAATGGACCCGGTCAATGGCAAATAGGGGTTTCCACTGCGAGAGGGGTGTTAATTTGGAAACGTTTTTATATTCTCATCCCATCAGGGGGATTATCCAGGAACAGAATATGCACTTCGTGCACACTGAGGTTCGCGGATACTTACCTTCAGTAGTTCGGGAGTTCTACATCAACTTGAAGGAAAATCAGCGGGTTGAAACCGTATTGAGACTTTGATTTGAAAGAATTTCAGGTCACTCCCGACTGGAGCAGCACATGCTTTACACTATATTCGCCCGAATGCTTCGATCACCCATATCCACTCAGGCTGCCACCGATTTCGACGCCGCTTGTTCATCGAGGCTATGTGCACCCGCCCGTGCCCATGAGGATTTATGAAAAAGAATTCATTCCCCGGAAAGCTCAAACTGAATATGCTCGATGAACAAGATCATTCACAATCACGAAGGGTAATGAAAAGTCCCCCAGCAAAGAACAGATTCAGTTGTTGTACGAGGTTATGACTGGGAAGCTGATTGACTATGCATTAGTCATATGGTGCGCGATGAGGGAGTTCTTACAATATTCGCGCAGCAGTTCTTCCAAGATATTCGTTTCCTTCACTTGCACTAGTATCAGAAGAAGGATGAGGGGAACATTTAAAGAAAAAGGGTGGTACCCAGGGCCGGGAGCGTGATCACATAACAATACCGGGAGGCCAAGAGCCGAGCAAAGATCCACTAGGACCACCCTCGGCTTGCCTTCAGCACTTCCCTTCCTGGGCCACTTCATCCACAAATTTCGCACCATCGAACACATCGCCTTTGAAGAGGATGGAGCGGCGGATCAAGGGGTGGTTCAAGTGCATTCTCGGGAAGCAGAAGCAGCTGGATCGACGTCTCTCGAGGCTTGAGAGCCACATTTTTCAGGGAGAGCCAGCGATGGCGGATGCTACTCCGTATTTAGGCGGAGATTCAAGAATTAGATGACCGTGGTGGACGAGGACGCATTCTCTTCTCAAGGAGGATGAGGACGACGCTACATAGTCAGGTTAGCTAGACTAGGGTGGTGTTGGCACCCGGGTAGTAGACCTTAGCCATGTTATGCCAACACCGCTTTGATCTTTACCTTTTCTTTCGTTTAGCCCACGGTCATTACAAACTTTTAAGACCTCTTTGATTCTACTTATGTTTGTTGTTCCTTTTAACATTATGCATGATGGTTACGTGTTCTATGTTATATGATTGCTTACCTTACATCGATCACTACAGTTCACTGCTTGCATGACTACCTTACATGTCTTAAAGTCTATAATCCTTATTTGAATAACCAATTCTTGTCACCATATGATGTTCATCAGGTAAGAATTGTCAGGTTTAAATGAGTCATGCCGGTGCATACTAAAAGTTGGGTGCACATTTTACACCATAATTGCTATTTTGAGATTCTGCAAAGCTTGGACTATACCGAAATGCCTTGTTGAGATTCATACCTAGTGGGTAGTCCCGATCTAAATCTTGTTAGGGATTAGCAAGATGCAGGTTGGGGGGTGTGATGAATACACATTTGAGTGATAATTACAAGAGAACTGAGCACACATCTAAGTCACAATTTACCCACATTTTTGCATAAGAATAAGTACTTCTAATTTCTTCAGAGGTTTTTAGACTTGTGTCTTTAGGGTTTAAAACGAAGTGCACAAGGATGTATGTCCTAGCCAATATGAAGCACTATGGATGTGGTCGAACAATCGACCAAGTCTCAGAACTCCAAAGAAAGCAAAGAAAGCACCGGGCACATATTGTACCGCAGATAACTTGAAGTTGTACCGGCACAACTTGTCGGAAAAGTGGCGTTGATTACATTGTACCCCAGACAACTTAAACTCAGACCGTACAACTTGCTTGAAAAACCAACAATGTGAAATTGTACCGTACAATCTTAAAACACGTGACCCAAGATTAAATCGCATGGAAATCGCGGGATTTGTCCGAGAACTCGATCTCGCACGCGAGGCACTCTTGTCAACGAACCAAAATGGGAAAATCACATTGAAGGGATACAAAAGCAAGAGGACACAAGTAAAGGTAGTTTTGACTTCTAGGGTTTAGGTTTTGGAGCTATAAGAGTTTCTTTCCATTTTGAAAGTGGGAACTCAGATATCCGCATTTAAGATTTCTTTTCTATTGGAAGTTTTAGATTCAAGCGTTTGTAATCTTTCAGCCAGAAATACTTATCTTGCTTTAAATCCTAATATCTCTTATTCATCCTTCTCGGTTTTACAAGTGAATTCTGATTTCCAAAAGGTACCGTTTTTTATGATTAATCGCTTCTTAATTATAATTGTCTTTATAAGTTTTATGGAGTTCTAAAACCTCATTGGAATCCACTGGGAAACTTCACCCGACTAAGGTATAGTCCTCAATTCCTCTTTGATCTTCTACAATGGATTGTAGTAATATTAATTACTTCTGTGCAAGTAAGAGATGTAAATCCTTAGTCAAGAGCACTTCGACAACGTGTTAACTAGATATCCCCAGACACGTCGTGCTTGATCATGAATGCAAGCTAAGGGTTCGGGATAATTGAGAACAAGTGTTTAGTATTACTCGATCATCTTTATTTTCCAAAGAGCATTTTAAAGATAAATCCTCCATCAAAGACCGCGATCAATGGTTCCAGATGAGTTTATAATAAAGAGGTGGAATTTTACATGATCGAGTGAGTGGAACCCTAAAAATCCCAGCAATGGTCTTTTTATTTTAAAATATTCAAACCAATCAACCATTCAGTCAACCAACACAACCTTACAATTCTCTTTTAAATCATACCCTTATTGGAGAATAGCTTCTATTGGTCGATGAAATTAGACCACTCCCTGTGGAGATGACCTGTGGATTCCCACAGTATTACAATGCTAGACAACTGTAATTCCTACGCTTGGGAATAGAATTCGGCATACTAATAAGGACGAAGCACATAGATCTTATGGTTGTCTTGACACTAATGAATTTGTGTGTCATAGATTCTTGTCTTGTATTGGCGCATAAACTTGTTAATAGACCAGATTATGTTAGTGTATCAAATTTCTGTCACAACTATCAAAGACTAACGAAATTCGCCGGTAGTGGCGCCAAAAACTTGTTATGACCAAAATTGATCAAGCAAATCTTCAACACAACTACTAAAGACTATTCAGTCCTCGACAACGTGCTAAAAACTTGTTAGCCGATTTTCAAACACGACTACCAAAGACTAACTAAAGTCCCCGACAACGATGCCATAAACTTGTTAATAGACTTGATTATGCTAGTGTATCAAATTTATGTCACAGCTACCAAAGACTAACGAAAATCCCCAACAACGGCGCCAAAAACTTGTTAAGACCAAAAGTGATCAACCAAATCTTCAACACGTCTACCAAAGACTATTCAGTCCTCGATAACGACACTAAAAACTTATTAACTGGTTTTCAAACACTGCTACCAAACACTAACTAAAGTCCCCGGCAATAGAGCCATAAACTTGTTAATAGACCAAAATTGTTCAACCTAATCTTCAACACAGCTACCAAAACCTATTCAATCCCTGGCAATGGCGCCAAAAACTTGTTAGTGACCAAAATATGTGATCAAGGATTTAGCACGGCAATTAGAGATCATTCAGTACCCGACAATGGCGCCAAAAACTTGTTAAACTGAAAGTATAAAATATGTTGTCTGCTTTTTTGGGAAGGCTTCATTTAAAATTTTGTTTTGGTCTAGATCTAACAAGACCCTTCAAAGACCTTATCTAAACTCTTTGTCCTGAGGATTCTGCTGCACTTCAACGAACTCTCCTCGAACCACTCGCCGGATCAAGAAATCCGAGAAGTGAACTCCTAACTTTCTATGGGCTTACTTGTTTAAACCCCAAATTAAATTTTCTTTTAATTAGTTGGGAGTGATAAATTTTTTGCAACTTTTGTTTCAAATATTTTATAAATTTTCGGCAAGATAACGGCCGCATTTTGATAAAACCAAAATCTACCCAAGAAATTTACACTTCTACTAAACCTCAATTCCTCCCAACTTCTTTATTCCCAAACTCTCGTAATAATCATTATCATATTTCCACCAACATGCCACATCAACACTCAATTCTCAATTTATAAGTACAAACTTATAAACTTAAGTAGAATATATCTTGATGCATCATATATATGAAATGCATGGATATTTACAAATATACAATTTCAAAATCTAAATATATGTTGTTCAATTACATATCCATCTCAGCATGAGTTTTACATCATATGTCATAAATACATTTTTATATAAACTGACAAAATGATGGCGATCTACATCGTCAGCGATAGGACACAATGGAATATAAATAGCTACAAAATGAACAAACAAGTTAGTGCAACTAAGATATAATATCACATACACTAACATGACAATTTATCATTTGTTTTATGATTTTAACAAAACCCCTATGTATATCCTTTAATTATTTTGTACGTCACGGGCGACGTTAAAGCGCGCCAGCGTGAAGCACTAGAGTCATCTCAGCTTCCCGCTGCGTTCACCATTTCTTGCATCGCGCGTGAAACTAAGCTTATCAGCGAGCAACTCACGATCACGGAATTTCTTGCATCACAATTGTAGTGCTAAAACTGCAGGCGCTACGAGCGAGATTTCTTGCATCTGCGTAGTGCCGACTATACAAATAGCGGGCTCACGGTGCGGGAATTATGCGCATCGCGACGTAAGCGCTTATACTTTCTATGGCCCGAGCAACTCTGAGCGGAATTTTACGCATCGTCGTGTAGTGCTAACTTTTCTCTATTGTGGCGTATGGATGGAATTTACTGCGTCGTCACATAACGTAAATCTCATTATATCTTAAGGAATATACATGGGTTTAAAGCGCATTACTTAGTGTCAAAATCACAAATCTAAACTCGTTTTGGAAACTACAAACTCTCTTTTCAAATATTTTCTTTTAGATTAGCAGCACCATATTCATTACCAGCATCAGCCATTTACATGAAATTGGAAAAGATCTTAAGTGCGAACCACTTACCTTTAAGCCTTGTCTCCGAGTCAAGAAAGTCTCTACGAGGCTCATGGACGTCGCTCAAGTGCACCAAATCCTCCACAATATTCCTGTCATTACTAGTGACAAAAATTTCAATTCTCAACTATAAGGTCAAAGTCTCAATTAAGACCATTTTTCTCTATATCCTCTAACTTGTTTCTACTCAACCCATGAGAATATCTAATCAGATTTTTTCTGTAAAAGTTTTAGTTTTGACCTTGGGATCACCTGCGATCCATTTAATTGCTGAAGGCTTGGAGCGAAAATTACATTTTTACTCAAAGCGGACAACAGCCCATAGAGCAGGTGGTAGCCTGTTGCTTCGAGAGACTCAGTTTCATCGTTCTGCTCCCTCTTGTTCACTTATATCACCTTCTAGTCACCTGAAATTGCCTTTTTGTTTTTATTCACTCATTTGAAGCTATGGTTCTAAGGTTTCTTCTCCAATTGGAATCATGATTTGGATGCCAAAACTCAGTTATTGTATTTTATCTGATTATAGGTGGAGCTATAATGCACTTAGCTCCACTTGAAATGTTGCCTGGGCACTCTGGGGTTCAAATTTTGGCAGACTTCCTTAGCTAACTTATTCCCTAAAGGTCTATTTACCCAAATTTTAATCACTCAATTTGGATGAGTGAAACTCCACTTATGACCAAACACCACAACCATACTGAAAGCAGGTAAAATTGTTGAGCTACATGATTCCACCTTTCAGTTCAGTATTTGGGAGCCTTAGAGCTACAATTTGCTCTTGGTCCCTTCCATCACTTGTATCCCTAACTCTCTTATGGTTCTTTAACAATTGGAATCCAATTCATTTGGATGATTCTAGCTTAATCTATAGCCAAAACAAAATAGGGTTTACAAAAATTTTGATAACAGATTCCTTAAAACCCAACTTGTTCTCCCTTGTTTTTACAACCAATCCTTAAAGCCTTAATACCTCGATAATCGACATGAAAAGTCACATTCAAAAACCACTCCATAACACTTGTATTGGTGGTTTGGATCTACATACAACAAAACCCTAGGTGAAAATCCAAGAACTCATATGAATTTAACCCAATGTCCACCAATTCTATATAAAACCATATAATTATGATGATTTCACATTTATTTTACACCAATTGGGTTTTACCCTCATAACCTCGGGAATTCTAGGGTTAAATAGTCTCACAAAGCTAGACCAAAGGAGCAACTAATTCTCCATACCAAACCTTAATAATCCAAATACCCATGATTCCAAGGCAAACACATACCTGAATTTTTTGGACTTCTTCTCCTTCTCCTTCTTCTTCATCTTCTTCCTCTTCCTTGCTCTTCTCTCCTCTCCAAAACGTGAGCTTTAGCCTTTTGGAGACCAAAATGAGTTTGGCTTCTTGTTTTCCCTTTTTTATATTCTAATATTTCCTTTAATTGCCATCAAGTCCTTCATCCTTTTAAATTTTCAAATCAGTTTTTGTTATTTATATGATGGCCCATCTCTACTCACTTAACGGTTTTCATATCTTTTTTATGAATTACAATTTAACCCTTGTTCAAGTACTACAATTCCGGGTTCCATAATTTATATTTTCCTAATTTCATTTCCAGAATATTACAATGTAACACTTAGTGCTCGTATACACCCCTACAGCATCATGTACTGTATACTCTCTCGGGACGGGGCGTTTCAACTAATTTAGTCGTCAACCTTAAATTGATAATTTTCTAACGCCATGAGATTCAATTAATCTAATGTAGAGATTTATTTTACCTCTCTAATCTATCTTTTAACACTAAGAGGTTATAGATCGAAACTAGGGGTTCTGATTTCTTCCCCCTTTAAAAATTTCGTCCTCGAAATTTAAGTGCGTCTGTATTCAAACGAATTGAGGTATTGGGCGCGCATCGTAGCCGGACTCCCGATGTAGCCTCTTACGCGTGTTCGCCATAGCACCTTCACTAGCGGAATCACTTTATTCACCTTGACACTTGATCTCGATCTAGGATTTCTCTTGGATGCTCCTCGTAGGTCAAGTTTTCCTTCAAGCCCGAATAGGTTGCTCCTTAGAGAATATGTGAAGGGTCGGTATATACTTCGTAGCATGGGCGTGGAACACGTCATGGATGTTGGCCTTTCGACGATGGCCTCAATGGGTAACCACTTCACCCCACCTTGTCTCTTATCTCATAGGGGCCTGTATCGTGGACTCAACTTTCCACGCTTCTGAACATAAAGCCCTTCGGGCGAGACTAGTAAGATACTTGATCACCCATTTCAAACTTCGGATCTCGTCTTCGATTGTCCCGGATAGATCTTTGCGAGTTCATGGGGAGAAAATAAAAGTTGTTGAACTTCCATGAGCGATAGTTCTTGAAATTCGAGCTTCAAATACCAATTCTCAAATTTTCAAAGACCACCAATGCCTCTCTCGAGAACACGGAAACACAAATAGAATAAGCGATAGAGGATGTCCATTGCGGGATAAGCAGAAAGACCTGAATGGACATCTTACCACTCCGTAGATATACCTCGAAGGTATAATAGATGCGACTTGTGGTGGAGCATTCGAGGAAGAAGAAGCGAGAAGAAGCAAGGCAGGCTGATGGGGATCTTGGGTGCGACATGAGGACCTCCTTTTTGAATCCATAAGGGCGATGTGGTAAGGAAATGGAATGATTGAGTTGAACAAGATATGCGCCATGGAGAGGCAAGCTGGATGCATTGATGGATCGGTTAGATAAAGAATGCATACGCAAATGAGATTAGGCAGTGGAAGAAGGAAGAGCAAGGAAATCTTGAGGAAGCTGGCGAAGAGGGGTTTTATATGTGGAGGAGGTAACTATTTGAGCGAAGCGAAGAGCATCATTTGAGCCTAACCCGACACACTTGACCATTATACTGACCTTGGAACCATGAGAACTTCTCTTATGGTGGAGGAGCACAACAAATCCCAAGACATGGGCAAAATTTTCAGCAGGGGTATGCTCCACCAAGGTTCCAGCAGTAGTAGAAGATAGAGGGCAGAAATGAATATCAAGGTCAGAGAAGGGCTCAGACCTTTGAAGATCAGATGCTGCAGTTCATGGGAGAAAATAAAAAGTTGTTGAACTTCCATGAACAAAAGTTTGCAGAATTGGAAGCTTCAAATACCAATTCTCAAATTTTTCAAAAGACCACCAATGCCTCTCTCAAGAACCTGGAAACACTTACAAATAGAAATATTTGTACGACCTGCGAGAATAAGATGAAAGATGCTTTACCCGGTGACCGCAAAAGAAAAATCAAAGGCGCATGGCAATGCGGCTAAGAAGTGGGGAAAGAATTAGAAATAAAGTCGGAGAAGATGAAGGCAACAAGGGAGGAAGGAAGCCTAAGAAATCTTGAGACTTTGGAAAAGAAAAGAAGCGGAGCCTTGATAAGAAGAAAAAGGAGCAAAAAAAGCCCGAACTATCTGCGTGCGGAGTCCGTTTCAGCGGCTACTTGACAGTCAAAATAGAGGAGCAATTTGCAAGGTTTTGAAAACCTTTGAAGTTGGAGATAAGCATGCCATTCCACGGAAGGTGGTAGCTTTCGGATGCCACTTTATGCGAATTCTGAAGGAAATTTTTGAGCGAAGAAAAATTGCGGAAGAAGGAGTAGTGAATCTGTTGCCACTTGCAATGCGGTAATCTGAAGACGATACGGAGAAGATGAAAGATCCAGGAAGCTTCACAATTCCTTGCACCATTGGAGGAATTGAAATTCAAAAGGCTCTTTGTGACTCCGGTGCCAGTATAAACTTAATACCATTATCTGTTGCAAGGAGATTAAGTTTGGGGGAGCTTACTCCCTGATTAGTGCCCAAAAAGTGCTATTTTGGACCCTATTTCATATAGGTTTTGAGTGCTTTGGCACTAATCATATCTAAATCACCAAATTGGAAGTGTTCGGTGTTCTTAGTATCACTTATGCGTTTAGAGTTATTTTGGTTGTTTTGCAGGATTTTTTGCGTACCTTGAGAGTTAAATATCGAGACATATGCTAAACCATGAAGATTGAACCATTCATCGGCCATCAAACATACCAAATCAAAAGAAGAATGAAAGGCAAAGTGATAAAAGTTGAGTGCCGGTATAAGGGCACGTTAGGCCATACGGTGAAGATCATGATTACAGGGAATTTCGCTAAGATTGCGAAAATTTAATTGGGATGCGAAAATTTCGCAATCATAGCGAAAATTTACGCAATCCTAAGCGGAAATCATGAATTTTTCACTAGACCAAGGATTTCGCTCTACCCTTTGTTTCTAGCAAAAATCCGGTTTAGCTATCACTAAAAATTTAAGCTAAGCTAGCGAAATTTCGCTAATAAGCAATTACTTGATACTAGCGAAATTTTCTGATTTAAATCTCTTATTGTTCGCTACCTAGCCAATTTCGATGCCTAAGCGAGAATTGTACTACTGCTAATCATCCTTTGTAATTATGCAAACCGACTTCATTTTGGTGTGTATTCTTCCTTGTCCTTTATTTTAGCCAAAATGTTAGGCTTTATTGTAGTTTCACATAAATGGGTGGCCTATATAAACCCCCATAGTTTTTGTAACCCTAAGCAAGCTAACTTGGGAGGCAATCTTTTGGCACAAATTTTCACTTTATGTAAATATCTTCACAGCTTTCACTTAGGGTTTGCTTTTCTCTCTTCTCTCTCCTCTTTCTCTCATTTTCTAGGCTGCCAAACACCCCTCTTGAGGATGACAACTCAAGAGATGCTTGGCTAAGCCTCTTTTCTTTGAAGAGGAAGGTAGCTAGCTTGGTTGTGGGCGATTCTGAGGTTGTCCTCATGTGTTGAATGCTACAGTCTTGTATTTATAGGCTCCCATCTTCTCAAATTAGGGTTGAATATCATTTAATGTCATTAATTTGGCCAATGCCTGCATGCTTTGGGGATACGATGTATACTTATTGCTAGATGCACTGTGGTGTTTTAGATGGTCTTTACGAGCCACTGAAATGATGTTGAATGTTAGGGTTTTAAACTGAAAGGGGCTGTAGATGCATGTTACCTGTGTTGACTCAAATAGGAGTGATTCTAGGGTTAGGTTTGCTAGTTAAACAAAGATCCAGTTATGGCTTGGACTATAGGTTGCTTGTCATGTGCGAGATAAAACCAAGGACACTGTTTGCCCCTATGTTATCAAGTTAGTGACCTAAATCTTCAAAGTTACCTTTTCACATCACTTTCAATCTTTACAGGTTATTCAGTTTTCAAAGCTTTGCTCACAGCATTTTAGAAACAAATCGAAATCCAAATAGAAAGCCTTACCTTTTCACACTTATGCAAATCATTCCTAGGATGAAAACCCATCCAGAGTGTTAGGCCCTAGACAGCTATCTTGGAGTAGCTTGACTACGACGTGGGAGAAGAACAGGACTATCAGTTTTGTTGATTCCCTCGATCACACAGCCCCTGCAGAATCAAATGGCGCGGATTCTGCAGTGATGGTGCCATTCACTAATATGATAGGTTGAAGTGTACTTGTGATCAACATCACAAGTAAAGGTAACCTTTTTAACTCTTTTTGTAACCCGATTCGCGATAGCGCAAGTTTCATCACTTTGCGATAACTTCAGCGTTTTTTGTTTATCATCTCTGATTGTTATTTTTTAGCTAATCTTAACCTTTTGCAAGTTTGTTGGTGCTCTTTGTTGTCTACAATTTTGTAGCAGGTGTTTATATGATGGGATAGAGACACATCAGTTGATATTGAAGAGAATCGGTACACAAATTGACCCAGCGAATAAGTGGTGTACACACAGATACCACCTGGATCCTTTGCTGAAGAACAACGAGTGTTGAGACTGATGAATCAGCTTGCCTATAGAACCATGAGAATCACATCCACCCTCTAGAGTTAGTGCCCCTTCCTGCGCCGACCTCCTGGCCGAATATGTAGCGGTGAGGCCCTATGGCCTTTCTCCCCACATATCATGGTATGGAAGAAATGAAAATCCATACACACATATAAGGGATTTTAGGAAGTCTGCACTCTGCTTTAAGGAAGGAATGATGGACAATAGTTTGCCCAGAAGTTGAAAGCATTTCCATTAACCACACAAGAATGAGGCCAGATTTGGCTAAAACTCCACGGAGCTGAGCCATTAGAAATTGGGGCTGGCTGTAATGAAATTCGAAGAGTTCATGGTGCTCATGAACCAACAATTTGAAAGACAAATTTACACTTTGCGGCTCGAAGATGGTGAGAGGTTTTATCAGTGTTGGGAGAGATTTATGGAGACCATCAGTGCATGTCCACATCATGGGTTTGATACATGGATGTTGGTGAACCACTTCTATGGTGGTATGTCTCCTGCCATGAGGCAGCTTTTGGAAACCATGTGTGGAGGAGACTTTCTAAGTAAGCATCCTGACGAAGCCATGGATTTTTTAAACTACGTGGCTGAAACTTCTAAGGGTTGGGATGAGCCAAACCCTAGGGAAATGGAAACAATGAGGCCCTCAAGCCAACTTGGGAAGGGATTTATACCTTTACCCGAGAGGACATAGAAATGAAAGCTAAATTTCAACCTTAGTAGGAAGGTAGAGGCTTGAAGGAAAAGGCTCCATGAAGTGAAGGTAGTAGAAAATCCTACTTATGGCTTGATCTGCACCAAATTTCCAATCTGTAAATCCAGTGAGCAGTGTCTGTAAGCCCTCACGATGGAAGGATTTGATGTCGAGTGTGCTATCTTGTAGGACAATACAAGCCACCTGACAGTGCCTCATATGAATACCCTCAAATTCAATTGGAGGAATCACCCTAACCTTTCTTGACCCCTCCCCCTACTATGCCTCCCGGTGCCAAACCTGAATTTGGTTCCCAATATCAGCCTGACCACCACCACTTCGTCATCTCCTGTAGAACAAGCCATTTTAAATTTGAGTAAGGTGGTAAGGAGCTTTGTGGAAGAGCAAAAAGGATGTGTACAGCGCGCAAGGATAGATCTTGTAGAAAGTCTCTGTTTGAAACGAGAGAATAAGATGGGCTAGAGAGCAACTTTGAACCAAAAAATTGATAGCCTACAATATTCAATCACCAAGATCAACAAGTTCTTTGGAGGTACAAGAAGAGAGGAAGGTTCCCTTCCTAAACGGTGCCAAACCAGAAAGGGAATCCATGAGGTAGGATCATCGACGATTAGAATGGATGAGGTGAAGTATAATCACTGAGAAGTGGAAAGAGGTTGAACCAGCCAGTGCTGACACGTTGAAGAAGCGGAACGGAAGAATTGGAGCGAACATATTTTCACGAAGGAGGATTCAATGTGAAGCCTTGCATACCACCTCCATTTCCTGGGCATAAAAGCTGGCGCATCCTGTGAGGCGGGTATCTTAGAGTCTAAGGCGGGTGAAGGTCGACATACCTCTTTGGACATAATCAAACAAGTGCACACTTTATGCAAAATTTTTTGAAAGATCTTTGCACAATTAAGAAGGGATTAGGCATTACGAGAAAGGCGACCCAGCGAACAAGTCGATTGCCATAATTGGCAAGAATCCTGTCAAATACAAGGATCCAGGATCTCCCACAATTTCGGTAAATATTGGTGGGACTTGTATAGACAAATCCCTACTTGACCTAGGAGCCAGTGTGAACCTACTGCCATACTCGGTGTATAAGCAGTTAGGTTTGGGTGAACTTAAACCTACCAACATCACCTTTGTCATTAAGCGATCAGATAATTGAAATCCTAAGGGATAGTTGAGGATGTCTTAGTGAAAATAGACAAATTCTACTTTACCCGAGTGGATTTTGTAGTGCTTGACAGGCCAATTAACGGAATGAACCCGATCATGTGTGCCAATTATCTGGAAGATCATTTACGTACTTGCCAATGCAATCGTCATTGCGAAATGATTATGCAACTTACATTTGGCAATATGACATTCAGGAACTGAACATATTTCAAATGAACAACAAACGCAATTAATGGGCGAAAATCAAGTGACTAATGATGTGTGCCTTTCGGTGTGTCGGGATGCGAGGAAAATTTAATGACCAAGAACTACGGATGGCCAAAAGCAGGTACAAAGACGGGTGTTATGGTATTGCCATCAATAGCCACTATAGGGCAATTGTTCAGTTCAAAGTCATCGGTGAGGACGAGTCACCCGATGAAAAGTCAACCCAAACAGAGCGGCTCAGACGCTGCGGGGTTTGAGAGTCATTCTCCTTGACCCTCCTTGAGTAAATTTTGATATTGAAGCTGGTTGATGTTTCCCAAAAACCCAGTGCCGGTTCAACAATTTCTGATTTAGTTTGTTTCAAATTGGTCCATTTTAATAATTTTTAGTTATTTTTAGAAAATTTCCCTAAATTAGCGGTTTCCCTTTTAGTAATTTTATTTATATCTTATAGTACTTTATATTAAATTTTTTAACTATAGTATCATATAATAATATTTATTATAATAATCTCTTATTTTTATATATTATTAATATTTAAATTTTGAAATATTTAGTGTCTTTGAGTCTTTGAAAGCGAGGTTTTGCCCGGTCAAACTCTCTTAGCTAGAAAAATGGTGGAAATGGGCCCACCTTGTTTATCATTTGCCCTCTAAAGAAGGGAGGGGGTTCATTTAGTCATTTCATATTCCCCTCCAGCTAGAAACTTCAGGCCCTCGACTCTGCCTGTGCCGTCGCATACCAGCCGAGCCACGTCTGTGCCTACCGGAGGCGTGCGATGGCCCCTTGCACTTCCGCTGTAGTCGTAGCCAGCTGCCAGGCCATCCCGCGCTCTCACGGCGGGTTCGAGTAAGCAGGTGCCCTCGGTTCGGCCCGAGCACTTGCCACTGCCCCGGCGGTCAGGTCTGTTGGAGGCACATTGAGCTTCCTTTGCCGTCTTGTATGAGCCCCGGTTTGCGACTGAGGTTGCTATCAGGGCAATATCATTCCCACTGCACGAGCTTGCGCACACGATTACTAGAGCAAGCATTTTTTTAGTCAGTGACTCTTGCCTGCCCGCAGTGCCTTGAATTACATTTTTAATTGACCAAGTCTCTTCCGATATTTTATTTAGATTTGATATGGTTCATTACTACGAAATTCGGTCCTTATGACCGTGGTCAGGTCAATTTACTGACGAAGGCCCGGCCGATCCGTCTCGGTGCTATCAGGTCCCGAAGCGTTACGAGGCCTCGAAGTTCGTCGATACAGAACCACGGATGGAACCCAGGGCCCCATCGCTGTGCCTCGAAGGAGAGTTAGGAGGTGACCACTCCAATGGGCCCTTTTGTCGGGCTCGATGAGTCGTCTTCCTCCGACCTCGGCCATCACGATTCATCGGGCGAGAGGCTACATCATCGCCTCGGTTGTCACACGCCTCGGGGATCGGGGAGAATTAGGTTGTTCTGGGAACCCCATTCGGGAATGGGCGGCTCCACCACGAGAGACTTTCATCGGAGTCATTCTACGTCCGGCGTGGCGATCCTGGAGTTTAGGGATTACATGGGGTTGATTGAGGATTATTCTCTGCGGCCTTCACTGACCCGCGAGGCGGTATTATTACCCGAGTGGTGCTGCGGTTTGTCAACCAGGTAACAGCGTCTCGAGGAAGCGGATGGTCGCGTGAGCTTCAGTTCTCTATCGATGATGTGTGAATTTTCAGGCTTGGCCAGATATATCAGCGACTTTAAACTGCATATATCTGCGTAGGCCAATGCGGAGGGACATAGAATTGGGCCCACAGGCTCGGCGAGTTGGTTCGATCACTGGCGAGCTGCAATTTGGACCGGTACTTTTAGGGAGCGGCTCCCGCCTCAGTCTTCGCGGTCAGACCATTATTGGGACCGGTCTCATTCCATTCGACGTGTATGCGACGGAGGAGCTATCTTGGGAGGCTCTTTGGATCTCGGAGGGATGTGGTTCCAGCCCCTCGAGTTGGTGATAGCGTCAGCAGAGTGCATTTCGGGAGGGTCCACCGGAGACTGGTTCGGTAGGGTCTTCCATTTGCTTGATCTTGAGACTACTTTGCCCGGGTTCTCGAAGCATTTGGGATTCCGGAGGAGCCGGGATTGAGATGAGGGTTAGATGCCTACGGTTGCATCGATGGAATGGGTGATGACCATACGTATCTTTCCTCACTCCCAGTAGCGGACCGGGGAGGAAGTATAGCGTGTCAATTGGCCAGAGGACTCCACAGGGACGATATGCACTTTGAGCAGAGATCTGAAGGAGTTCGACTCGCGAGATATCCCCTCCATCTCCTCCTCCACATACCACATCGCGGCCCGCCCAGCGAGGATACACACGGCCCATCTACTCGGCACACCATTCACTGGTATGTTCACGTGACTCGAGAGAGATAAATGGAGTGATGGATCTTCATTGCTCGTTACCTAGGTTACTCGGGCAGCCCGGGATCAGAGGTTGACTCGGTGTCGCTCCATCTTTGCAGTAGATTATGTGGCTCTGGTCTTCCTCGTGTTCGGATCGAGGGAGGAGCCTGCGTGACATCGCATCTTTGGTGTATTGGGCTGCGGCGAGTGATCACAGACCCACCACCACAACGGTGAGGTGGTTAGGTTTCTTTATGATTTTGTATAGTTACCGGCTTTATCAGCGCCTCTTAATTTTGATTAGGATTCATGTATTAGCCATAGTAGAGCGGTGATATTTTGTATGTTTGGCTGGTAGCGCATGTACTAGCCATTTGGCTATATCAAAAGCTATTCGGTATATGTACACTTTTGCATATATTTTTTGTGCCTCCATCTTATGTAATCGTTTTGTCTTCAATTGAACAATTGAATTGCTTGATTGGACAGATTGAATTGCTAATTAGGCGGTCAGATTTTTAAATGGAAAATTTGAAACCATGTTTTATCACCTTTATGTTGAATAATTCCATGTTTGATATAATTTTGGTCAATTGAAGTTCCAGTATTACTTAACTTGAACATTTCTCCTTCAGCTAATTCACCGCGCACAGTTGTTTCATTAGAACATTGGTTGTTTTACCTCCTTTCACTTGCATAATGGCTTTAGGCATGTTGGCAGCCATGATAGGTTTGTGTTACCCACATATGAACCCAGTAATTAACCGAAAAGAAAGAAAAGCCAAAGAAAAATAAAAGAAAGAAGAAAGAAAAATAAAATCGTGACGCTTTGCTTTGGGCTTGAACACGGTCGAGGGTGTATGGCGAAAGCCTTTGGTAGATGCCTAAGCCTTATTGGTTGGGAGTCATCGATTTAGTGTTCGTTACATGGGTGGATAGTGAGAGTTTAACGATTTGTAAATTACTTGATTTTAAGTCGATACGGTCAGGTGAAACTGTAGAGTTTGTGGTTAGTGATCCTTTTGACGATGCCCTAAACCTTAGTGGTTGGGAGTCATCGGTGGACCGGATTACGGACTTTAGTGAAATCGGGTTTGAGCATTGCACCATACATTGTAGTTGAATAAAAGCGGTGCGTAACTATATAACCTATCTAGGTTGTTCTTGACTTAAGGCCATACCGAGTCTTGGGTTGGGGAGGGGAACAATTTGATTATTAAACCGATTTGGTTACATCAAAGAACCATTAGACTTTGAGGTGTGAGTTAAGATCATGGAACCAATATTGACCCTGAAATTGTTCTTGAATAGTTTTGGCTCTTTCGTGTCGGTTTCGAACTTGGTGTCAATTTTGATTTAAATATAATATTTATTTGTATATACACACCTTTTGAATAATAAACTTTTTGAAAATCCTTTGCATACATCTCCACTTTAGTTTTTGCATTGCTAAAGGGACTAACAGCGTTTCGGTTGGGGGGTGTGATTAGTGCTAAAAGTCTTTATTTGGACCACACTGTTTGAGATAGGTTTGAGTGCTTTTTGCGCCTTGTAATCATGTCAATTATGCCAATTGAGTGTTCGAACATTCTTATTATCCTTATCTTGGATTTAGAGGTTATTTTGGTTGTTTCTGCGGGTTTTGCGTGCCCTTGAGAGTTCAATATCGAGACATATGCTAAACCGTGAAGATTGAACTCATTAAATCGGGCATCGAACATACGAAAATCAAAGAAAGAATGAAGGCAAAGTGATAAAAGTTGGTGCAGTATAGGAGCAGTAGGCCATGCAGTGAAGATCAGCAATTCCAGGGAATTTCGCTAAGATTGCGAAAATTTCGCTGGGATTGCGAAAATTTCGCAATCATAGCGAAAATTTCGCAATTCTAGCGAAATTGTGAAATTTCGCTAGACCAAGGATTTCGCTCTACACTGTTCCTAGCGAAAAAATCCAGTTTCGCTATCACCTAAAAATTTATTAAGCTAAGCGAAATTTCGCTAATAAGCCAGTGCCAATGCTGAAATTTTCTGATTTAAGCGCTATCTCTTAGTGATTTCGTACCCTAGCGAAATTTTAGTGCCTCGCGAAATTATGCCTTGTGTCATCCTTTGTAATTAATCTGAAGCCAGAGCTTTTTGGTGTATTACTTCCTTGTCCTTTATTTTATGCCAAAATGTTAGGCTTTATTGTAGTTTCACATAAATGGGTGGCCTATATAAACCCCCATAGTTTTGTAACCACCCAAGCGAAGCTAACTTGGGAGGGCGATCTTTTGGCACAAATTTTCACTTTATGTAAATATCTTCGCGGCTTTCACTTAGGGTTTGCTTTTCCTCTCCTTCTCTCTCCTCTTTCTCTCATTTTCTAGGGCGCAAACACCCCTCTTGGGGATGACAACTCAAGAGATGTAGCTAAGCCTCTTTTTCTTGAAGAGGAAGGTAGCTAGCTTGGTTGTGGGCGATTCTGGAGTTGTCTCATGTGTTGAATCTCACAGTCTTTGTATTTATGGCTCCCATCTTCTCAAATTAGGGTTGAATATCATTTAATGTCATTAATTTGGCCAATACTTACCATGCTTTAGGATACAGTGTATACTTATTGCTAGATGCACTTTGGTTTTTTAGATGGTCTTTACGAGCCACTGAAATGACGTTGAATGTTAGGGTTTTAAATGAAAATTTTGTAGATGCATGTTACACAATGTTGACTCAAATAGAAGTGATTCTAGGGTTAGGTTTGCTAGTTAAACAAAGATCTGGTTGTAAACTGGACTATGGGTTGCTTGTCATGTGCGGATAAAACGAGAGGACACTTGTTTGCCACACATGTTATCAAGTTAGTGACCTAAATGCTTCAAAGTTACCTTTTCACACATCACTTCCCGAGTCTTTAAAGTTATTCGGTTTCAAACTACTCACCTTGTTTTGAAGTAATCAAATCAAATAGAGCCTTACCTTTCACACTTATCTGAATCATTCTAGGATGAAAACCCATCCGTGTTCGACCACCCCAGACCGTATCTTTGCGTTAGCTTGACTACGTGATAGGAAGGAGCTTAGGATATGAAGATTTTGGTGATTAGCTCAGCCCTCTGTGGCCACGAATCCACTCCCTCTTTGTTACTCTCAAATAGCGAGACATAACAATCGTGAAACACAGAGTCATTGAAGATGTCTTTAGTTAAGGTTAGAATTTTGTTTTTCTGGTGACTTCGTCATCTGGACCTTGGAAGAAGATTCACACAAGTTCCTCTGCTTTCTACTTTGGAAGACCATTCCTTGCAAGCTGATTTGCTCACAATAGACATGCAGAAGGGAGTTCTTACTCTCAGGGTTGGAGAAGAGGCAGCTGACTTCAATCTGCTTCAAAGTTTGAAGAATTTAGACATAGATAGGGAAGATTACAAATCTGTAGATGATGTCTATCTCAACAACTCTGATAGTTATCATGATTGTAATGCTCAACTTCCTATAAATGAGAATGAGATGAATTTCCAGTATCCTAAAGGTGTTAATTCTAATTTTACGCATGATTTCTACGAAAGCGTGATGAGTCTTAAACAAATGGCATGACGAAAGAATGATAATGAAGAAAGACTTTCATTAAGAAACCCGTCACGAGAAGGGCTTGTTTTAAAGAATTGCGAGTCATCACGAGAGTATGCTTTACTTGGAGCTACCAAAGAGTAAGCCGATGGTATCTCTGCTGGACTCGGTGATCTTGAAACGGCGCTGAAAATATTGAAGAATTATCAGGAGTCTATTGCTTGGTCCATTGATGAATTAAAAGGTATCAGTCCATCAATATGCATGCACAAAATCTTCTTTGAAAATGCAAAACCATCTGACAGACATCAAAAGAAAGTGGGCAGTCATGAAAGAAGTTGTCGAAGGAAGTGCCTAAATGGTTGAATCTTTGGTTTATTTATCGTCTCGAGGCCGGTCAGCAGGTCATTTAGTCCACGTGGTTCCAAAGAAAGGGGTTTCACGTGATCGAAATGAAAAAAATGAGTTAATTAAACAAAAATAGTGACGGGATGGAAGTAATGTGTCGATTCTCGGAAAATTTGAACCTGTAACCAGGGGAAGGATCATTTCCCATTGCCTTTCATTGATCGGATGTTAGACGGGTTAGCGAGACACCCCTCATTTTGTTTCTTGGATATAGGTATTACGGCTATAATCAGGTGCCATAACACTTAGAGAGGACGGGGAAAACCACATTCACATGCCCTTATGGCACCTTTGCCTTCAGAAGGATGCCATTTGGGTTATGCAATGCCCCTGCTACTTTTCAGAGGTGTATGATGTCCATGTTCTCAAATTTGGTTGAAGAAGTCATGGAGATTTTTATGGACGACTTCACAGTATATGGATCCACCTTTTGAACATTGTCTCAATAACACAGGCTTGATCTTCCAAAGATCACGAGGAATAATGACTAGCATTAAACTAGGAAAAGTGCCATTTCATGGTACCAGAAGGTATTGTTCTTGGACATAAAATTTCTACTCTTGAATTTAGAAGTGGGACCCGATCAAGGTTTCGATTATAAAGGCCTTGCACCACCCACAGCGATGGGGATAAGGAGTTTATTGGGGCATCTTGGATTCTATAGGAGATTCTCGAAGACTTCGAAGTATGAAGACCATTATGCGAGATTCTTTGGGAAAAAGACACAAAGTTTAATTTTGATGACTCCACGCGAGCTGACCTTTGAAGAAATCAAGGTCAGTTGGATTCAGCACTATCATGTTGCACGGAATGGGATCGGGGATTTAAAATGATGTGTGATGCCAGTGATTTCTCAATGGGAGATGTATTGGGGCAAAGAAAAGATAAGATACTCGGAAACTGATATCTTATCTTGGAGACCGATGAAGCCCAGAAAACTATTGACTGCGAGGAGATGCTAGCCACCAGATTTTGCTTAATGTCCAGGCCATACATTTGGATCCCGTATTATAGTTCCACCGCGACCATGCGACAGAAATCAAATGTCGATGTCGAAAAGGAAGCAAGCGGTGATAAGGTGGGTGCTATTACTACAAGAGTTTGATCTGGAAATTAAAGATAAGAGGAGTTGTTACAATGTGATAGTTGATCACTTGTCCAAAGTAGAAAGAAACAAAGCAGAAGAGAAGGAAGCAGGACTAACAGAGAACTTTCCAGATGAGCAACTGTTTCAATTGTCAATCCAACTCCCATGGTATGCTGATATCGTGAATTACTTGGCAATGGAGTAGTTCCTCGGGAATTGGTACCCGATAGAAGAAAGCTCGGGACCCAGGGCCAGTGCGCATGCAGGATGACCCAGCGCTATTTAAAGGAGTCGTGACATGATTATAAGAAGATGTGTGCGGAAAGTGAACAATGCAAGATTATGAATGGGTCTGTGCACATCGCGTATGGGGGGGCATTTTCCGGAGAGAGGAAACGACTCATAAGATACTCCAATCAAGTTTTATTGGCCCACTATCTTTAGGAATTTGTGCGAGAATGGAGTCAAATTATGTGATAGATGCCAAATGATTGGAAATATCGTGTGAAATGAAATGCCCCTACGAGGCATATTGGTGGTGCAGATTTTTGATGTATGGGGGATAGACTTTATGGGTCCCTTCCCACCATCAGTTGGAAACTTGTACATACTGCTAGCAGTGGATTATGTTTCCAAATGGGTGGAAGCAATAGTTTGTCCAAGGAATGATGCTAACACAGTTGTGGGTTTCTTGCAAAAGAACATTTTAAGCAGATTTGGAACAACCAGGACTATCATCAGTGATGGGGGAAGCCACTTTGCAAACAAGATATTTGCAAAGCTCATGAGCAGGTATGGGATCAAACATATAATGAGCCTGGCTTATCACCCCCAAACTAATGGACAAGCAGAAATTTCCAATAAGGAGATTAAAAGGATCCTGGAAAAGACTGTAAGTTCAAGTAGGAAGGATTGGTCTTCTAAACTTGATGATGCACTTTGGGCTTACGAGGCTGCGTTAAACTCCCGTTGGAATGTATCTGAGTGGTATTTGGCAAACCATGTCACCTTCCTCTTAAACTGGAATACAAAGCAATGTGGGCCATCAAGAAGTTGAACTTTGATTTCAAAATTTCAAAGGAAGAGGCGCTCCAAGCTGAATGGCCGGAAGAAGCGAGAAATGAAGCCTATGATAATGCTAGAATTTCTGAGACCGAGACAAAGAAATGGCATGATCAAAGAGTTCGGGCTTGGATCGAGGTTACGTTATTTAACTCAGTTAAAATTGTTTGGGGGAAGTTGAGGTAAAATGGAGTGGACCATACAACGTAGTGTCCAAGTACTACCTTCGGAGCGGTTACACTTTCGGAGATACGTGGGGAAGAATTCAAAGTTAATGGTCGGGCGAAGCCTTATCTCGGGGAAAAAGAAAGGAAGAACTCCAGTGGGGAGTGAGAGAAGGATATAAAAGAGCAGTAAGTCGACTTAGGACTCAAAACGGAAGGCGGCTCATGGGAGAGCGGCCCATATAGATTTTTAGTTTCTTTATATAGACTTCGAATTTATTTTATTATTACTCGTTTTTTAATTTCTTAAGTTTTAGTCATGATTTGTTAGGAATTGCTAGGTTAGTATTTGACCAATTTAATCCTTTTTGAAATTATTGCAGTATGCTGATGCATAATCGAATTGATCAGGTGAGAAGGAATAAACTCCAGGAAAGCTCCAGCACTTCACATGAAAAAGCGACTTGAAAAAGGGGAGTACTCTTCTCCCTACATAAACTCTGTGAAAAATTGAATGGAATGCATGTTTGAAATGCTGTTGGGAATGCTTTAATGGATGCTAAGAATGTGCAAATTAATAAGAAGTGAAAAGCTGTCTAATCATCAAATTTAGAACGAAATGTCTAGGACTAAGTCGCGACCAAATTTGATGTATGACATAAATTGAAGAATTCAGCGGCTTAGCGAAATAAATTGAAGATCCACGGCCGTGACATAAATTGGTCGCGGCAGTCGAGGGAATGAAGGAAGAACAAGAGCACAGGTCGCGACTAGATTTTATGTCGCGATAGAAATTGATGTCGTGACATAACATGTGGGTCGCGACAAGAGCAATTTCAGCCCGAAAGAGTGGTGAGAATTAAAACTGACTCACGAAGACATAAAATACCTGATGTCGCAGCTTGAAGATTTGTGTCCTCCACGGCGTCTTATGTCGCGTCAGCCGGTATGTTGTCGCGACATAAGTGTGTAATTTAGGCGACTTTTAATTTTGCCCTAAATTTAATGTGACACAATTCTCGACTGAATTTAAGTCGCGTAATGTGAATAAATGAAATAATAAAGAGCCCATAATAATAATTGAATTGCAACTGTTGAGAAACTCCCTCCACTATCATCTCCTTCCTTGAAGCAAATTCAACTCTTCATCTCCGCATATTCTCTGGTTTTCAATTCTTACCAGACCACAAATCCGAACTTCTTCCTTAAAAGGCTTCTTCCTATTTCTCTAATGGTGAACCTTGACCTAAATCCCAAATCTAAGCGAAATCATGGAGGTATACCGGAGGCCCGAAGGGAAGTTCATCTAGAGCACAGAGGGAGAGCAGAGGCCGTCGGAACAACCAGAAGTTCAGCCAGTTACAAAGCAACAGAGGAAGAAGGGAAAGGAAAAGCAGCGAAGAATGAGAGGAAGGCAGTTCGTCTCGAAAGGAAAGAAGCTTTCTCAGCCAGGAATAAGCACTATCTTTGGAAGGGTTTTGTAGGAGAAAGAAACTGACCAACTCATCTCACCTTTCAAGGAATTAATAGAGCGAGAGAGGTTGGGAAAATTCTGCAAACATCGAGTGCGGGTATGCGCGGTCGTTAGAATTTTACTCCAGGCACAGTTTGGGAAGAAAGAGAGAACTGTTTATGTAAGAGGAGTTTGGGTGCCATATGGAGCTGAAACCATAAACGAAATGTACGGAATGGAGGGTCAAAAACATGGATCCAAATACAAGAAGATGCGAACCTTTAGAGCAGTGAAAGATAGCGAGAAAGGCGACGGGCTGGCAAGGTGAAATGGGGTGAGAAGAGGGCGAAAAAGATTATAAACGGGAGATCACGTGGAAGAAGCGAGGTATGGTTTATTTCACGGCCTTACATTTTGGTTTATTTACCAAACATGTTTGCACAATAAGATAACAGGAAGCAATCATTCTCTATGCCATACTGAAGGGGTATAAGCTTAAAGTTGGGGCTATCATTGAAAATTCAATAATGAGATATCATGAAAGTAATAAAAGGGGTTTGATTCCTCACCCAGCAACCATCACAAGGTTATGTATAAGGGCTGGTGTGAAGGGAGTTTGGGAAGAAGAAGAAGAGTGCCCCAAGGTTTCACCATTAACCTTGACGGGAGTAAGCAAGGGGCCAAGAAATCAGAAGAAAAAGGGGGTCATAGTGGAAGCAGATTCTAGAGATGAAGATGAGAATGCCAGACAGGAAGAGGATACCCTTACAGTTTGAAGATCAAAACGAAGATCAAAGCACGACGAGGAAGGGAACACCTTTATTTTAGGATGACGAGAGGGAACAAAGTTAGAAGTCCTCTAGATTTCTCCACCCAACGGCTTGACTCTCCCCAATAAGGAGCAGGGGATTTGAGAGAACTTTGAGTGAAAGGCGTAGAGGAGCCCGGGAAAATAATCAAATAATGGAGATGCTTTCTCGTTCTATGAGAAAAGTATGGAAGAAAGAGAGAAATGGAGCCTCCAAACAAAAATTTAGGGAAGATGTGTATAGTGAATTGAAAAGAAGATCATAGTGGAAGGAAGCTGAATAGAGAGAAAAATTATATGAAACGAGAGTTGAAGAAAGGATCGCAATGGGAAGAGGAAATTAGCGAAGGAGGGCTTGATTAAAAAGATCTGGGCAATGAGAAGAAAAATTCAAGAAGGAAATGGAGGAAAGAGATCGAGATCTCTTGAAAAGTTGCAGCTTAGCCATGAATCATTCTACAACAATCAGTATGATCGAGACTCTCAACTCCTAAAACTCATAAAAGAAAAGGTTCGAGATCGAGAAGCGAAACAAAGGAATAGAGATAAAGGGATTGAATTCCTCTACATGTCATTGCTCAAGGATTTTGAAAAGAAGATGAAAGACAGAGATCAAGTTGGATGATAATGATGCCTACAGAAGAAAAATGTGGCTTGAAAATTTGGATTTGATTAACAACAATCTATCCAAATTTTTTTTTAGAAGTCATGGCGGAGTGAGCATGGCTTGTGAACACATTGGGAATGAGACAAGATGACTTGAACACAAAGGTTGATCTCACCAATGAATTGATCCTGGAAGAGCAGACAGAGAGAGAGAATGACAAGAAGAAGAAGAGGACAGAAATGAAATTTCCCAAATTCAATCCTAATTTGGCTACCCTTGATCTGGATCCCCCCAATATCTTTGCTCCTCCCCCAAAAAGAAGAAAATAGACCTTCCCATTGATTGATCCATCTCTTCCTCACTCCCAACCTGTATTCTCAACTGTTGCACAATCTCATGAATAAAATAAAAAAAAAAAATTTTTGATGTTGTTTGATGTTAAATTGAGTTGTTACTTTTTGTTTTACTTGTTAGTAGAATAACAGTAGGATTTAGCTCAGGAGTGAAAATGCTGGCATGTTATAATCTGAGCTAATTAAAGTAGTTGATTAGAAGTTAGGCTGAAAAACAAATAATTTCATAATAAGGGCAGAATGTCAAATAATTGAATTGAAACACAAATTGCATAATTGACTTGAATTTAGCTGATGAGTCCAGGGTAAAGGAAAGTTATGCAATTGAAGGAACAAAATATATTATTGAGTTTGGAGTATAAACAGTAAGCCAAAGAAACTGGTGAACCTTAGATCAAGTAACTCCTCATCAACTTAAGTGAGTCAAGGACATCCTTAGGGTTAGTCACAGTTAATCAAACCGAATTCTAGAACTTGTTAGATTATTATTGATCAAAGATGAAATCCTAGGTGATACAACCAACAAGAAATGATGCAGGCCATCGAGCCATTCCGACCACCACTTGTTTATTATGCTTACCGTACACCTTAGTTCTAATTTGAGCCAAAACAATCCTTATCTTCAAAACAAGCCATTGGAAATCCCAAGCCATCTGAGATAATTAATCCTCTAGTAAAGAACCTCTGATTACCCAAGATTCAAAGAAGGAGGAAGAGATAAAGTTTGGGGGAGTATATTTATTTTTGGAGAACTAAAGGAGAAATACAGAAAATTGTAAAGAAAAAAAAAGATCTAAAGCAGAAGGAAACAACAGAAAAGAAAGTTTAAAGGAAGAAGTTTTGTCTTGTGGCCTAATTCTCTTGAACAATTAAGTTCTTAGGGATTGTTTCAACACTGAGTTGCCCTAATATAAGCTGGGCCTTGGGAATACTAACCCAAAGTTCGCTAAGGCTTGTTAAAGCCTAAAAGATAGAACATTGCACTATTCCTGAATGGTGGAAGAGAAAAAGTTCCAACAGTGAGAAATACAAATGAGAAATGGGAACGAGCAATTTCACACAAAAGAAATCAAAAAGATACCCCAAAGAAGAAGTTTGGGGGAATCAACTAAAGAAATTGCAAGGAAAGAAGGGCAGCAGTCAAGTAAGAAAGGAGAAAAAGTATGGGTAATCTTAACCTAAAAGTTCCATCCATCCTACCCATTGACCCAAGCCTGACATTACAAGCTTGAAAGACCTGATTGATCTTGAAGGTTGGAATTACCTACATTAGTGGAAGTCAATATGAACAACGAGCATGGAATTTGAAAATTCTTAGAAAGATAGCTGTGAAGGACCTCGAAGGGGTTAAGCGACTCACTAAGAAGAGAAGAGATGACCTACTTTTAAATGGATCAATTGACTATCTTGTTTATAACAAATTCAATAATTTAGTTTTGTACAATTCTTGATTGAGTGGGGAGATCTAACCTTTATCTGACTTAGTTAAATATACAAGAAAAGAATGCAATTTAATTTTCTAATTAAATTAGATGCAATCGCAAAATGTAATAACAGAAATGTCCTTTTGTTTGAGGACAAACAAATCTTTCTTATTCCGCTGTACAAGCAAAATTTAAGTTTCGGGGGGAATTTGATGAGCTTAAAAGTCATCTATTTTCACCCATTTTTCGATTGATTTTTATCTAAAGATAATATTTATGTGCGTGTAATGTGGAATATCCTCACCAACTGCCATGGTGCAAACAGAAATTCGAGAGAAAGAGGATATTGCAATACGTATGTAACCGCTGAGAAGGAATCAAAACAGAGCAGCTTGAATGATGTTGCAAAGATACAAGACGGTGAAGAAAGGACTCGCTAGTAATGCATTGACAAAGGATGAAGAATCACATAAGGTCGCTAATAAAATTCAATCCGTAATCGAAGACACGGAGGTCGCGACGCCAATATCAATCAAAGCCGCCGCGACATCGCTTGCAAAAATTAAGGTCGCTACATCATTCAAGCGTGGTCGTAACACCAATTAAGTTAAATTAGTTACCATCAGTTACAAAGAAAGTGAAGGTCGCGCACGAGATCGACATCAGCGTAAAAGATAGGCGAAATGGACATCGGTCGGCAAGACTCGAGGTCGCCGACATCATCCGCTTGTCGCGCTATCACCGTAACGAAAGGTGGCCGCATATCGCTTGGCACGCGACAACGCTTGCAAAGAATTAAGGTCGCTGATATATCTTCATTGTCGCGACATCATTTGTTAAGAATCAAGGTCGCGACATCATTCACTGGTTGACATCCGCCGCAAGTACCATGGTCATTATCGGGCCAGCAACGCGGCATGCATCGACACAAGTAATGGCGGTCGCATATGATCGCTGCCACATCCGCCAAGTAACGGCATCAATGGCATCAATAATGAAGAACAGCGTATCGCTATTATCACCGCTGTTTCACATCCGCCGTAGCAACGCGCCTGGGAACGTCAAACATGGTCGCGACATCGCAATGAAGAATGTTGGTCGCCGTTATCATTCGGGGAGTCACGGCATCCGCCAGGCAAGAAGGCCGCGAGCATCATCCGACCGTCGCGACATCGAAGTTAGAAAGAAGGTCATAATGTCATCTTCAGTTGGTTTACCAACGGAATGAACTAAGGTCGCGACATCATCCGCTTCTGTCGCGAATCAGTTTTACAGTGCGGAAGAAAGGTCGCACAATGGGCCGAGGTCGCATATCGGCGTGCAGAGCTTCTTCCGCGACAATACTAACAGGTCGCACATCGTTGACTAGAGTAAAGGTCAGATATCATCATGTCGCACATCAAATCCAAGGAATGTTAAAGGCAAGTCACACTGGGCAAACTTCAGATGGCTTTAGACAACCTGAGGCTCGACAAAGCAACTGATGTCTGACATCAACGAATTAACCCGGTCCAGCGAACCCGGTTCAAAATGTGATGCATCAAAATTAGGGCCCAACTTCTCGTAACTCCTATAAATAATATAATGTTAATCATGAAAGATTCGTTTACTCAAAAGAGAAATCGTAAATAAGGCTCTGTATTTTAGTTTTGTATTTCATTTTCTTTTATTTTTTATTTTTTAGTTTTGGGAATATTTCAATTAGATTGTTCTTACTTTTAAATTCTCCGGATTCACTGTTAGTTATTAAAATAGTTTCCAATGCAAAATCCAATTTTTCCTAACATTTTGCCTACTGTCCTAATTCCAGACAAATTTTGGAATCGGACTTCCAGCTCGCTTTGATGTGCTGGTTTTCTTGATCAGCAAGCCATCAGGGTAATCCAAAGATTGCAAACCCAACATCGAATAGACTTATTGTTAGATTTATCTTTTCAGTATAATTAATGGTTATTGAACTCACTAAATCGTTTTGGCTGGCTCATTTATTCTGTAATTGATCTCAATGTCACGCCCATATACCCAGAAGGCAAGGGTATATTTTCTCATGCTCCATTTCTGTGAGGTGTCTCTTCCAGTACAATGAGAAGGTGCATCTGAGAGAAGAATCACCAAGGGTATGCTTAACCTCGGAGCATCAGACTACTTCCAACTCGTGGGATGTGTTACAACTGTTTCTTCTCACGGAAATGAGATTTGTGCCAAGGATTTATCAACTTATAGCAGAGGGTTTCACCTCGATCTCGGTCGTAGTCTAACTCGTGTAAAGAAGTAAAGATCTAAATTACAGTTAGATGAACTGCTCCAATTTTTGAGGATGAGAAATTCAGAAAGTAAAATCAACGCTATGTCTTAGGAGCTATGTCATACCCAATAGTAAAAGGGAAGTGGCTGAAAAGGAAAAGTCACTGTAATGCGTACTTCCACTTTAAAAGCAGTTATCTCTAATCCTTGTATCAATTAAGTAAAGGAAGATTAGGTGGATGAAAAGCAGCCTTCAGTAGAAAATCCAATTTCACCATCAGTCCTGACACCCTGTAATTTGTGGGTCTGTGGCAAAGCAATAGTTTTCTATGTTAACACAGAATTTGGTGTTTCATGAATATGTGATTACAGTTCTTTGAAAAGATAACCACGTTCGTTCTCACCTATATTTTTAGATTTAACAATAATTCATTTCATTTATAAGGTTTTAGATTTTCAATTTTGAATTCATTTCATTCTATAATAGTCATTTTTCTTAGTTTTCATTATTTTAAGTTTGCATATACTTCAATGCCTATCAAGGTCCAAATAGAAGAGTCGAGAGCTGGTAGAAATGATTTATAGTTCTCTATATTTTCTCATAGATTTGAGATTTCTGATTAGTGTGGCCACTTATTTGAGTTGATCATGGATTAAATGAAAGAAACAGGTTACTCTAGAAAACTTTTAAATTAAGATAAAGATGTATGGAACACAAAACAAAGCTACAAGTGATTACTCTGTGGGATTAGTTAATGGGGCCTCTGGGTAAATATAAAAATCCCGTATAGGTGCTTGATCCATATCACACGTAGTTAAACCAACCAAAAAACTTGTTGGTTCCACTTTGCAGATATGGATCCAACAAGCTTTGTCATGAATCTATTTTTCCAAATTTTATTTTCTTTTATAAATTATGTCCAAATTAGTATTTCGCTGGTCCCAATAGATTGATTTTACAAAATTTTTCATCCTAAACGGCGCCAAAACTTGTTGGTCTCCACTTCTGTGATATGGATCAAAACACTAATATGCAATTTTATGACATTATTACCTACACTATTAACTAATCCCCAAAGAATACTACCATGCAACTTAAGCCTGTTGTGTTCCTCGTCTTTATACCGACAAAAGATTTTTGTAAGAGGTAACCATTTTCTTTCTGGTTTTGATCCATGATTCTGTCAGCACGTGCTTCCAATGGCACAAAATCGATTCTTGGTCTGATGATCATCCCAAATGGCAGATCCAAGAATTAACATCTCCCCACTCACTCAAACTCACATCCCACTTTATAAGCACATCGGCGCGTGGAACTGGTAGCCTTAAGGCCACCAAAACCAGAGTGTCTAAGTCCCAAAATCTCTACCAAAAATTCGGCAAGACCTATTCGTTTGCAACAAATGATAAATCCTTGCTATTCAGTGAATATCAATTCTAAAATTCATTAATAATTAATCTCAAAATCTTGTATATCATGATATTATTCCAAAATAATGCGCAACAGCCAGACCGTGGGTCATCCACTAACAAAACGACTTCAACTTTTAACAAAAATATCAATAAGGTTTCATCAAAAAGCAAAATTATCCAACTCAACTATCCAAAATTTATCGATTTAACTAAATAATTAACCCAATAACTAAGTTAATTCACACCATGGAGCATTATGGAAACTTAGGACCCTCATTCAATTGTGGAGGAATAAAGGACACATCCATTACATGTTTCAAATAGAATCCAAGTGGTCAAGAAATGCCCGATTCTCCTTTCCCTCGTTCCACTCCCAAGAAAGAGGAAACAATCTGGGAGGAGATAACCCGTGGAGGGCATGATATCACTCACTGAGGCCAGTACCAAGGCGCCTACAAGGATGGTTATGCCTAATCAATCAATCACCCAGAGAGATGGTGCAACAAATAGTGGCAATAAGGAAATAAACAACAATAAAATAGATTTTGGAGGTTTGAAACACAGAAATATAGTTTACCATTCAGAATCCGCACATTCTTTTACTTTATTGGAATTTATTCTTAACCACAAAGATCCAGAGAACGGCTGTTCTGGCAAAAGTCTATTTTTCACATCTCTATAATAACTCCAAGCTGCCCCACTAGGTGTGTCATGGTGCATATAGCCTGATAATTTCCCACGCTGAGCTTTCGATTCACAATCCCAACAATAACGATGATATATTGAAATAATCATTTCAAGATAATGGTGATAATTACCAAACACACAGAGTAGTTTGACCGCAAGTCACTGCACGAATATCATCAAAGATGACGGATTGTGGTATATGATAAATCACCGGCGCTGAATGCTTATTAATGAAAAAGGTCTAATCAGCTATCACATTATCGTCAAAACACTGAAAACATCGCTATATATCTCAATGATACGCCAAGATAGTAATATTTATCCTCCAGTTAGTCCCATCAGGTCATATCACTTCAATCTGTAGATTTCCCACCCCTGTTATTATATTTAATATTCATGAAGAGAAAGAAAATATAAAGATATCAAAATCAAGAATAAATAACATGCACTGAGTTATTCACTGGTCTGATTAGTGTCATACTCTGCTTTCATTTTTAATCGCTGAATTTGAGTTTTTTAATGTAATTTTTCTTTAAACCTTCATCTTCCTTCATCCTCTTTTATCCTGGTTTTTCAATGATCAATTTACCAAAATTATAATTTAATATTCGGGACTTCAACAATTTCTTGTAAGATTCAATGTTTAATCATTAAACCTGTTTTTTTTTTTGCAGATTATCATCATGATATTTGTCATATTCTTCTTTACCACTTCCAAAAGACTGAACTAAAGTGGTACCACTGTAACATCCATGATTTTTTCGACGATGTCACTGGTCTAAAATGTTCATTAGTCCTCCCAGTAATTTGGTCCGTTTGACTTCAATAGAATTCATTCACTGATCATCCTTACTCAATTAATTTATCACTCTAATCATTCTAAATGACATTTTCCCAACAACACACAGGATTCAGCAAAATCACATTCTTAGGTTTCTATCTATGATCCAAATGTAACCAATCAGTATTACATATTAGAATAACAGACTGATCTCAAACAGCTCTTTAATGACTATCCAAACAATAAACTATTGATTCACTCACAGCTCCTTCTCTCCACATGGTATTTCACAAAACCAAACAAAACTGATGAGCTAATATATATTCTTCAGAAGTTCTCAACATGAAAAATCATAAGGTTATTCAGCAATTATTTTGCAACAAAATTTCTCTTTCCTAGTTTGTTTAAATGGAGGAATAAAACTGAATGTCCATCTTTTCTTGTTTTCGTCGATTTTCTGCAGAGTACTCAAAGCTGAAAGAGTTAATCAAGAATTTTCATTAAATATTCCCCAAAAACTTCAAACTGATCCCAAGTCGGAAAACTCCGAATTTGGCCCGGTTGAGAAGAAACTGCAAAAGATGAACAAAAGATTTTCTTCTTTAACCCAACTAAAACAAACATCTGATTATGCCACCATCTTTACCTCTTCATTATAAATAATCAATCATATCATTTAATCATATTTATCATTATTATTTCACAATCACTATTTACTATGTAGTGAAGTAATTAATTACTTAAATTGAATTACCATTAATTTATTTACACATATGTCTTATAAATGGATGTTTATTATTATTTCTTAATTGATGACTACTACAATTCATTATTATTATTTTCCGTGACTATGCCTCTAATAAATTCAGTTATTTCCTCCTTGAATAAATAATCTCAAAATCGAATCACCAGAGTCTCACTGAATATATCTGAAAGATACAGCTTTTCATCTTTCTTCTACCCCGCGGTTCTCTCTTTGATACGCATGATTCTATATAAGATCTTACCAATTTGATACTGTTATGCCAAGAGGAACTTTATCATCATGATCCGCCATCACATTCAGTCTTTCAAATATCCATAATCAATAGTCTTAACTCATCAATATAAAGTGATTTGAAACATATCCCATGCCCAAATATAAACACACATATTCCAGATATGATAAAGGGCACATCTTATAATATGTTATACTTACCTTCCTCAATATTCCAAACAAGCCTGCAAATCAAGACCAGTTTTCCCCACTGATCAAACAAACAACTCAAGATCTCAACCCAATAAGAAAATCTCCCAAGATGAAGATAATCACCAACCAATGTATCAATATGTTTGGATTATTTACACCCCAACATCATAATTTTGATTTCAAATTATATTCCACTGGGATTATCCTTAGTAGTCAACATAATGCCTGTAAAATTTTTTCCCCAATATGATCATGAATAGGTTTATAAATCCCTACCAGAACTTTCAGATGAAACTCATTGCTTATTGAAACCAAGCCCGCAAGAGCAATAACGAAAATGGTAAGAACTCGGCTCATCATTCAAGCCCAAAACAAGAGGATTCAACAACAGCTTCAACTACACATTTTCTCACACTACTGCCTACACCAAAGCTGTTTATCAAAACTGACTATATCTATCCCTTTTAATAGCTTCTAAATCAAAAGAAAATAATAATTTGTTACCATCATAGAATTGCAATATCCACAGACACGTGTTCCTCTTAATATCATAATCAGTTCAATATAGAAAATTATTGATCATCCATATTGTAATAAACCATCATAGAATAAACATTTGTCATTAACTGGTTCTGGCAACTTATCACAAAATCTACATGGTAATAAGTTTCACTCATTTATAAACATAGCATTTGCAAAGTACTATTAGGTCTGGTGTAAACTCCATATATAATCACACTGTCCAAAAGTCACAAATAATGTAACACCCATCATATATAATTCACTCAAAACTAACAAACATTGATACTTTTACATCCTTAGGTGATTCAAACTGAAATGAATAAACCTTCAAAAGTTGTCTTATGTCTCAATATCTAAGACATTAAGTCTAATCCCACCCCCTAAGATCACACCTTATTAAACACAAAACAATCATCAAAAGTCTAACTGACTTCAAACACTTCATATAAGATCTAATTCTTCCAAACAAATTTAGTTTTCGCACTATAATGCTCAAACATAAGAACTCTAAAATCCAGCGCATAACATAGACTTGTAAACATCTCAATGATACACACTGCTATACAACCTTAAAAGATTTCCAAAGAATCAAATTTTTTTTCTATTTAAGGTATAAATCACAGATTTCAATGTTTATGTTAGTCCTTAATAATGCTCATCATAATCCTTAAGCACTGCATCAATATCTTCTATTTCCTACCAAAATCTATCACAAAGACAAAGACTTTACAAACTCTCATAAACTATGAGTAGATCATAATAAAAATGTCTTCATATCTTCGCAAAATCATTTTACCTAACTTCAAAGCATAATAAGGTAGTTTTCTCTATCTTAAAATTTCAAATGTCTATATATTTCACTTTTCCAGTGTTGTATGGCATCATAATATAAATCCTAATGAAAGGTAATTACTATGCAAAACAAATCTTTAAGTAACTCATGAAATAATCAAAATAAGAGTTGCTACCAATTTGCTCTTCAACCTATGAAGCCATCATCATAGTTATAAGACCAATCTGAACTTAACTTCTTCTAAGGTCAGTCTCTAAAATATAAGATAATTCTGTAGATTCTTTAATAATTGGTTTGTATATCAATAAACTCAAGAAACTTCAAACCTTAATAATAATATTAGATCCTTCTCAAATTTCAAATTGTTTTCATCACTCATCACATCACTCAAAAAGACTTAACAACATTTCTAAGCAAATAACTATCTTGCAAGACTTAGCTTATGCTGCATCAATGCATCCACATGATTCCCTTCAACTAAACTCAAGATAATCGTGAATATGGAAAGATAATATTTTCCCCAAAACAATCAACAAATAAAAGGTAGTAAGGCTCTTTGAATCATCTCAAAATCAAACAAAACCTTAGCCGTTTAAGGAGTATTAAGTCAATCTAATATTTTACCAACTGGCCATAAAATAACTTCAAACCACCAAAGTGTCCATAATGACATGTCCCAAAGAAGTGACAAATTCAAAGCATAATTCATATTGATAAAAGTATATTCACTAAACCAACAAACAAAACAAAGGCAAAAGAATGTAGTGAACTTTAACTAGTCACCAAGAAATCATTTATCTAACATACCTTTGTACAGAATGCTAAGAATACTAAACGATGAACTAACAAATTTATCCTCATACATAAAACTTAATCAAGTTCCCGTTAGATAATAACCGCTCGATTCCACTGAGCCGACTTTTCATACTTATTAAATAAGAAAACACTACCTCTTATCTTCGTTGTTCCTATACCGCGGGTAAAGGGGAGGAAGCCTCAATATCTTTCTCTCAATAAGTGGCTCATTTACCACCTTTGAATAATCACCCAACTTCGTAACTGATATCTTATCGTCAAATAAGGTTTTGAACCAACTCGAAACTTTAATGCTTTTTTTCCTCCTTCCAGCAATCAACTATGAGGCAAAACGTGATAGTTCGGTAAACTTAGCCTCATACTGGGCCACTATCAAACCCCTCTGTTCCAAACGGATAAAATATCCGACCTTTTGTCTTCGAACACTATCAAGAAAGTACTTCTAAAAATGCTCTAAACTGATTCCATCATTAGGGGCCCTCATCCTCAAAGTTTTAATCATGAGCCACCAATGATCCGCCTCTTGCTCAATACTAAATGTCGCATAAGATGCGTTTTTGTTCTCGTAACAATCAATGATACTAAAGAATTTTTCTATCTTCATAATCTAAGCCTTCAGTCATTGATCCAGGAAACTAAAAAATGGGGACTCAACTCAAAGTCACAAAGGAGCCACCCTCTACTAGATGAGGATCAGTCTCCTCGACCATTAGCTCCGCAGCTCTAGCCTGCCTCTCAACCAATCCAAGCCAAAGTCCCAAACACCATAGCCTTCAAGACTAGGGGCAAAGCCTCGTGGAAAGTATATCACAATGACCATTTCGGGAAGATGGTCCCTCGCGGCACGGTGTTCTAAGTAAAGCAAAAACTGGGACTTATCACACAGCCAAGTACACAAGTTAGGTCTGTAGGAATTAAAGGACTTAATTCAGATGAAGTTGAAACTTAAGCTAATGCATCACTCATTCATCTCTAAAGGTAAACTAAATGAGTTTCCATCAAGATCATAACCCAGGTGTCTATATCAACTTCACTAGTTAGTCCCGTCATGACTTACAGGAATTGCAGGCTTAGCTACCAAACCCTATAAAGTGTTTAAGTCCATAATCTCTACCGAAAAATTCCTTACAAAACTATTCGTTTTATAACAAAATGACAAATCTTGTTATTCGCAATATCAATCTAAAATTCACAATACCTAACTCAAAATTCATATCATGATATTATCTCAAATAACATAACAAATAGACCTCCGTGGTCATCCACTAACAAAACGACCCTCAACGGTCTCATCAAAAATATCAATAAGGTTTCAACAAAAGTAAAATTTATCTAACTCAACTATTCAAAATTTATCGATTTAACCAAATAATTTTAAACCTTAATAACCAAGTTAATTCACCATGGATCCTTCGAAACTTAGGACCCTCATTCACCGATAAACAAATAATAATCCATTACATGTTTCCAAATAGAATCCAAGTGGTCAAGAAATGCCTGATTCTCCTTTCTCCTGCCTACCCCGAAAAGGAGGAAATCAACTGGGGTGAGATAACCTCAAGAGTAAAATATATATCACTACAATGTGATGCCGCACGCGCCAGCTCACAAGCGATGGTTATGCTCAATCAATCAATCACCGCATTCTAGGTTATGCAACAAATAAAGTACACAGAACAACAAGATTTCACAAATGAGATTTAGAGGTTTGAAACACGTAAATATAGTTTACCATTCAGAACTGTGACATTCCTTTACCTTTACATTGGAATCAAGATATCTAAATCCAAAGATTCGTAGAATGGGCCGGGTTCTACGCCAGAGTTTTACCAATTTCTCTAGGAAGGCACCGGCTTCGCCTCGCAAGACTGCAGGGTACCATGTGCACATATAGCCCGACAACTCCCACCGGCTAGGCTTTCCGTGATTCATACCATCAAATGACATTAACGACATAAGTCAAGCTGACCGTGACTAAAGATGTAACAAGAGATAACACCAAATACAATAAGAGTTAGCTGACCATGCTCACCATGAATATTCATCAGGACACGTGACTTGTGGCATATGACAAACTCAATTCTATGAATGCTCAAGAATAAGGGTCTTAATCATAGGCAATTACTACGATCAAGTCAAACAATGAAAACACCGCTATACATTTCGAAGGTGCAAGTACGATGATATAAATTTCATTTCACCTCCCTATTAGTCCAGTGCCCGCCTAGGCTATTCACCCCGAACGCGTGAGCCTTCCCCAACTTCGTCACTATACCAATATTCATGCAAGAAAAGAAATATAAAGATAACGCCTAAAATCATATAACCAGCCATACCTTGTTATTCACTACTCAATTAGGTCAAGCATCTGCTTCTATTTAATCGCCTAACCTCGAAGCAAATAATTTTTTTTTTTTAAAATCTCTTTACTTTCCTTACCTTCAACATTCTGCCTTTTTAACATCTAAATACCAGCACGAGTAATTCATTATTCACTCACAACTAATTTCTTATATCTAATGTTTAATCACTAAACTCGTTTTTTTTTTTTTTTGGCAGATTTGCGACAGTTGGTATTTCTGCCATATCTTTCTACCGACGTCTAAAAGACCTGAAACCAGTGGCAAAATTTCACTAACATCCATATCTTTCCAATGATGTCAAATTGAACAAAATTCATTCATTAGTCCCATGATTCTGTCCAAGTCGACCTTCAAACAGAAATTGCTATCCAACTGATTCAACCCTTTAATTCCACTAATTACCACCTCACTGGGCCCTAAATGGACATTTTCCCCAAATTTTAAACATACCAGACCTCTTAGGTCACATTCTATAGATTCAAAATGCAATTGCAACCTAGCATACACATTAGAACAATTAATTCATTCCAAACAGCCCTAATTGACCATCCAAACAACAACCATTTATCAATTCAGCCCCTTTCCTCCAATACAGACCATGCAAAACCAAAATTAAAAACCATGGCGCTAATATGTCTCCTTCAGAAGTCTCCCACCATGAAAAATCACAGGATGATTCAAAGGGAATTGGCTGCAACAAAATTTTCTTCCTTCCCCAGCAGTTCGGCGCCGAAATGGAGAACCTAGGGTTCTTCAATTTTTTCTTTTGTTTTCTGCTCGATTTTCTCAAAGGAGTACTCAAAAGCTTTGAAAGAGCTAATCCGAAGAATTTCACCTCAATGAAATATTTCTCCTAGAGAAAATTGTTCTTCAAACCCTAGATCCGAAAGCCGTGCGTCCTCTGGAATTCTACCCGTCAGAGAGAAATTCAAAGATGAATAAAAAGGATTTTCTCTGTTCCAATTTATACTAGGGTATCATTAGGAAAATTACCTTATAATTCTCTTTCATTATAGTAATTAATTAATTACTAATTGAATTACCATTATTATTTTCATAACGCTATTTCATTATAGTAATTATTTAATTACTAATTGAATTACCATTATTATTTTCTTATAACATATGTCTATAAAAATTTCGTCATTATTTTCCTAATTTATATCTATATATACAAATTCTCGTCATTATTATTTTCCGTAACTTACTCCATACAAATTCCTGGGTGTTACATTCTCCGCCTCTTAAAAAGTTTGGGCCTTCAACTGACTTACTGCAGTCTTGAAATAATTGAGGATGCTTTCTCATCTCTCTTCTCGACTCCCAAGGGCCTCTCGATACCGGTGGATTCCTCCATAGACTTTTTACCAATCCTGACAACAAAGATGTCGTAACCTTATTCATCACATCCACAATTTGAACGGGCACTTCTTCATAGGTCAAGTCCTCATAAATCTTAATAGGCTCTAACTCCACAACATGAGAAGCATCGAAAACATATTTCCTCAAGGTCGAAATATAAAACACATTATGAATCTTAGACAGGTATAAAGTGCAGGGTACTCTTTATATGCTGAGTGTACCTACTCTTTCCTAATATTTCAACAGCCCCACAAATCAAGGACTGAGTTTTCCTTTCAACAGATTTTCAAACTTCCAATATCTCAATTCAACTCACAAATAAGCAAACTTTAAGATAATATAATCAACAAATTCAAATATCAAATATTGCTTGGGATTATCAACATAACACTTGTGTGTACCTTGATTATCTTCCAAATTCTCTTCCATCTAGATTATCCTTTCAGTAGTTAATTACACAAGTTCGTGTGTTAATTTTTTTCCCTCTAATATGATCATAACACATAGGGGATCATAAACTTCTACCATAAACCATTCTGAGGATATAAACTCATTGCTAGCTTAAAACTATTCTACAAGAAAATTTAACCAAAGGTAAGAACTCCTTCTAATTACTTTTCAAGTCTAAAACAATATATCTCAACAAATATTTCCAACTTGCGACATTTCTTTCAATTAGTCATTAGTTTAAGTACGAAAGCTACTATCAAACTAACTTAGTGCTTCGATTTTTCATGAAGTCAAAATCAAAAGTAAAATAAGAATTTTATTACATACCATATAATCAAAGAGTTTACAATATTATCAAAATCTCCTTTAATATCGAGAACCTAGTCTAATAGAAATTATTAGACTTTTTTATCCATACACAAACCATCATAATGAAACATTGTCATCATTAACTAAGGTTCTTGGTAACCCTATCACAAAATCTATGGTATTGCCTTCACTCACGTGCCATAAAGCAGTTTGCAAAAAGTAATATTAGGTCTTGATGTAAACCTCCATATACAATCACACTAAACCAAAGTCACAAATAATGTAATACTCCATTTGTATATATGACCATCAAAAATTCATTCAAACATTTATATACTTTTTGCATCCTTTTAGTGGTAGATCAAACTTAAAGTACAAACCTCCTTCAAAAGTTAACTTTTATGTCTCCATTATCTAAGACATTAAGTCTAACTGTACCTTCAAGATCTTAAGGTCTTATTAAACACAAACAATTGTTCCAAAAGTTCAACTAGTTTCAAACAATCTATAAGATCTTAATTCTCCAAACAAATTTAGTTGCAATTATAATGCTTAAATATAACTTCAAATCCAAAGGTATAATATGTACTCAGAAACATCCTGGGATACAATAATCGCTATACAACTTAAATGATCATGAATCAAATTCATTTAAGGCATAAATCATAAGATTTTCTATTGTCATTAGTCCTTAATAATGTCACCATAATCCTTAAGTAATTGTATCAATATTCTATTTCGTTTAAAAATCATTTTAAGAAGACAAAGACTTCAAACTCTCTAGCAACTATGAGTAGATCATAATAAAAAATGGTTTTACATCTTAAGTGCAAAAATCATTTTACCTTAACTTCAAATCATAATAAGAGGCTTTCTCTATCTTAAACTTTCAAATGTCTATATATATCAATTTTTCCATGTCGTATAAGAACACAACATGTAAACTCAATGAAAGGTATCATTATGCAAAACAAATCTTGCGAACCCAATGAAATAATCAAAATAAGAGTTAAGTACTTCACTTGCTCTCTAACTCTATGGTATTATCATCATAGTTGTTATCTTAAATCAAACTTAACTTCTTTCTATGTCAGCCTGAAAATATAAGATAATCTTAGAGATCTCTTAATATTTTATTTGTAATATCAATAAATCCAAGAAATTTCAACCCTAATAACAATATTAGATCCTTTTCAATTTCAAATTGTTTTCATCACCATCACATTGACTTAAAAGACTTAATAACATTTCTAAGCAAATAATCATTCGGTAAGATTCTTAGCTTACGTGGTAACAATGTATCCACATGATTCCCTTCAACTAAACTCAAGATAACTAAGAATGATGGAAAGACAATAGATTTTCTCCCAAACAATCAACAAATAAAAGGTAGTAAGCTCCTTAATTCATCCTCAAAATCAAACAAAACTGGGAATGTCGAAGTATACGGTTCATCCAATATTATTCTACTAATAAATTTATAAAATAACTTCAAACCACCAGAGTGTCCATATAATTATATTGTCCCAAAGATGACAAATTCAAAGCATGAAATCATGGGCTGATAAAAGTATATTCGCTTAAACCAACAAAAATGTAAAACAAAGGCAAAAGAGTGTAGTGAACTTTAACTAGTCACCAAGAAATCATTTATCTAACATACCTTTGTACAGAATGCTAAGAATACTCAAACGGATATGAACTATCAACTATCCCCATACACAAACTTAAACAAGTTCCCGTTAAGATAATAAATCTGGCTCTGATTCCACTTGGAGCCGACTTTTTCTATACTTGGTTACCATGAGCACCATCACTCCTATTCCTCTTCCTTTGTTGTTCCCTATACTGGTGAAGCTCTTCATTATCTTTCTCTGCAATAAGCGCTCTGTCTACCACCTTTGAATAATCACCCAACTTCAGAATTGATATCTTATTGTTCAAATAAGGCTTTAGTCCATCCTGAAACTTTAATGCCTTTTCCCTCCTCTGTAGCAATCAACTATGAGGCAAAACGTGATAGTTCGGTAAACTTAGCCCCACATCACTATCAAATCCTCTGCTCCAAATCTGGTGGTACTCCGACCTTTGTCATCGAACACCATCAAGAAAGCACTTCTTAAAACGCCCTTAAACTATCTCCAAACAATAGGCCCCGATCCCCTAAAAGCCTTTAATCAGAGCCACACCAATGATCCGCCTCATGATCACATAAATGCTGCATAAGATGCGTTTTTTGCTCCCTCGTATCAATCAACACGATAATAACGAATTTTTCTTATCTTTCATAATCTAAGCTTATGCCTTCAGCTGGATCCTTCGAAATTCGAAAATACAAGCGGGACTCAACTTCAAAGTTTGTCACACAAAGGAGCCACCTCTAATAGATGATATGATCAGCCCTGACCATTACCTAAATAGCTCTAGCCTCGCCTCTCAACCAATCCAAATTAAAGTCCCCAACATCTATAAAGCCCTTCAAGACTTCATAAAGTGTGCCTTAGGTGTATCATCATTACCGACTATTTTGGGAAGATGCAAGTCTCCTCGGCGGCACGGTGTTCCTCTATAAAGCAAAAGGTATAACTAATTAGTCATTACAGCTTCAAGTACAAGTTAGAATTGTAGGGAATTAAAGGAATAAGACTAGACAGTTGAAACTTAAGCCACGTAATTACCTATCTATTCCCAAAGGTAACCAAACGAGTTCCCATCAAGACTGGTAACCTATAGCTCTACACTCCAAACTTGTCACATCCCATCTTTGAGGGGTTTTTGATCTACGCAGGAATGGGTAGGCTAAGGCCACCAAAAACCCGTGAAAAGCCAAGTCTCCATAATCTCTAACGAAAAATCTCAAGACCTATTCGCTTCTATAACAAATGACAAATCTTGTTATTCTAATACCTAATCTAAAATCTACTAATAATTAACTTAAAATCTCATATCATGATATTATCTCAAATAACATAACAAATAGACCTCCGTGGTCATCCACTAACAAAACGACCTCAACGGTCTCATCAAAATATCACAAGGTTTCATCAAAAGCAAAATTTATCCAACTCAACTATTCAAAATTTATCGATTAACCAATAATTAACCCAATAACCAAGTTAATTCACCATGGAGCCTTCCTCGAAACTTAGACCTCATTCACCGCATAAACAAAATAATAATCCATTACATGTTTCAAATAGAATCCAAGTGGTCAAGAATGCCTAGAATTCTTCTCATTTCTTACCCCGAAAAGGAGTAAACTAAACGGTGAGATAACCATGAGTAAAATATTATCACCATACTCTGCAGGCCAGGGTACTCAAGCGCCACCTCACGTTATGGTTATGCTCAATCAATCAATCACCGCATATGTTATGCAACAAATAACTATGAATATGAACAACAATATCAATGAGATTTAGAGGTTTGAAACACATAAATAGTAGTTTACCATTCGTGAACTGCATATCCTTTTACCTCATCGAACTCGTATTCCAACCAAAGATCCGTAGAATCCTGCCGTGGGTTCTACGCCTAGAGTTTTACCACCTCTCTAGGAAGGCACTTGCTTTGCCCGCACTGCAGGGCACGCATGCAAAGAGTACCCGATGACCTCTCCACGCTAGGCTTTCGTGATTCATACCATCAAATGACATTAACGTATTACAAGTTATAGCTGACCGTACTGAACATGTAACAAGAGGCCACTAAATACAGTTAAGAGTTACGACTGTGCTCTGATGGAATATTCAGACACGTGACTTATGGCATATGAAAACTCAATTCTATGAATGCTCAAGAATAAGTGGTCTTCCAATCTATAGTCAAGTACTACGATCAAGTCAAACAAATGTTGCCTATACATTTCGAAGGTGCAAGTACGATGATATAAATTTACTCACCTCCCTATTAGTCCAAGCTCAGCTAGGCTATTCACCCTGAACGTGTGTGACAAGACCCGACCCGGATACCCCTCCAGGGTTCCCCGGGTGGTCCTGCCTAGTGGAGTTCCATTGTACAATTTCTAGGGAATGCACAAAGGGACCCCACCGAAAAGAGAAGTAAAACACATGCAAAGACCATAAATAATTTAAATTAGAAAGTCCCACCATAGATATGGACCCATAAACGTTCAATACGAATATCAGAGCGTTCTAAGAGTATTGTGGATTTTGGGGTACAAGTAGAAATGAATAAGTCCAATACAACAAACTCAGAATAGATAAATGCGATAGAGTACGATAGCTGTGGCGGAGAGAGCCAATGCCAACTGCGCGAATAGGCTCCTATTTAACCTGTCTGACCTAGGGAATGTGATTAAAAACAATAATGTGAGATAATAAATCTCAATGAGGGTATAGTTTATAAGGAAAAATCCTTTTATATTTCAATGGTTCTCCTCAAACCTTCCGCTCACTTTGTAAAGTTCCCGCTTAGAAACATTTCACAAAACCCAACTTTCTTTTACCCTAAGTCCAACATATGCAGATCATGTCAGCTCATTTTAGTCATTCCAATGTTAAGAAAACATAATCAACTGGGTATACAAATATAAAAGCCAAGCACAAACATGTATACTCAGAATATGATAAAATAACTATGAATGATATGAGAGCCAAAGAAGCGCATTTAGAAATACCACGTCACCCGTCGTTATAACACATCGCAAACTATGATCGATTTAATCATCGCGAACTCGATCACGGCGAACCGAATCACACAGCTGACGCTAATGCTACCGCGGAAACCAGGAATACCAAACCGCCGGGTCAAAACCGACCACGCTACCGCGGCAAACCCAGACACGTCCGCCGTCAAACCACCTCACGCACGCAAACTCAATACCAAACCGCTTGAATCGAACCCATTCTTCATCACAATGTGGCAATTAATAAAACCGTTTGTCAAACTGGCCCTCACTCGCAACGCGGGCAACTAATAAACCGTCAGGTTAAACCGACTCACCAAGATATAGTGGCAACTAATAAACCGCTCTATTCTCACATGTACCTTTCAACAATGCCCAGACGTAGTCATCCACAAAATCTCAAGATCCACCCCTTTTCTTTTACAATAGTTTTTCAAGATAGCTTGATAACCTCAATCCGTGTACCCAAAATATCTAAACACCACCGACTCATCCCCCGAACACGCGAAACTTTCAAATAGTTAAAATGTTGACAAATTCACATGAAATGATAACTTGTTTTATATGAAACCCAAATCATGTTTGAATGCAACCAACCATCGATCAAAACAGATATAGTAAAGTATTAAATCATAATAAATATATCGACATAATATCCCAAATCATTTAAAAGCATATAAACCACTCCATTGCATTTAGACGCCTACCTCACTGCAGATCGTCTCCCTACCCGGCGTGAGTGCCCGTAATATGTGACAAACCCGCTGCGCCTAATAACTCCAACCAACCTTAGATGCCCCGCGTCTTAGAATAACCTGTATAGAACTATGAAACCATCAAAATCGACTGACAGTCCACCATGCAAAATCTATAAACTCCGACACCAAATTCAGCTTCTTTCACCCCGAGTCAATTTTCTAAATTGAACCGTCCCAATAATTCCCAAAAAACATCCAATTTCACTAATACAACTTCAATTTTGCCAAATTAACCAATCAAGATCTATTTCAGTCCCGACTTCAGAACACCGAAACAACCTAAAATGGAAACCAACCAAACGATGTCCTGAAAATTTACAAACCACATATCAGCCGAAGCCTAAGAGACTCAGAACTCATTGTACCATTACCTTGGTCCAACAACAGGGTGGCCCGAAACCCGACATCTGGAAGCTTTCTGCCGATTGCTTTCAATGTAACTTCCAAACTGGGCATAAATCCGCAGTGCGACCCACGTAGATGAGGCTCAGAAGGTCCAAAATGGTGGAAAGGAGATATGGGGTGGCCTGAGGTGGCCGGAAATGGCCGAAAATCACAAACTCAGGTGAAATGAAGGTACTACTGCCGGGTTCGCCGGGCCAGATCCCGGCCAAGGTCCGGCCATGGGTCAGTCAGAAATTTTACGTCGGCATCAATTGCGGTGGCGCACCGGGTGGTCTCGCGCGTACAAGAACTCCGCCGCAGTGCCTCGCCCGATTTCTCACTACAGCGGCTACTTCCTACTTCAAAGGTGTTCCCGCTTCGAGAGTTTTCTTGTGGTTTGGAGCTCAAGTGTTGTTTTAATAGGGTTTTCTATTTGTATCAAGGTTATGTTTATATAGGGTCTAGGGTCGCTGCAAAAATCCTGCATGCACTCGACACTTGAAGGAAAGCGCTACTATTGAACTTCTAATGGCCGTGAATCTTTATCCGTAGTCTGATTTGCACTTTTCCGCCTGCCTATGATCCCGTATCGACAGTTTTGGCCAAATGGTGCCTTAGTCAACCCAAATTATTCCTTCTGAAAAAGTCAACTTGGTCAACCCACTCAAGTGTTGGTCAAACCTAGTCAACTTTGGTCAAACTTAATCACCACTCAAACATTAAAACTGTATTATTTATAAATGGTCATGCAATGTGAGCTTCTCAATCTCTGCTTTCGTTACAAACAATATCTACAAGAAAGAAACAGTAAAGATAACGTCAAAATCATAACTGTTCATACCTCTTGAAATATCTATCACTAACAAATACACCTAGCTTTGGTTTAATCGCTTAATCTTGAGTTTCTTTAACACTTTTCCAAAACTCTTTATTTTCCCATCTTCAATATTCATTTTTAATCCACTCCAAAATTATAATTTGAATATCTGAATTTCACAACTAATTTCTTATATCTAATGTTTAATCACTAAACTCTTTTTTTTTTTGGCAGATCATGATCGCTTATATTTTGCCTATATCTTTCTACCGACGCCGAAAGACCTCAAACTAAAGGGAAAATTTCACTAACATCCATCTTTTCCAATACGTCAAATCGCCCTAAATGTCGCTCATTAGGTCCTCCTATGATTCTGTCCGTCGACCTTCAAACGTAAATTCACATTCAATCGATTCAACCCTTTAATTCCACTAATTACCACCTCAATTTCATTCTAAATACATTTTCCTAAATTTTAAACATACCAGACTTAATTCATACCTCTTAGGTCACATTCTATAGATTCAAAATGCAATCAAGTAACCTAGCATACACATTAGAACAATTAATTCATTCCAAACAGCCCTAATTGACCATCCAAACAACAACCATTTATCAATTCAGCCCCTTCTCCAATACGCACTATGCAAACCAAACTAAAAACCATGGCACTTTAATATACCTTCTGTGTCTCCCACCATGAAAATCACAGGTTGATTCAAAGGAATTGGCAACAAAATTTTCTTCAGCAGCCAAGGGGCCGAAATGGAGAAACTCAGGTTCTTCACTTTTTCTTTGTCAGCCGATTTTCTCAAAGGAGTACTCAAAGCTTTATAAGAGCTAATTCAAGAATTCCCACCAATGAAATATTTCTCCTAGAGAAATTGTTCTTCAAACTCTTAGATCCGAAAGTCGTAAGGCCCTCTCGAATTCTACCCATTGTGAGAAATCTAAAGATGAATAAAAAGGATTTTCTTCTCTATAAATTAATTAATTACTAATTGAATTACCATTATTATTTTCATAACGTCATTTCATTATAGTAATTAATTAATTACTAATTAAATTACCATTATTAGTTTCATAACATATGCCTATAAAAATTTCTGTCATTATTATTTTCCCTAATTTATATCTATACAAATTCCTGTCATTATTATTTTCCGTAACTTATACCTATACAAATTCCAGGGTGTTACACAAACTCTATACTATTTGGACTTTGATAGGCAAGTGAAGTATGCTTAGCAAACTTAAAATAATGAAAACTAAGAAAAGTGACTTAATAACAAATGAAATGAATTAAAACTGAAAATCTAAAATAACAAATGAAATGAATTAAAATTGATAATCTAAAATAACAAATTAGGTTGAATAATTATCTTGTAAAGGAGCATTGAAATACTACTATTATGAAACAACAATTCTCGTAGAGACTTCATTGTATCAGGTTACGAACCCTGATTGATCCGTCCAAGGACTATGGTAGTGCAAATTGGATTTCTCCTGAACGACACTTTTCATCACCTAATCTTCACTGCTTCTTTCGAATACACAGGATTAGATAACTACTTTTAAACTGGAATGCCTTGTTCTGGTATTTTTCTTTTTCAATACTTCATACCCACTACTGGACTGCAAACCTTAGCTCCTAAGACATAGGCAGCATGGGTTTACACTTTACTGATTTCTCATCCTCAAAATTGGAACAGTTCATCCTTTCCTTGATTAGATCTTACACGGATTGAACTTATCGTCAATCGAGGTGAACCCCTCTTACTTTCATAAATTGATAAACTAACTCAATCTCATTTTCACGTGAGAAGACGACGATCGACTCATTCATAGAGTTCATTAGATCAATAAAGACGTTCGTGATACCCTTGGGTGCCTGAGTTCACTACTTGCAAAGAATGCCTTCTGTGTCACTCAGAGGCCTCCTGAAATCAGGAGCATGAGAAAACCCCTTTTACGGGTATAACACACCGATATCGGGGATCAATTACGTATCAAAATGCAACTAGCAAAACGATTCCAAAACTGAAGTTCAATAGATTTTGATAAATTTATGCAGAAAAGATAAATTCTAACAATAGAGTCTATTCAATGGAAGCTGGGTTTCTAAATCACTGGATTACAACCCACAATGGCTTGCTGATCAAGAAACCACTCTGGAATGAAACCGAAGTCCGAATTCCAAAATTCTCCCAGGCGGAATTCAGACAATCCAGATAGCACTTGAAAATTAGATTTGCATTCGGCCAACTTTACACCAATATTCGCATCCGTAATTCAAAAAGTGCAAGAACAATCAATTGAAAATATTAAAACTAAAAATAAAGCAGAAAGCAGTAAGAAAGAAAAGAAAATAAATCAAAAGACAGATTTTCGCCTACTCCAGATTTCTTTTCACGCCTGTTTCCTCTTGATTAGCGTCACGTATTTATGCGGTTCAAGTCGGGCCCCACTCTCGATGCATCTCATTTTACTCAGGTTAATCGCCCGCTTGGTGTCGCTGATGCCTGCGCGACATCGATTCTTTGTCGCGACCTCAATTGTCTCAGCCACGTCACAGAAGTTTACTTGGTCGCGACTTGCCTTTAACATTCCTTGGATTTGATGTCGCGACAACTGATGATGTCGCTAATTTTCTTCCTAATATCGGCGTCGCTACCATCGCATCGTTGTCGCTACTTTCTTTACTCAGACCGATGTCATGTAATTTCTGATTGTTTTCGCGACCTTTCTTCCTTTTGCGTAAATCACGACAACCGCCGATGCCGGACCTTGGTCGCTCAATATGGATGTCGATCACCGATGGAGGTCGCAACCTTCTTTACTAGTCATGTCGCTGGCTAAATTCAGATATGTCGCGTCTTTCTTTACTTGTGGCGATGTCGCGACTTTCCAAGAGCGTCGCAATTAACGCTCTTCATTAATGATGTCGTGACCATCGATCGATGTCGCCAATTCTTCGCTACTTGTACGGCGTCGCGTATTAAATCGGTCGATGTCGCCAATTAATGCTCTTCTTCATTATTGATGTCACGCACTGTTCGTTCGGCGCGTCAGCGACTTTCGCGCATTTTAGCTGGATGTCATGGCAACCGAATGACGCCGCCGGCTAATCGCTCATCATCGATGTCGCGCACATCGACCGATGTCGCGACCTCTCGCATCGCGAGCTGGAGATGTCGGACAACTGGATGATGTCGCTACCTTGATTCTAACAAATGGCGCGGCAACCGGCTGATGTCGCTGTAATTTTGCACTCTTTGCAATCGCTGTCAATGATCGCACATACGTACGCGAATTCCTTTCGCAACTGGCGTCGCGACACCGATGATGTCGCTGATCAAGTCTTCGCAGAATCGATGTCGTACCTTTCTCTTTGCTGATGATGTCTAAATCCAGTTTCTTTTGTGTCGAACATGATACCGATTTGAACCAAAGTACGAATTACCGAATAATGTCGCGACTCCATTTCCTCTTTCGAGAACAGATGTCGACACTTCCGATTCAAGATTGACGTCGCGACCTCCATGTCTTCGATTCTGGATTCAATTTTGTCGCGACCTTATGTGATTCTTCATCACTGTCAATGCGTCGCTACAACAGGTCCTTTCTTCCTTGTGTACATTACCTGTTGCAACATCATTCAACTTGTCATTTGATTCCTTCTCACCAAGCCGTCCCGTACCGCAATATCCCCTTTCTCCTCGCCTCCCGCGCATAGTAGCTCAGAGTTATCCCACATTTCCTCACACAACCGCCTTTAGATAAAATCAATCGTAAAAAAATGGATCGAAAAATAGATGACTTTAAGCTCATCATCCGTATAGCCTTTTCAGCTCGGGTCTGCTTACATCTTCAACTGCCTCAGATCATACTCTACTTTCCTGGGCTTGTATCTTCGACAATCTCAGCCAATTAATCTTCTATCTCACTGTCCCAATGTGAATGGGGCTCACTCTTCGCCATATTAATGCCTCATGTGGTGCCATACCAATACTAGATCGATAACTATTGTCAGAGGCAACTCATCAATGCAGTAATTATCCCACTCCTTAAACTCCATCACGTGCTCACATATTTTCGAGTTTGAAATGGTTCTCTGATCGGCCATCCGTTTGTGGGGAAGTGGAAAGCAGATCAAGTGTAATCTGGTGCCCAGCATCTTGTAGCTTCTACTATAAATCAGAAGTGAAGCGAGGACTGGGTCCGACAATGGATGACCGCGCCATGTAGCCTCACTAATCTCATCTACATACAATCGCGCATATATTTCTCAGTGAATAAAAAGATAAGAGGCAATGAAGTGGGCCGATTGGCCAATCTATCCACAATAACCCAAATAGCATCATGTCCACGCTGTGTCCTGGGAAGTCCTCTCACGAAATCCATCGTGATCCTTTCCCATCACCAGAATGGATGTAAGGCTGTAAACTCCATGTGCTCGATGTTCAATCTTACTCACTTTGATGTTAAAAACACCTTAGATACGAACCCTCGCTATCCTCTCTTCATACTTCCACTAGTAGTTGGTCTCTCGAGTCCTTATTACATCTTAAGTGATCCCCCGATGCATCGTGATATGCCGATGAGTGTGCCTCTTCCAGCGATTTCTTCAACTCTATCACATGGGACAGATATCTCTGGGGCTAACATTATATCCCATCACCTCGTGAAGGTGAAGCTACTCGCTGTCCAACCTCTATCTTGCTTCACCCCCATCAAATACGGTCCCGAGTTTGCAAGTCTCTAACCCCCAGTCCACTAACACTGTAGCCTGAATACAGTGTCATTAGAGCACTGATCATTGCCTCTAACCGACCCCATGATCTCGCCTACTAGCATTGTCAAGCATTATGCCTTGCCGAGCCAGTAGAACAGGCTTCCTGGCTGACACTCCCAGCAATGCATTGCTCTGCCAGTGGTGGTCTAACAGTGAGTCAGCTTCTTGATGATATATCCACCTCCTCCGTCTCTTGTTCAAACTCAGAAGATACCAGCCAGACGAAAGATCCGCGGCAAATACCACGAGGTAGTGTCGCTGATACTCAACGCTAACACTACATCCGCTAACTCTAAATCGTAAGGCTGATAGTTTACTTCATGCTTCTTTAATTACCTTGAAGCATAAGCTATCACTCATCACGCTAAGAACAACACGTCAACTCAACCTGCCCGGAGGCATCACACATATTATAATCCTCACTTCCCAGGGAGTGGCATCAAAGTAAGAGTCATCTTACTAACTCTCACCAAACTGCTTCCTGATGTGCTTCACTCGTATGAATCTCTCTTCTTTTCTTGTTAACTTAGTTAGTGGAGTAGGCTACATTTGGAGAACCCTTCTACAAACTTTCTATAGTAACCAAATAAACCCAAGAAACTCAATTTCGCACAAGCCATGGGTGGTTTCAATCTACAATGGCTCATTTCTTCAGGCTTACCTCGAATAATTTCTGGATACCTCACATGTCCCAAGAATGCTACTCGATCTAACCAAAATTGGCACTTGATGAACTTTGCATAGAGCCGATGCTCTCTCGTAGTTTGTAAATATTATCCCTGGGGTGCTCTGCGATGCTCTTACTACTTGAATATACCAAGATAATTACCATAGCACGGTTACGAACTATTCAAATAAGGTCCAAAGACATGATTCATCAAATCCATAAAGGTCGCCGGAGCAAAGACAGCCGAATGGCATCACCAAAAATTCATAATGCCCACCCAGTTCTCAAGGCTAGCCTCAGAACATTCTCCTACGCACCTCACTGATGAGTACCTCGATCGTGAGATCTATCTTCTCGTATCTTGAAGACCTTAGCTCATGGTGATCAAATAGATCATCGATTGCCAACGTGGATCACGATTCCGGATGGTTACTTTGTTGAGCTGTCTATAATCGATGCATAAGCAGCTCCATATTTCTTCTTAACAAACAACACCGGAGCTCCCCACGGTGATGTACTCATCTTAACGAAGCCTTTACTCAACAATTCTTCCATTTGTACCTTCAATTCTTTTAGCTTTGCTGGTGCCATCCGGTATGGCACTATAGAGATGGGCTGCGTGCCGGGCGCTGATCTAGAATTCAATCTCTCACAAATGCGACGGTAACACCAGTGGTCTCGAGAAATACATCAAAGAACTCGTTCACCACAGGAACTTCTGCCAACTGCATCTCACTGTTGTCAGATTCTATTACATACACCAGGTACCCCTGGCATGCTTTACGAAGCATCTTGTTTGCTTGTATTACGCTGATTAAACTTGTAGAAAGTATCTTCCTCTCTCTCTAGATCATACGGTTCCTCGGTGACTAAACTGGATCTCTTTCCTGTAGCAATCGACGGTAGCACGATGTTTAGCTAACCAATCCATGCCCAGAATGATGTCAAAGTCATGAATATCGAGTACTATTAGATCAGCCTCGAAATCATGACTTGCTATAGTCACTTTACTTCCACAGCCAGACTCTGTTGTGACTAAGCGAATCACGATGAGTGACCTTTATATACCACACCTCGGTCGGTCTCATCTCTATCCGGAGCTCTCTGCATGAATACGAGAAATAAAAGAATGGGTGGCTTACAGGTCCACCAATACATGAAGTATCGATGTCAAATAAGAAATGGTACACAATGATCACATACGGGCTTCTTGTCGGCCTCTGTTTGAGTCACCATATATACTTTGGCAACCAACCGAGGTCTACTGTGATTGCTCTAGATGGTCTACTAAGTGCATCCTCACGAGAGTGCCACCTCTACATTCCTTGACTAGGCTGCCGTACTAGTAGCTCCTCCGGTCTGGGGCCTCTGCTATCAGATCCCACGACCCGTTAGTGCGCCCACGAGTTGTAGATATGGCCTCGACGGACTCGGCGTCACTACGCCCAGACCGATCCCTCTCATCGATGGCCCTCCTGACCGCGCCGAGCTTAGATCTGCCGGGACATGCGAAGTGTGATCGGCCCATCACGCTGCTTGGTCGCTCCTCCAGCTGTCTTGGCTCTGGACCTGGCCGATGGCCAGAACATAACTCCCGGCGCCACAGGGTCTCGGCTGCTAGGCTCTGTGACCATCTTTGGGCGGTGACCACTCTTAAATCTCTTGCCTCTGCCCAGTGGCTACGGTCCGGCTCCTCTTATTTGAATTGTGACTTTGACTTGGGCGGTCGTGCACTCTACTCTACTGGTGGTTGCCTCCTGGCTGCCCTTTGGTATGTGTCTGAGATGTCCTTATGGTCACAACTACGGGGTTAGACACACCATAATCTGTTGATCTTCTCTTGTTCATTCTACGAAGAGAAAAGGAACTAGGCGAGATCAACTCACGAAAACTTCTTTTCGGTACTACGGGATGAGGAGCTCCCCTGCTCCAATCTACAAAACTCTTCAACTTTGGCATTTTTATAGCTTTTAGGAAAAAATCTCTCTATAAATTCTCTCTTGAACTCCACCCATATGACACCCTCTAGGTGTGCTCTCTGATGCGCCTTCCACCAGTCCTTGGCGCGATCTTTAAGTAGGAAGGCAGAATAGGAGACCCTCTGCTCCTCTGTACACCCCATCATCTGAAAAATCTCTTCGTTTGCCTCTATCGAGAGATAATGCTCTCTGCGGGTCTCATTTGCCATCATACGACCGGCGCTGGTTACGGGGCGGCGCTGATCGATATCCCGAGCTCGCGTTTGGCTGAAGGGCGGCTGCGACTGACGCCATCCCATCAGCCCGCAGATAGGTCTGGGGCGGGCTTTGAGTCGTCTTGGCGCGATGGCGTGGGTGTGCAAAACTCTCTAGCACGTTGTGAGACTAAGTCAACTTTGCTCTCTATCTAGTATCTTGTGCCTCTACTGGTACTGTCATCCTGGATAACTCGGCTATTTGCATAGCTAAATGTGCTAATTACACTATATAGACAACAAATCATTTCAAGCCTCGACCACTAACTCAATATAATACGGCATGATAATTCCATGCAATATTTAACTCCTGATTTAATGCATATTAGGTAATATCTTTGAATTGAAAGTACTATAACTTATGCTTTAGCTTATGCAATCAATGAAAACATAACTCTTGAAATCTGAAGAATGATGTGTACACATAATAACTTTATGCCTTAAGCATAACTAGCACACAATTTGTGCGAAATAGTTCAAACTTTTCTCTTAAAACTTTCTTTCAAGCTGAGCGAACTATACATTTGACTTGACAAGACCCTTCCCATACCTTATCTAAACTCTTGCCATGGAGGATCTGTCGGGCGCTATGAGACTCTCGAAGCCGACTCTCATTCGGATGAGAAAATCAAGTAAATTACTTTCTATAACGGTTTACTCGTTTAAACTTAGAAATTAAATTTTCTTTTAATTGATTGGGAGTGATAAAATTTTTATAGCTTTTGTTTCAAATATTTTATAAAAATTTCGACATAACGGGTGCATTTTGATAAACATAAATTTTGTCAGAAATTTACACTTCTACTAAAACCTCAATTCCTCTGACTTCTTTATTCCCCGACTTGCAATAATCATTATCATATTTCCCGCAACAACACTTACATCGACACTCGATTCTCAATTTATAAGTACAAACTTACAAACAGTAGAATATATCTAGATATCATATATGAAATGCATGGATATTTCAATATACATTCAAAATAAATATATGTTGTTCAATTATATCCATCTCATACATAAGTTTACATCATATGTATAAATGGCCCACTAAATATACATAAAAATGATGGCGTCCTGTCGTCAGCGTGCTTCTGATGGAATATAAATAGCTACAAAAATGAACCAGCAAGTTGAATTACGAAGATATATATCACATACTAACAGCGACCAATTTATCATTTGTTTTATGGTTTCTTTCAAAAACCCTATGTATCCTTTAATTATTTTAACCATGAATGATTAGGCGTGACGTGAAGCTTCTTAAGTCATCTACGACCACTACATTCTGAGATTTCTTTGCATCATGCGTGGGGCGCTAAAACATCGGCGACCTGCGATCTTGAGATTTCAATTGTAGTGCTAAAAACTCCGGGCAACTACGAGTGAATTTATCGCATCGCTCACGTAGTGCCAAACTATACAAATAGCCAACTACGCAGCGGAATTGTTCCGCATATCGCAACGTAGCGCTTTATACTTTATAAATCGAGCAACCACGAACGGAATTCTTCAGATCGTCGCAGAAAGAACTTTTCTATTGTGAGCGCTATGGACGGAATTTATAGCCGCCACATAACGCTAAATCTCATTATATCTTAAGGAATATACATGGGTTTTAAAACTACATTTACTTTTAGTGTCAAAGCACAAATCTAACTCGCTTTGGAAACTTCTTAAAACTCTTTTCAAATATTTTCTTTTAGATTACTTAATCACCATATTCTATTACCAACATCAACCATTTACATGAAATTGAAAAGATCTTAAGTGGCTTAACCACTTACCTTAGCTTCGCCACTCCCGCTGCCGCCTCTATGAGGAGTCGTGGACGCCGCCTCCCGTGCCCGTCAACGCACACATTCCTCATCATTATTAGTGACAAAATTTCACTCAACTATAAGGTCAAGAATCTCAATTAAGCAATTATTTTTCTCTAGCATATCCTCCTAACTTCTGTTTCTACCAACCGAGACTCTCTAATCCGGATTTTTATGTAAAAGTTTTAGTTTTTGACCCTTAGATCACCCCACGTGGTCCGTTTTTTAATTGCTGAAGGCTTGAACAAAAATATTTACCAAAACGGACAACCCATAATAACATAGCAGTGGTAGCACATTGCTCGAGGCTCGCTTTCCTTCGTTTTCCTACGGTTCACTTATATCACCTTTCTAGTCACACGAAATTGCCTTTGCTTTTATTCACTCATTTGAAGTTATGGTTCTAAGGTTTTCCTCCAATTAGAATCTACCCAATTTTGATCACCAAAACTCGCTATTGTGGCTTATATCTAGATTTACTCAAATGCGTAACAGAATCTGCACATAGCTCCACGCAAAATATTTCTAAGCACTCTAAGTAAATTTTGCTTAAACTTCCTTCAGCTAATTTATTCCCTAAAAGTCTATTTTACTCCCTGAATCTTGAATCACTCAATTTGATGAGTGAAACTCACTGAGACCAAACACTATGAATCCATACCCAAACAGAGCAAAATTAGTGAGCCACACTGAGTTCACCTTCGGGCCTCAGATTGGGAGCCTTAGAGCCACAATTTGCTTCTTCTTGGTCCTCACAATACATTTGCATTCTATCTCTTTATGGTTCTTTAACAATTGGAATCAATTCATTGGATGGATTCTAACTTAATCTAGCCAAACAAAAACAGTGGTTTTACAAAATTTTACAGCAATTCCTTTAAAAACCCAACATTCTCCTTTGTTTTTTTGCAACAATCCAAAAACCAATACCTCAATAATCAACATGAAATATTCAAAACCACTAATGAATTTTGTATTATGGTTGATATTTTATACACCAAAACTTAAGAAAATCCAAGAACTTCACATAATTAACTTAATGTCCAATTAATCATGATGCAAAACATATAATTATGATATTCACATTTATTTTATACCAATTGGGTTTACCTCATAACCCCACAATTTGAGTTAATGGATCTTTCCACAAAACCCAGACCAAACATAAATTAATTACAACAAACTTTAATAATCCAAATACCCATGATTCCATGTTAATATGAATTAATTTGGACTTCTTCTCCTTCTCCTTCTTCATTCTCTTCTTCCTTCTTCCTTGCTCTTTCTCTCCTCTCCAAAACGTGAGCCCTAGCCTTTGGGAGACCAAAATTGAGCTTTGGCTTGTTTTCCCATTTTTATATTCTATAATATTTCTTTAATTGCCATCAAGTCCTTCATCCTTTTAATTTTTTCTAAACTAAGTTTTTGTTATTTATATGATGGCCCATTCTTCATCAATTTATTTGTTACATTCTTTTATGAATTTATAATTTTTAAACTTTGAGTTCATACTACAATTCGTTCCATAATTTATTTTCCCACTTATTTTTAATATTACAATGTAATTATTTTAATATTTGAGCATCCCACACTCATGCATCAGATACTCAGATCGGCGTACAACCAATTGAATGCCAACCTTAAATTGATAATTTCAACACAGCCCACTTAATCTAATGTGTGAGATTTATTTTACCTCTCTAATCCACCTTTAACACCAAGAGGTTATGACCCTAAACCTTGTATGCCACAAAGACTGCCAAGTGATAGGTCATGCAATAAAAGCGGATTAAGTCCGATATCATTCCCACGAGGATTGATGAGAACTGAAACACCAATTTATCTAATCACTAAGATCTCATTATTTGAACCTGAAGTTTAAAAGTGGTTTGATAAAAGCAAGAAAAAGTGTATGACTAATTAAAATTCATAATCACATGAAATAAATCTCAAAACATGAAGATTTGGTTAATTGCAGTTAACACTGAAATAGACCAAGAATTATCACTTTACATCATTTTATAACAATATTTCAACCATTAGCTTGAAATACAATTTGTCAACATGCAATGTAGTATAGCTTCTCGATTCCTCCTTGCACACCACACATCACTCAATTAGAGATTGATTTCTCCTTCTGCATACATGAGTTCATCAATTACTTAAAATTATAACCTCTTCTAAGATCCGGTCATTTTTCCTTTCCAAAGATTTCCACTCTTGATTTTGAGACTTCAAAGAATTTTACTCCATAGATAGGATAACTGAAACCTTCTCCAATCTAATTAGTATCTTGATCCTTCAAATTTCCGAGTAAAATTCTCTATCTTCTTGATCAGATATCAAGTAACACAGATCAAGATCCTTTATTAGACTCCGAGGAGAAACTCTAGTTAAATCACATTGATACATCATCTAACTAATCCTCTTAAACCATGTTAAAGTAATCACCAAGTAATCTTTTTCAAAGTTTAGTAGTTCCATAATACTAACATACCCCCAACTAACTACTCTATACTCTCAAGAATCTCTATCTATGTGTCACTCAGAGGACCTCCTGGAAATCAGAGCAAGATACATTCCTTTTCTTTGTATACGCTACTAATATTCAGAACAATTAATTTCAAGAACAAAACATTAAATAAATTCAAGATTTCTAACTATGATGTTCATTCAAGTTGCGCTGAAAACAATTAGTGCACTTGATCTTTCCTATAAAAAGCTCAATCTTCAAAAGTGGATTACAAATAATTAAAGATCAACCGTTTTGAAAATCACCAGACAAAATGAACTGAAATAAATGAACACGAGAAAATTTCCAAATTTCGTTGAAATTAGGCAGTAATGAAAACTAAAATTTTACAATGAACCCAGCTCGAAACTTCTCACCAAATCATTGCTCAAATCCTAGAAAAACTAACTAGAAAGTTAAACTAAAACTAAATTGACGGAAAAATAATAAAAGAAAAAAATTAAAAGAAAAAATATTAAAAATTAATATTCAAAGGAGTTTCTAGCTACCAAGAAGTCTAGGTTCTCAAAGTAAGTCGGGCACAATGTTCTAGGTTCTATATTTATACATTTTCAAATTATAATGACTTTGAGGTTGAAATTGCTGATCCTCAAAAATCTTACCCAAAATGGTATCTGTTAAGTACATTGTTTTGTTTGTCCTCCTGCTTTGGTCATTTGCAAATGTTATGTCTGACGCTCTTTCGTGTCTTTTTTTGAATTATGTTATGGCACAGTTGTAAAATGTCGCGATAGAGTTCCTCCGCTGAATTTGTCTTGTAATTGTCATGACAGTGTCTTGAGTCGCCACATTTCTCTAGCGCTTCCAGCTCGAATACTGACGAATAAACTGAATGATGAACATATAACAAAGTTTCTCAAGGGGTTCTTTGACATATATACATGAAAGTTTATAAAGTCTGACATAATCTTGAATGTGGCTGACATAAAATTAACTCTTCTACTGTGTTGCTACAGTCTTAAGTTCTCTTCATGGTGCTTCTCTTAAATTATTGTCAGGGCATAATTCTTCACTATTGCGACATTCTTTCTATCGCTCTCATCAAACTTTATTGCAAAAATAAAATTCTATGTCGTGACATTGTTCCCGGGTACTTGTTGTCATTGTGTTTTTAAAGCTTTGCAGATAAAGAACACTTGAGACCAAATATCAAATGCTTGGTCAAACGATTTTTTTGGACTCTTAGTTTGCATTTGAGATCAAACACAACGTGGTACCAAGAATTCTCACACACATTGTCAAGAAGATGCCAATCAAGGCTTTAGAAAATTTCAAAAGCAAGATCTTAATAAATCCGTTTAGCTAATAAAAGAGGGATTGAGGTTGTTTACCTGAAGGATGAGTTTCAACTCTGAGAACTTATCATGGAGGCTAGAACTCATTAAAGCCTTATAATTGATTCAGCAATTAAGTGGAACACTACTAGTAAATGGTAAATGAAATAACACTCTCTCAATTAAAAAGGTTGAAACACAGAGCTCTAAATGAACACCAAGTTATAAACCGATCGAAAGATTACAAATGCTTAAAACTCAAAATCTAAGAAAATTGGCACCATCATGAAATAATTAGTAAATACATGAAAAACACTCCAAAGGTTAGAACTAAACCCTAGAATCTGAACTCTCACCCTACCCTAAAGTGGGCTTAAATAAAAATCCCCTATTAGTGATCTCGAAGTGGGATCAAAGATCTAGTAGCGCGGTTCTTTACATCAAGATAGAAATTGCACTCACATCCCTCCGTAGACGCATGTTGGTACCGGTGGCCAGCTAGTGTGGTACCGGCATTCGCAATGTGGTACCACACACCGCCTACAACTACCTCTTTCACCATAGAACTGGCCCGGGGCCTCCCGACAAAGATTTCTCTTTAGTCGACAACGATTTATCTACGCTGTTCTTTGGAACCCAATCGCTTATGAAAACAAAAGTACCTGACACGAATAACCAAAGATATGCATAAAAATGGTAGAACTTGTCAAAAGCACCTATTCTACATTAATGAAACAAAAACATGCACTGAGGAGCTTAAAACCCTATATAATTGTCGCACGTTTATGTATCCAACACACTTCAACCTCGCACCTTGCTGGGCCTCAAAGCAAGAATCGAATCAGTAACGCCTATCGACTCATGAGGTTCAACAAAGTGCGCTAAGGAGTTACTACATCAGAAGATTCCAAAGAGCGACATGAACAAAGTGCTATAACCTAATAGAGTATGCAACCATCTGAACTTAAATGAACACCAATAGTCCCAAGTGTTATGGATAAAATAACAAACTGTTACAAAATAGAGATTTTCATATAAGGGATCACATATATTGAAAGAAGACTGTAATGAAATCCACAAACTGGAATGAACTTCATTAAAACTGTAAATATTTTACCATAACCAAGAAAGCTAACATGCATAGAAGTCAATAATGAACACCCTACATAACTGAAATCAAAAAGGTCTTTTAAGCTTGTAATGACTACGGGGTTACACAAATAGGGTTTTCAGGAACAAAATGGGTGTTGGTATGACATGGCTGAGGTCTCTACCCAATTGCCAACACCACCCTATTCTAACCCCAGATACCACTACTCTTCATCCCCCTTCTCTCCATCTGAGGAAAATGCATCTTCATCCACATAACCATCCAACTCATCAGAATCCCCTTCCAAGTCAGGAGGGGGGGTCATCAACAACAACGGGCTCTCCTCGTAGAATGTGACCCTCAAGCTTGGAGAGCCTATGGTCCAATTGCTTTTGCTTCCCCAGGATGCATTTAAACTATCCTTTGATTCTATGCTCCATCCTCTTTAAGGGAGATGTACTACAGTCCAAGACGAATGATAATGATGACCCACAACAGCCTGAGGGGAATGTGTCGACCGAGGCCCGTGAGTATAATTAGCTTTTGTCATTTGTTTGATGGGCCCCAAATTTAGGACAAACTCTTTTTTCTCTACCAAAGCCCCTTATTCCAGTAGCTTCCACCAAATTTGTAACTGGCCTGGAAGGGATATGTCTCAAGCTCAAATAAACTTTGTAATCCTCATTATACACCATATTACCAAAGCATAGTAACATTTTTTCCATTCATTACCTCATACATAAATTGGATTTCTTCCTTGCTTGGTAACTTCTCCTTTCCCTTCGGCCCGATTATATTATGAATGACCTTATTCATCAATGCATACTCAAGCTTTAATTTCCTAATGAACTCCCATTTAATAAAACCCCCTATGGGTACCGGGTTGGTGCACATGGTAGTTGCGAACAAATTAGCATCAAACTCTGTAATAGCCCTGAGTGGGTAGGGACTGTCATGTGTATGGTGGCAATCATAATGTAGCTTATCTAGCACAGTCGCATAACTCATTAGTTGAGCCCCGAGATGGTGGTCTCCAAAAGTGAATCCACATTCACCTCTTCTCAAATTGAATAAAATTTTAATAATGATCGACATATAGCCTTACCTCCTCAATCGACAAATCGCAAATTTCGATCCTCGAATAACTATGATGAATGGGGTGAGGCACAGAAACGTCAATTTTCTCGTTGCCACAATGGAACCTCGTCTTCAACCGACTGCACTCCACCTTTCTCGCTCGGATTCCGAATATTCAGCAAACATAGCCTCAATTTCTTTGTCTTCACTCTCACATCCTTCCTCACTCTCTGATGAAGGGCCTTTTCGCTTTCCCTTACCCTTTTTCACAGTTTGTGACGTATCGGCCTTTCATTTTTTAACAGATCGCTCCATAGAAGAGCTAGTGGCCTTTCCTTTACCTGTGTTCTTCGATCTTCCCATAAATATGGCCAAAATGGCGAATATTGCCGCAATGTACCATACACACACAAAAAGCTCCTACAACAACCCGCTTCAACAATATTAATCTTACCCTTCCATCATTCAAAACCTTTCCTCCCCACCGGCCGTAGTAGATGCCCCAACCAACCAGACATAGAACCGACAACCCAAAAGCCACTGACACAATCCATACTAACGTTAAAGTGAAAACCGCCGACTGTTTCATGTAAGACGAGAGGCACTACTGATCATGCCTGCAAGACTTTCAAGCTCATGTATGAAGAACTGTGGATGTCCCGGGTTAGAGTGATAAAGACACTGGAGGAAACAAGGCAGAATCTAGGGCCTTTCTTTTAAGTAGAGGAGAGTTAGGTTGTGGTTTTCTTACATGTGAGTTGGGAGGGAGCCTGAATATGAAAGGATTAAAAAAAGGAGAAAAGGCTCGTGCACCATTCACACACTAAGTGGTACTAACAAGATAAAAGTGCACCGCATGTTTTTTCTCGAGGCACCGGCACTTATCGTTACCCGCCACTTGTTCTTTCATCGGGTACCCAGACTGTTGAGTGTGGTACAGTAATTCAATTTGTTAATGCCTTTATTTTTTCAACCTTGGTACCAAGATCACCTAGTGGTACCTGGCATTCACTCATGTACTTCAGACTCCTAAGAGCATTTTGAGCCCCATCAGATATTTGCTTGCTACAATGAACCCCCTTCAAACTGATTTGTGCTTGCTCAATTGTGTACTACACTTCGACACCCACACTTGCCTGGAACCATCCTTACCCACTGATCAAGAGTCCTATGTCAAAAAGCAATCATAACTCATGGTCAACAAGGGTAAAGGATGACTTAGTATGATTTCTTAGAAAATGAAAAGAGAAGATATGGCCTAAATCATCTTTCAACTACATAAGGATTAAATTTCAAAGAATCGATATAGTTGACATGGAAAGCTAAAAATGCAAAGGCTGAACAATAACAAACAAAAATGAGCTTAGGACAGGAAATCAATGACTTGTGTAGTTTATGAATGAGAGTGATACCGGTAAAGATTGACTTTGGAGAATAGAAAAGAATTGGGTCAATATAGTCCCAAATATGAAAAATTGCCAGCATGCCTATTGTGTATGTGCAAAGGAAACCATATGGAGTGCGTATATTAGTGCCCATGCCGCATACATCAAAGGTCAAGTACCATACTCAAAGAGTCAAAATCGAAAAATTGTACGACTTAACCCCTAAGAACACGACTAAACCAAATAGCATGCATTGATAAAAAGTATTTATTAGTGCAATGGCCTTAGCAAGGAAAACACATCTCAAAAAACCCCACCATTGGCCAACTAATAGGAGTATTACAATCTAATCGCACGTGATTCGTAATGAATGATCCACTCCAACCAAAATCTTGCCAATACACATATGAAGGCATGCTAGTGAGATTTTTAACTACAGAGAAGTGTGAACGCAAATACCCATAATCGCATACATGAAAAAACAAAGAGAACTTGCATTTAACGAACATTCATGGTCCTGCATAGTGAAACCTACCATGATCATCTTACAAGAATAAATAGAGGCATTCAATAGATCACCGACCCAACAATAAGCATTCAATGAACCCTAAAAGATTGCCAAATACTTGTCAATCAAGATGTATCTAGGAGATTTAAACCTAAAGTGAAGGATAGGAACATAAATGAAAATAAATGCCTACGTTAAAAATGTGAGGACCGCGCTACCTCCAACCACGCTTCGAGCTCCTCCTTCTTCAAGGAGGAAGAGGTTCAGGCCAAGCATCCTTCATTGCCATCCCTGCAGGAGGTTTGCAGCCGAGAAAGGAGAGAAAAGGAAAGAAAATGGGAGAAAAGGAAGTCGCCAGAAATTGTCGCCTCGCTTCTATTGCCCAACTGACAGTAGATCTTAAAGTTTGTATGACGAGGCTTATAGGGAAGTCAGCATGGGAAATGCCAAAAAACTGAAACTAAAAAGCTATTACATAAGGGATAATATCGAAGAAACCAAAATTGTAGCAAAAACAGCAACACGTGAAATGCAAGAGAATGCGGCCGCAGGATGGTACCCACATCGCACCGCTCTCACTGTCTACTGCTCCATCGCTTCCCGTCGCTAATATACCATTTCTTCTGCTTTGACATTCTTCATTCCTACAGCGAAATTCGATAGAAAGCCATATGAAATTGATGGAATCCAACCCACTTTGTTATATGGATTGACACTCATCATTTGGCTTCCAATTCCTTAAAACTACAAAAACAAATTTTTAATGCGATCGAAGTACAATAAGGACCCGAACATGTCAATTTGTTAATTATAATATTAGTACACAAAGCCAAAACCTATTAAAAATAGGGTTCAAAATAGCACTTTTTGGGCACTAATCATGCACTTAAATGGCTCTAACTAGTGTATGCCCACCTCCACCATGGGAGGTCAAGCATTTGCCCTCTACGTAATCGACGATACACCCCACAGACTATAAGAGAGGGCCAAACATAATGGTTACATAAGGGTTAGATTCTCCTTTATTAAAAATGAAAAAAAAACAGACTAAATGGATAAAGCGTAAAGAAATGTAAGAAAAAGGAAAGAACACTATATACGAAAGCGTAGGACAGAGATTACACTGAAGGAACATCCCGGTAGAGGGGATCTACCAGGTCCTCACTACTCTCCTCAAGGCCCAAGTGCTCCGTAAATGGCTTCGCCGTCGACCATCGATTTCCTTAAGATTTTCCTATATTTTCTAGATTCTCACCTCCACTGCTCATAGTGAAGACCTGATGATGGAAGGGTCCACTTACCCAGAATGGAGCTACTCGAAAGATGTGCAAGCTTAGAGTCATCAGAAGTACCTTTTGATAGTGCTCAAAGGTCTTCCTTACAATGTTCTTTGCCATGGAAGAGCTTTTTGGCCTTTTGTAGACTAACTCTCATCACGATTCACGCCTCAATTCATCAAGCCTGCATTTGCATCACTCTCTATACTTCGCCTTAGCCAAATCAAAATTAAAAGTTTTAATGCCCATGATGCCTTATGCTCTATTTCCACCGGGAGATGACATGCTTTTCTCCATAAACTAGCTCTAGAGGGAGACATACAAGAATAGTCTTAGAATAAGATTTAGGGTCTACTAAAGAGGCTTCATTAGTCGGCCACCAATCCTGGCGCGATCAGCACCGTTTTTTCCAAAATGTATTGATCTCCTTATTGCTAGTTCCACACCATCAATCTCGTGGGTGGTAAGCCGGGAAACATCAGGTGTGACTCCATACTTTTTTAACAAATTTTCAAAGGGTCGATTACAAAAATAGAGCCCACCATCACTAATGATTGCACGAGGCATTCCAAAGCGAGAAAAAATATCTTATTTAAAAAATTTCAAAACAACCTTGTGGTCATTAGTTCTCGTTGGAATGGCCTCCACCCACTTAGAAACATAGTCAACCGGCTAATAAATGTAAAGGTACTCCATGAGGGAAAAGTCCCTATGAAGTCTAAACCCCCTGCACCGAAGATCTTAATAATTAAAATAGAGTAAGAGGCATCATGTTCAGATCCCTCCTAACACGCATCGAGCATAGGTTTTGCAAAAACTGTGCTGCATCAGAAAAGAGTGAGCCAATAAAACCCGCTTTCAAGATTTTTTCCGCTGTATTTCTCGCGGAGAAATACCCTCGTCAAGCTTCAAAGTGACAAAAGGTGAGTACCCCAATTTGATCATCATTAGATACACACTTTCTCAACAATTGATCAGGACAGTATTTAAACAAGTAGGGATCATCAAAGTAGTATTTTTTAATGTCCACCAAAAATTTCCTCTTATGCTAAGAGGTCCATTGGGATGGAATTTGTCCTGTCACTAAATAGTTTACTATGTTCGCATACCATAGGTTGTGGACAAGAGCAAAAAGTTGCTCATCAGGGAAAGTGTCACCTATGGGTAGTCCTTCAGAAGTTGTCTCCAAAACTAACCGAGACAGGTGGTCAGCTACCACATTCTCAACTCCACTTAGCATCATATTAATTAGGGTTAAATTCTTGACATAGTAGAATCCACCTAGTCAAACGAGGCTTAGTATCCTGCATAGAGAGAAAGTACTTCAACGTTGCATGATCGGTGAAAATGGTTACAAGAGACCCTACAATGTAAGACCTGAACTTTTCTAGCGGAGCTACGACGAGAACTCTTTTAAAACAGTTGTGTGTCGGATTAGTGGAATCTAGAGTCTTGCTAGCATAATAGATCACAAATGCTTTTTCATCTTTCCTTTGCCTTAGGAAAACCCCTATGGCATAATCACTAGTGTCACACATGATCTCAAAAGGGAGGTCCCAATTAGGACATCGCATGATAGAAGGTGAAACTAACATAGTTTTTAGTTTATCAAAGGCCGTCTCACATGCCTGTGACCATTCAAAAGTGACATCCTTTGTAAGAAATTGCACAAAGGATAGGCTATGGCACTAAAATCTCTTATGAATCTCTTATAAAATCCTACATGCCCTAAGAATGACCGTATATACTTGACACATTTAGGGCTGGGTAAGTTGGAGATCAACTCAACTTTTGCTTTATCTACCTCTATTCCTTCTCTCAACACTATTTGTCCTAACACAATCCCTTATGTCACCATGAAGTGACACTTCTCCCAATTCAGCACTAAATTCTTCTCCTGACACCTTTCTAGTACTCTCCTTAAATTCTCAAGACATCCCTCATATGAATCTCCAAAAACAGAGAAATCATCCGTGAAAATCTCCAAGATATGTTCTATCATATCACTAAAAAACCCCATCATGCACCGCTGGAAGGTTCCTGGTGCATTACATAATCCGAAGGGCATTTTCCTAAAGGCAAATGTGCCAAAAGGGCAGGTGAACGTGGTTTTCTCTTGATCTTCTAGAGCTATCTCTATTTGATTGTACCTTGAGTACCCATCTAGAAAACAATAAAATTCATGCACTGCAACTCTCTCTAACATTTGATCCACAAAAGGTAGAGGGAAATGATCTTTCCTAGTGCTAGCATTAAGTTTCCTATAGTCTATGCACACCCTCCAACCTGTAGTGACCTGAGTGGGAATTAGTTCATTGTGTTCATTTTCTACCACAGTGACCCCGGATTTCTTAGAAACTACTTGGGTTGGACTGACCCACTTGCTATCTGCAATGAGGTAAATAACACCTACATCCATCAATTTTAAGACCTCTTTCTTGAAAACTTCTTTCATGACTGGATTCATTCGTCGTTGGGTTTGTCTAGAGGGTTTGACATCCTTTTCCAAGCGAATCCTGTGTGTGCAAATCAAGGGGTTAATTCCCTTAATATCTGCCCGATTGTCCGTCATGGCGAGTTTTGTGGGTTCTCAATATCTCCAAAAGTTTATTCTCTTGATCTGACTCTAAAGAGGAGGATATGATTACCGGGAAAGTTTCTTCTACCCCTAGGAATGCATACTTGAGATGCGATGGTAAGGGTTTCAACTCAAACTTAGGTGGTTTCTCTTCCGAAGGTAATATACGTCCTCGATTGGTGCTTGATTTTTTTCAGAATTTGGGGTGCCACACCCATTTGCCTCCGTTACCTCAACGTGCTCAATTATGGAATTAAAAATCGAATTCAAATGTGGTTGCCTCCTCGATACAGCAGGCTTACTAGACAAGACTTGAGGATCCTCATATGAAACATGATCTACATAGTTACGCACAACATATTCCTATCATATTTACCTCCTGAAAGCGTCCTCATCGTCCCTTATCTCCTTGATAACATTGAAGATATTCAAATTACTTGGTCATATTTACGATAGATAACATCGTTAGTCGCTTCCTTACGAGTGTATGATGGCATTGGCGGTGGCCAGAATGGCCTACCAGAATCGCGGTCGCTGGGTCCCTTGATTCACCACAGGTTGAGTGTCAAGAACAACAAAGTCCACAGGAAAGTATAACTTGTCTACTTTCACCAATACAACATTCACTATCCCTCTAGGAATTTTCACACTACGGTTAGCTAGCTGAAGTTTGATATTAGTCGGTTCTAACTCTCCTAACCCTAACTCAACATATACCGAGTATGGCAACAAGTTAACACTCACTCCCAAGTCCACTAGAGCATGTCCCAATTTTGAATTTCCCAGCACTATGGAAATGGTGGGGCTTCCTGGGTCTTTGTATTTTAGGGGAAGTTGTTCCTAATCAAGGAGGTGGACTGTTAAGTCATGAAGGCGTCCTTGTTGACACCTAACTTTCTTTTCACAGTGCACAAGTCTTTTAAAAACTTGGCATATGACAGAATTTGCTTAATGGAATCCAACAAGGGGATGTTTACCTTAACTGTTGAAACTGACTCATAGATTTGAGTGATTGTTCACTTTCTTAGGAACTCTCGCCTATGAGGGTATGGAGGCGGGAGGGACATTGGAAGCTTTATCTTTTTCTAGCTCAACATCAACAACATCTATCCTAGGAACATGAGGCCCGTCAAACACCTCATCATCCCTTAATGATTCATTTTGCACATCTTTTGTTTTTTCTTTGGACAATTCCTTGGGCTAAATGGTTTTATCAATTATTGTAACGCCCCAAAAATACCTTAGAATTTTACTTGACAATTTTATTACATATTAGGGTATAGAATTGGTCAAACTTGGGTTTTTCGAGAAAAGCGATAAATTAAATTGAATTGTAAAGTGAAAATGTAGACATATGATTTAAATATTATATGCTAAAATGAGAAATTGATTGAATCCGGAAATAAACCCAAGTGAAAAAGGGCAAATTGGAAATGTGTAATTGAGGACCTAAGGGTCTAATGAGAATAAGCCTAAATGCCAAGTGAATTAAATCATAAATGAAAGAGAAATGAAGAGTTAAAATGCCAAAAATGAGAAATGGGATTTATTTTGTAAGCCAAACAAGGCTTTAAGGAAATAAAGGCTTAAAAGACCAAAAGTGGTCTAAGGGCTCATTTTTAGCAAACCGTATTTAAGAGAGAAAGAGGCTAGGGCTTGGAGAAGAGAGAGGTTTTGGGTGTGATTCTTCCCTTTTTACTTAAGATCTTGCAAGAAAGAAGAAGGAAAAAGGCTAGGGCTTCAAGTGCAAGGGGATTAAAAGTAAGAACCAAACACTAGAACGTTGTATTTGATGTTTGGGTTAGAAAAACTCTAATTCATCCATGGGTTTTGCTCATGGTTGGGTTAGGATGGTATTGGGAGTGATTCCCATGATTTATTTTGAGTTTTGAGTGAGTTTTGGAGAAAAACGCAAAAGGAGCAAAAATTGGAAGCCCCAGGCGTTTCGGGCCGCCGCCACGGCGAAGGGCACCCATGGCAGTACTTTGTTGCGAGAAGGCCACCCCCCCCCAACTTCGCTACGGTGTAGCCTTGCTACGCCGCAGTGAAGCGCTATGCCGCGGTGTAGACATTGTTCACACAAGGCATTTTTGGATTTTTGTTTCCGAACACCTCGTATTTGTACACCGATTGTTTAGGAACCCTATTAAATGACTAATGAGGGTTCAAATAAGAATGAAACTAAGTGAAAAACGTATCGTACCTCGCCGCCTCAGCGAATCGATATTCGTTAAGTGTGATTAGTGTTAGTTCACTAAATGTGATATGTGTGATTTGCTGGGGACCAGTGAGGAGCACCTAACCTATGATCGAGATTGAAGGCAAGGCAAAAAGAAAAAGAAGGATTGGTTTGTTCTATCTTCTCCCATTCTTGTTTCGATATTTGAAAATGTTTGTTCTAAATGCATAAGAAAAGCATATTGACTTGCTTTAATTGATTTAGAGCAAATGATTGTGAAATGTTGCATATGAAATTGCATGATTATTGAAAATGGCTTGTTTTATACAAATGCACATATTATCTTGTATTTTGATATAAGGATTTGAATGCCCTTAATAGAATGTTAACCGTTTAGTCGCATTAGGATAGATTGGTATACCAATAGGGGTCAAATTAAATCTTGCGAACAAAGCGTATTGATGTGTCATTCCACGTCCCGTGTAAGCGGGATAGTATCGATGGTGTTCCTGAAATTGATTTTAATAACCGGCCGACTGGCGGGACCGTCTTGTGTTATAAAACAAAAATGTTTTATCTTGGGCGCTGCTGACCCAGCGAGACCCGTCTTAGGTGATTGATACCGAAAACATAGGTTAAATTCATTAAGGGCATAACTGAATTGATTTGATTGTTGACATATTGATATTGAAAAGCATGATTGAAAATTGAAATGAAAAGAGCATTGTGAAATGCATGAATTGGTTATAAATGAATTATAACATATGAAAGTGTATATTTAGGATGATCGATGAACCATAAATGATTGGCATATGAAATAAGTATATGTATTGCATTGACATTAATCATCCAAAAACATTTGAAAGTTTTGTTTAGAAAAATTGCATGCTTTGACTTAAACTGAAACAGAAGAATGGAATTGTATAGAACCACTAAGCATGAAAATAATTAGCGTATTGTTTTATTAATGCACAGGTACCGAGTGAACAAGGACGAAAGGCAAAATCGAGGAGCGTCGAGTCATAAAGAAAGAATTGCGGAGTATGCTTCGACATATGCATTCACTCCACTTCTTTTGAACATTGATATTTTGTAAAAACAATTTGAACTCTGAACATCCATTTTGTAAATCATTTTGAAAAGGCTTGGAACGCCTTCATTGTAAATGTATTTTGTTAAATGTTATGGGCCAATTGAATTTGTATATGTTTATGGGCTTGCCCCAGTATAGCTGCTTCCGTAGATTTGAGAAACTGGCGTTTATGAATGAAATGCATTTGATAAATGGCTTGATTGAGGGCATCCGGATTCGGTTCGGATCGCGTCGGGTCGGACGAGTCGGGGTCAACGTTGTTTTCCACTTCGAAGAGTGGTGACAGCCTTGCAATGTTCAAAGGTTACATCGTTTAGACTTGAGATTCCAACACTATTTTGACCTGGAGGGTTTTGGATGGTCTGAGAAGGGAGTTTCCCTTTTTCTTGTTGAAAATTTCCCATATAAGAGGTTAACTTAGTGATTTAAGATCTCACATCATTTAAGGTAGTTTGAAATTCAGTGTTGGTGGATTGTTGAGCCTGGACAAACCGTGTCACAATGTCCTCCAAACTTCTCCTATGTGGAGGTTGGTAAGGCTGTTGGTTTTTATTCCCTTGAGAAAATGGGTGAAACCCTTGGTTAGGATTCGCAGGAAATCCTTGAGGAGCTTGATTTTGGAATTGAGGGGCTTGATTCGGAAAACTTTGGTTTTGGAAGTTCTGGCCTTGGTTATTTAGCAGCGGTTTTGGCTCACGTTATCAACTAAAATTCTTGTGCTTACCTACGGATTACAAGTTTCAAAGTATGGAGGGTGAAGAGGGCTTCCTTTGGTAATTAAGAGCATTAGCTTGCTCTATTTGGATTGCTCCCTTAACTTGAGGAAGGTTAGGGCAGTTAATGGTTGAGTGAGTGAGGTCATCGCAAATGATGCATGGCTCCTCCACTCCAGATCCCATAAGAATCGAAGATACCTTGGGTACAACAGTCGCCTCATTCACCTTTTTCAGTTCGATGGCCTCTAACTTCCTTGTTAAATTGGCTATTTTCGCTTGCATGTCATCATTCTCTCTTAAGTGATGTATTCCTCCCCCTGTAGGTGTACTATGCACTTTAGCAGTATCTAGGGAGGTGTTAGTCTCCCAAGTTCGAGCATTTTCTGCTATTGTATCAAAAAATTGCACAGCCTCCCTAGCGTTTTTGTCATGGAACTCCCCTGCACACATCATTTGGATGTATTGTTTGTTATTCAAGGAAAGTCTTTGGTGAAAATATGCAACAATTTGTCCAACATCCAAACCATGATAGGGGAGAGCGTGGAGGAGATCCTTATATCTTTCCCATACAATAGCAAAAGGTTCACCCGGTTTTTCAGAAAAGTTTTGGATTGCTCGCATGAGTGCATTAGTACATGCGGGAAGCAAAAATTTATTCAGGAATTCATTTTGCATGTCTTCCCAAGTGAAATTTGAATTGGGAGCAAGAGAGTGAAACCATATTTTGGCCTTTTCCTTCAGAGAGAATGGGAATAAAACCATACAAATTATATGGAGGGGCGATCCTATATAAAGGAAAGCACTGCAAACATCCTCAAAATCCCTCATGAATGAGTAGGGGTTCTCAGAATCGACCCCTTGATAGATAGGGAGAAGACGAATCATCTCCGACTTCATAAGGAATTGGTTAGCCTCTTCAGGTAGGTGAATACAAGAGTTTATTGTGGTTCTTTGAGATTGCAGGATCTCGAAGGTTCTTTCCACATTGGGTAAAGGGGCAGGGGGAGCTCGATATTGATTTTGCTGAAAATTAACATTTCCCCCTCCTGCCACCGGGGTTGCCGGCGGTGCAACACCATCTCCTTGTCGTGGAGGTTCATAGGGCCTTTATGGGTTACCAGGTAACCCTTGGTCATTTAGATTAAAAAGAGTTTGCTGACTCCTGGGATGTTCCATTAAAGGTTTAGGGTTCTCTTGAAACAAACGTCTTACTATGGACTCTTCAGGATGTCTTTGAGGTATAACTCTTACAAGTTAGTGTTGCTCGTCATGAGCCCAAACTGACATGCACCAATATTACCCCAACTAGACAGGTATCCACTTATATTATCTACAAAAAGAATTAAAGGAAAAAGGTAGTGAACGTACCAGATTTGCAATGCAATTTCAAATTACCACTATCTCTCTCTGGATCAACTAGAGCGCTCGCCACTCCCCGGCAACGGTGCCAAAAATGCTTCGTCTATTTCATGTGCTGAAATTATTCCTAAGCGTAGGAATTGATGTCGTCAAGCATTATAATACTATGGGAGTCCATAGGTCATTTCCACAAGGAGTGGTTTCCTAGGTGATCCCTAGGGATTGCTTTCCAATGAATTTGCGATTAAGGTAAAATCTGGGGGGTTGGGATTGATTGATTTATTAACCGATTGACTTAAACTATTATAAAACTAGAAGGGCGAATGATAGGATCCTTAGGTTTCTGCTCACCACCAAATAGGTAACACCCACATCTCACTTACAATCTCATCTAGGAGCCATTGATGAATGGTCTTCGATCGGGGATTTAACTTTAAAAGCTTTTGTAAGACAAAGAATAATTAAGCTATATCAAACACTTGCTCAGACGATTTGTTTGGACTCTTAGTTTGCATTTGAGATCAAACACAACGTTTACCAAAAATCTCTCGTTCACACGTTGTCAAGAAGATGCCAAACTAAGGTTTTAGAAGAATTTTCACAAGTGTTAAATATCGTACGAATCCCATTGAAGCACAAAAGAGGGATTGAGGGTTGTTACCTTGAAGGGGGTGAGTTTCCACCATTAGAACCCTATCATGGAGGTTTAGAACTCCATTAAAGCTGAGAATTGATTCATAATTACTGGAACACTACTAGAAAATGGGAATTGAGAAATAACACTTCAATTGCAAGGTTGAGATATCAAAAAAACATAGTCTCTCAATGAACACCAAGTTATAAAACCAACTAAAAGATTACAAATGCTTAAAAACTCATAATCAGAAGAAAACTAAGTGCTATATTCTACCCTAGAAAAATATGAGAAAACACTCCAAAGGTTAGAGCCAAAACCCTAGAATCCGAACTCCCTCAATTCTACCCTAAAGTGGGATTAAATACAATTCTTATCAGTGATCTCGAAGTGGGGATCAAAAGACGAGCGTGCCCTTGCACCAAGATCAAAATTCCGCTCACATCCTATAGAGATCGCATGTTGGTACCGATACCGGTTAGTGTGGTACCAGTACCAAAAGTACACTAGTACTCGAAAGGCTGTGGGTACCGGTACCAGTTAATATGGTACCTATACCACTGCCTCCACAGTTGCCTCTCTTCACTTGAGAACTACTCGGGGCCTCCCAACCGGCGTACGTAGTCGGCTAATGATGATCTGGTTCTACGAGACCAAACCGCTACGAAAATGTGCACGGGACATCGAACAACCTGCACACACATAAAAATGGTAGAATAGGTCAAAAGCACCTATTCTACACGAAATGAAAGAAAAACATGCACCGAGGAGCTTAAAACCCTATATAATTGTTGCACTTTTATGTATCCAACAATCCCCTTATCAATGATCTTAATTTGGGCGTACAATGCCCCATCTTTCAGTATTCTAATTTCATCATAGCTTACATGTTTAGTTCTTTTTTTTAGATCCACTTTCTTTGTTTTAGTTAGCTTATTCTTCTTTCATTATAGTTCACTAGGAGCATCCCTCCTTAAGATTTTATATTAGATCCTCGTTCAGAGAGTTTATCTTCATTTTAGGGCATCCCCCTATCAGTGATCTTGCTTTGGGCATATAGTGCCTCATCTTTCAATATTCCAATTTCATCATAGCTTACATGTTTAGTTCTTTTTTTTAGATCCACTTTCTTTAGTTTTAGTTAGCTTATTCTTCTTTCATTATAGTTCACTAGGAGCATCCCTCCTTAAGATTTTATATTAGATCCTCGTTCAGAGACTTTATCTTCATTTTAGGGCATCCCCCTATCAGTGATCTTGCTTTGGGCATATAGTGCCTCATTTTTCAGTATTCCAGTTTCATCATAGCTTACATGTTTAGTTCATTTTTTTGAGATCCTCTTTCTTTAGTTTTAGTTAGCTTATTCTTCGTTCATTTTGGATCACTAGGAGCATCCCTCCTTCAGAGTTTATCTTAATTCCTCGTTCAGAGAGTTGATCTTCATTTTAGGGCATCCCCCTATCAATGATCTTGCTTTGGGCATACAATGCCCCATCTTTCAGTCTTTCAGTTTCATCATATCTTATATGTTTAGTTCATTTTTTCTTAGATCCTCTTTCTTTAGTTTTAGTTAGCTTATTCTTCTTTCATTTTAGAGCACCGGGAGCATCCCTCATTCAGAGTTCATCTTAGATCCTTGTTCTTAGAGTTGATTTCATTTTAGGGCACCCCCATATCAATGATCTTGCTTTGGACCTATAGTGCTCGCATCATTCAGCATTTCTTTTTTTAGGGTATACAGTGCCCTCATCTTTTAGTATTTCATGCTTTAGGCGTGCAGTGCCCCGATATTTTTGTATTTTTTTTAAGGCGTACAATGCCCTATCTTTTAGTATTTCCTTTTAGGGTGTACAGTTCTTTCATCTTTTAGCATTTCTTTTTTAGGCATACAATGCCCTAATCTTTCAGTGTTTCTCTATTTGGACGTACAGTGCCCTCATCTTTGAGTATTTTATTTTCATCATAGCTTTGAGTTGTTCATGTCATTTTAGAATAGATTTTGTTTCATCATTTTTGTCATTGTTTATGGCATTTCCTCATATATCTGCATTTCTTTAGAGTTTTTTTTTTATATATTAGCTTGACTTCACCCTGCTTCTCGTTCATATCCCGAGTTTAGTTAAGTTACTTGTATTTTCCCCCCTTGGTAGTATTGACTTTGGACTGGTGTGGACATCTTTCGAGTTTCTTATTAGGTTGAGCTTTCATTAAGTATTGTGCAATTGTCTTGTCTTAGTCCATAGTGCTTTCTTATAGTGAGTGTAGATTCTCCTTACGTGTGTTTGTTCTTTCATTCCTTGGTGGTCCAACTATCATTTGCTTTCGACATTGATTCTCAAACCACTCTTAGAGACCAATTGGAGAGAGTTTGGATTCGCTTTGTGACTTTAGTGACTTATATATTTTCTTTGGTTGCTTACTTTTGAAGTGTTTTTAGAGCCCCTTTTAGTTGTTTGAGTTAGTCAAGTCAGTGTTCTTTGTGGACACTTTAAGGGGTCTTCTTTATTATTCGATAGAGTTCATCTCGTTTCACTCACTTTTTACACTTTCACTTCATTCCATTGCTCACATTCACACACATCATTTTTCTTGTTTCTCCTCGCGACACACTATCACTTACTTTAATATTTTAATGTTTTTTTTCTTTGTTATTATTTATTTCAATCACTCCCCAATATTGCATACATTTATGACACTAATAATTTGATATAACTTAAGTCATTTATATCTCACTCAAATTATTGTAATTACTTTAATTACTCTTCATTGTGTATGTTATATCGTAATATATCAATATTAGTATTATGCATCATTATTGTCAACATTGTTATTATCAAGAATTTGATCATATCTCCCTAATTTATTGATGAGTGCCTAAAACACTCAGATTATACCCGCGTCAGTCTTACGTTTTCGCGTTTATTTTATATTTAAATACATAGTTTTTGTGGCTGGATACCTGATTTGGTGATTGGTGTGTATGCAGGTGCAATTGGTGCGAAAAGGGCAGCTTTTGGAAGCAATTTTGCCGACGATGGAGGCGGTGCGCAAGGAATGGCTGGGCGCCAGCGGCGATCTAGCGTCGTGGCGTCCCAAAGTCAGCGACGTTGGGTCAGCCAATATAAAAGTCGGCAATCGACAGCGTCGCTGACACCTCGACATCAGCGGCGTCACCAGCCCGTCGCGGCGTTATAACGTCGCGATGTCGGTCGCGGATACATTTTTCGGCATTAAATGCAAATGGGCGTGGAAATGGGCGCCGAGGATCATCACGAACGAGGCCGCGAAATCGAGCGGCGGTGACATCAATCTTGAAGAAAGAGCTTCGTGATTTGTATTTTCTTTGTTTGGATAATAGAAGCGATGTTTATTATATCATATATTATTTTCCTATTCGAGATGTTTCTAGATCTATACTTAGAATTTATTGTTGAACCACATCACGTTTGAATGGATTAAGGATTTATTAATTTATATTATTCATTGACTTATGATTTATTATAATCGCTTTACATCACGTGAATCGATTACATGGTAATGTTTATTAACATTAGCATGATCATACTAAGTCCAGGATTGAGAGATGTGGATGCCTAGGGACATGAGTAGATGGCCTTTGGTTGATTCGGTAAATGAGATATTCGATCCGAGTGGCGGTTAAAGTTAGAACATTTAAGCATTTGGATCTAGGAGTTGAGGTAGAGATACACTCCCGATTCTACTAAGCGAGATAGGCGAATACACCTCGAGAGAGGGTATCTCGTAAGCAAGATCACCTTGCCATTAATAAATCATAGATAAACTGACTAATATCATCTTTAAGAAATAATCCATCAAAAGTGGTAGGGGGAGACATAACCCTAGTCTCCATTCAATAGTAATTCGTTCAAATTAGTAGTTTAGCTTACATTCAGATATTAGTACCCTTTTTCACACATTACGTATACCCAGATAATATTCGAAAAGCAAATCTCTGTAGTCAACACACCTATCCCCGTGGATCGATATCCATACCATTGGTACACTATATTACTTGGGGCGACGCGTGCACTTGCGCACATAGGCGTACATTTTACACAACACGTTTTCAGTCTTTCAAGTTTTTGGCGCCGTTGCTGGGGATAGGTTTAGAGTGATATAGAGAATAAAGAAATTAGATATTACTCTGGAATTTCTGTTTTTATTTGTTTTTGCAAGTGCTGGTAATTGGGTCTTGTTGTTTCGTGTGTGATTGCAATTTAGATTTCAGTGAGTACATTCACCGACGAGATCAGGTTGACAAACATCTGTTTGATCCTGAGCCATAAAGAACTTTACGGAACACGTCGAACGAGGAAACGGAACGGCCTTTCAGTCCGGTAAACATGGAGAACAATGAAGCGGGATCTTAGCATTGAAGTAGCTTGAGGCCCCCCGGAGAATTCGAAATGGGAATCCACTGGAAGAAATCAAGCACCCGGGCCGTTTATACGACCCGGATGATCCATTCATCTTTGCTAGAGAGTTTGCATTACACTTTACTATTGTTCATCTACGGTATAAGAAGGCCCTTGGAATTCGACCGAACAACTTGAGTTGAAGTCGGTCACTTCTGGATGCTTAGACATCTTGTTCCACAGGGTTGCCTCATGAAATCCAAATATGCATCGACCAACTTCCTTGAAGTCTGCGATACGATCAAGTACAATGGAGTTACTGAGGAGGCACTCGGGTTGAGGCCCATTTCTACTCTCACTAGGAGATAGGAGGCGAAGCATTGGTTAACCGGTCGACCACGGTTCCATTACCTCATGGAGCGATTTAGTGCAAAAATTCGACCAAGTTCTTCCATGCCAGTGCACAACGTGCAAGATCAATACTTTTAGACAGTGGGGAGGAGAACTTGTTTGAGGCATGGAGACGGATTTCCGCGGAGCTATTAAAAGTGCCGCATCCGCAGGCCGACGGATGGATGCAGGTCCATACTTTTTATAATGGTCTGAGGAATGCAACTAGAACAGTGATTGATTCCTCACCTGGAGGAGCACTAATGAAGAAAACCACGGACCAAGCCTATGAAATTCTGGAAGATGCTGCGACTAATACAAATCATTGGCCTAGGGAGAAGACTACACCAGCAAGAGCCATGGGTGGCACGGATAATGAGGTTCTCAACAATCTGGTTAATCATGTTGCACAACTTACTAAGCAGTTAACTAGACAGCAAGGTACGGAAAATGCCATACAGACCAACCCATGGGAGTTGTGTGAATTCTGTGGAGGACAACACAATAGCCTGAGAATGCAGTCGAGAAACATGATGAAGCAGGCCAGTATGTGTCAAGGTTCAATCAGAGTTAGTCACAACAACAAGGACAATATGAGGGGAGCAATTATCATAATCAACATCAAGGCCAAGGGTGGCATAATAATCAGAATCAGAACAGCCAGAACAATCAAGGGTATGGATGGAGGAACAATCAGAACAATATGCCATCAACCCGAGTTAGTTAACCACCTCCTGAGAAAAAGGTAGACTTAGAACAAGCCCTTGCACAAATGCTGACCTCACACACCGCCTTCATGAATGAGATCAAGGTGAATATGCAGCAACAGGCCACACAATTGAACAATCAAGCCGCACAGTTGAGGAACTTGGAGGTCCAGATGGGCCAAATGGCAACTCTGTTAACAGAAAGGCAGCCGGGTTCCTTACCAAGCAATTCAGAAGTAAACCCAAGAAGAGATGGGAATGAACACGTTAACGCAGTCATGCTGAGAAGTGGGAAGGAATTGGAAACACAGTCACAACCCCTAGTTGTAGAGCAGTTAGAGATTGAGAAGGTCATCCAGCCAGAGCAGAATGATGATGCAGATAAAGATCATCCTAATGAGAAAGCGATGCAGAAAACACTTCTTGAAAGCGGCCCGAAACACGATTCCTTATCAAGCGTCTAAAGAAGCATAAGTTGGATAAGCAGTTCACAAATTCATGGAAGTGTTTAAAAAGTTACACATCAATATCCCATTTGCTGATGCTCTGGAACAAATGCGATTATGATTATGAAGGACATCTTGTCTCGAGAAGAAAGATTGGGTGATTTCGAAGCTTGATTAAGCAAGCGAGTAATGTAGTGCCATACTTGAGGAAGGCTGTCAAGTAAGCTTAGGAGTGAGCTGGGTTTCACTATTCCATGCCATTGGGCACTATCTTTGAAGCTCTTTGTGATTTGGGTGCCAACATTAATCTCATGCCCTTATCCATTTTTTAAGCGTTCACGATTAGGCGGGGCAGCCCGACTACGATCACGCCGAACACAAGCCGGATCTTTGAAGCATCAGGAGGGTAATAGAAGATGTAGTAAAGGTTGACAAGTTTATCTTCAGCGGATTTCATTGTAGTAGATATGGAAGAAGATAAAGAGAAATACCCATAATCTTGGGTAGACCATTTCTTCTGTTGGCGGTGCAATGATTGATGTTCGGAGGGGCGAAATTAAGAGTGCGGGAAGGCAGTGAGTTCAACGTGTTTGAAGCTGTGAGACATCTGGCAGAAGGTGATACGTGCTTCATGGTAGAAATAGTAGAGGCTATAGTGTCTAGCCAAAGTGGTCTCACTGACCCTTTGGAGGCCCCAGCCCTAGTAGAGAATGATTAAGTATGGCGGAGGAATATGTTTAAATGGATGGACTCTTTCGGACCCAATAGAAGGAAATACTTCGAATCTCTAGGCGAAGGAGCTAAAAAGCCAGTGCCATCGGTTGAACAACCACCCAAGATGGAACAAAAACCTCTACCTATCCATTTGAAATATGCATATCTAGAGGAAGCATCTACATTACCAGTGATCATCTCGGCATCGCCAGTTGAGCTAGGAGGAGAGTTATTGAGGGTCACTTGAGATCCACGAAATGCTCCGGGTGGTCTCTAGCCGATTTGAAGGGATTACCGCCTTCCATGTGCATGCATCGTATTTTGCTCGAATATGGGCATAAACCTTGAGTGGAAGCACGAGAGGAGGTTGAATCGGCGATGAAAGAGGTAGTCGAAAGGTATTAAGAAATGATTTGGATGGGTAATTTATCCTGGCCCCCGAACGGTGCATGGAGTTGAATTCGGTTCATTGGTACGAAGAAAGGAGGAACAACGGTCATAAAGGCGAGAACAACATATTGCGCCTTCTCGAGCGATTCACCGGGTGGAGGATTTGTAGTGATTACGGAAACCTTAAAGCCACTTTCGAAGATCATTTCCGTGCCGTTTCGTCGAATCTTTGGATGGGATTAGTAGGTCATGAATATTATTGCTTTTTGGATGGATATTCGGCTACAATCAAATCACACTATAGCCCACAGAAGATCAGGAAACGACATTCATGTCCTATGGGACATTCGCATTGACGGATGCCGCTGGGTGTCTGATACGCCGGGCACATTTCAGCGATGTATGATGGCCATTTTCTCCGACATGGTTGAAGACAATCGAAATCTTCATGGATGATTTTTACGTATTAGGTGAAATTCCATTTGACAGCTGTCTGGAAATTTGAGATCAGTCTTGATAAGATGTGAAGAGACGACTTGGTACTCGGTGGGAGAAGTGCCTTTGTAGTGCAAGGGTGTTATTGCTAGGTCATCGATTTCGGCAAGAGGAATAGGGTGGGCGAGCAAGGTGAAGCAATTGAAAACTGCAGCGCCTCATCGGTAGGGATTAGAAGTTTTTAGGCCACGGGAGGTTTGCGGCGTTTCGTGAGACCTCCAGGTGCTAGCCAGTTTGTCGATCTTACGGGTCGAGGACCCCATTTGGTTGATTAAGCGGTGTTTGCATGCATTTTCGGTGTTGAAAAATAAGTTGGTGTCGGCTCCTATTGTTGTGGCCCCAGTTGGTCCTACCCCATTTGAACTTATGTGGCCTTCGCGATTTTGCAATTGGGCGTGTTAGGCGGCTTGAGAGAAAATTTCCGGGTAATCTACTATGCAAGCGGAACTTGGATTATGCCACAGAAAAGAACTTTTGGCTATTGTTTTTGCTTTTGACAAATTCAGGCCCTTATTTGATTGGTAACAAGGTGGTAGTCCACAACGATCGTTAACCATTAAATACTTGACTAAAAAGGCGCTGACCTTGATTAATCGGTGGGTTCTTTTCTTTTGCCAGAATTTGATGTTGAGATTAAGACAAGAAGGCGCGGAACCTAGTAGCAGATCATCTTTCACGATTGGAGGCGGCCGATGATATTGAGTGAATGATGACTTTCCGGATGAGTGAATCCTAGCTATTGAAGGCGAGAAGCGGGTTCCATGGTTTGCGGTCACGTGAATTATTTGGTAGCCAAGGTAGTCCCTCGAATTCAATATCAACGAGGAAAAAGGGTTTCGCCCACTTGAAACACTACTATTGGGAGGACCCAATACTCTAGAGACATTGCGCTGACCAAGTGATCCGGAATGTGCCGAAGATGAAATGAGTGATATATTAAATCCTTGCCACTCTACACCATGTGGTGGATATTTTAGTGGCAGAGAGCAGTGACGGGTTTCTCGGTCGGGCTTCTATTGGCCTACCTTATTCAAAGATGCTCATCATTTTCGTATCCACATGTGACAAATGTCCTTGAATGGAAATTATTTCTAGAAAGGACGAACAGCCCGTACACCCCATTACGGAAGTAAGCCCCATTCGACTTATGGGGATGGAATTTCATGGACCATTTCCCCATCTTATTACAACTGTACATCTTCTTGTGATAGACTATGTTTCAAAGTGGGTTGAAGTGATTCGAGTCACTTTTAATGATGCCAAGGTTGTGACTTTCGGTTCTTAGCGACCCACGTATTCTCGATTTGGAACCCCTCGAGCCCGATCACGGATAATGGTACTCATTTACGCAATAAGGTGGTTGACAAGGTTTGCAAAAGTATGGGTGCACCGCCATTGTACATCTCTTGCGTATCACCAGTCAAAATGGGCAAATGAGTATCCTAATCGAGAAAATTAAGTCGATTCCCCGGAGAAGGCAGTTAACGGTTCGAAGGATTGGTGCAAAGATTGAAAGATGCACTGCGGGCATGCGAGCGGCATTTAAAACACCGCTTGGGTATGTCACCCTTTAGAATTGTTTATGTGAAAACATCATCTTCAGGTGGAATTCGACATCGACCTCTTTGATGACTCGGCTGGTGAACATGGACGATAAATTGGCGGGGTGAGAAGCGGCCCCCTTTCTGACTCGATGAACTGAACAAATTCGAGGCGACTTATGAAAATGCACTGCATTTACAAAGGAAAGAACAAAAGCAGCACGATAAACACATTACCGGGGAAGGAATTCGGCGGGACAACTAGTTCTATTGTTTAATTCAAGGTCTAAAACTCTTTCGAGGCGAGTGAAGTCTAGATGGTCGGGCCCGGCCACGGGTGACCAAGGTCTTTCACATGGTGGAGCAAAGATTACACATCCTGAGAAGGGCACATTCACATTCACCACCCAACGGTTGAAGCCATATTTCAGAGGCGAGTTCCATGCAGATAAGCAAATCATTCCTTTGGCCAGTATCCAGATGAAATGATAAAGTCATGAAACTCAAGTTTGAACAAATTGAGATTCAAGGCCGTCGAGCTAACAACATTAAACATAGCGCTTCTTGGGAGGCAACCCAAGTTCTTGCAATTTTCCGTTTTATGGTTTAAATTTTTATTATGCGCTTTCGACTATGTTACGGTTTGATGATTTTACAGAAGTAATTAGTAATCCTTTTGGTTGTTTACTTCGAGGACTAGCAAGAACCTTGGGATGATTCATTCGCGAGAGCCCTACAGTCCAGAGTCACATTTACAAGAGGGTAGTGTTTCTTATCCTAGACCATGGTTTTCTTAATGAATAGAGGTCTCCTCTGTAGCGTGCGGCGATGTTGGATCTCAAGCGTCGCCCAGCGTTGGCGATAGCGGCGTCATTTGACTCTCTGGAGCGTCGCGGCGTTGATATCAACGTCGGCGGCGTTGATTTTAACTATCCTCTAGAGCGATGGCGTTGATATCAACGTAGCGGTTGATTTTGCACACCTCTGCGGGCGATCGCGACGTTGATATCAACGTCATGGCGTTGATTATTGCTATCCTTTGGGCGATCGCGGCGTTGCCGCGAAAGCCAGCGGCGTTGGAAAACTTATACGGGCGTCGCGACGTTTCACGGCGATCGCGACGTTGCCCTGTTTTAAGGCCAAACACATCCCATTTTGCTCTTCTCACCCTGTATCACCCCTGCCTGAACCCTAGCCTCTCCGCACAACCTTCCGCACCGTCCCTTGCCGGAATCCCTACCACACCGGTTGTAGGCTAGTATATTGCCCTCCGACACTCTCTTTGCACACCACCGTCACCATCACACACCTAGTCCACTGTCACCATCATTACTACACTCCCACTTAGGTCTCTTTAGTGTTCTTATCACGTCGATGCAGGTCCGTTGAGTTCACATTTAGGGTCTCATTTAGGTTTCTTCAGAGGTGGAGTCATTTAAGTCCTTGATACACTTAGTTAGATTCGTTTTCCTAGTGCACTCTAGGTGTTTGTCTCGTGTGTCTAGGTCGGTTAGTGTGCCAACTTGGTACCATCCATTGCATTACCCAGCTAGCGAATCTAGGTCACGCCTCGATAATACGAAAAGGCATAAATTGCCACCAAGCGGGGTCGATCCAGCGAGGACCCGACCCCAAATTATGATGTCACGCGGTTCGTGAATGAAGGTGCCGCCTATCGGTTCGGCACCATCTGCAAGAACCGATCGTTTATCAAGGAGAAGGGTTTTCACCACCCTGATGATTTTTTCCGAAAGACGATCGCGGCCAAGGGATGGCGGGCACTTTGCCAACCACCTCATCCAGCGGCGATGAGTGTGGTGCGAGAATTCTCGCCAATCCTCGCCTCCCGTATCGATCAGAAGTTGAGTGGGGGGTATTGGTGAGCTTGGTGCGGAGTCGATCAATAATATTATAATGCGGTCGCTGTCCCCTCAAGACGTTTAATCGACTGCGAGGCACCCCAGAGCTACCAGAGATCGTCGGGTGTTGACTAATGGCGGGGCGATTGGAAACTCAGCGGTGAGGTACGCCCGTCCACTTCAGGCCAAACATTTGGCCTTTATCCCCCAAGATGCAGCGTACTTCATCACGTCACGTCTCATTCCGAGCGACGAGCGTGTGTGGTGACCCGCCCAGCGTGCCACCTTTCGACTATGCCATCGTGGGATATCCCTTTTGATGTTGGGCGGGTTATAGAAATTGCATTATCACTCCCGCAGTAAGGGCGCTAAGATGATTATTTGGGGGCACCTTCCTCATTTTCAGCTTATGCAAGCGAGCGGGAGTGCCACCCCAGATGATGACACAATGGCGTGGCTACACCTATCGAGCAATATCGGTTAAGAGAGACAAACCGTGTGTGCCGACTTGGGGTGTCTACGACTCGGCCCTTGGCCTGAATAGGATGAGCTTCATGATTATCGAGGCTCGTTTTGGACTCTGGGCGATCGAGGACATTGACGATCCTCGTCTCATCCACCTCCACCACCGCCCACGGCTGACCGGGAAAGCGACTCCTCGGGTCCTACGCCCATTGCCGAGGACTGGTGCTCTCACTTGCGGCGCTTTGATGCATTACGGGGCGAGACCGGGAGCCTCGAGTCCTCATCACCGCGAGGATATGGAGGCGCCTGGCGTGTGCGTGCGGTGTTGGCGGCAGAACCACTATTCTTGGCCCGGCGGCGATCCTACGAGCTCGGCGCTCGACTCGCATTCCATCGTCGCCGCAGCCGCGCCGCCGCGGTGACCGATCACGGGGGGAGTTATCTTCACCCTCTACTGTTATTTTATTGCCAGTGAGGACACTGGGTATTTTTGTTTGGGGGAGGGGTATGCTTGGTGATCGAGTTTTCTTTGATTAGTTTTATGTTTTGTTTGCATTTATGCATATTAGTACATTTCTGTTTAGTTTTATTTACACTTGTTATCTTAGGATGTTTAGTTTTGTGTTTAGTCATGTTTGTGTTTTAGGTATGTCATATACATGTGTAGTGGTGTCGTGTTTAGGGAACTGCGTTTGTGATGCCATGCTTTAGAGTAGGGGATCAAATTTTTAGCCGAACACACTTGTGTCAATAAAGAAAGGTTGCATTGGTCGTTTGAATGTTCGGGAATTAGGTTGAATAGGAGGGGGAGGCATAGTGAATCACCTTCGGTGATTCAAGAAACCATTTCCCAAGGAGCCTATCACATTCACACAAGATGATCTCTAGGGTATGCCTAGGTACCGAGCCCGACTACTAAGATTCAACAAACCTTGGGAATTTCTAAACACTAAAGTGATGGGACACCGTCAATAAAAGAGGATTTCCTTCAAGCCCCAAATGAAAAAAAAGAAAAAAAGAAAATGAGAGATAGAATAAGTGGGAGTTTCCAATCGAAATCCGGGCCTGATCCGAGGGCATTTCAAAGCCAATGCCACTGAGCCAAGCGGCGGGAGTCATTGACTTCAGCGCGATTACGGGACGGAAGATGGAAGTTTCCCGACTTAGGGCCTAAAGTTTAGTTGAGTGTTCGGTGACGTTCGAGAGGCCCGAGATGCTAGGTGCCCTTAACCAGCGGTGGGAGTCACAACTAATCCCATACATGGACATAACATAAACTTATGGGGCACTAGTTTTCTATGTAGTGGTAGATATATTAGATATTGCAGCGGTGCGTTCTTATCCTTTGTAGTTAGATTTTTGATTAGGCGAGTTGAACTCAAGTTTGAAACGTCGAAACTTAAGTGTACACTAGAGGTCATTTCTTTATACGCACATAGGATCATTGGGAAAGGCCATTGAATATATCAAAGGCTGAGACACTTGGCGACTTCACCAAGTTCAACCTAGTTCTTTCGACATTCGAACACCTTTGCGAATCCTGTGAACTTCAAATAGAACGGCAGAGGTGTGAATAGGCCTAATTTGATCCTCTATCTATCAGCATGTGCAACACTATTTTTGTGTTAGACTATAATATATAGAGTGTGTGTTAGGTTTAGAGTCAGTTCTTGCTTGGGGACAAGCAAGAAACTAAGTTTGGGGGTGTGATGAGTGCTTAAAACACTTTCAGTTATGCGCGTATCCGATCTAGCAGCTTTAGCGTTTATTTTATATTTAAATACATAGATTTTTTTTTTTGTGTTGGATACGATTTGGTGATTGGTGTGTATCACGGGTGCAATTGGATGCGAAAGGCGACTTTTGGAAGCAATTTTGGGAAGCAATTTTGGAGCGGCGGGCGGTGCATAAGGAATGGCTGGAGCGTCGCGGCGTCCCAGCGTCGTGGCGATCCCCCAGCGTCGTGGCGTCCCGGCGTCGCGAAGCGTCGGCGTCCGGCGTCGTGGCGTTAGCGATAGCGGCGTTGGTTGCTGCTCTCAAAGTCAACAATTAGCGGTCGCGGCGTCGATTGCTGAATTCTATTTTCACCGACATTAAAAGCAAATGGAGGTGCGGAAATGGAGGCATCGGGAATCATACGAACGAGGGCACGAAAATCAGAGCAGCGGAGTGACATCGATCATGAAGAAGAGCCCATGATTTGTATTTTTCTTTGTTTTGGATAATAGAACTGATGTTTATTATATCATATATTGATATTTTCCTATTCATGATGTTCAAGATCTATACTTAGGGTATTGTTGAACCCTGTCACGTTTGAATGGATTAAAGTTTATTAATTTATATTATTCATTGACTTATGATTTATTATAATCTGCTTTACATCTGTGAATCAATTACATGGTAATGTTTGGCCAACATTAGCATGATCATACTAGAGATCCGAGATTCGAAAGATGAGGATACCTAGGGACATGAGTAGAGCAGCCTTTGGTTGATTCGGTAAATAAAGATATTCTCGATCCCGAAGGTGGCAGTTAAGGTTAGAACATTTAAGCATTTCGGAGTACCGAGTTGAGGTAGAGATACACTCAATTCTACTAGCGAGATAGGCGATACACCTCAAGAGAGGGTATCACGTAGTAAGATGCCTTGCCATTAATAAATCATAGATAAACTGACTAATATCATCTTTAAGAAATAATCCATCAAAAGTGGAAGGGGGAGACATAACTCTAGTCTCCATTCAATAGTAATTCGTTCAAATTAGTAGTTTAGCTTACATTCAGATATTAGTACCCTTTTTCACACATTACGTATACCCAGATAATATTTGAAAAGCAAATCTCTGTAGTCAACACACCTATCCCGTGGATCGATATAGTACCATTGGTACACTATATATTACTTAGGCTGACAGCGTGCACTTGCGCTACGTAAGCGTCACGTTTACACACCACGTTTTCAGCCTGTCATTTATCTAAAAGCCCTTTTCCTAGGCCCTTTCGATCCTTTTGACCAAGCCCTTTTACCAATCTACTAGGCTCAACCCATTAGGTCCATACCCATTAAATTAGGTCCAACATACTTATGGCCCAACCCATTAAATCAGGTCCAACATATTTAAGCCCTACCCATTATCTTGCAACCCACTTACTTAGACCCAACCTATTATATTTCAACCCACTTACTTAGACCCAGTGCATTAAGTTTGACTCATCTAAGCCTAACTCATTAGGTCATTTTACCGACCCATGAGGACATAGTCAAGAAAACTCTATCATCTCTTTAGGCCCAACCCATTTAGTCATTTGAGAGGCTATGCCGCACAGCCACATTGACTAAATAACTGGCGATCAAGCTTGTCTCCTTAACTTATTCAATTCCCCAGTTTCTTATTTTCAAAAATTCAATTTTTTTTTTCAATTTTAAAACTCAAGTCTTCTAAAATTCAAGTACTAAATTTTCATTTCTCATTTTGTTTTAAATTTAAATGTTCAATTTTCAAAATTCAAATTCACGTTTTCTCATTTTCTAAAATTCATTTTTTCAACTTTAAAATTCAACTCCCCCAATTTTCAATTTCAATTTGTCAAGTTTTCAATTTCAAAATTACAAATTCCTAATCTCAAAATTTAAGCCCCTCAATTTCTAATTTCAAATTTTCAAGTTTCAATTTCCAAAATTAAGTGCCGTTATTTCCAAATTCAACTTCCCCAATTTCTAATTTCAATTTTCAAGTTTCCAATTTTAAAATTACCAATTCCTAATTTCAAAATTCAAGTACCCTAATTTCAATATTCAATTTCCTCAATTTCTTATTTGAATTTTTTCAAGTTTTCAATTTAAAATTCAAGTACCTCAATTTCTAATTTCAAATTTACAAAATTCTCAATTTCAAAATTTAAGTGTCATAATCTAAAAATTCGAAGTCTCCTAATTTCCAATTTTCTAATTTCAAAATTCAAAGTGTCATAATTTTAAAATTCAAATCTTCCAATTTCTAAATTTCAAATTTCTAAATTCAAAATCTCATATTTATAAAATTGAATTTTATAATTTCAATATCCAATTTCCAAAAATCTAAATTCAAAATTCTCAAACTTCAAATTCATTTCAAAATTCTCAATTTCCCAAATGTCAAACTTCCAATTTTAAAAATTTCAATTTGAATTCAGTTTTGAAAAAAATTCCTAACACATGATTAATTCTATAATTCATATAAAATGAAATCTTGTAGAGTTAATTGGTGTAACATATAAATGGACTGGGGTGGGGCCCGACATCTCATGTATCCTTTTAACAAATAATTTGACTTCTAATCTATAATCATTTTTAAAAATTGATTGTGAATATTCTATATTGATGTGTCAAACTAACATGATTTTCTATTGATAGCGCTCTCGATTTTCCGCTAAGGTACACATTTCTTCTCTTTAATTTTGCTCTTTATTTACTATCTACATGATTTATTGGTATTTGTAATTAATTGATTGATTGTCACAGTTTCCTAAACTTGTTTAGTAGATACCGCTTTTTATATGGGCTTAGAGGGTTCTACGGCTCACTATCATACCTTCCCGATAGGTAACATGGCATTCGGATCTGGATTTGGTTTTTCGTAGACACGTCTTTTCCTAAATGAGGAGTCACATTAGGGTTTTTTTTATCTTATTTTGTTTTCCCTTTAAAAAAATAACAAAATAAGTGGTGACTCCAAACCGTTTTCTAAAAAATTGTTTCAAATTAAGGAGTCTACGCACCAAGTGGAAAGCGCTTGTCATGTGAAAATACGAGGGCCCGAATGCTTGTTGGATTTCAATTGCTTAATGCATCCTTAGTTTGTGATGGTTTGAGGTAGAGATACAATATAACCTTTTCCAATGGTAGATTGTTATTGCTTGAGAAGGAATACCATGTGCTTAGGTGAAATTCGTCATTAATATATGATTTAGGGATCATTGGGACCAAGTAAAGCCTCATCATAGGAATTTGTTAGATGAAATTAAAACCCTAGGCTTTCGTGTAATTATATTTTCCATTTGCATGTTAGAGATCTTAGTTTATGATTTCTTTATTTTATTTTGTTTTCCATTTACTCTTCACCTTTGTGTTAATCCAAATAAAGTTAGAACTATTCTAATTTCGAGAATTAGTAACCTAATTCTCATGGGACGATACTCATACTATCATTATATTACTTGAGGAGATGTGTGCGCTTGCACACATAAGCGTACTATTTTATATATCACGCTCGTGCCTATCATAGCCATGTAACAATCATCAAAATAGGAGGTTGTTTGGTAGAGGAAGAGGAAAATTTTCAAGAGAAAGAGAAAGAGGCAGAGATAGAGGCAACTTGGACATAAATTTTCATGAAGGATCATCTCAAAAGTGCAAAATTTGTAAAAGAAGTAGCCATATAGAAGATGATTGTTGGTTCAAGGGAAAGCCTCAATGTAACAATTGTAAAAAGTTCAGGCATGTGCAAAAAGATCATAGATTCAAAGATCAACAACAAGCAAAAGTTATTATTGGAAACAAAGTGTTTCCAAGAAGGGAAACAAAGTAAGCTTTACAAGTGGTAGCTACTCTAACAACCTAGAAACAAAATGGTTCTTAGATAGTGGCTGTATAAATCATATGACAGGAATTAGAGCACTTAGTTTGAAAGCATTCTTGGTTTGGTCATGAAAGTAGAATCATCATAACTATTAGAAAAAAAATTGCTAAAAGCATATGGAGTGGATTATAAGTATGAGGTTGAGAAATTAAATAAATGATGTCGAAGCTCTTCAGCTTTTCTATTCTTGTGCCTTTAAACAACATCTCCCTAGGAAAGGTTACAAAGATCTCTCTAGCCAAGTGGTATTTTATAATGATGGTCTTCCATTAGCTAGAACTAAAAGTTTTGGGTTCTCTTTTATTGGGAAATGGAGTAAAAGATTGGAAAAGTGAATTGAAGAAGCTGGAAGAATTTCTTGAAATGGAAATTACAAATGTGCTTAAAATAAGTTATGATGGATTGGATGATATGCAGAAGAGGATATTTCTTGACATTGCATTTTAAACTATGGGCGAGCATGCACATTAAGTTGCTTTCGACTTATAGAGATTCAAACAATTGCAGAACCCGAAACAACACGATAGAGGACATCTTCACCACTAGAGAGAAGATTTCTTCAAAGTCAATACATTTCTTCTGATTGAACCCCTTCACAACCAATCGTGCCTTGTATCTAAGTTGTGAGCTATTGTTTTTAGTTTTCAATCTATACACCCATTTTTTTCTGAGAGCTTTCTTTCCTTGTGGTAACTTTCCCAGGTCATAGGTGTGATTCTCAAGCAAGGGTCTCACTTCTTGCATGGCTTTAACCCACTATTTCTTACTCTCATGTACAATGGCTTCTTGGTAAGTTTTTGGCTCTCCCCCATCAGTAAGCATCACATATTCATTAGGAGGATATCTTGTAGAAGGTTGATGCACTCTGGTAGATCTTCTCAATGGTGGTTCATATGGTGGTAGTGGAAGTTCTCCATCAACTTGTTCAGTTGGATTAACATCATCAATTGTAGGGTCATCTTCATTTTCAGTGACACCATCACCTTCCTGTAACTCTCCCCCATGATTAGCATGCATTGTAGGTGGAACAACTGGATCAATTCTAATTGGAATTTCAGTAGATGCACTAGCTTTCTTAGTCTTGTTGTAACGCCCCAAAAATACCCTAGAATTTTATTATATATTCCGGGTATAAATTGAGCCAAACTTTGGTTTTTCCTGGAAAAATTGATAAATTGATAAATTGATAAATTGTGAAATGTAAATGGAAAGTGTGAGCATATGATTTAATATTATATGCTAAAAAAATGAGAAATTGAGTGAACCCGGAAATAAACCCCAGTGAAAAAGAGCAAATGTGGAAAAAAATTGTAAAATGAGGACCTAAGGGTCAAATGTTATAAAAGAATAAATGTCTAAGGAAGTGAATTTATGATAAATAGATAGCCAAAGTGGAATAATAGGAGACTTAAATGAAATAATGGGTTTTGAGCCAAACATGGCCTTAAGAGAATAAGTGACTTAAGACCAAAAAGGTGGAAAATGAGAAAGTATAATAAGTGTGTAGGCCAAACAAGGCCTTACACTTAAAGGAGTTATAAAGGCCAAAAATGTGATCTTAGGGCTCATATGAGCAAATCACGTTTTGGAGAAGGAGAGAGGAGAAAAGGGAGAATAAATATAGGGTTTGCAAGGAGGAGTGGCTTTGGTTGGCTTTGCTTCCCATTTCTTGCTCCTATGAGACCAAGCAACATACAAGAGGAGATTTGAAGAAGTAAGGTAAGAAAAATCAAAACCCTAACCTCATTCCTTTTGATTTGGATTTGGGTGAAAACCTTCCCTAGCAGGAAAATGGATTTTTATTGATTCTAAACCACATTTGGAGTTTTTTTGGGTAGATTCCATGGTTGATTTTTGATATGGGACGATTTGGAAAAGAATTGTGGAAGAAAAATGTGTGAAAATGCCAAAATCCCGCATTTTTGGGCAAAAACCCGTAGGTGGTACTGGTACCGAAGGAGTGGTACCGGTACCATGATGTAGTGGGAAATCGGTACCGATACCACTCAAATCGGTACCGCTACTGACTGGCAGTGGCTAACTAGTACCGGTACCAGTCAAAGTGGTATCGGTACCACTACTTCCAATAGCCCTGTTTTGACATATTTTTGCACCGTTAAGTCCCGTGTTCGTATACCGATGTTTAGGGACCCTACGAAATGAATAATGGGGATTCAAATAAGAATAGAACTAAGTGAAAAACATACCGTACCTCGCCGCCTCGGTGAATTCGTCTTCGGGCAGACTTAGTGTCTTAACCCAAGACTGTTAACAAAAATAAATTTGTAATTCACTAAAATTGTTTAACAATTGTTTATCCACTAAGAGTGGCGTGAATGTTATTGACTAGGGACGGGTGCTAATCGCCTAACCTAGCACCGAGATTGAAGAGAGGGAATCTAGATTCGACAGCTTCGGTTTGTTCTCTGACTCTATTCTTATTTCAAGTATTTTGGTAGTTTTACCAAGTAACTGTGAAATAGTACATGAATGAGTATATTAAATGAGTACATAGATTGAGTATATCTTTGAAAAGTGAATAAGAAAGTGAATATGGAATTGAAATGTGATATTTGAAAACTGAATGAATGTGAATGATGATAAGGACAGGATTCATCGAACGGAATCCGTCATAAATGTGAATGGAATGATATATCGAATGATCCGCCTGACAGGATGCACAAATCGGCATCGTCACGAAGGCACCCCGAAATTATCCAATGTCCCACTTGGCGGGATGCACTAATCGGCATCCGTCATGATGGCGTATGGCATTGAAGAAATGTGCCACTTGGCGGGATGCACCAATCGATATCCGTCATGATGGCGTATGGCATTTAAGTGATACCACATGTCGAGGTGCACCAAACGACATCCATCATGATGGGAGACCGAATTGATTCAATGTGTAACCATTACCGAATGATAATAAGAGTGGGGATTCATCAAAGCGGAAAGTCGAGAAATGTGAATTAGACGGTAAAAGTGAAAAAACCAACATTGACGAGTGTAAATGCGATTTTTATGTATATGCTTAAATCTCATAAATTGAAGTGTGAATTGAATTATTGCATTGAAAATGCATGTTGTGATATGATAAATGACTTGAGAAATGAAAGCATGCAGAATTGAATAGCATGAGTATATGTTGACATAATAGGCATGGTTTAATGTTAAATTCATGCCAAGTTAAATTGAATATTGAAATAGAACTGTATAGAACCACTAAGCATGAAAATGCTTAGCGTATAGTTTTTATCTATGTGCAGGTTTCGAGTAGACAAGAAGGAAGACAAGATCGTAAAGCGCAGAGTCATAAAGAGAGTACGACGTATAAGTATATACCCCGTCATTTGCATATCATTCCTTTTGAACAAGTAGTATTTTGTAAACAAAAGGGTTAAACTTTGAACCTTGATTTTTGTATATCATTCTAAAAAGGCATGAATGCCTTCTTTGTAAATGTATTTTGTTAAATGTTTATGGGCCTACCAAATTGCATTGAATTTGTAAATGATTGTAGGCACCCCGAAAACTGAAACAACCATAGCGAAATAACGTGAAAATGTTTTGATAAGATAACCCGAAAACATCGAAATGCTTAGGGCTCAGGTTCGGTCGCCCTTCGGGTAAAGTGGGGATTAGGTCTGACACTTTGAAAGAAATTTAATAAAATTTAAATAAAAAGAACTAAGCGAGCGTCCCAGGATTTGATTCGGACAGGCAATGGTCGGGCAGGACTCGAGGGTCGCTACACTTAATGACTACGTCATCGAAGTTGATCTTCAAGAAACGCAATATCTTTACTTCTGACAATCTTCATGCTCATTGGATCCCGTAGCATGTAACCAAATTCTTCATGATCATACCCTAAGAAAATACATGATCTGGCCTTGACATCAAGTTTGGACCTCTCACCTTTGGGGATATGAACAAATTCTTTATAGCCAAACACTCTCAAATGGTCATATGAATCATCTTTTCTTGTCCACACTCTTTCAAGTACATCACCTTTTAAAGGAATTGGTGGAGAAAGGTTTATCAAGTCAATTGATGTTCTCATAGCCTCTCACAAAAAACACTTAGGTTGCTTAGAATGAGAAAGTATACACCTAATATTTTCCTCAATGGTTCCATTCATTCTCTCTGCTACACAATTTTGTTGAGGAGTTTTAAGTATAGTTTGCATTAACTTTCAAATGGACACCTGTATTCACCACCATTGTTTGCTCTTATAGTCTTTATTTTCCTTCATGTTTCTCTTTCTAATATGGTATAGAGTTCTTTGAAGGAATATAGCACTTAGATCTTTAGTTTTCAAAGCAAAACCTCAAACTTTTCTAGAGTGATCATCAATGAAAGTTACAAAATAAAGTACACCACCAACAGTTCTAGTTTTCATAGTCCAAACATCAGTATGATTAAAATCAATAACATTTGGCCTTCTAGATTGTGGATATGTGTGAAATGCAACTCTATGTGCTTTTCCAACTAAACAATGATCATAAGTTTTAAGAGGCATACCTAGCAGATTTGGCAAGAATTGCTTTATAGAAAGAGTTTGAAGTCCTTTCTCATTGATGTGACCAAGCCTACTATGCCAAAGTTCAATGCTTATATCTCGTTGAGCCACATTGGTCTCTCCTTTATGTAGCTTAGCTTCCATGACAAAGAAAGTGTTTTCTTTCTTTCCTTTTGCCACTATTAAAGAGCCTTTGGTGAGCTTCCATTTACATTCGTCAAAAAAAATTGTGAATCCCTCACCATCAAGTCTGCCTATGGATATCATGCTGAGATGAATATCGAGAACATGTATAACATCCTTGAGTGTAACGCCTCGTCCCAAGAGGGTGTACGGTACGTGTAACCGTAGGGTCGCATATGTGCACCAAGGGCTTCTTTAATTATTTGAGTGTCATAGTAGCATTTTTTAATATTGTTTTTAAAAATGAAATTGTAAAGTTTTCAAAGAATTGTGGCACTATAAAGCCCAAAAAAAAAAAATTATTAGAAATTTTCAAAAATTGCCAAGGATAATAATAATAATAAATTGTCATAATGGTTTAGAGAAGCCTAGAAAATTCTCTAGATCTCGGATGATGAAACGGACTGTGTCGTTAAATTCGTCTCGCGAAATCTAGTGACCTAGAAAAGTTTCGTCGAATTCTGAGACAGTCGGAATATTTTTACGATTTTCTAGATGATAAGTTGCCAATGACTTCAAGGATGAGATTTTTAAGAAATTCTCGAAAGTCGGGAAATGGGTTGAACTAAGTTCATTTAAAATAAAGTGAACTGAAAATAAATAAATTGTTTCGGGCGAAACGGACAGAATGAAGGCGTATAGGACATGTATCCAAATAATAATAATAATAAAAAAAAGCATAAAAGGAAAATAAATAAAAAATAAAAAAGGAAAACAATAGTGGAGGGACGGAGAGAACGTGTAGACAGAGAAAAAAATATATCTTTTTTCTGCTTACCGGCTATCTCCCCAAGTCTATGAAAAATTAGGACTGTAGGTTTTAAAGTCGAACAAAGAAGGCAAAGTCGGTGGCGGCTAGCATCAAGAGCTACAGTGGGCACACCAAAATCTTAGCGTTTTGTCAAACTCCAAGAGGTAGAGAATTTTCCTACTTGTATTATTTATATCCACAGATCATTTAATGGCTTGAAGTTTGCTTAAAAAGCGTGAAAGGCCGTAGAATTTCAAAATACGAAATTTTGGACTAATTTAAATTTTAAAGACTGAATTTATTCGGACTGTCAGGTTGAATTTTGGGACTATTTTCTGACAATCCGGGTTGAATTTTTGGGGCTGTTTTGGGATAGTTAGAATAGGATTTTAGAACTGTTTTCGGGCAGTCTCGGGCTATGTTGAGATTTGGTTTTGATCCCGGGACTGATTTCAATCTAGGAGTCGTTTTAGTCTAATACATTGAATGTGTAGGGTAAAAGCGGAGATGGAGAAATTGTGAAGTCGTGCTCAATTATTATAAATGGAAAAGTGAGTGTTCTAAACTTTATTTTTCAATGCTAGTGTATTATTTTATAAATCGTTTTATGATTTGTATGTTATAGTTTAAGTGATGACCGTATTTTAAACATAGTTTTTATTTGTTAAACCATATTTTATAAAGCAAGCAATATGCTTTATTAAGCAAGCAATATGCTTTATTAAGCAAGCAAGCAACTTATGGTTTTGATTTGTTAAACCATATTTTAAAGCTTATGGTTTTGATTTGTTAAACCATATTTACCGGAATAGGTAATGTGGACATGAGGTCCTTCCACCGGCACGGTAGAGACACAGGTTTCCCGTGTTTACTAGGGTACAACAAGTTAGCTTATTATGTGGTGATGGAGCATTCCACCATATTTACTGGAATAGGTGATGTGGACACAAGGTCCTTTCACCGGCACGATAGAGACACGGGTTTCCCGTGTTTACTAGGGTATAGCAAGCTAGCTTATTATGTGGGGATGGAGCATTCCACCATATTTACCGGAATAGGTGATAGGGACACGAGGTCCTTCCACCGACACGGTAGAGACACAAGTTTCCTGTGTTTACTAGGGTAAAGCAAGCAAGAAGGTCCTCCATTGGTTGATAATTATATTTATAAGCATTTTACATACAGCGTAAAATCGACCACTAATAAGCAAGCAAACATTTTTACAAAAAGTAATAGTAACTTTTATAGCAAATCAAGCAAGGTTTTCTCAAAGTGTTTTGTAAAAGATCATTTTTATAGTTTTGAGACATTTTCAGAAAAAGCAAGCCTTTTATAAAGCAAAGCAAGCCTTTTATAAAGCATACACTCATTGAGCTCTTTTAGCTCATTATTTTCCTGTTTTTAAAAATTATCTTCCAAGTACAGGTAAGCCAGATGCTGGGACATATCAGGGTCCTCCTGATTTCTAGTTATATGTATGTACATAGTTTTGTTTTATGAAAATGTGATGAGCTTTAGGCTCTTTTGAAGAAGCGTTGTTGGTTGCCATATTTTAGAAGTGTAAATTGTATTTATAGGTTTTGGAACATGTCCTATATGCGGCTGTTATGTTGCCGAAATTTTATAAAATCACAAGTTTAGAAAAGAAAAGTTTTTATACGGGTTTCCAACAAGAAACACGACTTAGCTTCACAAGATTCTCTAGTCGTTGGAAGTGCTCCCGGTGGGAATTTTTGTGGGTTGTTTTATCGCCTACTAGTAGGGAGGTGAGATTGTGTCGATTGTATCAAAAATGAGGTCTTAAGAGCTGTGTTATTAAGCATCGTAGTTTTCTTATATTCTACCTTAACATTGATATTGTTTCAAGTTCAAATTACATTTGTTTAGTTTTAAATCTTAATAGTTGGTGCAGGAATAAAACTGTATCAGGTGAGATGTGGGGTGTCTAGGCCATTCAGAGGCTTCAGAAAATATTGTATTTTTGAGAGTTGAGCATATGATTGGTTCTACTCGCCTCCATGAATCGACTCGATAATTATGGAACGATTATCAGACACGAAGGGAGCTCAGGTAAGAATAACGTGAGCGTTGTGGGTTTCCTATGGCCTTCATACTTCATTGATGGCACTGTACCATTTTCAAACCCCAGAGAGTTTCTAAAGAGCTTGGGGTATAAAGAAACCACGAAGTTAGGCACCAAAACATATCGCGTGGTGCGATCAGAGAAGCACGGTTAGTTGGAATGATATAAACAAGATTCTGAGTTATAGGCTGCACCGGATGTTCAGAGGTGCCTTTTGGGTTTACGATGGAAGATAGAGTAGGATTGGTGGGATGCCATGGATGAAGGCATCATGATGGTATGTTATGGGACCGGTTCGGCTGAAGTTCTTGTGATTCTTTCCTCGAAGTCAAAGGTTGAAAGATTGAGAGTTCAACAGTTAGAGTAGAAGAACATAATAATATCAAATGGAAAGTTCTTAAAGTGAAATCAGTTGGTTCTTACCTATTAGGACAGAAGTCTGGAAGGTTCTGTACTCTCACACAGAAAAAATGCAGCCAGTAATGAGTTTTCATAGTCGAGTAAAATATATGTCGAGAGTAAGCCAATGTTCATATCTGTTTATCATGTCGGTCGTAGAGAAAGAAAGTTCAAAGCTAATATGACATATCATTATGTTAAGATTATGAAATTTTGTTAATGTATCATTTGTCAGATTTAAAAACATATATTAAGGTTGTTTGTTTATATCAAGGTTAACTCATGTGCTTTCGTTAAAGCATTTTTCTTGTCAAGGTTGCTTGAGATTATGTAACACATTAATTTATAATTCAACATAGTGCCCAAATCAGTATTCTTCAGAGCTAATTTAGTCAAACTATATCTCGATATCAGTTTTGTTGTAAATATAGAATCTAATCCACTTTTAATCTTTGAAAAAAAAATACATATCTTTTTTGAAACTATATAAAAAGTATTTTAGTTACATGGATATATATATATATATATATATATATATATATATATATATATATATATATATATCTCTCTCTCTCTCCTATATATATATTATCTTGCCAATTAATACATGATAAAAAATAATAAGTAAAATGTTTACATATTCATTCTTAAATACACTCTTTACTTATCTGACCTATTCTGTTGAAAATATGATTTGTGTTTTTCCAGATTTTTTATAAATAAAACAATAATAAGATTGTTACTCCCAAATAGTATGAATTACACTAGTTGTCCATATTGTTGAATGGAAATGCCCGGTAAATTGAGAGCATATACATCCAATAGACAAGGAAGCAGAAAGGTTACACCACAAAATCACACTAAAAAATTACAAAGGATGATCGAAAATGAAGCAAATAAAATTAAAGTAGGATCAACTACTAATTTACCAAATTATTACAACTAAATGATGGAATATAAGTCATGATTTTTTCAACAATCTGAGCATAATATATATATACATAGATATATATATATATATATATATATATACTATATATATATATATATATATATATATATATATATATATTTAAAATACCTCATAATACGATGCAGAAGAATTTAAGAAAATATATTTTATATTTTGAGTATAAAAATCTAATAATTTTTCTACGAAGATTATATAAAGTAGAATGAAGTTTCAAGACTTTGAATTTCTTTTTTAGTTTTAAATTCCTAATCCTCTTTTAAAGTTTTCAAAATTTTGAAATAAAAAGCAATATCCTATTTTAAAGTAATCATTCAAATTACAACCGATCTAGAGAACACAATTAATTATTGCAGATTAAAAACAAAAAAAGAAAAGTTAGAAAATTTTTGTCCTTTTGTTTTGACAAAAAAAAGTTTTAGTTTGAAGATTGTAAACATATTTTCCAATCCATACAAATAAAAAAAAATCAAATAGACATGTTTTTTAATATCATAAAAAAAATAGTCTAATTAAAAAAAAAAAAATGAAAGTCTCATTAAAAAGAAAAAAGTTAAATCTTTTATCTGCAAAATCAAAAGTGAATGGTTCAAAAGCAGAAAATAAGATCATCCATAATCTATAGTTTTCATCGATTTCTAACTAATGCCTCGATTTATGGCGGAAAATAATAAAGCAATTATAATGCATAAATGTTAATTTAAGAAAGTGTTGCACTTTATTTTATCTATATATATCATCCATGACAAATATAATGATATCATATTAAATGGATGCTACATGTAATTTAAAACCTCATAATGTTGTTAGTGGAAGACGAAGAAAAATACCACTCAGCGACTTATGATCCATGGAAAAAGCGAGTCCCATTTAGGCGCCAAATCATATATGTGGTATATATTTAATCGACATGAGCTTGAGCATTTTCTTAAATAATGATACCATGTTTCTTGATGCGCTCAGCAGTGAAAATATTGGGAAATTTTCTGATAGTAAAGTCTAGAGAACCCTTTGCTCTACCATATAACTATTAGCATATTAAATTTGTATAGGTTTAATAGGACTTACCATCCAACTAGAAACATGTGATCTAACCAAAACATTCACAATCCGGGAATTAAGTCAATTCAATATAATAAAAATATTCAATTAATCGAACATGCGAGAAAAAAAAAAGATAACAAGAATAAAGAGAAAAGAAATAAATAAAATGAGAAAAGCAGCGCAGGTTCAATAGCTGAGCAGAATTTAATATGAAATGAATAGTGACGAAGAATAACCCAGTAGGGTAGGACCCGACATGTATAGAACATAACTGGAGCTAGCTAGGGTGGGACGAGCAATGTAGTTTTCATGAGGCTGCATGGTGAATGTTCACATAGTTTAGAAAAAAAAATACCATAAATACTTACTTCTATAGATGCAAATATTTTGTTAATGTACAATGAAAAACATGCTTTAAATAAAATACCTCATCAAATTATTGGTTTGTAAAAACTACCATGGAAATAGTAAAAAAAGCAAATAAAAGAGCACAGCTATTTTCTCATTGTTTTCCCACTAAGTCATATAAGCACAATAAAGGTATTAAAAAAACACCTAACTACATGACAACTGACTTATTCTAAGTAAATAATAACACCAAATCTTTGTCAGTTCTTGATAACTAAATTCATGTAAAGCAGCCCCAGCTATAAAATTAATCTTGCAGAATTCTCTACCTCTTGTTATTCTAATTTTCAATTGGGATCCTGAGGCGGAAACAAGATTGGACAGTTGAGTGCTAAGCTTTTTGGTCTGCTGGAGGTTGGCTTACCTGGTATAAGGTGGTTTTCCTCATTCATTGTTTCTTGGGACAATTTTAAGAGGAAAGTGTGAGTTGGTTTTTCACGCTCTCATTGATGCATGTGGATGGCGCTCTGACTCATTCAAACAGCTGATCATCAACACACCCATTTGTTCTTACATTTGATTATTATGCTATTAGAACCATGCTATTCCCACCTCATGTAAGACAATGTGACATGCATAAGATGAAAAGAGTGTGTTTAAGCCATCTGAAGCTCTTGGGGTGAGACGAGAAAGAATCCGTGCTGTGCATCCCATTTCAGTGGATTATTATGAAAATTATTCAAACATTTTATTTCTATTCACGGGCTTTTTTGGTCCTTATGGCATAGAAAACTAATTAAAGAAATGAGTTATCTAAACTGAATCAAGAGGATTACGTACTTTAATTTCGACTGAAAGCCTCATTGATCCACAAACCCCCTTTGTTTCTCTACATGCTTTCTATTTAGCTAGTTCATTATGGTTGACATAATCTTTCAAATGATAACAAAATAAGTAATTGATAAGCACCCAGAGTTTGTTCACGAGAAAAAAAAAAAAACCAGGAAAGTCACTTGAAAATTTGAAGCTTGAACCTAGGCGCAGTGAATAGTTTCGTTTTGCTCGATTGAGAGAGTTTGTTATTTATTTCTTCAGCCACGAAATGAAAAAAGAGAGCCAAAGTTCAGTTCTTTGTTTTCTTTTACCATTTCTCAGCCCGGCAAATATCAAGGTCTTGAGAGAAATGTAGAGTGGAAGTAGAAAGCAGACTTAGTTGATCGATGACCAAAGTTGAGGGGAAGCGAGGCTTTTGATCTCAGAGAAAACAGACAAGATCTTGTGTTGCTATTCCTGAGTGTTTGACTCTCCCAGAGATGTCGTAGTTTGAACACATCTCATTTATGAATAACATTGATAATCACAAAGGAAAATGATGGTGGGACATAATGCAGAATGAATTAAGAACTGAATTAAAACTAGGTATGAAAATCCCATAAAATTTTTAATCATATCTTTCCATTGAAAATGATTTAAAAATTGTCTTTATGAAATTCTTAAAAGTTTACTAGTTCGGAAAGGAGCAGTAAGGCATACAGAAATTAATGAAATAAAGAAGAGATAAATGGTTGGCGACACCTTAGGTTAGAAGAAAATTGGGGACTATCTGAGCTTCATCTAAAAACTTTAAATTGCTCCAGCTCTTGGTTTCAATTTAGGGTTGACCCTCAATCTACAAAACTCATGATTTTACTCTGAAACTTCCTCTATCAAAGTCTTTAGGGTTTTTTGAAATGATATACTCTCTCATCGAGGCATGGGTTTCAAGCTAGCTGATTGCAAATCATTAGAGGTCTTTTATTAGAACCAATGGAACAATTAGATGGGCTACCTTTACTTCATGGATTATATGTTAACATATTTATACTCGCTATAAATAATGGGTGATAGTTACATTAATTTTACCACGACATAATTTGATGTGACAGACTCATTATATGTCAATATCCACTTTCTTTAATTTAGGAAAATGTCATTATTGATTGTAATTTATATAGAAGTCATTGTTTCTGTTAAGGCGTCTTATAATAACATATTAGTTTATGTTAAGAAGGAATCATGTGTTAAAGTTGCCGTTTTCTTGTAGTGCAGCGGTTCCCGCGGGATTACAACGAATCGAGGTTGTTTATGCATGGTTCATGGGACATAGGACTTAGTTGAGGCACTCTGGGGTTGAAGTACTACAATTATGTATCAATTAGGCAGTAAGAAAGGGTACCAGGCACTTCCAATGAAGCTCTAGTCAATCAGTGAAAGAAACGAGAGTGGAGTTATAGGGCGAGGTGCGGGGTCGGTGAGGCCCCCAGTACCCGATAATGGCGACGCCGATATTCTGTTTGCCTTTTCCTTGGGCTAAACCCCTCCAATTAACGCATAACTTCGAGGAACACACTTCTCTTGCATCCATGTTACTTTGGATAGTTTGCTTGATAAAATAATTTTCATGTCTTCATGGTTAAGCCATAAAAAGAGGTTAGATCTAAAGACGCGCGAGTGCCTGAGTCGCCACAAGTAGTAATCGGTGCGATGGGATATATTCGCGCTGAGATTGATGGCGAATAACGGTCGACTACCCGACTGCCTGTTCGCCTGTTTAGTTACAGCTCATAGTGAAAGTTTGATCTAGCAACCACAATTAAGAATCTAGTGACCAGATATGTTCAAAGTGGCCCAAAATAAATGATAAAATAAATTGTCTATAAAAATGGTTGATAGTTTCTACCGTGACGAGCCATCGATGAAATACAATGGGCGTCAATTCGACCACTTAAATCCATTACTCTTGTTCTATGTATGGATAATTTTGTCGAATTTCCCGATTATTGAATTGGATTTCTCCATATTCAGCGATTAGATATCCTTGCTTCTCTGAAACCAAGATCAAATAATTACTGTATTCGATTTTCTTGCGAGATCACGGGTATTTTCTTTCTCGATACTTCCGCTGCATTTTCTGGTGGCGTGAACTTTTGCTTTACCTTCTCAGGATTTTCGCAAAGTTTCTACTACTTGATTGGTGGCTCAACCTCCAGATCTATAGGTTTATCCCTTTCCCTTGATTAGATCTAAGCTAACACGGGGATTGGAACTTACCTTTAGATTAAGGTGAACTCTCTGATTATTTATATTGTTAAATACACCCCTCCATTCATTATATGGTGCAGATAGGGAATTTATCAAAATGAACTCGAGGAAGCTGTTGATCCAATGGTAGTCGAACATACTAGAAAAACGCTCTCGGCTCTCGGGAATCTCAGTCTACGTGTGTGCGGAGAATCACAGATATCGAGGAATGAGATCATTCCCTCGGCGGGTATTGGAGTGCACTATTGAGGGCCAATCCATTCCAGTAACAGAGATTAAGTAAGCAGAACCCCAATTAATTCTCGTAATTGTGCGGGAAGGCGTAAGTAAATGTGATCATTGTGAGCTGGATTCGATCTTGCGTGAAATTAAGAAATAGATCACCAGATTACGCCACAATATTTACATTGATAATCAGAAAAAATGAATTCAGAAGTGAATTTCATAGGTACTCAAATGGTAATGTAGAAAATAATAAGAACTAAAGATCCGGCTCTATTAAGTCTCTGCAGTGCGGTCAAATCCCGAGAAAATTTAAACTAAAAAAATAAAAATAAAATCTACTTTCTAAAATATACAACGAGTTACTCTTCTTTTCCACTTTCTTTGGGTAGTGAAGAAGGAGAAAACTACTTTCCTATTCTAAAGCTATCTTATTTATCTTTGCAAAAAAGAATGCGGCGAATCCCCAAGTACTCCAGTGAAATCGAAGAAAATGCCCGGCTGACGTCACAATAGCCGACCGCCGAGTTGATGTCGCGACATGGACTGTCTTGATTGCGCTGCGTGATCGGTCGCGACTTCTTTCTTTAAGTTGCAACCAGCAATCTTACGACTTCTTTGATCGATGGTGCGACGCGCCGTTTTGGTCGCGACCTCGTTGCTCGTTTTCGCCGGTGTTGATGTCGTGACCTCGGTTACGTATTGCGACATCATTGTCTTCTAACCGGCCACGAGTTCGCGACATCAGTTTTAGGTTCTGCGACCGCTTCTTGTTTGTATGATGACTTCATGTTGTAGCTTTGATTCCTTGAGTACCGCCAATTGTGTTGGTGGTCTTCTCTTGCCTTCATACCTTTCACTTTTATGTCGGGACCTCATGGTGATGTTGCGACCTCTTTTACTTCCCATTTCTTTTCTTCAGGTTGCAACCTCGGTTCTGGTTTAACTGTTTCATACCAACTATTTTCCAAATCGCGACATGGTGATGTGAAACTCCTAATACGCCGGCTCTTCTTGGTCGCGACCTCACTTTTACGATGCCTTTCAGCTCTTCTTGATTTTTGACCTTAACGTTAGTCGTGACATCATTTATGATCCTTGATTTGTATGGAGTCGCGAGTTCCGTTCTTTGTCGAAAATTGTGGCTGTTCGACCTCCTTTCAAACTCTATTTTTGGTTGCACTTTGAATCTTCTTGTTGTTATGTCGCGACATCAGAGTGATGTCGCGACATGAAATGGAACCCTGTATTTAAAAACTAAGTGCAACCTCTTTCTTTTTCAAAGACCTCTCTTGTGATTGTTTCCTTTAGTCTCGACCATGTCTTCTTTGTCACAACCTTCTTCTTCAAGTCACGACTTCACTTGTTCAAGTTTTCTATTTCTTCTTCAGAGCCGAATTTGTTGATGTCGTGACTTGGAATGGCTGGCAACTGAGCATTCCTGTCGCGACTTAAATTTCCAGTTGTGACCTCAATTCTGCTGTAGGCTGATTTCTTATGATTTTTGCTAAAATGTGAGTTTCTGCTGTATTTTCCTACAAAATGAAATTTGAGTCAATTATCCACTTTTCTGCAAATAAATCAACATTTATCTTATAATAAACTCATAAAATGACGTACCTAATGAGTTTTGACTCATCAAATTCCTCATCCTAAAATTTTGCTTGTCCTCAAGCAAAGAAAAGAAAGAATTGTTTGGTCCCTAAACAAATTAGCTTAGAAAATTTTACATATTTTCTCGATTTATACTACTAGCCTTTCTCATTCCACCTTCTGATCCGGGAATTAAGAGATACCAACATCATTTTAGATTTCAGTTTTGATTCAAGAATAAGACATGGTATAATTTATCACAAATTTCTTTGATGAACTAATGTATTTAAACAGTTTATTCAACAAGTCTTGTTCCCTGTGTGTGTGTGCGTGCCTCTAACTCTTTTCATCTTCATGCTGAATTTAGTTAATCTTCTGGGAGTTTCCTTAGAATGTTTGTCAAAGTCCCATAGGCTTGTTTTTCATATTGATCTCCACTAATGTAGGTAAATCCAACCTTCAAAATCAATGAGGTCTTTCAAGCTTGTAATGTTGGGCTTAGGTAATTGGGTAGATAATGGAAAAATTTAAGTTGTAAATTACCCAGTTTCCACTTTTCCGTACTTGTCGCTTCTCTAACTTTCACCCTTTTTTCTTTCTTCTTTTTTTTGCTGATTCTCCTCAATCTTGGCCTAATCTGCTTCATGTTGAATTCTTTTTAGGGAATTTCAAATTCATATGTACTTTATTCAGCATTTCCTATTTTTGAACTCTTTTTGCTGTTTTCTAGGATCGGGAATAGTGCAATGTTTTTGTCTTTAGCTTTCTTATTACTCTTAGAGTAACTTTGGGCTAGCAACTCCCATATCACAGTTGGCATTAGGTACTAGGTGTTAAAACACCCCACGAGCTATTTGTTCAAGGGAAATAAGCCACAAGACAAAACTTATTCCTTATTTCACTAGCTTCTGCTTCTTTACTTCTTCACCTCCTTCATTGTAAAAATTTGGAAATATTTTTCCCCCAAACTTGTTTCTTCCTTTATAGTAAACTTTTTTTGAACTGGAAACTGGATAATTTGGGCTCTTTGCTGCAGGTTTATTGCAAGGAAGGGAATTTAGGTTTTCAGTTGCTGTTTATTGAGCTAGCTCATAGCTATTTCTTTGGCTCAAATCAAGGAACTAGGAGAATATGCTTAGTTATTATATTAAGGGTAGGCTTAGAAAAGCTCAATCTGCCAAGGATGGCCTTTTTCATTTCTTGTTGGTTGTTTTCACCTAAGATTTCGCCTCAATCAATAATCTAACAAGTTCTAGGACTATGAATCTTAATCCTGAATTTCCTAGAAGATGTTCCTAATTCCTGTAAAAGTTTCACAAGTTTTGTTGATCAAGGTGTATTATTTCTTCAAGACTTGTATTTATTTACTGTCTAATTACATTATTTTATCCAAGTATTTTGTTCCATCAGCAATAACCAATTTTCCAATTTTTGCAAACTAAACTGAATTTAAACAATGCAGACAATACTCCTAATTTCCAGTTTAATCATTCACGCCCTGATTCTTTCTTAATTTTTTATTTTTTTATTTTTTTGGAGAAGAACAGAATTATTCATTTGATTCTTGCACAGAAAAGAAAAATGACACAAATAAAATTCTAGTCTATCCTGAACATCAATCCAGAGACATCTACTTATCCACAATCAAATTCTCATTCAACAAGTGAAAAGCAATCCAACAAGCAAACAAAAGTAACCATAAAATGAAAATTTAATCAAACAAGGGACAAGTAAGATAAACTAAAGGGATTTCCATTAAAATTTTTGGGAATGTATATATATAACATGCTAAAACTTTCAGTTTCCCTTTCTTCTTTTGTAGGCCCTTTTAGGTATTATATTGGGAGGGTCTACATCAAAACTGGCCTCGCTGGGATCAAACCTAGGGAATTTTATTTCAGCTTTTTGTTGCTCTAAGGCAGGGGAGATTCCTTTTCCTTTTGCAGATATTTCATTGTTGAGTTGCACCACACGAATGAGTGTATCTTACTTCTCCCCCACCTGATTGACTGTTCCTTCCACCTCAGAGATGCATTCAAGCAGCTTGGATAAGTTCTAATTGATGAAGTCCATACTTTCCAACCATGTTATCCTTCTATACTCATCATCATTTTCACGATCCTCGCTCTTCATTATCTTTTTCAAACTCTTTGAACAAGCCTTGTATATATGCTTGAACCCATCAATCTTTCTTAGCATGTTATTTTCCTAGCTTTCCTTCTCATATGATGTTCAGTAACTACATCTCTTTGAACTGATTATTGTAAAAAGCTTGCATGCTTGTCTTTATTCTGTCCATTATCTTCTCTTCTTGTTTCTTCAGCTCCTCCTTGTGCTCTTCTTCTCTGATTCTCCAGTTTTCTTCCCATATTTGCTCCTTTCTTCTGGCTGTAGCCTCCATGAATTTTCTTTGATCATTTGTTGCCTTTCCCATTTAAGTTATCTTTCCTCCATTTCCTTTTTCATTGTTTTCAGCATTTCCATTATTTCCATATTTCCTTTTCGTCCCGGGATGCTTCGCTGAAAGGGTACCTGCTCCTCAGACTCGAAATAGCGATATGCTGGGCTTATCCCTCAGAGGTTCTTTCTGGTCTGGAAGGACGCTGTTTGGCACCTCCTCCATTTCTATTCTATCAGTGTCTGTATCTATCTCCTGCCCTATTTCGCATCTGAAGACTATCACTTCTTTGCTTCCTTCCTCGTCCCCTCATTACCCTGTAAGGGTTAGAGGAGAGACCCAAGGACATCTTTCTTCTTCCTCCCAATTTCCTTTCACCCCTGCCCATAAACAAAGTCTAGTAATAGTGGCAGGGTGAGGAATCAGTCCTCTTTTATTGCTATGATGGTACCCTCTGATTGATTCTTCAATTAGCATTCCCATGTTTATTTTGTATCCTTTTAAGAAGGCATACAACAGGATGGCTTCCTGCTCTCTGACTGTGCAAAGGTGTCTGGTAGGTATTATTACAGAACATATAAAATAGAACCAAACCTTTGCCTCTTCTGTGAGAGCTCCCCTTTTTATGGCATGGTGGGGATTCTTCTTTGTCACTTCCCACTTTCCTTGTCACACCCCACCTCTAATACTATCGTGGGTGTGTGTGCCGGCCACCCACAAACCCCAAATTAAGCAATTTAACGACTAGAAAATCCCCCGCAGCGGTCGCATTGCTTGCTTCAATCTCAGATAAAAAAATTTTCTTTCTAAACTTCAGGATTTTATAAAATTTTGGCAGCATAACAACTGTATATATGACATGTCCCAAAACCTGTATACACAATTTTACACTATATCAAACATGGCAACCAACAACCTCCACACATTTTCATAAACCACATTATGTACATACATATATTCCTTTATACAAGTTCAAGGTATTTCCATACAAAATTCTATTTATACACAGAACTTATACTGATGTCAAGGGATTCCTATTGTGCTCCAGCGTCTGGGGTACTTGTACCTGGAAAATAGTTTTTAAAACATAAAATAATGAGCTAAACGAGCTCAGTGAGTGTATGCTTTTAGAAAATGTTTTGTTTTTTCGGAAAACATCTAAAAACTGTAAAACTTCCGTTTACATGATATTTTCCAGAAATATTTCTTTCTTTGCTTTGCTTTACTTTAAAAGTTTCTGAAACTTTTATTGCTTGCTTACTTGAAAGTTTATAAAACCTTTCAAAAATCTCGCTTGCTTCGTTTATCTTACTTTAAGTTTTCTAAAACTTTTCTCAAATCTCTGCTTAAAAGTTGCTCAAAACTTTTCATAAACCTTTTTCTTCAAGTTTCTCAAACTTCTTTCATAAACACGGAGCTCGCTCAACCGCTTGCTTTAAAACAACAATGTGAGCCTAGGCTCAATCCGTGTGCCAATGTTTGATTTTTAAAACTGTATAAACATGCTTATAAATCATCAACCACCGGGAGGCCTTTTCCTAATAGCCACTCTAATGAACACGGGAGCCTTGGCATTGACCGTGTGGGTGGAAGGACCTGGGTCCACATCACTAAAGGAAGGGCCTCGCCCACGTCACCTTTTCCCAAATATGGTGGAATCGACTGGGTCTCCATCACCATAATTTAGTTAGAGCTCTTAACCTATATACCCAAAGCACGTGCCACGGTCTCCTTTAAATGTATGATGCATGTTCTAAGTTTGCCGACCAAGCAATCTAAAATGCATGTATGAAATCCTAACACCACCACGCACATACGGAATACCTCTGATCGGATGCTTGCTTAAGACTAGGGATTTTTGGTTAGGCCTATTTTACAAAATAGACTTTTGTTTGCTTGCTTGCTCTTTGAAATATGGTTTTATAGTTAAAAACCATTGCTTGTTAAACTCATTGCTTGCTTTTTAAAAAGTATGTATTGAATGAATCAAACCATTACTTATTTGCTTTTCATATATGGCTTTAAAATTCAAACGCATTTGCTTTGCTTGTTAAACTCATTGCTTGCCTTTCAAACATGGTTTACAATCAAACCATTTAAAATACCAGTGCAAAATAGTTCATAAATAATACACTAGTATTTGGAAAATAGGTTTAGAACACTCACCCTTTGTTTCCCCAAACTTGAGCACAAATCCACTACTTTGCCTCCTTTGTTTTTAGCCTACATACTCAAACCAATACCCGCAACGTATTAATCACCTACGATAGCGTATAAACTTAACGTACTTCACACGCAAGTCACTTTAAGGTCACACAACATTCATATAAAGTCAAATTAACAACTTACCCTTGAGCACTAAAAAAAAACCCCTAAAAAAAAAAAAACCACTCATTTTGGTAACCTTTTTTCCAACAATACCCTATGGACTTTATTACCCAAAAATTATTCAAAAGGTCTTTAAAAATTATGAAACTCTCCAGATCAGTCCTTTATATATCCAATGACATCTCTTTAAAATTTCAATGTAAAATTCCTTCTCTAAGGCCCTCAACCACATAACACAAGTTACAGCATGTTTTTGATTCCAAACTTACTGAATCACCTACTGTTATCCTTGATTTCTGGGATCTTAACTCCATAAATTGGAAATAGTTTCTTCACTCATTTGAAGCTATGGTTCTAAGGTTTCTTCTCCAATTGGAATCACCCAATTTGGATCACCAAAACTCAAGTTATTGTATTTTATATCTAGATTACTCAAATTGGCAGAACAGAATCTGCACATAGCTCCACTTAGAAAATTTTCTGGGAACTTTGGGTTCACAATTTGCATGAACTTCCTTCAGATAAATTATTCCCCTATAATTCTATTATACCCATAATTTTGAATCACTCAATTCTTATGTTGAAACCCAATTTATGGACAAAACATTCAGCAACCACCCAAAACAAGAAGCATAATCAATGAGCTACACGAGCTCACCTTTCAGTCCGTATTTGGGAGCCTTAGAGCTACAATTTGCTCTTGGTTCCTTCTATACATTTGTAGCCCTATCTCTTATGGTTATTTACCAATTAGAATCAATTCATTTGGATTATTATAACTTAATCTATAACCAAACAAAAACAGGGGTTTTACCAAATTTTGACAGAATTTCCTTTAAAAACCCAACATTCTCCTTTTACAACACCTCTCAAAACCAACATGGAAATCATCCAAAACTTCACAACACTTGAATTGGTGACGGAACTCATTTAAAACCAAAACCTTTAGGTGCATCCTATGAATTCAACCCAAGGTCCACCAATTCCTACAAACCATATAAATAAGAGGATTCCATGTTTATTGTATACCACTCAAAGTTTTACCCACATGAATTCAACAAAAATCTAGATTTGGGTGATCTCTTCCAAAAACCCTAGACAAGGGAGGAACACCCTCCATGGAAAATTCATACTAAAAGCCCTAGACATCAAAATACACTTAATTCCAAGACAAACATACCTTGATCTGGATTTCTTTTTCTCCCCTCCTCCTTCTTCCTCGTCTCCTCTTCCTCCTCTTGGCTCTCTCCTCTCCTCCTTAGAACCGTGAAGCCCTAGCCAAAATATGAGACCAAATGAGTTTGGCTTATGTCTCCCCTCTATTTATATGCTAAACTTTGCCTAAATTATAAATTTAGTCCTCATCTCTTTAATTTTTCAATTGTAACTTATGCTATTTGTATTGTGGCCCATCTCTACACTTAATGATTTTCATATTCATGTCCTATTTGCTAAATGACAATTGTACCCTTGTTCTCATACACAAATCCCGGGTTCCATAAACTTTCATTTCCTACTTTAGTCTCCAAAATACTACTATGTGACACTGGTATCTTATACACCTCACAAGATCATGTACTCGTACACCTCTCGACGGTGTTACATTCCTTCTCCTCCAGTCAACCGGTTCACTATTTTTTCATAATTTGGGTTTTCCAACAATTTCTTGTATTTCGAACCATGCTTGAAATCTCTCGGTTTAAACACTTCATTTATGCTTCTATCATCGAAGGGCACCCAAACACCTCTCACGTAAACAGAATCATCCTTCATTCCTACCATGTTTGCATAGAATTCTCTTGGAAGAGCTGAAAATCCTGGTGCTTTGTGCTCGCAAACGAATGCCCAACCTTTTTTTTTTTATTACTTCAGAAAATGAGGAAATTAATTTGCCAAA